>JBBBDQ010029493.1:247500-1447500 GCA_037127315.1 Ascarosepion bandense
GAGCAGTCTTCATATCCAATCCTTTCGGATTTACCAAACAATTACTGGGTGAAACTCGCAGTGGAACGCTACAAAGTAGCACAGAGGAAATAAATGCTTTTCTCAAAGACTCATTAAGCGACCCCTACCAGCAACAACAACTTGGCGAAAACCATCTACTTCTTACACCAGATCTTCCTTCAATTGATCTTGACATAGGATTACCTAGCTTGGCTGAATTGCAATTAGTGCTTAAAAAAGCTCGATCAAGCTCCGCTCCAGACCCGAATGGAGTCCCGTACTTAGTGTACAAAAGATGCCCGAAATTATTACGTATCCTATGGAAGTTACTGAAAATCATTTGGAAGAGAGGGAAGATAGCAGACCAGTGGAAGTATTCCGAGGAGATATGGATCCCCAAAGTGGAAAACGCCAAGAAAATTAACCAATTCAGATGTATTTCACCTCTGAATGTTGAAGGAAACATTTTCTTCAGCTTATTAAATAGTAGGCTCTCAAAATATCTAATAATAAGTAACTACATTGACACCTCTGTTCAAAAAGGAGGAGTCCCAGGCATGCCAGGATGCATGGAATATACAGTGGTCATTACCCAACTACTAAAAGATGCCAAGGAAAATAAGGGAGATATTGCAGTCCTCTGGTTAGACCTTAAGAATGCTTATGGGTCAGTTCCCCATCGTCTAGTAGAAGAAGCTTTAATCCGGTACCATATACCCACTGCTTTCATCAAGCTCATTTTAAACTACTATAAGGATTTTAGAATGAGGGCAGTAACAAAGACCTCAACTTCAGCGTGGCACAATCTTGAAAGAGGGATAATGTGACACGATAACTAGACATATATGTATTTTATTATAATAGATTAAAATAGAAAATAGATTAGAATAGAAAATAGTTTAAAAACATATTTAACAAAAGTGAAAAAGAAGAGGAAAAAAATAAATAAACGCTTTTTCTTTTATGAGGAAAATTGTCCTCCGGTAAATATTTGACTCAGTGATGAAGTTCAGCAGGTAGGTTTTCGATGACCCGGTCAAAGGCTGTCCTTTACTGTATCTTGACCACACATTAAGCCTTTTCCGGCGGAAGCCTTATTAAGATAAAAAAAAAAGATAACTGAAATTTCAGACTTACAGTCGCCGGTGTTTGTCACCGGTGGTCTAAAGCATTTCCGGATTTCCGGATTCATATTAAATAAAGTCAGTTAACAAGTGAGTCAGTTAAGAAAGTTAAGACGAGAGAAGTGAAGGGAGTCAGCCGGGTGCGAGCTTGAAGGAAGAATCTCCGTTCGTCTTGTTTCGTTCAGTTTGGATTTGTTGATCTCCATTAATTGGAGTTAGAGCTGTGTGTCTCATTCGCCTGCTCCAACCGAAAAGGCTAACTCTAAACGAATAAAGCATCCTTTCAACTCATCCAAGTTGTGGAAGTTCGTTCCTTATAGTCAATCTTGTACCCCCAGCTGTCCGGCCGACATTTTCTACAAATCCCCGGCAACATCACAGCGTGGAGAACGGCCGGCCGGAGAAAATTGTTAGGACGGACTGTTGGGGTGGTACAATAATAAGAGGCTGTACCATTTCAGCGACTTTCTTCGCATTATCAATGAATATGCTGATAAAAGCTGCTAAAGTGGAATGTCAAGGCCCAGTCTCCAGATCCGGTGTAAGGCAACCACCGATTCGCGCGTATATAGATGACTAGACTATAACCAGCACGTCCACTATTGGGGCAAGGTGGTTGCTGAAGGGCATCGAAAAACTCATCGACTGGGCGAGAATGAGTTTTAACGCTTCCATATCACGTTCCCTAGTAATGAAGAAAGGTAAGCTTTCGAAGAACGAAAGATTTAAGCTCTCTGGAGATGACATACCTACAATACATCAAAAGCCAGTAAAGAGCTTGGGGAAGCAGTTCGATGAAACCCTAAAAATTCAAGATCCGTAATATTAACAAAGGAGAATCTAGAACGGTGGCTAATCAGGGTTGTTAAGTCTGGCTTACCTGGCAGATATAAAGCTTGGACTTATCAACATGTCATTCTTCCAAAAATACTCTGGCCTGTAACTATCTATGATTTCACTTCCTCCACGGTAGAACTAATGGAACGAAGCATAACATCACGACTACGTAGGCGGTTAGGTTTGCCAATATCTCTATGCAGCGCAGCGTTATACGGAAAACAAACGCACTGAAAATCCCGTTTAAAAGCCTACACGAATAATTTAAACTAGCTAAAGTGTGAGCCACAATCCAGTACGAGTGCTCTAAAGATCCCAAAGTAGCCGGTGCGGGAATATCAGTATATACAGGTAAAAAATGGAACGCCTCGAAAGAACTGAATACAGCAAAAGAAAGAATCCGAGAAAAGGCAACACTAGGGACCGTAGCTACTAGACGCGCGGGCCTCGGGTTTTTTTTCCTCAGAAAAATATGACAAACTGCAAGGAAAAAAGAAAAGTCATCTTTTGCAGGAAGAAATCAGAAACAGCGAAGAAGAGAAATGAATAGCAATCCAAGTCGGGATGAGACAGCAAGGGGCATGGACCAAATGGAGCTCTATGTTGAAACGCCAAATCAAATGGTCCGAAATATGGCACGGTGACACCAGATTAAAATTTCTGATTCGGGCAGTATACGACACCCTGCCAAGCCCCACAAACTTACAATTATAGTATAAAACCAAGTTGCTAAATTGTCATTTTTGTGGACGCAAAGGTACCTTAAAACATATCCTGAGTAGCTGTAAATCTGCACTAGCTCATGGGCGTTACAGGTGGCGCCATGACGAAATTCTAAAAAAGATCGTGAAAATAGTTCAAAATGCTAGCAAAGAGAATGTTTACAACCCAGACACAAGGCAGATAAAATTTATTAAAGCGGACGCGAAAATCCCACAAAATAGAAAGGTAAATCCAAACATGTTGTCTATTGCAACAAACTGGGAACTAAGGGCCAATATAGGCTCGAGATTGAAATTCCCAGAGAAAATTGCCATCACAAAACTTCGCCCAGATATAGTTTTCTTCTCACATAATTTGAAGATATTTTTGTCGGAACTGACGGTCCCCTGGGAAGAAAACGCAGAAGAATCCCATGAAAGGAAGAAGTTAAAATACGACAAACTGCTGGAGAGTTGCAGGGTTAAAGGCTGGAGGGCTAGCTGCACTCCGATAGAAGTGGAGACTAGAGGATTTGCAGCAAGGTCCTTATGCAAAGCCTTAACAGATATTGAGATAGTGGGAGTAAAAAAAAAAGGAAAGCACTCAAGTCCATAACCGAAACAGTGGAAAGAACAGCTAATTGGTTATGGATCAAAAGAGCGAGTGCCTGGATTTCAAAACAAATTGTTAGCTAAAATTTACCGAAATTCTGCATTTTTGATTTCTCTTCATTTTATTAGTACTCGTAAATAAGATAAAATGCATAAATAAGTTTTAAATTAATGTATCGTGATTAATTCTTAGTCGAGTTTTGTTTTTTGTTTTTTTCTAATAGCTGTACAATAGGTAAATTGTTTCATGTTTTCGGACGAGCTCATGTACGGTGTGCCTCTAAATGGAAAGTGGCTCTGACTGTCGCCAATCAGAAGCATTTGCAAGGTTTCGTACCGAGCCCAAACGTTATAAATTTTTCCAGTGTCTGAAAGCGCTTATCAAGGGTGGACCAGAAACTGATCATCTCTGGTCGGGTCGGCGCAGTGAGGTGGGTATGATGTTGAGAGACCCGAAATGATCCACGCAATGACATCACTGACGACACCCTCTAGCGCCCCAACTACGGTGCGTATGTTTGAAATTATATATATATATATATATTGCAGAAATTTTTATGTCGTAAGAAAAATTTCTACTGTGAACAAAAGGGGAAAGGGAATAAAATAAATTCAATATAACACAATGGGTTCAAATTAAAAAATTACTAGTTTATTAAATACAGAAAGGAGTAGTGAGCTGACTGCAAAACAGGTCCGTTAGTAAAGGCTAGGTTATAACATTGGTACCACAAAAAAGTTAAAAGTCCTTTACATTTACCGTATCAATCTGAAGTTTCAGTTCCCATTTTTTTCTTTGAAGGGAGAGAACTTAGGGGAGAGTAGCCTCCCTCCAGCTACCGGATAGCGGCTCTGTTTTCTCTAATTTTTTGTTATGTTTAGTGTTCGAAGTTCCTTTCTTTGTCTAAAGCCTGGAAAAAAGTCTTTTTTTGTTAAGTCTCTTCTCCAACCCTCGTGGGTTGTGGGCCGACCTGGGAAACTGTCCCTTTTTTTTGTAAAATAAAATTTCTTTCTTCCTCTGGAAGAAGTATTTTTTTTTGCAAAATAAAATTTCTTTCTTCCTCTGCAAGAAGTGACGTTCAATCTTATTTTTCTTCCGCCACGTGAGTTAATGACAAACAGGGGAAACGGTCCTTTTTAGAGAAATAAACTCTCTTTCTTCCTCTGGAAAAAGTTTCGTCGAATCTTTTGTTTCTCCTCTGTTCTTCCGAAGGAATCCCTTTCTTTTCTTCTTCTGCGAGCTTCTCAAATCCGCAAATAAATTCAGACTTCTTTTTACGTCTTTGGTCTGACGGAGCTAAAATTTTCAGGACTGCTCAAGTCGACGAAAATCAAAAAACTGAGGGTTCCCGCTCTTTCAAATTCTATCAAATGGAGCCAACCAATCAGAGGCGAGATACGCAATACGTGGTACAGCAAAGTCATTTCAATTTCCCATCGGCGTTAGCGAGAAAAAGAGATAACGAAACACGAAGAAATGAATGGACGAATAAAATTTCAACAATATGTATAGAATAGATAGATAGATAGATAGAACTAGTCGGGTCATACAGTGATGATGGATTAGCAATTATTAACAATGGCACTGGTCCAACAGTGCTACAAAAACAATTAACTAACGCCTTTAAATACGTAGGTTTCAAATTAGATATCCAGTTAAAATAAAAGTTTAAGCTAGATATCCAGTTCATTTTCTAGACATCACCTTCGACCTCTCTAATAACAGCTTTAGACCCTACTAAAAACCTAATCAAACACCTTTATACATCAATATTAATTCCAACCCCCCTCACATGTACTGAGACAAATTCCTAACTCCGTTCATATTAGAATTAACAGACTATCTTCTAACCAAAACATTTTCTACACACACACACACACGCACACAAACACACACACACAAAAAAAACATAATGAGGCTTTACATAAGAACGGATTTCAAAAGCCGCTTTTTTGTGACGAATCCTTAAAATCTGGTAATACTAAAGAAGAAAGAAAGCAATTTTGTTCAACACTCCATTTTGTAAATTATGTAACATTAAAATCGGTAAATATTTTCTAAAACTCGTAGATAAACATTTTAGCAATTCTAGCCCCCTTCATACAATATTGAATAGGAAAACCCTAAAAATTAACTAATCATGTACTAAAAATATAGAAAGTATAATCAGCTTCTACAATAGCTGAACTTTATCGAAATATAAAAACCAAATTGATAACCCGCGCACTACTACCACTGATCAAGCCAGCTCCAGAGTAACAACTCCTAGTCGAGCCAGTCTTAGTTCTACAACTCCTAACCAAGGCAACCCTAAAGGGATGCAGCTGGACATGACAGTCATCCACCTAAATGCAATTGTAGAATCAAAAATGAGTGTCCTATGGGTGGAGAATGTATGACAGAAGGGATGGTATATGAAGCTATGATATACCCAAAAGAAAATACAAACTTGAAGAAATACTACATTAGTATTGTGAGCCGGCCTGGGAAACTGTCCCTTTTTTTGTAAAATAAAATTTCTTTCTTCCTTTCAAGGTAAATTGACAAGGTAAATTGCTTGGATGCAACGTTTATACAATCACACACACTCCTTTTCCAATCCTGAATTAAGAAACCATACATCTCTATCCAAATATCTCTGGTCATTGAAAAACCTCTATGATTAAATGGAATATCGTTAAAAAATCTAACACATCCATCAACTTCAAAGATTGCTGTCGCTTATGCCTTGATGAAAAAAGTACTATTGTCAAACACAAAAATCAATTGGACCTGCTGAATCTGAGAAGGGAACTAGTTTTTAAATGTTTTCAGTTGAAAATAAAGACAAAAATTCTCCAACATTTGGATAATTTTTTAAGTTGGTTCTAAGCTTTCGGCTCACATAAGCCATCTTCAAAGAGGTTACAAGGACATTAACACAAAAATATCCACCATCAACGACGATTTTATATTGTGTTGACCTAAAACTCTGCTAAGCAACGGCAACAGTTACCAAAAATAGCAAACGCAGTTCGCAAATTTGTAATGCAGTTCTATGACGTCACACCGCGTGATGGCTAGAAACGTCAACAGAACCATATATTCAAATGCAATGTAATGTGTTATGACCAGATTTAAACGTGATTTTATACACAAGATAAAATCGTCCTTGTAACCTCTCTGAAGATGGTTCATGTGAGCCGAAAGCTTAGAACCAACTTAATAAAAAATTATCCAAATGTTGAAGAATTTTTGTCTTTATTTTCAACTGAAATTAAAGCCAAAATACGATGCTTAGAACGGTTCATGATTAAACATTGTCTCTTATATTTAACAGTATATGGTTAGAAAATTATCTGCTGCCTCGATACAATACCTTTTTGTTCATGCATTTACTTTTATAAAGAGTGCTCGATACAAATGTAGAGCGTTATACTGTAATGGTTGTTACAATGTTTTTAAATTCATAATATCACTACACAAAAAATTTCTCATGTTTCGAAGCCAGCCCATTATGTTTTGGCTTCATCCTCAAGTGATTTTTTTAGAAATAAGAATTATCCAGTTGAAAAGACCGTTTATTTGTGTTGGATTTGTTATTTTCGGGTGTAAGAAGGGTGGGTCTGTTATTTGAGTTCCGTTGACCATTTTACTGGTGTTGGGGTTAAGTGTTTGTTTTTGGCAGAGTTCATGATAGGTTAATCTATTAATCTTGAAAGGGCTGGTGCTAATGGCGCCTTTGGTTTAGGGGTTGGTAGGTGTTGTTTTGTTTTGGGGTTGGTTTCTCCTTAATTTATGTTATTTTGTATTGGGATGTGTGCTTTTTCTTGTTTTTTTTTTATTTCTTTGTTTTTTGTAAAATATACCTTTTATAAAATATATCTTTCATAAAAATGTATAGGGGTTGGTAGGTGTTGTTTTGTTTTGGGGTTGGTTTCTCCTTAATTTAATGTATGTTATTTTGTATTGGGGTGTGTGCTTTTTTTTGTTTTTTTACTCTCTTGCTTTTTATAAAATGTATTTTCCACAAAATATATCTTTCACAAAAAAAAAAGCATTTTATAATATTCTATAATATTAAGCTATTTTATAATATTATAAAATATAACATTTTATAATATTTAAGAAATATATTTCTTTTATAAAATCTATCCCCTATACAACATGTTTTATAAATATAAAGTATATATTTTTTTTTTATTTACCTACGATTCTGTTGCAACTGCATTATTTTTTGTTGGTATTGTATAGGGTTTGTTGTCTTTGTTTTGTTTTGTTTTTTTTTTTTTGGGCGGGGGGGTTCTGGTTGTTTTTGTTTTTTGTTTTTTTTTGTTTTTTTTGTGTTTAAATTTTAGCGAGAAATATTTGCGATGTTTGCATATTACTGCTAATTTGTCTCTACGGTTTAGTAAATCGTTGCTGTTAGGGTACTGGAGAATGTGTAGTTTTTCACTTAGACATAAAGGGCAGATGTCATTAAGTGAGTTGCAAGTTCTAGTTTTTTCTAGGATTTTCCATTTTACTTTGGGTTTCTGTTTTGAATCCTTTAGCTTCCAAAAGTATGTGGAAACTGAAAGGGATGTTTGGTTTCGGTATACGCTGTTTTTAAATGAGGTTAGGTGCAAGTACTAAGTACTAAGAATACTTTTAAGCAGCGCTGGTACTTGCACCTAAGACTAAGAACTACAATTATACCTACTTAGAGCCAAACCTGAAGCAAAAATTAAAATAAAAGGGCTGAAAAAATACAGACATACAGGCAGATAAACAGACACACAGACAAACATTTTGCCTTATATATATATATATATATATATATATATATATATATATATATATACTATCAATTTTCTGCATTATTGTATGAACTGCAACCTTGAAACTTCTGAATATCGTTTCTTATGTCTTTGTGTATGAGTGTATGAAATTTGATTAAAATTGGACCACTCCTTCTATAACCCGATTTTTTCGATTATCGATGTTTATCGGGGGTACCTCGACTCAAAACCTAGCTAAGAATACTCGCAGACGCTTATAGTACAACTGTGTAAATTTTCAAGAAAATCGGTTCAGCCGTTTTGGAGTCTATAGTTAACGGACACACACACACAAAGTGCCATTTATAAATAAATTTATATAATGTGTGTGTATATATATATATATATATATATATATATATATATATGTGTGTGTGTGTATATGTATATACATATATATGTATATATATATGTGTGTATGTGCATATATATATATATATATTGTTACGAATGCAGATAGTCACACACACATACCTACACACACATATACTAAGATTAGTTTCCGCTTGGCAACAGAGGAGAGTCACGTGGGAGCCTAGAGTCGTTTTGGGATAGCCGGGTAGAAATTGACTGACCCAAATACCCTTAGTAACAGTTGTCTAGACAGACGCTAGACAGGGTCTAGACATGAGATCATGAAGCAGCAGGAGCTAAAATTCGCACCAAATACAAGTCACGAATATGTCAGAGAATTTGGATTAGTTGCGGGCTAGACTTTGAATGGACAAGTCACGGTATGTTGAAGTGCTGATACGTTTATGAATGGAAAGAGGAGACGCATTTTGATAATGACGTAACTCGACCAGTTCATCTTAGCAACTCCGGATAAGAATTATAAGTGTATATATTTTTATTCGTTAATTTCAGAAGAAGAATAAACCGAATTATTCATCAAGAAAGAAAATATTAACGCGGAGAAGATAGCGTTCAGATAAAGAACTAAGTAAAGAGAAGAAATTGCAGATATATTTGTGTGCTAAAAATACAACATTCGTTTGAAGAAAGAAGTAAAGAAGATTGCAAATACATTTATTGCAGCCGGGCAGTGTTTAAATCCGAATTTGTGTAAAGAAGAAAAAAGAAAGAAAAGAGAAAAGAAAGAGAGAAAAGAAATAGATAAAAGAAAAGACAGTAAAACAAAGAGAGAATTGAACATAAAGATAAATTATTATACTCTTGGACCCGTGTTAGAAATATATACATGCACCCACGAATATTAGGTTATCGCAAACACCATACCACACGTTTAAATAATATTATATAAATCCTCTCCCATTTATGATTGTGTGTTAATCTTCTGCATTCGTATTCATACATATTCGTCATAATTTATTTCGACTAATTTGGTATACCAACATAAGTTTTTAGATTCGGGGCATTGGACATTCTCACTCAGACTTATATTTTTTTATCTTAATATTTTTGTTCACATATTAAAATTTTATACCAAACACCATTTCACCTTGCTGTTCATCCTTGAATTGTTGGTCAGTGCGGACCTGTGAAGATTACATTTGGATCATATCGATCGAACAGTGATCGTATTTATTTTGTTTATTGTTGTCCATTTGTCATGATCTAGGAGAGATAACTCGTATCTGTTCATAGATGTGGAGAATGTACAAATCCCTGAATCGGCGTGTGATTACATTAGTGATTATCGTGGAGGAAGGCATATGACAATATGTACACACACACACACTATATATATATATATATATATATATATATATATATATATATATATATATTGTATTGAGGTTTTTGAAATACCGTCTTATTTCTTCATCTACAATGTGGTTTGGGAAGTCATTATTAATGAGTCTATTTAATATATTTAGTTCATTATTAATGAGTCTATTTAATATATTTAGTTATATCTAAATGAGTCTATTTAATATATTTAGTTATATCTTTTTTGTGGAGGAGTTGATTTGTGCTCATTAATAATGACTTCCCAAACCACATTGTAGTTGAAGAACTAAGACAATATTTCAAAAACCTCAATATACATCAAACAAAATGTGGTAATTCCATGAAAGATCGTAAACATCTCAAACTTTTCTATTGCAACCAGATGCACGATAACTACAAACAGGGTGAGAAAATAAAAATCTCATTCGTACTAATATATCTCCTGATGATCCTAATAAATATTAAAATTAATCATGTATTATAAATACATATATATATTATATAAATATAAAATAAATAATAAATATATTATATATATTTATTACTACTAAATTAATTATCCGTAATAACTCCTCCTCACAAACTGATGTGTTACGTAAAACCAACATTATATATCAATTCAAATGTCCGTTGGGAGAATATATCTCCGACGAGGAGACATATATATATATATATATATATATATATATATGTTGGATTTACAACAACTACATGAAATAAAGGTCTTACATTACATTTGTCTGACCATTCATCCATTTCTATACATCTACAACATTCCTGTCTACATTCACAATATAAAAATATATTAATCGATAATACAACTATCCTACACCAAGAAAAAAATAAAACAAGCTTCAGATTCTCGAGGCAATATTCATTAAGGCACTTAAGCCGTCAATAGAATCAGCTATGAATACTGTCGTAATGTTCTAAAATGTTTGTAAAAAGAACAGTTTTTTCATACTTTAACATGTTCATTATCATGACATTACAACATATAAAAATAATTTCATTTTCGATAATTTTCACTTTTCTATATTTGAAGCAGAAGCTTGACCCCCATAAGGCGAGCGGTAGCGACGGAATACCAATCATTGTCCTAAAGAAATCTGCTCCTGAACCCTCCTCTGTTCTCTCTAAACTCTAAACTACTGCCACTCTGCTTCTTGCTTTCCTGCCTGCTGGAAATCCTTCTCCGTGGTTACTATATATAAAAATACTGGAGAACCCTCCGCTAATTATCGCCCTATCAGCCTCCTACCGATCTTTGGCAAAGTGTTCGAAGCCATCATCAACGCCGAGGTAGTACATCTCTCAGTCCATAGACTCTTCTTTGACAAACAGTATGGTTTTCGCTTCACCAGGTCTACTGCTGATATGCTCACGATCATCACTGAGTGCATACCCTCGACAAGAACGGCGAATCCCAAACTGTTGCTCTTGACATCTCCAAAGCGTTTGACCGAGTCTGGCATGCTGGCCTTCTATGCAAGCTGCAGGGCTATGGTATAACTGGACACTTGTTTGACCTAATCCAGTCATTCCTTTCAAATCGTACAATGAAGGTAGTATTGAACGGACAAGCCTCCCAGTACTATCACACGAACGTGGGTGTCCCTCAAGGCTCTATTCTAGGTCATACGCTTTTCCTTATCTATATTAACGACATCCCCGATGTAATAAGATCCCAAGTAGGTATATACGCTGACGACACTACGGTTTACTCTCGTCTCGATCAAAAATCTGCCGAGGCTGACAAAGCAAATCTAGTTGCCGAGCTTGAAAAGGACCTTCAATCCGTGATGGACTGGGGTAAGAAATGGCTCGTAAGTTTTAATGCTTCCAAAAGGAAGCTGCTATCTATTAACCATCACAATCGTTCCTCCTGCCCATTAACATGGATCACTGCGCCTCCTCGGAGTAACTTTCACATCAGACCTCAAGTGGAATAACTATATAGAATCCATAGCTAAATCTGCTGCTAAGAAAGTCGATTCTCTGTGTAGGGCCAGGAAGTTTTCCCGTCCGAAACAATCATGCACATATACAAATCTACCATCCGCCCGTGCATTGAATATTGCTGCCATATATGGTCGGGTGCTCCTGCTATCCACCTAGGTGTCCTTGACCAAATCCAACGGAGAATCTGTA
This sequence comes from Ascarosepion bandense, assembly GCA_037127315.1. NCBI lineage: Eukaryota > Metazoa > Mollusca > Cephalopoda > Sepiida > Sepiidae > Ascarosepion > Ascarosepion bandense. The sequence continues at coordinate 259,421 of JBBBDQ010029493.1, forward strand.
ATGTGATCGATCCCGACTTGACATCTAGAATACATTCGCTTTCTCACTGACGCAGTGTAAGTGCCCGTGTTTCTAATACAAATACTTTCACGGCTTCTGCTCCGATGAACTTAGCTCACTGGTACCCCCTATATATGAATTTCCTCGAGCCACAAGATTAGCAACTAGATCCCACTCTTTTACTGTGAAACCGATAAATTGTAAAAGTAAATTCTACTCCAGTAGCTTCTTTTCTCGCACTTCTCGCCTGCGGAATTGCCTCCCGAATACTTGCTTTCCCGACAACTACAATCTTCAAGAATTTAAATGTAAAGTCAATAGTCATCTCCTGTCTCACTAACTTACATCCTCTCTCTCATGCTTTTTTCTTCGTCCATCCAACTCTCATCAGTATTCTCTTCCTTCTCATACTCTCTTCCTGACACACCCTGTTGTCACTCTTTCTCATAACATTCCTCCTATGTAAAACCCTGCACAACAATGGCAGTAAAGACCTTGCCTGGGGCCACACGATTAAAAAAAAAAAATGTACAGTAATTTTTAGCAACACAGTTTTCAGGTTACATTTGTTACCATAACTCACACCCCTGAAGATGATCTCGGAAAAAGGTTAAAAGTACTTGGGTACCTTGAGAAATAAATGAAAATAACATCTGCCAACGTTACAGCTCATTTCTGACATCTTTTGATTGTAATAGACCAAAGATTATCCGTGAGCATGAACGGACTTTATTAAAAATAGCAAACATAACATTTTCAATTTATTTAATAACATGTTTAAAAGAAAATTTTCTGCCTAAATACATACACACACACACATATATATATATTGTGTTATGAACAATCAAAGATCCATTCCTAGTCTGAGGGAGGCAACCATGACTATCTTTGTCTAAATCTATAACAATAAAAAAAAATAATTAATTAAAAGTCCACCAGTGAGAAGCTAAAATTAATTCAATGTAATTTCAGTCAGGAGTTGCTAGGTTTTTGTGATGTGGTTACATGTTCAGTGAAACAGTAAGCTGTGAACCAGATTTCTACAACTTTCTTCAATCTTTTGGGATCAATCACTGAAAGCACAGATACAGATCTTCACTTTGCTTTAGTCAGATGACCTTTTGTGAAGTCTTTGATCTAAATGACTCAGAACTCAATGCAGAAACATTTAATCAGTAAAAAGAGATTCGCTTAGCACTTAGCAACAGACCTCGCATTGGATTATCTGCCAAGAAGACACAACAAGTCATTCTCCTGGCAGTTAGTAGCAGCCAAGTTGATAAAATTAACAAGCCATCATTTGCTCCAGCAGGTCGTTTTTGACATCAGCTACCAATTTGATCTTATTGAATTGATTAGACTTATTATCAAGGCAGGAGTAAATAGTTGTGACACCAGCATAGATACCAAGTTAAGAGCTGATGCCATCAAGAAAGTCATTACTAAAAATTAAGAAAAGGATATAGCTGTCGTTCAGGATAACTTTAATTTCACGATTTAAGAATGAAAACTTTCTTTCACTTGATGACCTATGATTTTTTAAGACTTAAAAAAAAACACCCTTGTATAAGGCTCAAGAACCACACAAGGTAGAGGGTTACAAACCAAGAGAGACAATTTATGGGGATATGTAGGGAATATAATGGCTGACCCAAGACTTAAACACGTCAAGATTGTAGTGAGCAAAGAATCCCCCTCTTTGGCGTTTGTTCCACAAAGCAAACAGCTTACGGAAATTTCTTCTCAGCTTGAGTAGATTTTATATTTCATCAATGGGACACAGAGGAGGGTGGTTTGCTACACTGTGCATTGGTATTATGGTTCTTAGTTTTACCAATTCTAATCTCAGGGTTAAAGAACATAGATCATCTGAACACTTTCCATGTAAACAGCAATAAAGCAGCAAGAGACTTGCAATGTTTTGTCTGTGGGAAACAGGTTGTTGGGTGGAAAATAATTTGTCACTCACAAGGATATGGAGATGCTTTTGGACTATTAAACCTAGAAATTGAAGACTGGGTGGCAGCTTCTGCCCGTTTTCGACCTGGTCTATAAAGATATAGGGCAATGGGAGGCATCAGCTTCTTAATTAAGTGGTACAGGGAACTGACCATTTTCCCCGATAGATTGTGTGTATAAGTTCCACCTGAAGACTGACCATTGATAATTGAGAAAACATTTCCAGTGATTTTATAGAGTAATTGTGTCGGAACCCAGTGTGACACACCTTGTCAAAAACCTTTAAAATATCTAATGCAATTGTCCTCAAGATGTATTTGTTATCTTGTACTTCACTGATTCTATTAGTAATGACAGGATTGCCTCTATTGAGATGATCAACAACCTTCTTGATTATGACTTCAAAATGTTGGCTAATGACATTGAGGAGGGTGATTGGTCTATTCTGAAAAAGGGATGAATGTTAACTTACATTCTTTAAAATGCCATTCATTTTGTCTACATTATCCACTAAATCTGACTGTAATAAAATATTGTGTAGTATGTATGAATGTATAAAATGTATGTCAGAATAGGAAGTCCTAAAACATTTAGGTCAAATCCAAACAACAAATTTTCCCCCTTGAGTCTACCACATATTTCTATCCTGCTCAGTCATGCCTTAACACAATCCTGGAAGGATTCTATTGGGATTCTCTGCAGCTCTATTGTCATGGCCCACTTGATGACTTCCATGTCTGAAAAATTGGTCTCATACTGAGCAACTTCCTAACTCAAAACTATTACCTACGGACCTAGCTCCATGTGATTTTTTTTTCTTTATCCCAAGCTGAAAGGGATCATAAAAAGGAACTTTTTTCCAGACATAGAAGCCATCAAGAGGGGCTGTGATGATGGAGCTGCAGAGAATCTTTTCAGGATTACATGCAGGTGTGGTAGAGAAGGATGTGAAAATGCATTAAACTCAAGGGGGATAATTTGGAAGAGAAAAACTTGGAGTTTGGAGTCCTGCTTATTTTCAGACGCATTTTCTACTTTAAAATATTCCTTTTGTAATACTAGCAACTGCTAATAAATGCTACCATAATAAAATTGTTCTATATAAAACTTAACATGTAACTTGTAAAGTATTTTGTGTGAAATATTGATAATTTTCTAACAGAAAATAACTGAGAATTCATTGTAAATCATTGAATGTTGGCATGCTTCCATTTTTTGAGCAATATTAATCTATTGGTACAAGTTTGCATTTGATTTCATTTTCTCATTCAATTTTTTTTTTCAGTATTTTAAGGTGTCATTTTTTTTTAATTTTGACTTATAGTTGTTATAAAACTTTTAACCCTTGAAGTTATATTAGTGTTTTTCTTTATTTCTTCCCAGTATTAGAAACACTATATTTTACCATGATAAACATTCAGAGTTCTTAGTATTTATGAAACTGCATGAAGTTATTTTTCTTTCAATTTTATTGGTAATTCAATACAAGTAATCCATAGAGTCATCAATCCAATGCTATTTGTTTGCACTACTTTTTCAAATGTACCCTGACTGCTAAATAAAATCTGCTTCTAATGCTACATCTTTATTAAATTATAGTTGAAACTAGATATTCTCAATTTTTTTAAAAATCTATTTGATGGGGTGACTTGCAATAAAATATGATGATTTTCTAAGTATAGTAGAGATGTGGCACAAGGCTGAAAGTGTGGGGCACCTAGTGAGGATCAAGCTTACTAGTCACTTGGAATGAATCTAGCAAGACAGGCTTACTAACCATTACACCATATCAAAATGCCTGTTTTGCAACAGGAAATTATACCAAATAAATAAAAGTTAGGAATTATACCAAATAAATCAGATTTCATTAACTGTTTATCTTATACAAATGACAAAATATTAAATAAACACAAAGTGCTTTATGTACCAGAAGGAACCAATATATTTATTAACACAATAAAATATACCAAAATTAAGAGTGGGTATTATAAATAGATGTGAAATAAAAGGATGATGTAGATCAATTGGTTGTGAATAAGTGGGAACAATGTGCCCAGGAAATGAAGCACTAAACAACTTTTATGAACAAAAGAGTTAGGAACTACAAATTCATTGTGGTTGTGGTGGTGGGGAGTACAGCATTTATAAACAGAAGACAAATAAGTTTTGTAAACAGAATTTGTCATCAGTGTATTTTGGGGTTTGCTTTTAAAATAGTGGGTAAAACTATTTTCAAATAAAATATCGGTTTAAAAAAAGCTAAAATTCCATCTGAAAACCATTATGAAAACTGTGTTTTGAAAAACAAAAATCTTTAATTACAAACCATTTTTTAAAAGAAATATTTGAAGCATTTTGTCAATTTTTTAATTTGGATGAAGGTGGGGGTTGGAGATTTGCAATTAAAGATGGGGAATAAGTACAGAATTGTTAATATCTGTCAGAAAAAAAAAGGGGGGGGTTTAAACAGTCATCTAATCTACATCTTCTCTGCCAGCCAAAAATGAAATAATTTTTTATTCTAATATACAATCAAAACATTTAAATTTTTTCCTGTACTAATTTTCAAAGTAGGATAGGCCTTTTACTGTTTTTAAATCCTCATAGGGAATATACCATTCTTAGAGGATGGGAGTGGGAATGGTGTATTAAAATGTGAACTTGATAATATTGATTTGAAAATTCTACATTTTCCTTCTTACATATTGATTCTAAAAAGAAAAATTATTGAAAACTCAAGATTGGAGCAGAAATTTTTATCCTCCCATTTAGACTGTTTAAATAGATTAGATATTTAATACAGTTTAATTTAGCAAAATTAGAGTTGAAAGAATTTAAGTGGATGGAGCCAGTCTTGAAATCTTTTTGCAGCTTTTATATTAAAAACTACTCTTTTCAAAATGTTCATAAAAGTTTTGATAATTTACTGTTATCAAATAGGAATAGTGGCTCTATTAAAAAAAAATTACAATTCTTTACTGGGACCAAATTTAAGTTTTCACTTCTTTGGCATATCCTGTACATACAAACATACACAAAATCCAGTGGTAAGATGTCTTCAACTAGACATGAACAAATATTTACATGGAATTTGAAATTATCATACAGCTACAGCAGCTAAGCTCATTTTTTCCAACAAGCAAAAATTATACATTAAGAATACATTTTGTGTGTGTGTAAATGAAAAAAATTACAAAATACAAGAGCATCCACCATAAATGTATTTATAACAAATAGTTCTACAAATAACTATTGGTAAAAATATAGTCAATGGAGTTTAATTTCTATTTTTACATTCTGTCTCTATAAAAAACAAAATATGAATTTTTAAACAGTAGCAAAGAATTTCTGTTATGGTTAACAAAATAACAATTCACAATTCATTTTTACTTCAGTGGCAAAAATAATAAGAAAAGCAATTCTTTTTAAATTCACTAATTTTTAATCTAACCACACTTGGGTAATTTATTGGACACATGTCTAAATGTATTGATTGCATTGGATGTGAATGACAAAACTAAGGCATTTAGGCTTTTTAGGGCTAGAAACAAGGCCAATCATATTGGTTGCAATAAAATTAAAAATTCAAATACCTCTTTATTTAAAAAAAAACAAAATATCCAGCATTCAATACAGATTTTCATTTAGGATAAAATAAACATACAAATATTCATGGTTTTATTGCGACAAAGCCATGAAGTTTTGTATGTAAGGGTTAGACAGTAGCAAATAGGTACAAAGGTTAACTAAAGCTTATCAAAATCTATGCTCTTGGTTTATTGCATTTGAAGGAGTGAAAGTTAAGGAATAATGGAAGAGTTCAAAAAACTTCTAAGAAAATTCACATATTAGATTGTATATTTTTCAATCTTTTGAAAAGTATTTTAAGCAAAACAAATTTTAAAATGTTAAAAATATCCTTTTAAGTAATGATTATGTTTCAATGTCAGTTTTAGTCAGTTTCTAGTTGTTATAGAGACCATTTTGAGGTAAAGATTTTACAAATATGGTTGATGTTAGGAGGCAAAGTTCCCTTAAATTAAAAATCTGTGACACTGCTTATGTAATTAATTCTATGTGATCACCAGGAATATTATAAGCATATAAATAAACAGATTACATTGAGAAAGTTTTCTCACTCAAACTTTAATAGCATGAAATAGATTTATTTGGAAAGAAAAAAACTACATAACAGCAGAAAAAAAATCTAATATTCAGTCCAGAGATTTTAACAAATGGAAGTTAAAAATTAAAGTAATCTATATGTATAGAGACAAGCTATTTCATAAGGTTTCAATAAAGAAAGACAGACAAAAACATGCATTTTAAAGTAAATTTTCTTTGGATGATAATGAGAATTACAATGCTCAACATACTGCCCAGCACAAAACAAAGTAACATTTACATCATTTTGCTCAGGGAGTGTGCATACACACAGTGTTTTATGTGAATTATCAGATACCTATTATGTCATTTTTTCTTTAAATTTTAAGATTAAATTTAATGTCAAACAAATCACGAAGAAATTCAAATTTACCTCCTTTGCCTCTTTTTACTGTTGAAAATTAGGCATAAAAATATTGTTGAAGCATTTTCTAAGTAAAAATATCTAAGTTCAGAATAGTAGTGTAGTAACATGATATACTGTTATGGTAACATAAGGTATATCCACTTCAAATTGACTTGTGTTATAATGAATATTTCATTATTAAGTAGCAAAGCCATATTGATAAATATAGACAAAACATTGTAATTTTAAATATATTAAGAATTGTGGTCTCATACAAAAAATTCCCATATCTAAATATAAATATGTGTTAATTTTAATACTTAAGAATTGTAATAGTAAAAATTAGATAAGATGAAATCAAGAAAAAAAATGACATTTCTTTCAAGCATTTTAAATATGCATCTAAAATTAAAATATAGGCAACAACACAGCAATTATAAAAAAAGTAGAAATTACATTTTAAAACTGATAATTTACTTAGACTAATTAAATTATCTTGCAGTGTATTGAACAAAAATCAATACATACTGTAAAATATTGTAGAAAGAAACAAATCATTTAAATAATTTTAAAGACATGTAATTCCATAAATGCTAGGTCAATGTTTTAATATTCAGTCATAGATGATTTCATCATAAATTATACAAAGAAGTATGAAATCTAAATAAAAATAATATTCAAATTCTCAGTTATTTAGAGTAACTAAAGAGCAACTTTGGCCACAATATTAAAAACACTTTTCTATGCATTCCACATTTAAAAAAAAAAAAAAACAGCAAATAATCTGACTAGGTTTTCATAATTTGATATATTTTTATATATTTTTTGTATATAAAGATTAATTTCAAATAAATATTTAACAAATTTCATTCAAAGAATGAAAATTTTTCTGATCTCAAAATCAGCACAAGCCAAATTTATCTTTGTTATAAACACAAGTGAAACTTATTTTAATCTGAGAAAAAGTAAATAAAGAAAATTTCAGTCTATAAAATGCATAACAAATGGTTTTCCAGTGGCTAGAAGATTATTTTGAATCTGAAACAGTGAACTAAAGATATCTGACCAAGCAAGCAAAGATATCTTCTCCACCTCAAAGGCCATATATTACATTCAAAAAGAAATAAAGCTACTAACAAGTGAAACTGAAAGTGTTTTATTATACACACTATGAATGTCACTGTCAATTGATCCAAATAGGGTTATTTTTAATTTTTTTTTTTATTTATTTATTTTGTTATTTTTTACTTGAAAAATACAGAAACCAGCTGGTTGGATACAAGGACCTTTGTTTTACAGGGAGTTTTGTTTTTCTTCTTTTTAAGAGTAAAGTTGCTTTGTTGTTAAATAGTTGATGGTGGTGAGCAAAATAAAGAAAGAAACAACTACACTACATAAAGAAATTGAGTATTCAGAGCCCAGTAAATGGTTTAGGTAATGTGATAGAAGTGCATTTAATTTTTTTTTTTATAACATTTTGGTAACTTATAAAAAGAAAAAAAAATTAGAATATTTTATGCATCTATTATTTAACAGCAACAACAATAAAAAAATAATAAAAAAAAATAGGTTGGAAATATTTTTATCTTGTTTTGTTTTGTTGTAAAAGAAGCAGACAACTAGATAGAATCCCGAAGTATCAACTTAACAAAAATCAATACAGTCAAAGATATATAGTTGCACAAAAATGAAATACTAAAATTTACTGAAAAAAATTTATCTTAGCTCAAATTTTCTTTTTCATTAAAAAATATTTAAATCTTTAACTTGACATTTGTATTTCCAACAAAAAATATATGCAGGCCTAGATGTGTAGGGGTGGGGTAATTGGGAAGAGCAATAATTAAAAAAGCATTTTATTCTTTTCTTGCTCTGTCAAGAAATGAAATTCTTGCAGGAGCAGGATAAAAATATGTCCTTAATTTTTTTTTATTCTGTGTGTGTGTGTGTGTGTGTGTGTGTGGCTCCCTCATTTTTTTTTTTTTAAACAACTTTTTTTTGCATATTGTAAACAGTTTAGTTACCTAATTTGTTGTGCACAAAAATAAAAAAAATGACAGCCATGATGAAAAGGGGAAGACACTGCAATGACTGCTTGTGAAACTTTAGCAAATCAAGCAGGCAGCTTAACACTTCTATCATCAGGCCTATCCTAAAAAAATATCCTCTTAGTCAAAAATATTCCCACATGTGTCTACAAGAAAGAGAGTAAAAGGGGTCATCCATACAACCTCCCCTCACCCTTGGGGAAAAAAAAAAAAAAAGAGAGGACACAATTACATTTTGTCTTCTGGTTGTAAGGTATCTCCAAGACACATACAAACACATGCTGCAAATAGACAAGAGAAGATGAGTACTTTTCAATTTTTTTTTTTTTTAAGGGGTTGGGGTTATAATAGAATTAATAGTTATATATCCATAGTGGTGATGGATAGCCATGTTGCTCAGTGGTCAGCAGTTGACTGTTTGTATACAGAATGGTAAGCATTGCGAAGCAGGGCATAAGGAAAGCAGGATTCCAGCAGATCCATTGTTAGAAAAGGAGATTCTTGGACAATCTGAAAATCAATAAAAATAGAAATCAACAAACGGTATGTCATGAGAAAGAATCATATGAACCTCATCAGACCCTAAAGTCCATGATGAGAAAATTTTGTTATCAATATAAAAGAGATTGGGATGAAGGCGTTCATTTTGTTCTGTTCGTGGCTAGAGAAGCTGTACAAGACACTCTTGGGTTTAGTCTTTTGAACTTGTGTTCAGACATACTGTGAGGGGACCCTTAAGACTTTTAAAAGAAAATTGGTTGACGGAGAAAAATGAAATGCACCTCTTACATTATGTATCGAACTTTAAAGAGACATTACAGGGGGCTTTAAAAATAGCACAAGAAAATTTAAAAACTCCCAAGTAAGAATAAAGTCTGGATATGATAAAAATAGAAATCGAAAATTTGAAAGTGATGACAAAGTTTTAATATTTTTACCAATTCTACATAATCCCCCTACAAGCAAGATATTTTGGTCCGTATGAAATAGAAAAGAAAAACGATTTAAATTATATCATCCACACCCCAGATCAAAGGAAAAAGAAAAGAGTTTGCCACATTAATATGTTAAAAGGTTACATTGACAGAAATAAAAAGATATGGTTAAGCCAGTCACAACAGTAACTAACATTACTAAAATAAATTCATCTGAACATGATTTAAATAATGATGAAAATACAGTTGTCAAGGAGGGGGAAATAGGTCAAAGTAGTCATTTAAAGAACTCGGAAATACTGGCTAACTTGAATGTAAAATTTGAACATTTGTCAAATGAAAATAGAAAATAAATACATGGTTTGGTCAGTGATTTCAAAAATCTTTTTCCTGATGTTCCTAGTAAAACTCCGTTTGCAGTGAACGATGTCGTATTTGGAGATGAAAAACCCATCAAGCAGCATTTCTACAGAGTAAATCCCATCAAACTTCAACAGCTGAGGTTCAGAGGTGAAGTATATGTTGGAAAATGACATCATTGAACCAACATTCAGTGGTGTTTGCCTTGTATTCTTGTATCAAAATCTGATGGCACCTACAGATTTGTTACAGACTTCTGGAAAGTAAATGCTGTAACCAAAAGTGATCCATATTCAATTCCTAGAATTGATGATTGTATTGACAAAGTTGGCAAGTCAAAATACGTCAGTAAATTCGATTTGATGAAAGGTTATTGGCAAGTACCTTTAACTGACAATACCAAAGAAATTTCAGCTTTCGTGACTCTTGACGGACTATACCAATACAAGGTTATGGCGTTCAGAATGAAAAATGCACCAGCAACATTTCAAAGGATGATGCATCCCTTCTACATGACATTCAAGGATGTGATGTCTACATAGATGATGTAATTGTGTACAGTATGACTTGGAACTAACATTTACACATCATAAAACAACTCTTCCTTAAACTAGAAGAGGCAAACCTATGTATGAACCTAAACAAAAGTGAATTTTGTCATGCAAAAATTGAATTATTTAGGCCATACTGTTGGTCAAGGACAAGTTAAGCCTGTCATTGCAAATGTGGATGCTATCCTAGAGTATCCTATTTCAACCAACAAAAAGCAATTAATGAGATTTCTAGATATGGCAGGTTTCTACCGAAAATTTTGTAAGAATTTCTCATCAATAGCAAGTCCTCTCACGCATCTCCTTAGAAAGGATGTAAAATATAAATGGAGTGAGACCTGTGATGCGGCTTTGAACAAAATTAAATCGACACTCATGGATGGCCCAGCACACGCAACACCAGATTTCACAAGACAATTCAAATTAAAAAATTGATGCCAGTGATGTCAGAATGGGTGGTATCTTAACCCAAGAAGATGATGAAGGTATCGACAGAGCAATTGGATACTTCTCCAAAAAGTTAAACACCCACCAAAAGAATTACTCTACCATTGAAAAGGAGTGTTTATCGGAGTTAACAACACTACAACACTGACTTCTATCTCAGTGTCACTATATAACCTGTTTTGGTCTTTACCAACCATAATCCACTAACTTTTCTTCAAAGGATGCAAAACAAAAACCAGAGACCAATAAGATGGAGTCCTCTCCTACAAGAATACAACATTATAATAAAACATATTAAAGGAAAGAACAATGTTATTGCAGACACATTATCTAGAGTATAATGTGACAAATTGTGGTAGCATAATTTTGATACAAATCAAACTTATTGTTTTACAAAACTTGTGTTAGGACTGATTGCTCAAAAAGAAAATATTTTTGTGTGTAAACTTAACTAAATTTTCCTATAAAAGCTTTTCATTTGTAATTCAAAACTTTTACTCGAAAGTCGGGGATGTGTAATGAGGAAGCTAGAAGCGTTTTTTCGCTTCAAGAGCCTTGGGTCATGACTAAAATAGTCACCTTAGCATAAATAGTAGTAAATACTAGGTTATTTGGTCAGGTTGTCACCAATCCCAAAAAGGTAGTAGTAACTGGTCATTCAGTCAGTGTTCTACCACTCCAGAAAGGAGAGTAGTAGGAATTAGGTCACTGGGTCAGGTTCTATACTTACCAAAAAGAGATTAAGTAGCCTGGTAACTACGGTTACAGTGAAAAGAAAGAAAAGACCAGAGAAAGAGAGGGCCAATGAATATAGGCCCGTTTCTATATAAAAGGGAAGAAATAGTAGAACCCCCCACCCCCACCCCAGAGTTGTTAGGCTACCAGCCAGACATGACCTCTCTCCGGCTATTCATTCAAGACATTGAAAGAACTTTCCATCAAGCTACCAGTTGAAATTCTCCACACAAAGACCTTCCTCAACACCCAGTGAATACACTACATGCTGCCGCCGTGAAAGGTTGTTTTGTTAATCATTCTGACCAAACCCTAGCTGTGTATATAATCTTTAGCCAAGTTGAATGACCTTTTTCCATTCCACCTAAACTTCCTTCAAATATCTTCCTTGTTAGACTCACCTCTTATTTTCCAGTGAATATTGTGTAAAACTAGTACGAAGTTGAACCCGTTCTAGTGTCCGTTATAGTTCTGTCACCTTATTCCTGTGTTTTTGCCGAATATTTTGGTGTGTTATAATAAATTTCCTTTCTGTTGTGGTCTTGTTTAAGGGATCACAATTATAAGGTGAAAGAGTTCTGTGTTTACTGTGAGCAGTTAAACTACAAGTGCTTGAAGGTAGAAATGTCTGGCATTATATAAACCAGACGAATCCATATTGTCCATGGATATAAGGGTGTTAACTACCCCAGAACACTTTCTGTATAAAATTATCTTGCGTTATAGTTTAATTCACTCCCTTCAGCATTATTCCAACTAAATTGTATTTTTATGTGTTGTTGACCCAAACGGGTTCGTAACAGTGGTGAAAGAGGAACTAAAATTTCCTCCTCCTTATTTAATATCATTTTTGTGATGGCCTGCAGATACTTATTTCAAGTCATGAATTATTTTGGCAATGGCACTCAGTAGTTCTTCAATCCCATGCAGTGTAGATGGAAATGCATGCTGCCAAAATGAAAATTGTGTTAAAGGCAAAAAAGTTGTTTAATGCTGTTTTCTCTCAGTTACCATCAGATTGAAAACTCATCAATATTCAAATGTTTTAAGATGTATTCCTGGGATGTTTCTTATTAAAATAATAATAATGGTAATTTTTCTCCTTGCCTCACTTGGTAGATCCTAACATTTCAATGAATATATGAAAGATTTAGACATGATCTTATTGTAACTCAGAGCTTGACATGATGTGCTGTATATTCCCATATACAGGTTTTCATACACAAGTTTTATGGCACAATTTTGGTTGTCATTCAGTCAGTTAAGTGCCATACGTTATACACTTTGGGCGATCATGTCTCTTCCGGGACATGACTGACTGAGCAAAAGATTATCCCGCAGTAGGTTGCCATTGCTTTCTGCAGTAGACTGGTTGCCAGCCAAAGCTATAGAACCCAATCTGTCCTATTATTTAACCCATAACTGGGAGAAAGATTAATACCTTTCCCAAGGGTATTTGTGCGTAAGTGAATGTGAGGAATCCAACTGAAATTCGAACTCGATTCCCTGAGTTGTTGTTCCACTGCACCACAACGCACATCACTGGTTGTCATTAGCAATGACAAAAAGCTTTGCAGAGTGTTTTTGTAGCCTTTGCTGCAATAATAATAATACTTTTAGCACTACCACCTCTATCATTGAAGGGAAAGCAAACAGTATTATTGAATGCTTTCAATCAGCCTTCATCTTAATTTCATTGCCAATGCATTATTAATCAATAATGTAGGTTGTTTAAATTTTTAAGTAAATTGCAATAAACCACAAATTTCTAATGATCTATACATACAAATGGCAAAGATGGTTGCTAAAGCTTTTCAGAACAAAGACGGCCCTTTCAAAGTTACAAGAGACTGGGAAGTTATTGAGAGCTGACATGTCAAAGAAACAATGAGAAGTGAAACAAGCACAAAATATGTGGGTATCAACCACACCTTCAAAAACTACTGATTTCAAAGAAAACCACACGATGAGTCTATGATTCAGGGTAATTGGTAGTTTTACTCTAGTAAAAATGATACAGTGTATTGATTTTGCTGTTTATTGCTTTCAACAGTCCCGATCAACCAAAGCACGATATCCAAAAAATCATGTAGATTTCAAAAATGGAAAAAATGCAATGAAATGAATGTCAATAGGGCACACAACACTGTGCATCATTTCTTGCATGGAAAAACTTTGAGAGATGCACTATCAGAATGTTCTACAATTGACAGATAGTTTTGACTGGCAAGATACAGAAGCAGGTCATTGAGCTACTCGGCAAAGTATATCAGTCTATTCTACAGATAGTCAAAAGAAGCAGATATTGGATTATGTTTGATTCAACTTCTGCCATTTCTCACAACAAAATTCTCAGGTCTGTCAACGTAGACAATGAATCTATAACTGTTGTAGTCAAGGAATTGATTTTTATTAAAATGCATGACAAAGAGTGTCACAGAAAAAAATTACCTAAAAATTGAAAGAGATGGTCTTGATTTGAATGACTTTCATGGACATACGTGTGATAATCCTGTTACAATGAGTGATGTCTAGAAATGCATATCACAGAGAAACCCAAAAGTAAGGTTTGTGAGTTGTGACAATCATTCTTTGAATCTCTTAGGAGTGCATGCAACATTAGAACATGTGTTTGTTATATCATTTTTTGAAGTTCTTCATTCATTATACAATTTTTTTTCAGGTCAACAATGTGGTAAGAGAAATTGAAGAAGACAGTAGAGACAGCTGTAAAGCAATCTCCTGATAAAAAGTGGAGTGCTAGGTGCGATGATGTTCCCATTGTAATGACAAAGTTGGATGACATAACTAAATTGTTGGAAGATATGTCAAATGACACTTCAGTATCAGTTGGCACAAGAAATGACTTCAACTTTTTGATGTACAACATGTAAATTTTCAGCTTTCCAATTATACTGCCATTCTGGGATGATGTCCTGACTTCTATCGACAGAGTACAGAAAAGATTTCAATGTTCTAAAATGAACCTCAAGCTGACATTCAAACCCTGCAACAATGAGTGAAAGGGATTCTCTCTGTAACAATTCAATTGTAAAAGGACAGGAAAATGCTTAGAATGGTGTATTGTTGAACAACAGAGCAGAGTGTGTTGTAACAAAAAAAACAAAAACGAATGGCTGAAGAGGAGATGAAAGATGAGTGTCTAAATGTGAGAGAACAAATGGATATTAACTTGAAGGCAGCACTGAACAGGTTGAATACAGAACTGAATCTGTTACTTGAGCAATTTGGGTTTCTCTGTGTTATAAAAAGCCTCATTTTCTCAAATGAGAACATGGTAGAAAAATGTAAAGTAGCTGCTGCAGCAGACAAGGGTGATTTTGATGGTATCAGACCCAGTCATGAAATTACAGACTGCTGAATGATCATACAAGAAAAGAAAAGAGAATGCCTTCATTAAACCAAAAACCACAATTGAGCTTTTCAACTGCACAATATCTTATGGCAATGTGTCCCCCTCATTTACAAATAGCATTACACATACTGTTGACCACTCCATGGCATTCTGTGAGTGCTCTTTCAGCAAACTGATATAAATAAAAAATTATCTTCGAAGCACGATGGGTCAGGAATGCCTAAGCAATTTAGCTTTATTAAGCATTGAAAATGAAGAATTTGGACATGTAGATGGTGTTGTTGACAAACTTTTGACAAGGAAGCCTGGTCATATGTCATGGTTTTATGAATTCAAATAGACAAAATAAATTGCTCTAGTCTTGACATCTTATAATTCAGGTTTTCTCAATGCATAGTTCTTGCTGGTAGTGGTAGATCAAATAAAAATGTACTTGAATTGCATTTAAATATTTTTTCAGAGTATTTGTATCTGTGTGAAAAAAACATTCATATTTAGATTTTTGCCTAGTTTCAGAAGTATTTGATTTTATATATTTTGAATTTCAAATAAAATGACTTATTTATATTTCCAATTATATCGCATCAATAATTGCAGGAAGTAGTTGTATTTGAATTTCTAAAACAATTAGTATTTGATCTATCCCAGCTAGTTGGCCACTGGTTGTTGTACAGTGCACAGAGTCAAGCTTTTGCATACCACTAATATCAGTTTTCATATGGAATAGAGGTTTTTCTCTTAAAATAGAACAAGTTTTATATTAGAATAAAAACTTTCTGATCGTAACTATGTTGCTATGTCAATGTATACTGTCAATATAACAAAATGGGAGATGGGGTCCCCAGTCTGAAAATAACTATTCCAAAGCATCATAATACTAACAAAATTGGAACAAACAATTATCACAAATAAAGAAAGGCACTGCTGAATAAAGTTATTTTTTATCACAGTAATATTCAATGAATGTAACAGATTAATTAAAATGTTTGCTTTTCCAGCTACTACAATACAATGGTTTAAACATATTAAACAGAATGATGAGTTATGTTTTTGAGCTCTCTTCACAATGCTATCTCCAAAAGTGAGATTCAATGTAGAATGTCTCTCCCAAAGTGAAGTATGGAGTAGGTGGACACATGGTAGAGAGGCTGTGTTCTGCATTATTAGTCAGTACAATGCAAGAATTTCAACAGAATTCCAAAATGTCTTCGAGAAAGAATTGCTTCTAAGCCTGAACAAAATGTGTGGTGGAATTTAAAGTCATTTTACAATAAAGTAAAATAAATTATGGTTTTAAGCAGTGGTTTTAGTCTGAAAATTTAGCCTGGTCAATTGCCAGATATGCCCCTATCCCTTCTACAGAATACATGGGCACATAGTAAGACCAAATTTAAAATTCACTGACCAGTCAGTGGACACAGGCAGAAATTAAGGGAACAGCATTGATATGGCATACAGTGAACAACTTTCCCAAATATCTGTTTTCTGAAGAAAAACAAAGGAGAATACTATGCACAAAACATTGTATGCACTATTGTATAACACTGCTGAATATTTCATTGATATTTCTTAGAGTAAATGAAAGTTTATCAAAAAAGCTTGCATCATTGTCATTCTTCCCAGAAAATAACATAAAATAATTGAATGCTAACAAAAAAAAAAAACAAAAAAAAAAAACATTCATACAGATAATAAACAAATCTTTATCTTAGCAAGTTTACTGGAATGGTAAAAAAAGATAAATAAAATTAACCTGGTCCAGCAGTAAATACACAGAATCTCTGTTTTTGATAGCTTCTTTATCTGTCTCTTGGCCAAGACGAAGCATTGAAGAGGAGGCAAGCTGCAATGAAAATGGAAGAAAAAGAAAAAGCTATTCTGGTATTTTTTTTTTAAACCATACTATATTGAAAAATTTTAAAAAGAAAGTGGATTTATAGGCAAAAGATTATTTGAAGAAGCTGACATTGTGAATGTAAACAGAAAAGATGCAGAATATTAAAAACATGAAAATAGTTAACCAATTTAGAAAACAATAATGGAAATGTGAATATTTAAGGCTAATAGCATAGGCAATAAGATTATAGATTCTCTCAAAGCTGATGATGGCTCAGAATAAATGCAGAAACTTATTCTAAGATGATACAGGTCAAACAAATGTGCTAAAGAGCATATTCAAGCAAGACAATGTTTATAAAATATAGTAATTCTAAGGAACTACTTAATCAGCGGAATGATTAATATTTAAATGCAGACACAAAAATAGATATAAAATAGCCTAGATAAATCCTGATTGTGATTTGAATTAGTGGAAGTTTATTTTAAATTAATTTAAATTCTTTTCTATATTGTTCTAATTTTTTATCTCTTCTTTTATTCATTTTCCCCCTCCCTCTTTTTAGGTTTATCTTTCTAACGTTTCATTTTTATTTTTTAATGATTTAATTATTTTAACTGAATTTTTTAAAAATTAATAGGAATTTTTACGATACTAGTAAGAGCAGTTATTTTTTCAAATTGTATTGAAATCATGTTGTAGAATTTCATTTTGTACCATAAATATATGCCATTATATTTTAAACTAAATTTCAATGTTAAATTTTTACATGTATGTTAATATCATGTTACTGCTAAATTTCCCACATCAGGTTAATATTAGTTTACAGCAAAAGTTTTTATATATCGGTATTTTTGTAATTTCTTTTGTCTTCTTTTTTGATAGAATGAATATTATCATTTTATATATATATATATATATATATATATATATATATTATACACACATTAGCAGTATAGCCCGGCATTGCTCAGGTGTAATAAAAGCTTTAAAAGTAATCCATGGTCCTGGAGCTCAGACTCTTTGGACGTTAGCACGAAAGACTAAAAAGCAATAGTTGTTTCCAGTTAAAGCGAAACCGTAGACTGAAAAAAAAAAAAAAAAAAAATGAATGGATGTAAGTCAAATTTTGATTTCCTTGTATCGATATCAAATAAGTTTTTTTCGTCGCAAACTGAATTTTGAAGGCTAAATAAGTCCTCTGAGTAAATGGTATCATGGCTGAGACCAAGAACTACAATTATACCTACTTAGAGCCAAACCTGAAGCAAAAACTACAATAAAAGGGCTGAAAAAATACATACAGACAAACATCTTGCCCTTTACACACAATCGATTTTCTGCATTATTGTAAGAACTGCAACCTTGAAACTTCTGAATATCGTTTCTTATGTCTTTGTCTATGAGTGTATCGAATTTTATCAGACCACTCCTTCTATAACTCGATTATCGATTTTTGATATTTATCGGGGGTACCTTCACACAAAACCTAGCTAAGAACACTCACAGACGCTTATAGTACAACTGTGTAAATTTTCAAGAAAATCGGTTCAGGCATTTTGGAGTCTATAGGTAATGGACACACACAAAAGTTCCATTTATAAATAAGTTTATATATATATATATATATATATATATATAAAGAAAGAATAAATGTAAGTAAGAGCCAACAGACCTACCTAGGTTTCACCCTACAGCTTGTCAGAGTAAGTCAGCTAATACAGAAAAAAAAAGCGGTATTCTATAGATACTCAACCACATGACTAAAACATAGAAGACACCAAAAACACAAAGAGGGGGGAAATCACTTTATTGACAAAAAAAAAAAAAAAAAAAAAAAAAAAAAAAAAAAAAAAAAAAAAAAAAACACTAAGCAAGGAGGCAATTTTTTATGTATCTACATTTATGCAAATCTTAGATTTAGAATTAAGTAAATCCTGTGCGAGTTCAAATAATGTAATCACTAGTTTCTCCTCACCGCACAATTTACAGAATTTACTTCCAGCTCTATACTTTGAACAACGCTTAAGTATTTCCCATTTTAAAATGGGGTCCATATTCAGAGTTTTTTTTAATGTTCCAAACATGTGTAGCTAGAGTAGTGCAATGCCTATATTTTTCATTTTTGAAAGTACTAGTGTGATTATAAAATCTAATTTTAAAGGAGTCCTGTGTGGTGCCTATGTATGTCTTAGTTTGTAAATCTTCATTATTTTTATAAACTTTAACTTTGTATACAACACAGGATTGTTGGCATTTACCATTTAATGGGCAATTAGTTTTAACTCTGCAATTACATGTGGTCTTACTAGTTGAATCTTTCTTATTCAATTTGGTTTTATCAAGGCCGCTGATTAATTTACCCATATTGGGCAAACATGAGTAACTTAATTTAACTGTATTTTTGTTAAAAATTTTATACAATGAACTTACTTTAGCAAAATTTTGTTTTAAAATGGAAAAAAATAATTTACCGATATTAGTTTTAACTTCCTGATTAAAGTGGGGATTGAACCAAATCACCTACCTTTTTCTGTTCTTATTCTTAGGTGTTTTAGTCTTAATGAATTCAAGGTTTTCTTTATATCCACTTTTAGTTAACGCATCCTGATAAGTTTGCTTATATTTATTGAATATATCGATAGTGGATGAATTAGTGGATAGCCTATTAACAATTCCTTTGGGGATACTTTTCATAATATGTTTAGGATGGTTAGATTTAGTGTTAACGTAAATGGGTTATAGTTTTCTTTAATGTACGGGACAACAGTACCATTGATAATATTTAGGGTGACATCTAAATAGTTAACAACTTTTGAATTGCATTCAACTTCTATGATAAAGCCGTTGTTTTATCTCTTTCTCATTCTGTCGCAAATTTGTGGGGTACTCCAGTCAACGATAATTAATCCATCATCACGGTATGATCCATGATTATGGAAATCTATGAATTCATTTAATTTATGCAGGAGGGGGCATCCCACCAACTTGGCCACCTCTGCTCCATCATGCGCCCCCATGGGATTATCAAACCCATTGGCGTCAGTTTTTTTCGCCCACAACGAATCATTATAATGAAGCAATGTTTTCCAGCAATGCCTAATTGGATTTCCTCTACTGAAACTTCATTGTATTCTTTCGCTAAATTTATAGCTTCATTTAGTATACATTCGGTTATTGAGGGATAGAAGTCTTTGATATCATATTTAATAAATGAACAGTAACTCTTTTTCTCATATTGATTAAACCATGTAATGCAATCTCCTGTGGACTGCCATTGATTAATATTAATAAACAATCTAAGATTATTACATATTTTGCAGTATGGTTTTACTAATCTTACCTAATTCGGTCTGTGTGGGGTTTAATAGTCAGAATTCAGAGTTATTGGGGAAGGAACTATTGTGGTCTTTAATGGTCAGAAAACTATTCTTTAACACTATTTTTTCCACACGGTTGGTTAAATTAAACTTACTAACTGGCTTCCTGGTTAATATTTTCTATATCCGGAGAAACTCTTTTATAATGCTTAACTACAGCTTTCTGTAGTTCGCTATTGTAACTATTTTGACTCATACAATACATATAAGCAGATTTATCTCCTTTAAAGTAAATATTTTTATCTTTACATATTCTAATTAAGTTAACATTCAAATTCAGCTGTACTTTGTTACATTTTAATTTTCTATATTTAATTTTCCTAACTAGTCCAATTAAATTGGCTTCAAATTTTTCTAACTCCTTACAATAAGGTGGATGGTTGTAGGTTTTGAAGCCATGAGAATTGCTATAATTGGTGTTATTTCCTATATTGTTAAGAAAAAAAATAAGCCTTCCATCTCATATTAGTAATGAAAACTTCTATTCTACACAGTATATGTAATTCGTAGATATGTCTATGTGGGATGGGAATATTCTTTAGTGAGCATCCTATATCAACACGCTCCATGTTAAACAGGTTGTAAAAGTGCTCTATAGTGTAACCTAGAGCTAATATAACAATAATGATAACAATAACAGTAATAATAATGCTAATACTAATAATTGTTATAATATATTTCAGTTCGTCTCAAAACACCCACCGAGAACAAACTCAGAGGGGAAAAAAGGGGAAGTAAAAAGAGAAACAAACTAAGTACTTGAACATATGCCAAATACTCATAGGAAAAAAAAAACCCAAGACGAGAACTAACACTAAAGCACTCAATGCAATAGTAGAGCAACAAATTTATATATATATATATATATATATATATATATATATATATATATATATATATGAGATAAAACCTTCCATGTATCTACAAAGAAAGGAAAAAATGGTTTTAAAAAAGAAAGAGCTAAGTACATGAACATCAGTCAAAAGAGCTCAGACAGAGTCAGCACATAGCCCAAAGAAAAAACCTCGACACAATAGCAATCAACTAACAAAAAAGTTCTCAATACTTAGGTAGAGCAGAATAAATAAAATATATATATATATATATATATATATATATATATGTGTGTGTGTTATGGACTCTCCCGTCGATTTAGACGTATGAATATCTAACTCAGACAGCCGCACAAAGAATTGTTTAGAGTGGTGAAGGACTGTGTAGCACCATCCACACTTCTTGGAACTGCTGATAACAAACAATCGTTACAGAAGTTTACCACAGTTTGCATGAAGAACAGATCTCAGTTATTTAACCCATAACTGGAGGGAAGGGACGGATTAATACCTTTCCCAAGGGTACCAATGTAGACGTCAATGCAGAGTGTTCGACTGGAATTGGAACTCGGCTCACCGATTTCCCCTTCCAAGCCGACATCCACCAATAAACGCTTACAGCACCTGGTATTCCAAAGCTGTAGCCCATCTAAGTACTGACCAGGCTCCACGTTGCTTAACTTCGGTGATCAAGCGGGAACCGGTGTATTCAACATGATATGACAGTAATTTATATATACATACATACATACATACACACATTAAATGTTTGTTTCGAATAAAGAACAAATTTTACTTTTGGTTGGTTTTCTCTGTAGAATGTATTTAAGTGGTCTCTGTGGTTGAGTTATGAAGCTCACTTCACTGAGACAGTTTCCCTACTACCTCAAAGCCACACCTATCAGCTGTGAATATACAATGTGATGTGTACTGAGGAGTGGAGGGGGGCTCCCTCTCAGTCCTTCATTGCCCAGACAACATGCCACTGCCAGTATGTACAAAGACTGGGAAATGATTCTCGGTACATTCACAAGGAAGAGGAAATCCAACAAAAAATGAAGACACAAATCCGGTTTTCATAATTTTAAGTTTATTTCAATGAAGTTCCCTGATTGAACTCAGTATTCCATTAGTGGATAGATGACACAGATTCCCTCATTCTTCTTACTTTAGCTGAGCAAGACATCACATCAGTAGCAGTTGCTCAGCTAAGACAGACAAGCTCTACTTTGTCTGCCCCTAATCATTAATCTATTTATATAAGGCTATAAGTGGTTTCTGACAAAGTGTCACCTAATCCCATTTTTCATTTATTTGATTATTACCCCCACCCTCTTTCAAGTGGATTGCCACTTTGAACATTAGACTTCAAAGACTATCTTCCAGGCATTGGAAAAAACACATGCACACAAACTTATTTATGTATCACTTTACTTTATATGTGTTCAGTCAGTTGTGTGGTGGACTTATTGTGTCACGCCAAAACAAATTATGAATATTTTTAATAGGATAGCTATTATTAGCTGAAACTCATTAGTTGGTTGTTTATTTCAATAATAAAATCTGACAGTGTAGCATCAGCTTTGTAAAGAGAAAAGCAACTTGCAAACTTAAAACTTACAGCTAGAAATTCCTTCAAGCGTTCTTCCAAGTCACCTGGGCCATAAATAGTAAACATGGCACCAGCAAGAGCATTGATAGCTTTGGCAAGACAATGGCTGTTATTGAGGTGACCTGGCAAATAGAGAGAAAAAGATGATATAACACATAAATCAATGTAAATATAAAATAATCTATAATATTCAGAAACAAATTACTTCTGCATAAGAAAAACCCTTGTACAACTGAAGATTGTATTATTTTCTTTTCAATAATGCCGATCATTGATACTAATGCAATTTGAATTGATCAACTCCCAGTTTACCATTCCTTACAAAAATGTGGCCCTTATGATGATTTAAAGAAAAAGAAAAATTAATTAAAAACGAATATCTAAGGTTAAAGTTCACTATTTTAGAAGGTAAATTTAAAATAGCTGAAAATGCTGAAGCAGTGGTGCAGATGAGTTTAGATGTGCAATTGCAATTATAGATAACTAAAGAATCTATGGTTGTAAAAGTATATAAAATCAGGAAAAAAATCTTAAATCTTTAAATTTATTTTTATTGCATTTTTCTAATTTATGTATGCATGTTCACAGATCTGGTTCAAATTTGCAGAGAAACTATCCAAAGTTCATGTTTTTGTTTGAGTACTTTTAATCATCCTTATTCATAATCAGGAACATTAATGTGGTCAGTATCACAAAGGAAAGTTTTTATTAACTTCATTGTATCATTTTTAGGAATGCTACATTTCAAATTTAAATATAGTAGTATTGTATATACAAGTGATAACATGTAGAACATTTTAACAAAGAAAATGAGGGTATTAGAAGTCACAGAGCTTGACAGCACCAAAAATATTAAATATCTTCCATGCAGATTAAAATTCCATTGTATTTAATACAGAATATTTCTTTTGTATAATGATAGCTTTGATGATTTTGACTCTTTCTTCATAAGTGTTATATAGTATTTTGGTATTATCTACTCATGTCTGCCTTGTGTTCATAGTTGTATTTTGGTTGTTTGTAATAATCAATATGTACAAAACTGATCAGAGAAATTGTATGAACAATGTAAGAATTTGATTTTGTGTTTTTATTATTAATATCAAAGATGCAATCTCCCAGAGTACACAAGAATTCATAAACAACTTTTCTTGTTTTTATCATTTATACATCAGGGATTCAAGGGGTTTTGGTAATAAGAGGTTTTAAAATTTTTATAAGTGATAAATCAAAGTTATTCATCACAACTATTAACAGATACATACTGGCAAATTATGTTTCTTTTTTTTTTTTTTTATTTTATAATTAAGGTACATCTGGATGCAATAGCAAAAATCCAAATGTTGTTCCCAAATTGAATAAAAAAGACATGTTCTAACACTTGCACATCTCTTTTCAGTTGATGATTTTTATAAGTGCATGATTACTAGTGATGAAACCTGCATAGTCCTATTATCCTGAATGTAAAGGTTTGATCCCATAAGCTGAACAAAACCATTGGAACCAAACCCAGAATTAAAAAGTCCAGCAGTCAGCAAATAAATTGATCAATACTTGTTATTCATACAGTGTGCAGTTATATATTAAAAGATTGGGAATTTAAAAATAAGTAAAGTATATTGCTAGTAGAAATAACATTTGAAACTCACAAAAGCTACCATGAAGGTTTGAATCTATATATGTTTCTGTAATATTCTTTGTAGACATGATTATGGTTTGTAAAATAATCTGAAACCTATAATTAAAATTTGAAAAAGGAAGCAAAATTTACCTTCTATAGAGGTTCTGAAATATGACGACTCACTTCTGGCAAGTTTAGGAAGAGAAACAGCTACAAACACCATGAGAAGGCAGGCTATAGTATATGCATCATCGGTGAACTCTGAAAATAAAAATTAGACAAACTATTAAACTATCTTACAAAATTACAAAAACATTTAAAGAAGTAATTTTCAAATTTTCCAATTTCTTTAAAATTGGAACCATTTGTATCTACAGTTTGCTTTATAGTAATATTTAATTATCCTTGTGGGTGGGTGAATAAGTGAGAGAGAGAATTAAATGTATTCATTTTCTCATGTAAAAACTATCATTATTTGAAAATCTTATGCATCTTTAGGTTAAAAGGGATGTGTGTGTGTGTATGTGTGTATATTTTTTTTTTATAAGCGTTTCACCCCGAGCAAGGCATGTCACTGCCACTACTGCGCAGGGGGCTACGTAGAGTGGAGAAAGGCTGATTAAATATAGGAAATGTCAGAGGGTGGGTGATAGGCGGGTAAGGATACTGAGAATGAGGGTTGGGTAGATGAGAGTGTTCTGAGAATATTTGGGAGTTAGTGTGATAGGAGGTGTCTATTGACCCTACATTTAAACACCTGGAGATTGTAACTGTCGGGAAAGCAGACTTGTGGAAGGGAGTTCCACAGGTGGGAAGCGCGAGAAAAGAAGCTGTTGGAGTAGAATTTACGGTTACATCTTATTTGTTTAAGTGTAAAAGGTGAGAGAGCGGCTGCAGCCAGTCTGCCAAGTCAGTATCAACCACGTTACAGATCCTCCTTTGTATTTTGTCAAGAAGCCCAAGGAGAACAGCAGGGGCACCCGACCAGATATGGCAGCAATATTCAATACACGGGCGGATGGTAGATTTGTATATGTGCACAATAGATTCAGGTGGGAAAAATTTCCGGGCCCTGCACAGGGAGCCCACTTTCATAGCAGCAGATTTGGCAATGGATTCAATATAGTCATTCCATTTGAGGTCCGCCAAGAGTGTAAGGCCAAGGAGGCGTAGTATTTTACTCTCTGGGAGGCTAGCCTGTCCCATGCTAATGGGAGGTAGATGCGATTGTCTATGGTGATTAGTTGATAACAGCTTTGTTTTAGAGGCATTGAAATTTACCAACCATTACGGATTGGAGGTCCCTTTCAAATACGGCAGCGAGGTTCACTTTGTCGTCCAGACCTGGTTTCTGATCGATGCGAGAGTAGATTGTTGTGTCGTCGGCATACATGCCAACTTGGGATCTAATGGTGTCGGGGAGATCATTAATGTAGATCAGAAAGAGCGTGGGACCTAGGATGGAACCTTGAGGGACGCCCGCGTTCGTATGGTAGTTTTGGGAGGCATGCCCATTTAATACCACCTTCAATGTGCGGTTAGAGAGGAAAGACTGGATGAGGTCAAACAGATGTCCAGTTATCCCATAGCTCCGCAGTTTGCATAAGAGGCCAGCATGCCAGACCCTGTCGAATGCTTTGGAGATATCCAAGGCAACGGTTCGGGCTTCACCATTCTTGTTGAGTGCCTGGTATATGTACTCGGTAATGGTCGTTAGCATATCAGCAGTAGACCTGGTGAAGCGAAACCCGTACTGTTTGTCAGAGAGAAGCCCGTTGGCCATAAGATGCTGAATCACCTTGGCGTTGATAATGGCTTCGAAAACTTTGCCAAAGATTGGAAGGAGACTAATAGGACGGTAATTGGCGGGGTCTGAGGGTTCGCCAGAATTCTTAAATATAGGAACTACGCAGGAGGACTTCCAACAGGCAGGAAAGCAGGAAGCAGATAGGCAGAGGTTATAGAGTTTTGAGAGGACAGAGGAGAGTTCTGGGGCACATTTCTTCAGTACTATGACGGATTCCGTCACCGCCGCTCACTTTGTGTGGGTCAAGTTGTGCAATTATCTTGGCGACCAGCGAGGGTGTAATGTGGATGTTATTTAGTTGAGCCTTATCAAATAAAAGTATGTGGCTTAATATTACTAGACAGTCTATATTTAATTTGAAAATGATGGAGCTTCTTTATATCAGGTCCTGCAAAGCTTCTCTGTAAACAACATGAATGTTTGTGAGGACAAAGAAAATTTACAGTAATTTTTAGCAACACAGTTTAGAAGTTATTTTTTGTTACCACAACTCACACGCCTGAAGATGATCTCAGAAGGAGATTGAAAGTACCTGGGAACATTGTGAAATTAAATTCATCTGTCAATGCTACAGCTCATTTCTTACATCTTTCAATTATAATTCGTGAAAGATTATCCATGAGTATTAATGGATTTTATTAAAAATAAGCAGACACAATGTTTTCAATTTATTTAATCTGACATGTCTAAAAGATAATTTGCTGCCTAAATACTCAAATATATATATATATATATATATATATATATATATAAAGAGAAACCAGAATGCTTTTGGTTATAAAGTGGATTTTATTTTTTTTTATTTTATAAAATGTATTTTTTTTTTTTTATTTTGCTACACACAGTTCTGGTCTTGTGACCTTCATCAGGCAAAGTGCTGTTATTTTCACACATTATTAAAAGGAATTAAATATCTTTATAGTTTTGTTGTTCAATCATCATCTATTTGTGCATAGTAGTAGTAGTAATTTCCACTTTCTTGTCCTTGTAAAGAAATCTTCTGCTTTAAGGAGTAATAAAATAATTTGAATTGGTCAAATACTGGGCGAAAGAAAAGGTTTTTTTTGTTTTTGTATTTTTTGCTAGTATGTGTATCTATATTCTTTCTCCATACATATATACTGTTTTATTATAAGGAATTTGTGCATACACAAAGCTTCTTAAAGTGGGAGAAGATTTCTTTACAAGTACAAGAAAGTGGGAATTACTACTACACACAAAAAAGGCAATGATTGAACACTGAAACTATAAGGACAATCAATTCCTTTTAATATGTGAAAACAACTATTCTTTGCCTGATGAAGGTTGCAAGACCAGAAACACATGCAGAAAATATAAAAAATAAAATACAATATATTTCACAAAAAAACATCCACTTTATAACCAAAAAAATTTGTGGTTTCTCTTATTTAAAATATACACTTTTCTCTTGTTACCACAGTAACATCTTCCATTATATAGATATATATAGATATATATATAACATAGTGATGATCCACATATACTGTCTTAATATGTATAGGAAAAACTACTAAACTTACAACTTTTTTAGTAGTTTTTCCTATATATATTTGGGCAGCAATCTCTTATGCTGGTTTCATTAAAAGTGACTTACAAGGTATTATAGTGAGGTTTTTTTAATGTAATTTTTCATGTGATTTTAAATATTTTTTTTCTTTTCAGGACATAAATTATATTAAATTGTCCAAATGTTTCGTTTATCCAAGCACTATACTCTAACCATTTCCAGGGATGAATGTTAATTTACGTGTAACAGAATGTACACGGTGTTATGTATGTTTTAGAGTAGAGTATGTGTTATGTATCAAATAAGGTAAGCATATTGTTAGTGTGTTCATAATTGATATTATTGAGTGTTGGGTTTTTCTTTTTTTATCAATAAAGCCTCTATTATTTTTAGTCTTTTTTTTGCATGAGGATGATGCTATGATATTTGTATTGTCAACAAGTATATTCCAGATGGGGTTTGGTAGGTCTCTGTGAGTGTTTAAAGAGATTGAATTAAGCTCCATTCAGAAAGATGCAGTGTGAGTCTGAGTTCGTTTTGTAGTTGTATGGCCAATTGTCATGGGTAACTTCTGTAACTCCAGAATGAACTCTTCCTAACACTATACACTACACCTCTCGAGAGAGAGTTGAGCTGGTAGTAATTCACTCCAAACCAAATTCACTTCCACATTTTGTATTGTTATTTCTTGTGAATATATATTTGTTATTTCTACTCTTGTGGTCGTGTTGTTCTTTTCGAACCTGAACCTGGTCCATAAGAGTGTTGACAAAGATATTGAAGAAATGGATTCTACGTAGAGAACAAAAGAAAAAGCCTTTGGGCCATCCATCGTCCATAACAATAGTGACTAAGATACTGAAGAAATGAATTCTATGAAGATAAAAGAAAAAACCTTTTTTTAACACCAGCCATAACAGCAGTGACGAAGATATAAAGAAACGGATTCTACCTGTCGACCATAACAGTACCAAGTTTCCAGAACATGAGCGACAAAGACCTGAATTCTACATTGAGAAAAAAGGAAAAATCTTTTACTCAAGTACACAACTCTAGCTACAAAATTCTTAAGGAATGATTTTTCACACAAGCAACCAGTATTCACGACAGTAGTTTTCGAAAACCATAAACACAAAACACAGAGGAGCTTTTTTCTTTAACCAAAGTGATTTCTTGTTTTTCTTCCTTGTGCAAAGAAGAAATAAATAAGTCACTGTTTTTTTCAAAACAAGAAAAGGGAAAAATTTTTTTTGACCGACATAACTATAAACCTCATGGACATGAATAACGTATTATTGGAAAAAAAAATGTGAGTTTTTCTTCCTCTTTTCATGGCAACAGATAGCTTGTGTTATAATTAAATTATGTTGTAAACATGGAGGACTTTATGACAACCATGTTGGAACTAATGAAAATGCAATTCAAGCAGCTACAAAAAAACGAGGAAAGACAGATTAAACTAAGAAAAACAATTAGAAATTCAACAGAAAAAAAGAAAAGCAACTCAAACTACAAGAATTACTACTACAACCAATGTCAAATAAAGGGCAAAATTCCACCACCCAGTCCATGCTATCACTGTAAACTCTGCATTGGTACAAAAATTGTCCATACCGCTATAAGACTTGTCTGTCATGGAATAAAGTGGGAGATAAAAGTTTGCACTGTAGAACAAAGAAAGAAAAAAACTAAGTGAGAGCCACTAAAACTGACCAAGCAGATGGGATAAATATACAAAAATATGTACAAGTGGAAATATTAAACAAAAAAAATCAGATTACAATTGGATTCTGGGTCTAATTTAACCATTATACAGACATGGAAGAAATTAAACAAACAGACCATGTTGGGAACAGATAAAATAGCCAGGTTGGTAAAAGGAAGAAAAATCAAATTTGTGGGGAAGATTATCACAAATGTGACGTGCAACAGGATGATGACCAAGAAATTAAAGATGTTTGAGAAATTTGACCTCTGGGAATTACCGATAAATATGCTCTGTCAAAAAGTGGAAAGTTTATTGACCGAGGCAGAGAAATTGAAGAAGAAATTAAAGGAGTTTCCCCGACATATTTTAAACCAGCCTCGGGAGGTGTAAAAAAAATGGCGGCCAAACTCAAAATAAAAGAAAATGTACAACCCATTTTCAAGAAGAAAAGAAATGTACCTTTTGCATCATTAGAAAAGATAGACAAACAGTTGGATATATTGGCAAAGGTAGAATATAGTCAATGGTCTGCACCTACGGTTTAAGTGAAAAAGAAATCGGGAGAGATAAGAGTATGCGCTGACTTCTCGACAGGATTAAATGCAGCGATTAAAGATTAATCACTATCCTCTCCCTAGTCCAGAGGAAGTATTCACGAAGTTGAACGGAGAAAAATTTTTCTCAAAGATAGACTTGAGCAAAGCATATCTAAAAATACCAGTAGACCAGAAAAGCTCGAGGTTGTTATGCATAAATACTCATAGAGGGTTATATAAGTTCTAGAGATTAGCATTTGGGATCAAGGTTACGCCAGCAATATTTCAGCAAATAATGGACACTATGCTAGGTGGACTGGATTTCATGATCGCATACCTTGATGACATCCTGATAAATAGCAAAAATATTGAACAACACTGGGAACACATTCAAGAGGTCTTCACGTGGATACAAAATTACAGCTTGAAGGTAAAGGAAAATAAATGTGACTTCTTTATGAAGGAAATAATATATCTGGGCCATATTATTGACAAAGAAGGAAGAAGACCAAACCCTGAAAGAGCCACAGCAATAAAAAACATGCCAGCTCCAAAAAATATAGCAGAGTTACAAAGCTTTTTGGGCTTAGTAAATTATTATCGGGGAACTGAGTTCAAATTCCAGTTGAATTCCTTGCATTCACTTACGTACAAGTACCCTTAGGAAAGGTATTAATCCATCTCTTCCCTCCAATTATGGGTTAAATAATAGGACAGATTGGGTTCTATAGCCTTGGCTGTCAACCAGTCTACCGCAGAAAGCAATGGCAGCCTACTGCAGGATAATCTTCTGCCCAGTCAGTCATGTCTCTTTCGAGACATGATCGCCCAAAGCATGTATCACAGATATCACTTAACTGAAAATATTATCAAGAGTTTATACCTAACATGCACAAATTACACACACCACTAAATGAACTATTGAAGAAGGAAGAAATTTGGGAATGGTCATCCGAATGTCAGAATACTTTCAACAAAACCATTAAGACTGTTACAGCAGATTTATTTTTAACGTATTATGATCCAAAATTGAAAATAATAGTTGAGATTGACATGAGTTCCTATGGTATTAGGGCATGCATACTTCATAAAATGCCAGATAGGACACTAAAACCCATTGTGCATGCATCAAGAACGTTACTACCAGCTGAGAAAAATTACTTGCAAATCGAAAAGGAAGCGTTGGGGATTATTTTTGCGGTTAAGAGATTCCACAGATATATTTACAGCAGATTCATTACCTTACAGACGGACCACAAGCCGTTACTGACAATATTTGAATAAACAAAAAAAAAAAAAAAAAAAAAAAAAGAAAGGCCTACCTGTCTACACTGCTAATAGATTACTAAGATTACAAAATCGGGCGTGCAGACAGTCTTTCGAGACTAGTATCAAAGAAAACAGAGCCATTAGAAATGCAGCTTTATGATATGAGGTAGACATTAGAACATCATCGTGCAGTACAATTCAAGACCTCCCCATCACATTGCAGAAAATAAGAAACGAAGCAGACAAATTTATAAAGAAAACAAAAACATAAATTGCAGGAAAAGATAAGCATATCCCAGACAGTTTTTTTGTTATGTGATAATGTTCTGTTATATCCAGGAAAGAACAGGATGAAATCCTTAATGCGAAGTTACCTGCACTGGCTAAACATGGATCAAGATATTGTACATATGGTGGACAAATGCAAGGGCAGTTCCTTAAACAAAAAGATTAAATTAATCATTTATTATATAAAATTTAAAATGACTAATCCTATCATTAAAAACAACAATTCACCCACAAGATCCAAACTACAATGAACCAACATTATTTATGAATTTACATGTCTCTTTAAGAACTGAGTTATTTACGAAATTAAGATAAAAAATTGAGTTCTTAAAGGGACATGCAAATTCATAAATAATATTGGTCCATTGTACAATAGATGATTAATTTAATCTTCTTGTTTAAGTCAATGGGAGTTGCATATTTTCCGATGATGTTTCAACATCAAGATTCGTCCTGTTTATAATGGCTATGCATTTGGTTTAATGTTATTGTTATCAAAGCATTTACTGCTGTTATTGGTGAAGTTTGAAAGAAAAAGTCTGTAGTTAACCAAATAATTTGGAAATATGTTGTTGCAAGTGTTTGTTTCGAGTTATGAATTTTTTTTGAAGAGCAAGAGGATGAATTCTCATAGACTTCCATGAGGAAATTTTTAATGACACCAATTTTATATCTAAGAGGACATTGGCTAGTAAAATTAAGGTAACAAGAATTTTTATTGTTTTTTTTTGTTTTTTTAATATATAGGGAAATGATGAAATTATTATGAGACTCCATGAGGATGTCTAAGCATGGGAGTTTATGTTTTTTGGCTAAGCTTATCTGTTAAGTTGAGGATGGAATTTTTTTTTCAAATGCTAATTGGAAATTACCAATTTTGATTTTATTCTCAGCAAGAATGAAAATAGCATCTATCTAATGAATGTATATTATGGGTTTGGTAATTTTTTTAAAAACTGTTTTTTATGTGGGACATGTAAAAATTAGAGAAGCATGTACCAAGAGGGTTTCCCATACTCTCTTAGTTTGCATGTAAATGTGGCTTTCATGGTCATAAAAGGCCAGGGTAGTGCATGCAAGTAACAGCTTTTTGAGTGTATTAGGATTAATAATGGGTGGTGGGATTGAAGTATGTTTATATATAGAGTTAATGATTATGTCAGAGACCTACCAAACCCTATCCAGAATATACTTTTTGACAACACATATAGTATCAGCCACATGCAAAAGACACACACAGATATATATATATATATACACACACACACACACAAGGTTAATGTTTACCATTCTTCTGTGCCCTCAAGGCAGCACACAGTGTGGGATCAACCGGACAATACAAACCAGAGGCAGCAGCCATATCATTGACAATCTGTATACAGAAAATAAAAGCATTAAAATAGTAAGTAAAATAACTGAAGCAGGAGGAAAATAAGCATTGAAAAGGTAAAATAACCCAGACTGTGTAAAAACATTTAAAATGCATAAAGATTCTTCCATAATTTTGCCATTAAATTCTTCAGTGACATTAGTCAATTTTAATTTATTTAGGCCCTATTCACTAACACAGAAAATAAACAAGAAATTTATAATTATGGACTATTTTGTTATTCAATGCTTCTCCTACAGTCTCATAATTCTTATTTTATTGAAAAAAAATAAAAATAAAAAATAATTTACACCAACATTTTCATGAAAAGCAAGCAGTGTAATGGTCAAAGAGTGTGTGCAAATATATATATATATATATATATATATATTGCTCATTCAGTAAAATGAATTGGAGCACTCTAGCTATAGGGCACGTAATATGATATGTGCTAAAAAGACTGCCTTCTTCCACCGAAAACCCCGTGGCCCAGGGGTAGAGTCACCGACTGATGCCAATTCAGTAAGGAGCAATCGGAGTCTAACCGTACTGATGAGCTGTGATACAGCGAAACAGATCTGTCTGTGGATGACTATATATATATATATATATGTGTGTGTGTGTGTGTGTGTGTGTGTGTGTGCTTGTTAAGTACTGCTTTTTCAGCATAAAATTTTAAAAAAACATCAAATGTAAATTCAGAGTAGGTGAATACCAAATTCAGTTTTTAATTAAAGTAGCTTAAAGAAAAAGAACAAAACTAAAACAAACAAACACTTAATATCAACTGCTAAATATTGGCGATATTGAAAAGAAAAAAGATTTTCATCAAATATGAATTGTTAATTGCAACTTAAAGTGGTAAAATGTACTGTTCAGTTTTTCATAAACAACTTCAACAACAAGCAAAATTATTTTACAAGTTCTAGCCTCCATCTAGTAACAGATAATAGCTATGTTCAAGAAAATCCAAAACGTCTGGCAGATGAAATTGGTAGCCAAGGAAAGAAACACATGACACATGATATGATAATGGAAATGTCTTAACTAAATTTGACCTCTAAATATAAGTATTGTTGAGTGGAATTCTTGTCTATATATATTTTATCTATATAAAAGCTAATAAATGTTTATAAATAATGTTCAAGTTCTGACACACCACAATAATTTTAATTGATAAAATAACCATTTTTTTTTCCTTTGTATATCTAATTTTATATTATTCATACACTGAGCAGATTGCAAAAAGAGTCTGATTTAATACACAAGGCTGAGTAGACAGAATTTATTTTATACATCTAATGAGAAAAATCAAACCTTCAAGCTTTGAAGAAATTAATGAGCAGAAATTTAATCTTTGATTTGGAATTAGGTTACTGACAAGCAAAATGATATTTGCTCAAGTGAAACAATATTTCCTTTGGTTTCTTTCTGAACAAACAGGCTCAATTAGGCTGAAAAAATATTTTCTGCAGAATAACTGATAATGAAAATGAAGATATGATACTTACTTGTCAATCCATGAAATTATTTCAAAAGCAGAGTTTCATAACTAATAATGATTAGAAAGTAAAAAAAGATGCTAGTTTGAAAGTAACTAGGACAATAATAATATACACGGTGTGATGGATCCTCTATCCTCTAAATGATGCAAAAATGAAACTAACACTGACATCCCATTTTAACAGATATATTTACCAAAATTACACAAAAACATATTGAAACACTAATGATTAAATTCAATCCATCATTGACTTCAACCATGGTAACCAGACGACCTTGGAATCTCATGCAACTCTTCCTAGTTTAAGCTGTTAAATGCTGCCATAATCCTTGCCTTCAGTTCATCTTTGGTATTACAAGAAGTTTTTTGGGTCTTTCACTCAACTGCACCCCACACATAATAAACAGTGGGGGTTGTAATCTGGGGAACTATGTGGCCAGATGTAAGAGGTGATGTAGTTGCAGAAATTGTCTGACAGCTATGACTGGTTTCTCCTGTTTGTGTAACATGTTGCAGAGTTCTGTTGTTAGATATGGGTTCTTCAGCAACCACACTCCTGACCCAAGGCAGCACTGTCTCCTCAAAGCACTAGATGTAGGCTTCTGTCTTGAGTCTGAGGCCCTCACTAACACACAGAGGAGTTCTTTTCTTATCAGAACAATCAGAGCATGTTTTTGAGTTGCTGTCCTCCATAATAAACACCATTAGACTCATCTAATTCTTTCTGAATCCTCTGCACAGTTCTCAGATCGACAACCAAACACTTTGAAATATTTGTATGGAAAGTTTCAGTGCAAATGCCAAGCAGTATAGCATAGTTTCCAAAATTCTGGTGGAGTGAATTGCGTCATGGTGCTCTTTTTCTCACAGTTGATGCTCAACTGACCCTACTATACTGTGCAGTTGACAAAATCAAAAACAATGTATATGCATGAAATTAAAAATATAAATTGGCAACAATTTACCCATCATACCCTGTATATTTAAGACTGTAAAATAATGTAAGAGCATAATTTGAAACCCAAAAGATTAGAATCCAAATTCTTTAATCATTGGAAAATACCCCTGTGACAATATTTGTCTGTTAATGTGCTTATAGAATAATAATTTGGTCCTGTCATTCATCTATTGCATTTTCCATTAGTGTATACATAAAATTTTATTTATCTTCAATAATACCTACTATATATGTAAAATTAAATTTCTAAACAAAATTAAATCTCACATTACATGTAACACAAGATTAAAGGACAATATGATCTGCCATTTTTTTTTCACTCTTACATTACAACATCCCCTCACTCGTAACTTTCACTAACTACAATATTTTTTTAAATAAGCAGCAAGGCCAAGTAGTGCTCATAGCTATTTTCTTATATTAATCCTTTCAATGTTAAATGAATTACCATCAGCAAGATGCAGCATTTGATTAAGCTAAATAACCATTCACATGATTTAATTTAGCAAGTTACATAATAGAACACTTTTGAAAACTAGATAATTTTGCTATTTGCTTGTTTGTTCTGAGATGGTAACAATTACACATTCACAATTATTTTTTAAATTTTTCTTAAGTAACAATAGCTAGATTATTTTTTACAACATTTAGAAAATGATTCAAATTCTAGATTAGTAATAGCTGAAATTTTAAAATCTTAATTTCTACATATATTTTAGCCTAGCAGAAATTTTTGGGTTATAAATATTTAAAATACTGCCTAAAAATTAATGGCTTTTGTAATGTTTAATATTCTTATAATAGATTGCAATTAGTGTATAAATGACACTTAGCCAACAGACTATATGATTATATAACAGTTACTGAATTAAACAGGTTTTATTTTTTCTATTAAAAGAAAAATAGTATCATCTGTCTGATTTGCTGGGATGAGGAGTTATTTACAGTTGGACTAATATCCTCATCCCTAATATTACAATCACAGCATTCTTCTTTCCAATCTTAAAGTTGATCGAAGTAATCTTCAGGGAATTTAAAACTGAAGCCTTTTTTCAAGCTATGATAGATTGTCCACTTCTAGGGATATCTCATCTTGGTTTATTGTTTACTTATTGTTGCTATTCCCATTTCCACTGAATTTGAGTATATCTGTACTACTTGGACCGGAGGTCAACTTAAAGATTTCTCTTGTCATCAATTTCACTAATCCAAACTTTAATCCTCTAAGCCATTGGAAATAATGTATTTCTTTTGTGTTTTATGAACTCTAATATGAAAAACTAAACTTATAAACAAGCCAAATAAAATTGAAAAATGATGGTAGACATTTTAATAAATATGAGCAGAAAATAAGAGCAGAAAAATTTGAAAAAATAAGAGCAGAAAAATTTGAAACGGGTGACTGGCACCATCTTTCTCCTAAGATGCATATTAATAATAGCAATTTATTCAATCTATTACTAATAATAATCTATCAAATTAAAAAAATGAATATACTGCAAATGTAAACATTTATTTAATATATATTTAATATGTTTAATTGTTTCATATTATATTCATTATAATTATCACAAGTAGAAAAATTTACGGTAAATAGAAATAGTTTCTCATTCACAGTAGGTAAGACATATAAATATTCTGCTTTCTGAAAACTGTGAGGAAATAATTATAAAAATATTATAAACATATTTCCTCACATATAAAATATGTAACCTAGACACATGGCATGAAATTTTTTTTTTCCTGAGCAATAGAATAGATTATTTTTTATATGATTACATGAAAAAGGAAATTCACTGACAGACATTTTTAACTCAAAAGCACAACAGGTATTTTTAATGGTAGACAATGAAAAAATAAGACAATAAAGGCTAAATAAAATGAAAATGAAATGTGAACCTGTTCAGCCAAAGAAAAAGCAAACAATTTAAAGTTACAAATTCAAGCAGAACACATCTACATCAAAAGCCATTAAGCTAAAACTTTTTTTTCTTTCAACATGGCATTGGCAGGTGATGACTTGACAGGCCTTCCTTAATAAAGTTATAAATTTACAAAAATTTAAAGTAATTTTTCCATCCCATTATAGTAATGTTATATAGATTCTTTTTTTCAACTAGCAATCTAATAAAAAAGAGCTTTACATTTTAAGTTACTCAGACAATATAGATATTTTTTTTATGAAGATTAAAAAGTTTTAAAATTGAAGGTAAAAATTGTCAGAAACAGTGTACTCTTATAAAATTATGACACATTGATGCCACTGAATTTATCAAATGATATCAAGATACCAGGTTGGAATATTTGGTAGAGGATTGTTGATTTTCTGTTCAAGATTATTCTTATCCTAAATGCCTATGACATTGAAATATACCCCCACCTCCTCATCAGTACACTGACCTAAAGAGATTAACTTAAAATCAGTGAAAAAACAAATATAATAAATTAAAGTTTTATCCACACCCACACGCTAAAAAATACAAATAAAACATGAGAATACTATATAATAAAAAGTATCTCACATCACCAACCAATGCCAATTACAATATTAAAAAACACAATGATGCAAATGGCTCACAGCATGCTGGACAAACAAGTTATTTTTTTGTAAAAACAAAGAAATTTAAAGAATTAAAGAAAATCTAGTCTAACATTGTGAAAGTGTTCTTTAAAAATATTCTTAAAAATAAAGAACTGCAATAAGATTAGTATCATATAACAGCAAAGTGGAACAAGAGAAGTTTTCAATATGGAAAAACTTGTAAATAGTACATTTAATAGTTAATCATTAATAATAGTTAATAAAGTAATCTAGATTAGAATGAATCTTACTAATCAATTTGGTGGTGTTAAATGGAGCACTGTTAGTGCATTTTCTTTCCTTTCTGATTTGGAATTTACTAAATTTCAAAGTCTACAGATTTTCAGGAAATCTAGAACCTGTATACCTAAAAAGATGGAATTTCATTGGCTGCAATTTACAACATTATTCCAAAATGCTCATTTTCTTGCAATGTACAATATAAACAAAAAATAATACTGAAGCAAAATTTGACAAAAACTTAAATATACCAAATTCAAAAAGTATATTTAATATTTTGATTAATATTTCCTTAATGATTTGTAATCTAAAAAAAGTAAAAAAAATAAACTTCAATTGTTCCCCTTCTGAATTGATTTCTACAGAAAAAAAAAGAAAAAACTCTTGTTAAATAAAAGGAATTAAAATTGCAGTTAATTCCTGACTGAAAGCTGTGCTACAAGTTTTATTTTTTCTAAGATTAACTCAACATAGTGACACAAACAATTTTTAACTGTAAAAGAGTTTAAGAGTTAGATTATAGCTTTATCCTGTTACCAATAAAACACATGCAGAAGTTCTTGTCTGAATTTGGTTAGACAAAACATTTTAATCATTGCATTGTATGTGGCTAATTTCCTCATGCTTTTTTTTTTTTTATCTTAGACGAAAAAGGCCAGAGGGTAAACACCACATACAATGACATGTACAAATTGTTAAACAACTTTGAAATGAAATTCTAAAATAACAGATCTAGAATTAAAAAAATATCATTAAATTTACCTGAAATCATGAGTTTTAAATATTACAGAAGAAATTTATGAAAGATTTTTTTTTTTTGCCAAATTACATTTAATGTTACACATTTCACTGATCTTTGTTAGCAGTATTAAAGTGTTCTTTTTATCTTCTCACAAGATATTGCTTGCATCTTCATTGGCAAGTGTAATTTGCAACATATAGTCTTTTAGATATAGAATAGAAAATCAGATTTCCCTATATCTAAATGTCTAGTAAATTTAGTTTACTGTTTATCCTCTATAACCATACTTTCTGATAAAAAATACTAAATGTATTAATAATAGAATTTTCAATATGAACTCTATAAACACCTGTATATGCACAGGAGTTTAGTAAAACTTTAACAATACATTTTAACCAGATTTTCCAATCAAAAGATAAAGAGGGATAAGAATAACTGATCAAAATACACTCAAGATTCTAAAAACTAAAAATATTAAATGTTATGGATATTTTAATCTTTTAAATGTTTTAAAAGAAAAAAATAATAAACAGCTTTGTAGCAAGACAGACTAAATCACTGAGTGCTAAAGTTTACACCAATTCAAAAAACACAATTCCCAATTTTCATGGTATTAACAGAGTGAAGTATAAAACAAAAAGTATTTACTGGAAAGTATAGTTTCACAACAAAAAAATTTGGAAACCATTATAATAAATTAAATAATCTTCAAATTGATTACTACAAGTGTGAAATTAAGATATTGAGGATTTGTTTTTTGTAGTTATCAACTCTTTAAGGGTTATTTAAAGTTGAATTATATTTTTTTTGTGAGTTCATAGTGCATTACTGATATTTTTGAAAATAATGATTTCTCCAGATAAAACTTCTATTTAAGCCATAGCTGGGTGAAATTAAGATAAAAATGTTACAGGGTTAAAAGTCAAACAGAATGTTTGTATGAGTAAAATGTATACAAAAAAATGAATTATTTTATACAGAAAACCACACCCAAAAATGTTAATGTGAAGGTAATGTGAACATCCGTTGTAATAAAGAAATATTACCAACCTGTTGTTTCACATGAGCTGGCTGTGATAGGGAGAAAGAGCAACTTGATATTAGTGTAAAATACAACTAAATAATGGGCATAAGAGCATAGTTAATGCTATATTGTTTAGGAACATCCTTAAGATGCTCTAAAAGCAACAAGACATTCAAACAAAACATACAAATTATATACTATTATTATTCCCATAATCAATAACTACATTAAAAAACAAAACAAAGTCCTGCAAAAAACAAATTTAAAATTTTGATAAATCATTATTAAATTTGTTTAAGTGAAGTCTCAAAAGTAAATTCAATTTTTTTTATAATTTTTTATAATTTCTTTTATATATATATATATATATATAAAAGAAAAAACAGAATTTACTTTTGAGACTTCAATGAATTGTTTAAGTGGAAAATTTAATCTTATGCATTAGTTACTGTAGAATTGTTTTAGTTCTTTAGCAGTTGGTAATTAACTAAAAGCATCATCTCCAGGTTTCTGCAGTCTACTTTGATTCTAATTATCTTTATCTTTCAAAATAAAGCTATTGGCAAAAGATGAAACCTCACATAGAGAAGAAAAAATGCTAAAGAAATACTGACATTTCTCTTAAAGAGAAATTAAAAAAACAATTTGTAATAACAGGCTTTTAATGAGAACTTTAGACAGACAATTCTGAATTAATAAATTAATTCAGAATTGTCTGTCTAAAGTTCAAACTGAATTTTCATCTTTATATTTAAGCTTCAAATAAAAACCTTTTTTTTTTTTAAAGAAAATGCAATGACTGCTTCAAGACAAAACTTTCAAGAATATTTTTTGTCTACAGTGCTAAATAACAGAGAGGAGACATTTCTATAAACAACTGACGTCTTGGTATTAGTATATATACACACACACACACACACACACACATCCTGCTTCCACACTTTTTTAAAGTTTGGGTGTTGCTTTGTTAGGTGACAATAAACAACTTGCACCTTTTACTGCAGAAATTTCTTCTTCAAAGAATAACTAAGTATATTCTGAGCAAAAAAGAACCTGCACAGTCATCAGCAATGAAGATTTTTAAAGTGGCAAGAGAAAAAATTATAATGTCAGTACATGCATATAGTCCTGTAAACATGTTTAAAAACTATTTTCCACACTAGTATTTATTAATATATACTAAAAATACTCCATCTAATATTTATTCCTGGATAATGACACTCTGCATTGTACATTCATACATATTTGTATAATCCTTATCTGAGTAAAAGTGTGTTAATATATGGCCAAAGAACAGATTCTGTTTATAATTCACAGATGTGCAAATTTAAAAACAAGTAAAAGCAGAAGGTGATTAACAAGAGGACATATTGCCACCTACCATATTATCTTTTGTAGCAGGAACATGTTGTTGGAGGTCCCTGATTGAACCCATCAAGAATGGTATACGCTCATCCAAAACCTGAATAACAAAGTGGTAACAATGAGAGGCATGAGAAACATGCATATTACCCTATGCTGTCCATAGACCGATACAGAAGTAATTTTTACTAGCCAAGAGATTTCTTTTAAATATGCCTTTAAGAAAAAAAAATTGGGAGAGGGTTTCAATAGTGCTTTGGCTTACAGTGTTATTGTTATGTTCTTCATTGATAGCATGATTTTTTTCTTAAATATTTACTTTTGCTTTCATCATCAAAATGCTTATAGTCAACACAGCCAATCATTACAGCACTTAAAGTTAGAACATGTTCACAGAATTTATTTTTTTAAATATTGAAAGACTTCCAATAATTAAAATAAAGCATATGTTTTTTTTTTCTTTTTAATAAGTAAAAAAGAATACAAGTAAAAAATATTAAAAATATTTTAAAAGTTTTTAGATTTTTTTTTTGCATTTTTCTAATATGGGCTACATTCAACAAGATATATTTTGCTTCTGTCTTATATTTCTGAGATGAGATATTGTAACTATTTACACTATTTACATTGTTCAAAACCGAGTTTGAATTTATGCTGTAAGACTCCTGACATACTTGTGAGTAAGTCTCCAGTCTCCTTTCTTGTAATAGGCACCTTCAAGCAATTTAAGGATGGAGTTCTTTATTACCCATTGCTACAAATAGCTATACTGAATTATCCCAGGTGTTCCACATCGATCAGACTAGTTACAATGTTGTCCTGTCTAAAACCAACAAAAGAATTAGCCAGACTCAAGTGGGATAAAAGCTGCAGAAGACAACCATTTTTCAAATAAAACCCCATTTTTTCCACTAAGTCCTAAAGTGCAGCAAATCAACTAGAATAGACAGCATTCTTCACAATAGCTATATCTATTTCGAAAACATTATGGTATACACATTGTTTCATCCTTTTGTGTGTCAGTGTACAAAGGTGACAGCTTTTGCATTGGAATTGCAATTCTCATCTATGAATGGCAGGGCAACAACTGCAAGAAAAGAACTTTATCTGTCAATTCCTGTCACAATATTTGCAAGAGATGAGTGGAGGAAATGGAACAGATTCTCAGTGACTTTACTGAGCAACCCAAGAATGTCAATGTTATACATCAGCTCATTTCAGAAAATAAATATGAAAAGAGTATCTATACAAATGTCACTGAATCAATCTTCAGAAATGCCAACATACAAATTGACTATTCTGAGTCCAATTCAAAATTCAAACAAATATCACCTGAAGAAGGCCGGAGTGTACAATGGCTGAAATGTTGCAAATATAGCAATAAAGATGACAGCAGTCTGAAGACTGTAAATAGATTCCATTATTTAGATAAAAAATATTTCAAATTTAACTGAATATGCTAATTCTGAATCTATATGCAGAATTGCAGTAGCACATCAGGTATTCAAGATATGCTCCCAGCATACTTATATTCAAAGTAAAAATAACTAATTCTTAGTATATTAGTATCCTTTTCAGCTGATCTTATTGGAACTTGGGTCTTATAAATTATTGAAATTTACATTATTTACATGTGAACTATTGTCCTCATCTTGTTGCTATGATGTCTCAGCTGTTGTACCCTCTTTTAATGCTCACCAGGTTTCTACTGAAACAAGTACACAATACCTAGCCCAGGGATTGCATTTACAAATAGTGTCACCAAATTTATGAATCAAAACTTTAATCCACCAGACTATTGTCCTGTAGTTTGATAGTTTCAAAAGAGTAAAAAGGATAGTGAAATGAAAATGACATCTTCATGAGGGAAAGAATTCGCTATTGTCTGGAGGAAACATCAGCTAGAATATGAACACTCAGAAGAAACCCAGATAGTGAATTAATGCTTGAATCAGATAAATGCCAACAAGAGATGATCAACA
Organism: Ascarosepion bandense; assembly: GCA_037127315.1. Lineage (NCBI taxonomy): Eukaryota > Metazoa > Mollusca > Cephalopoda > Sepiida > Sepiidae > Ascarosepion > Ascarosepion bandense. The sequence continues at coordinate 302,523 of JBBBDQ010029493.1, forward strand.
TCAAGTGCATCCTTCAGAATAACTACCCTGCAAACATCTTCAGGTGGAAACAGATAGGTCAAGGAGAAAGACCAGAAAATTGCCGAGGGCTTATAGGAAAAGATTTAGAAAATCTGAAAGTCCATATAACATCAGGGCAACATTGAGAAAAAGCTACACTCTAGGAATAAATCTATGTTAATTCAAGCCAACCATGGAGAACATGACCAATAACTGCATACTGCATTCCTTGCAGTTTGCACAGTATAAAAAGGTGAAACAAGCCACTCTTGAAAGTAAGCCTGAAGGAACATCAAAAAGGCATAGTGAGGGAAGAAACAATGAAATTAGGCATAGCTGATCATGCATGGAAGGGAGAAAAGTAGTCATCAGCTCCTGAGGAATAAAGTGAAAATACTGGAGAGTTAATTTTTGAAAGAATCAGTACATATGCTAGGCTATGAAGACTTCCTTTATTCCTAGCACCGAAATATATCTAATCTAAATTATTTATAAATGGAACTTTGCGTGTGTGTGTGTGTGTGTATGTCCGTTACCTATAGACTCCAAAACGGCTGTACCGATTTTCTTGAAAATTTACACAGTTGTACTATAAGCATCTGCGAGTGTTCTTAGCTAGGTTTTGTGTCAAGGTACCCCCGATAAATATCGAACATCAATAATCGAAAAAATCGGGTTATAGAAGGAGTGGTCCGATTTTAATCAAATTTCATATACTCATAGACAAAGACATAAGAAACAATATTCAGAAGTTTCAAGGTTGCAGTTCTTACAATAGTGCAGAAAACCGATAATGTATATATATATATATATATATATATATATATATATATAAAAAAGGCAAGATGTTTGTGTGTGTGTCTGTTTATCTCTCTGTATGTCCTTTATACAAATCCACAATTTTTATCCGATTGTCACCAAACTTCACACAAATATTCTGAGCTCCAGGACCATAGATTAGTTTTAAAGCTTTCATTACACCCGAGCAATGCCAGGCTATACTGCTAGTAGGATATAAGAAAGACAAATAACAACAGCAGTAGTGACAAAAGAAAAACTTCAGTGAGTGCAAGTCAAGCAATACTAATCAGCAAGCAGGTTAGGTTTAAGGCTCAAAGTTTTCCATTCAGAATTGTCTTATAGAACAATAGTATAGTAACTGCTCAGAAGTTCAATCCCTGGACTGGACAGTGTACTTGAACTTAGTGTAAATGGGTCAGGCAATAACTGAGCAGTACTAAAATACATCAAAAATACATCATAGGCAGTAGAACAAAAACAATCTACCCCTGTAGATTGAAATATAGGGTTCAGTAGTTTACCCACAACCTACATCTACATGTGCTGATTTTATTTAGTGTATATTTACAAATGGGCATTTAAAGTTTGAAATGCTACCAATGTTAAATTTAAAAAAGTAAAACTGTCTGCCAAGTTTTAAATGCAACCACATATTCTACACATGTACAAAGTAGACTTTAGCACTAATGAGTGAATTTTTATCAATAGAACAGATAAATCTTAATTTTGTGATTATATAAATTATGAGGGAAGAAGTTTAAATAGAACTTACATCTTGCAATGCTTCCTGGCAGAGAGCATGGAACGACAGGAGCACACCAACGATTGTCATACGCATCAGAACATTGTCAACATCTAATAAAGAGAAAATATAATTAATTTTCAAGTATATTACATTAAGTAACTTACTCTAATATCTTTCAATTTCAAGATGAAAAGTATTCTCTAATCTCTGGGGAAAATAAACAGCAAAAAGAGAAGAATAGGTCAAAATGGGTAAAATATTTTTATAGAATTAAAAATAAGAGAAAAATTAATAGTTTTCAATAGAGTAAAGTGCAGATGATAGATGAAATGTTAATAAGTTGCTGAAGAATAAAGTATTTTTATAAGTTATTCATGTAGATCTTATCTATAAACAAAGATTACAAATTGAATTCTAGTCTAATTTTCATACAGCAAAGCCCTTGATACCATTCTTAGGCTGATCAATAAAATAAATATTAAATAATCAGACTATCATTAGAAAAATGCTAATATTTTGGGAGCTTTCATCACATTAATAAGAGTTGCTATTTGCTGTATTGAGAATTTTTTTTTCCATTCTTAATATTAAATGTACACATTTCCTTTTTACTGAAAAGCCTCAGAATGTTAAATAACAAAATTGGGTTATTTTGCAATGTAGCAACATTTCAGTATTGATTAGTTCATGTATTTATAGCTTCATTGTGTATAAAACTGGTGGGAATAATTATAAAACAATCCCGTAAATATAACTTGTAAATTTCAAATATTGGTCAGAGAGTGTAACCCATTTCATTACATAAAAAAAAAGATGGATTTAGCTTAGTTTTCCCAGTGTATGATGAAAAGGAAATTAAAAAGTAAAGAAAATAACGTTCTGAGCTGGACATACAAGACATAATTTTTTTTAAAGTTAAATATAAATGGTAATTAGTAATTACTAGGATACTCCACACTTTCTTAATGGGTTTACAATCTGGTGAGTTTGCAGATTTGTTCATAATAGTAATGCCCTTGCATTGAAATCATTCTTTAGTGACCACAACATTTGGCATGGCTACATTATCATGTCAAAATCAATTAAAAAAAAATCTCTCTAAAATGGTGATTAGCAAATAACATAAAACTTCTATGTAATGCTGAATATCAAAATCAGTAACAACCTTCTTTCTGGACTAAAATACAAAGTTTTAACTTGATTAACTCTTCTTGCCTCTACAACATCTTCTGAAGATTGTTGCAGTCAACTTGGGTTGACTTTTTGATCATTTCTGAGTGCCATACATTTCTAAATATTTTATAAAATTACCAGATGGTGGTTGTAGATCTTTTCAATTTTTTTTGCAGTAATACTAATATTGTTGTTCTCTCATCTTTTCTTTGGTAAAAAGATGAGATCAAATATGGTACATGCAGTTTTTAAATGACAATAAATGAAGTTAGACTACAAAAAGTTTTTTAAGAAATTTCTGAAAAAGATCAAAAGAACTTTTTTTTGTAATAGAAATTAGACTTATTTCAATACTTGAAAAAGGTTATTTTTCAAAATGTGCAGATATAAATAGCTCAAAGTTTTAAAATTTCCTTCCACACATTATATGTTCTTTAACCAATATTTGAAATTTCAAAGATACATTTGTGAGCTGTACTTATTTCCAACTTAGCAGACATATTAAATACTATTAAATATAAAGTTTTATAAACAATAACAAATAATTAAGATACAATAATTCTTGCAAATAATGAAAAATTATCCAGCAAGATTTTTCAATTCACAATTCTAATTTTATAAAAGAAATACATTTCTATGCATTGTTGGCATAAAAAAATAAAAAAATTATAGTAAATACATAAGTCATGGTTTTGGAAAAAGAAAAGTGTTAACATAAGGAAGGTTGTAATACCAGAGTAGCATAAGCCAGAAAAGTTATATAAACAACACAGGTTAGTCACAACAAAGAAATGTTACACGCAACATGACATAAATTTATGCTCAAGTACAAAAAGGAAAATAAGGAGAAAGAGAAAGTAGGAAGTCCAAACAGTACAATAAATATGACAAACATATGTAGAGCAACTAATAAAAAAGGAAAAGCAAAGAAAATGAGGTGACATGCTTGGAAATAAGAGCATAAATAGAAGGATTGGAAGAAAAGGTTGTAGAAAAGAATAGCAGTCTAATTGCTGGAAAGAAAGAGTTGGCAAAATTTTAAATTACCAATTCTTACCTTTAACTGTCTGGAGATTATATAGCACACAAACACCACCATTAAAAAAACTATTTTTCAAAGTATCCATAGTTATAAATAATTTCAGTTGGCAAGTGTATTTTAGTAATGATAACAATAATAAAAAAAAATAAAAGTAAAAAAAAAAAAAAAACTATAAAAAAAATAGTCATCATCACTTAAGTATAAAGCGTTTTTTTTTCTTCTTTCTCCTCATTTTCATAAAGAGATTAATAACAAGTACAAGCATATCAATTATATAAACAAATAGCAAATAAATTTCTTGGTGGAATCAAAACCATAATGTAGTAAATGTATGCAAATTCAGTATTATTTAATCTGATGTGAGTATGTTTATAAAATTATTTTTTAATACAAAATGTAAAACCCTTTTTGTATTGATAGACTATTCTGAAAAGTTGAAATGTTATCAAATTAATAATTTTGTCAAGATATTGTTTTGAAGGTGGCTAAAGTATATATATATATATATAATTTATTTTTCTATATTTCTGAGATTAGGTAGTATTTACACTATTTACATTAGTATGCTCCAGCCTTCTTCAGGTGCTAGGAATTTCAAACCAAATTTACAATTACAATCATTCTTATTCCTTGTGCAAAGCCTCTTGGTAGTCATGAGTTATCTCTCTCTAACCTGGCTCTCTAAGTTACTTGTTCACCACTGCTGTAACCTGGTATTGAACTCACAACTCTTTTGGTCAAGTCATTGACCAACATCTATATACACTGGGTCATGTGTCCTTAAGAACAAGAAGGACTGAATTTCTGAGATTTATAAACTTAATGTTCAGTAACTATTTTTTTTTTTTTTACCAGAGTTCATATTGCAATTTTTGACACTAATGATTTTCTCTGGCACTCCGTATTAAAAATTGCAATATGAACTCTGGTAAAACAAAGTTACTGAACGTTATATTTTTGAGTTCCAGAAATTCAATAGTTCTTGTCTTTAAGGACACATGACCCAGTGAATATAGATATTGGTTAGTTCCAGTGACTTGACCCAAAGAGTTTTGAGTTCAATACCAGGTTACAGCAGTGGTGAACAAGTAACTTAAAGAGCCGGGTTAGAGAGTGATAACTTGTGACTACCAAAAGTGGCTTCACACAAGGAATGAGAATGATATACCTCACGGATCGCAATAAAGGGTTTGGCTCAAAATTCTTAGCACCTGAAGAAGGCTGGGGCATACAACATCCAAAACATCATACAAATGCCAACCAAGATAAGGACAATAGTCTGAATAATGTAAATAGTATAAAAGATTTGTAATACAAAGCTTTTCTAAAGAAACTTCTCTACTCTGCAAACATTTTAAGATATGTTTATATATATATATATATATATATATTAAAAAGTTTCATTAATTATAATTGTTTTCATTAACATGCGATCAAAGCAGAAACTGAACATTTATCCTTTATTTTTCTACTAGTTCATTGTTCAGGAAGTCATGATCATAAAATACAGAAAAATCTAGATATTTTATAAATGCCATGTAATTAGAAAATTACTTAAATATGTCAATTTTTTACAGCAAAGTTAAACTAGTTATAATATAACTGTATCAAAGTTATACAAAAAATAAAAATTGAGTGAAAAATAAACCATTAACATGTCAGTTACAAAAAAAAAATTAATTTACTTTTTGCAAAACAGTAAACAAAAAGGAAAAAGTTTATAAGCATCTTATTGAATAGTAAAGATTTCTAACTATTCTTCACTAGTAATAAAATGTTAAGAATTCCTTTCATTTAAAAAAAAAGGCAAAACATTTCACAAACTTGTGAAATTTCCAAGCCAATATAACAGTTTTTATATTGCATACTTTTGTATGCTTTGTTTTTTTTTTGACACTCCAAAGAAAATGGCTAAAAAAAAAAAAGAAAATTCCAAAATATTCTACCTTTATAATTCAGACTTATTAAGAGAGCATTATTTTAGAGTTTGAGAGCCTTTGTCTGCTGGAACAAAATATAGTCTTTATTTAAATAATAAATTACCATTAAATTTTAAGCTTCCATAAAAAGAGTAAAGAAAATTAAATCTTCAAGCTTTTAAGTTTTAAGAATTTTATTAACAAGATTACTGCAGAAATTTAACATTTTAATATATCGACAAATGCAATGAATATCCTTCTCTACTGGTCAATGAGAGAAATGAAATGAAAGCTTAGGATATTAAACCAGAATTACCAAGTAGTAAAAAATAAAAAAAATATATGTATAATACATCAAAGATTAACCTGGCCAGGTTATTGGTTCAACATTTACTACTTCATTGAAATTTCTTTACATCAATGTACAGATGTTGATATTTTCTTGAAATGATACACAGTATTCAGACAGCTACAAAAATTCAGGAAATTATATAAGAATATTCCCTATTAAACTGATTGATCTGTAGACATCAAGGGTTCATTAAAATAGAAAAAAATCTATGTGTAACAAATTTCAATTATGAATGTAGTTAATGAGAATATTTGTCTTCAAGTAGACATATTTATTGATACCACACTTAATAGATTATTTCTATATTACTCATCACTTGTAGAAACATGTACCTTCTTTTGCTAAAGGTTTCTTATTATAAAATATATTACTGATTTATTATGTTAGTATCTGTCTAGATTTCCAAGATAATGTAATTATTTACACAAATTACATTGTTTGGACTGTTGCTCTCATCTTTGTTGCTGTATTCGAGGTTTTTACCATGGTGCACTCTGGCCTTCAAAATTCCAAACGCTTGAAGAAAGATTGAGTATACAATGGTTAAAATGTTGTGAATATGGCAACAAAGATGAAAACAACAACCCGAGCAATATGAATAGTGTAATGTTAGGTTTTTAAAAGTGAAAAGAAACTGATGTACTATTCAGTGAAAACAAGTTTACTGCCTTTACACAATTTTTTTTTTTAAAAATGCCATAATACAGAGGGAAATGAATTTACTAAGTTATGTAAAATGTTTCAACAATGAAAATCACATAGCTGAATATTTGGTATGAAAAGAGAAAACAATTTTTTTTTAAATGACAAAAATAGGTCAATAATATTTTTTTTTTTTGTTTTCTCTATGAATAAAAAATTATTATCAACTGAAATGTGGTCATTCATAAACATATGTGAAACGCAGTATGAACAAATGAGCCATTTTGATGAGTTTGGTAGCGCTATTATGTCAATGTGCATTAAGAAGCAAGTTTACAGTGGCCAGCATCTCACCTGCTCAAATTATCATGCTTATTGTTATTAGCCTTATTTACTGCCTTTAAATCTTCCAAAGAGTGAGTCAGAGATGATGCCCAGCACTACTTGATACACAACTAAATGTACCCCTAACATGCTAGATAACACTGCCAACAACAATGATAATTTCATTAAAAAAAGGTTTTAATCAGGTTAGAGTACAAAAAAATGAATTGAGGTACATTAACAGAAGGAAATATATATAAAGACATCATGAAGAAGGGGAGATTCTGGCACTTAATTGGTCAGTCAATCAGTGTCCACCTATAAGTGCAAGGAAGGAAATTCAAGCACAATACTTACTGGGGAAGACAGAAAAAAATGGAAATACAACACAAGAACTGTAAACCATACAGAAATAGAACAAGTGCTGACAGAGAAGACACTAAAATAAAGTCTACAGACAAAAAAAATACAGATAATTGAGCTTACGTGCTGACATTCTGGGTTCTGACAAGGGGAAAAATAAAAATACAAGTAAATATGAATGAAAACAAAAAAAAAAAAAATGAAATTTTTAAATGTTGAATATCCCCATTACCAACAAAAATCTAATAAGTGGAAATTTCAATGCAATTTTATAAATGCTAGTAGAAAGTATAGTTACTGGTTTTCAAATCCTGACTTTGGTAAAATTAGAACATCTTAAATTTTCAACATAAGTTTAAAGAGAGCAAGTGAGACGTAAGACCAAATGTCATGCTATTTTTTTTTTTTCATATTAAAAAAAAAAAAAAAAAAGAGGGGGATACACAATTTTCATATATTTGTCAGAAGTCAGATTACACTTTTGTGCTTGAACTTGATATCGGTCAGTTAAGTGCATTGCATCATACACACTTGGGCAATCATCTGTCTTTCAATTTATGACTAACTAGAAGATTTTCTTGCAGTAGGTTGCCATTACTTTCTGTAGTAGACCGGTTGCCAACCAATTTGTCCTGCTAGTCACCCCATAGCTGGAGAGAGACAAGATGGATTAATACCTTTCCACAGGGGGCTTGTGTATAAGTGAATGAAATGAATTTGACTGGAATTCAAACTAGTGGATGTGCATTAATGGATATCAACTCAGAATGAGAATTTTGAGAGCCGAGCTCATATCATGTATGGCAATTAACTGACTGAATTTGATAGAAGGATTTATATTTACTATATCATAAATATAATGTAAGTTTAGAATCAATAATTTAGTAATTACAGTAAAGACAACACTGATGAACTGCGTTCAGTTTATTCTGATTATTTTATAAAAAATATATAAAACCATAATGATAAAAATCATGTAAAGTGAATTTAGTTATAAAATCTACACCATGATTATTTTATGTCATTTTATTTATATTTAAAAATAACAAAAAATAAAAAGAACTATCAAGAAATTTGCATAGATACAATTTCACAGATTGATTTCATATCAAATACCTTGCAGGTATATAAAAAAAAAAAAAAAAAAATACAATTTCAAATATTTCTATTTTAGACAAAAGAGCAAACCTTAAAGCACTAATCTTGGATTTTTTTTTGATCCTAGGAAATCTCCAAAAATATTACTTTATATTTTAACATGTCTATATAAAAGCACCATAATAAGTAAAAGGTTTGGGGGAAAAACACTGTAGAGAAATCAACGTGTACACATATAAAATACATTAAAAATCCAGAATCCAATTTCAAGTGTATAACTGAAGATGAAGGAACCAAAATTCTTAAACTGTAAACATCTTCATAAATGTAATTTCATATAGGTAGTTTTGAAGTAAATTATAGTACTTAAATCAGACCAGTCTAAACACTGAGAAAAAAATTGCATTCTCAAAAATGGAATCATTAAAACATGACACAGAAAGGCACAATTGACTGTTCATATAAATTTCATTTCAACAGATAAATACATAGCAACTTATGATTCATAGCACAACAAAAATGAAGATTTTTTTTTTCTGTAGAACATTAATGAAAACTAATTTACACCATGTGTAAAAAAAAAAAAAAAAAAAAAAAAAAAAAAAAGCACAATTTGACAGTAGATTAAAAACAGGCCAAAAGTATACCATCATGAACTTACCATAAAAAGTATTCATTGGAAGTACATGCCTGAAACTTTGAACCTTTACTAAATTTGGAATGCAACATTCAATTAAACTGTTCTTTTCTCTGTAATATGAATACATTTTTTCATACATGTATCTAATTTTGGAAAATCTTGAAAAATTATGCAATTTTCAACTTAAGTACCGACTAACAATTAGAAATTTGTTTCTTAAAATTAATCATTGGTCAATCCTTCAAACTAATATAGGTACCTCCACTCATTTTTGATAACTTTTAAATTGAATTTTTAAAAATAAGTTTTCATTAAACTTTTATTTTAGTTTTAATTGAAAGATAAATGATTAAATTCATTATTTCCAGTAAGCAAAATACTCTAGTGTATTTAAAACAGAAATTATATTGATTGGAATCTAAAATTTTTAGATTTAAAAAAAAAAAATTTCATCCATTTTTGAGCGATTGACATATTGTAAGCAAAATTAATTCTCGGTTTTAAAAATTTTACAAAAATAAAATATACATGTATGACACATTAGTTCTGAAAAATGAGCAACTTTAAAGTTAAGTTAATCTGATTTACACAAGTATTACTTATTCATATCATGAAATTTAGACTAAAACTATTTCTTAATCACAGAGTGTTGATCTTTCTGACTTTTCCTCTATAATTTGACAATGTGATGACAATCAGATTTGAGATAACTAATGGTGATCAGAATTGACAAAACTGTTCAAATTTTTTTTGTGTAATGGAAAGAAACAGTAAGACACATGACCTTTTAATGTACACATAGAAAGTATTGCGCACACACAAAAAATAAATAAAAAATTATCTTAAAAACTATGACTTGACAATGTATTAAGATTTTCAATTTTCAATTAGTAAATAGAGTCTTCACTTAATAACTTAAAAACCTAACGTCTACAAGTCTTTGAAATATTTTTAAAATATTTTTGAAACTTCATAAATTATAATAAAAATGAAAAGTCTTTTAAAATTTCATTATTTATCAAAAAAATTGTTTTTCTTCAGACTATAATGTCTAAGTTATATTATTGAAGCAATTAAAAGCTTAACTAATTAAATAAGGTAATTTTGTTGCATTTTTTTATTTTACTATTGAGAGCAGATTTTCAGAAAAGTGCCAAATGGTTGAAAAAAATAAAAATAAAATAAACAAAAATAATAATAATAAAAAATAAAAAAGTAGATAACTTACAGTTCCCAATGAGTCCTGCGTTTAACTAATAAAACCAATCTTGTCTATAAAATTTAATTTCTTGAAATTTCATGAATTTACATGTTGGTGTGGGGAGAGATGTAAAAAAAATAAAAGTAAAAAGTTTTTTACCAAGATATTTTTAAAAAAAATAATTTCATTTATTTGTGAACAAGTCCTGAAAATTTCATTAAAATCCAACAATTTTTGCAAGAATTTCTAAATTAATTTTATTCACAGGAAAAAATAAAAATAAAACTGAGTTATGTAATATTACATTATCCATTATAAAATCTCTTAATGATTTTGTTATGTAAACCAAGAAATTTTTTACCAAAATTTCAAACGTGTTGGAAAGGATTAAAAAATACTTTGAACTTTCCTCTTAATAATACCTAAACATTTTGATGGAAAAAGTTTGTTTTTATTAAGTTTGGGGCATTTTTTTTTCTTCATACTATGCCATTTTTCAGCGATTTAGTGGAGTTACCGAAACTAATGTTTATTGTGAAGCATTAAACTAATTAAAACAAAAAATACATTTATTGGAACTGAAGAAAAAAGATATTGTGACCATTTCGAATAGTCCTCCTGCTATTTCTTTTCTAATGGACAAATCAACATCGTTTAACATCTGTTTCCATGCTAGCATGTGTTGGACAGGGTTTTCTTGATGGTTCCATAATTAAACCATCATGAAATATTGGAGCAAGTTTCACAGCCGTTTGCCCTTACTAACACCAACCAGTTTAGGAGACTAGAAACTCAGTGCTTTTATCAAGACACCATCTCTAGGGAGATGGCCTACCAAGGTTAAAGAGTTCAGTCTAACCTATTCTACACAGAATAGGTGTACAGGATTTTATATCAGAAATTTCTGCCATTTAGATAAGTTGCTATCCCAAGCTAAAGACTCTTACCCAGCCTAACTTTTTCTTTTTCTCTTAAATGACCTCCAGTTTCCTTGAAAGCAAAACCGTTTTTAACAATTCATTATAATTAATGCAAAGACAACTGAGTCTTCCAAGTTGAAAGACGAATGTTTTTCCTTGAAAGCAAAAAACTATTTTTAACAATCTGTTACATAATTAACTGTCTTCTAACAAGAGAAAAAATTGAAAGAACTAACATAGGTACCGTCACTAATTCACGGGAAAAACAGCATAGGATTAAAAAATACTTTGAACTTTCCTCTTAATAATACCTAAACATTTTGATGGAAAAAGTTTGTTTTTATTAAGTTTGGGGCATTTTTTTTTTCTTCATACTATGCCATTTTTCAGCGATTTAGTGGAGTTACCGAAACTAATGTTTATTGTGAAGCATTAAACTAATTAAAACAAAAAATACATTTATTGGAACTGAAGAAAAAAGATATTGTGACCATTTCGAATAGTCCTCCTGCTATTTCTTTTCTAATGGTGATTTGCAGTTTGAATTTGTTTATAAGCCTGATATTTCCAGAATGCTCCATATCCTATCATCACTTGAAAGTGGTATTATATCAAAGTCTCATCTAAAGACAAATGATGTTACTTGTGCAGTACCATCCAAGAAAAGCCATCAAAAATAATCATTTCTGTTTTTAGTTGGGACTAAAACTGATTACAGCACTGGATGGAGATGTAATATTAAGGACTTGGTTACTGTAAAAGTTGGAATAATAGTATACTGCTACCCATTGACCTTAGTGCTTGTAGATGAAGGTTATTTGAAGTGGCTCTTCTTCATCACAAATACTCCAGTTGTACACACTGTTTTGAGTTTTTTTTTTTTTTTTTTTTTTCTGCCTGGTGAAGATGAAGTTCCATTAAAAGTTATATTACTGTAATGTCTCTTCCCTTCATCATACAGTTTTTAACTTTATCAGCATACACTGTAAGGAATTCTGGGGTCTTTTTCAGTCTGCTTTTCCCAATTTTGAGTTCATCCACTGAACAGAAGATTAAAAGTAAATTTTATAAATACCATGGGTAGCAGATTCTGGAGTGGAAGAAAAAAGAATGAACAAATACCCACTAAAGAAAAGAAATTCTTTCACAATATCATAACTTAAGTTAAAAAAATAAATAAATAAATTTGAAAAAGATTGTTTGCAAAATTTGAGCTATAAAATTAATCCACTTTTTTTTTTTTTAAATGTAACAATTTCATTTTAGCCTCTGAAATATTAGGTCCCAATCATGAAGAAAAAAAAAAAACAAAAACAAAAAAAATCTGATTACATTTTGAAAATTACCTTGCATTTCAATTTTGACCAATGTAGCAAAATTAAGTTTAAACATAATATCCAGTTCATTTTTATAAAATGTATTCTGTTTCATTTATTTCATAGCAATTCATGAATGTAAATTAAAAGAATGATGTTAAAAGGAAAATTGGATACATTTTTAAAAAATTTAAGGACAAATCAACATCGTTTAACATCTGTTTCCATGCTAGCATGTGTTGGACAGGGTTTTCTTGATGGTTCCATAATTAAACCATCATGAAATATTGGAGCAAGTTTCACAGCCGTTTGCCCTTACTAACACCAACCAGTTTAGGAGACTAGAAACTCAGTGCTTTTATCAAGACACCATCTCTAGGGAGATGGCCTACCAAGGTTAAAGAGTTCAGTCTAACCTATTCTACACAGAATAGGTGTACAGGATTTTATATCAGAAATTTCTGCCATTTAGATAAGTTGCTATCCCAAGCTAAAGACTCTTACCCAGCCTAACTTTTTCTTTTTCTCTTAAATGACCTCCAGTTTCCTTGAAAGCAAAACCGTTTTTAACAATTCATTATAATTAATGCAAAGACAACTGAGTCTTCCAAGTTGAAAGACGAATGTTTTTCCTTGAAAGCAAAAAACTATTTTTAACAATCTGTTACATAATTAACTGTCTTCTAACAAGAGAAAAAATTGAAAGAACTAACATAGGTACCGTCACTAATTCACGGGAAAAACAGCATAGCATAAGGCAAAATCCCACAAACTTACCGAAAATAAAGTTTTATAGTCAAAATGTTGATATTATTATTAAAAGGAAAGATCAAATAATTTTTTTAATCATTTTTTAAATTTTTTTAATTCTTTCTAACACGTTCGAAATTTTGGTTAAAATGCTTGTTTTGTTTACGTCATAGTCTTCTACAAAGATTAACATTGATATTTTTTTTTTTTGCGCTTTTTTTCTGTTGAAAACACATTAATTTGAAAATTCTTGTAGAAATCAAATAATTGTCCAATTTTAATGAAATTTTCAGAACTTATTCACAAATGAATGAAATTATTTTTGAAATGTTTCTTTTTAGAAAATATTGGTAAAAAAAATTTTTTTAAATGTTTTACCCCTCACTTAATTTTATAAAATTTCGCACAGAACCTTCTCGTTTATTGAATTTGTTTTTTTTTTGTTAAAAGTAGGAGTCATTAGAGATTGCAAATCACCTTTTTTTTTTCAAATTTGTACCACTTAACTGGAAATCTGCTCTGAATTGAAAAAATAAAGAATCCAATAAAACTATGACATTACTTAATTAGAAAAGCTTTTAATTGTTTTCGTAAATAAGAAATATTAAGGACATTATTGTCTGAAGAAAAACTTTTTCTTATGGATAATAAATTTTTACAAGAATTTTTTCATTTTTTTTTTTTACATTTTAATTGTAATAATTTATAATAGTTTAAAATCGTGTAAAATTCTGTATTAACACGTTTATTGAATGTGATATGGTAATTAATTGGAAACAAAATTTACAAGTGCAAAATTGCAAAGATTAATAAATGTAGTTACGCTATTTTTTTTAAATAGTAATTTTTAATTTATTATATTTTTACCTTATTTTCATGTATGGTAGACTGAAATTACCATTATTATGAAACGGTTACATAATTTAAGAGTTTTGTCCCTTCACTTAGATTTATGAAAATTGTCGGTTTTGGGTATGCGTACAACCTGTCATTACCAAATCACTCACGAATCCATCAAACCTTCGATAAGATGAACACGACCAATCGTTAATAATTGGTTGTATATTACTTTTTTATGCTATAAGTAATATTTCTTTTTAAATCAGCTTAATTTAACATTCAATTTTCTAATTTTACTAAAATAAAGTGTCAGGAATCTTTTGAAATATTTTTAAAATCGATAAATTTTTGTTTGTTTACAAATTTCTTAAGATTAAGAAAAGGGCCGTTTTTAAGAAAATTTAAGAAATTAAAATTAAATGTGATTTCAAATCTATATAATTTCTATCTGAAATGCACCAGAAATTTTTACTGAATGGAAATAATAAATTTAATCATTAAATCTAAAATTAAATCTTCAAGAATGTTTTTAATTTTGAAAATTTCATTTTAAAATCAGGTATCGAAAATTTATACTGAAAAGTGGAGGTACCTAAACTAATATATTTATATTTTATAATATGGATCCTGATTCATGGATTTAAGAAAATCCACAAAAGCAGCAGCTGAGATAAAAAAAAAAAAGTATGACAGTTTGAACAAAATATAATAAATAAATATGCACTATTAAAAAAAATATAAGAAAAAGATTTAAACTAATATCCATCAATGAAATAAACAACATTTAAATTGTTGTTCAGCTGGCAATATTCATTTAATAGGACAACAATTCAAATTTACAAACGTTTTGCCTGAAATGTTTACAGTACAAAAGTGTCAAAATAGTGGCATTTTCCTTTCAACTGCTGATATCTTGTTTGTTTTGATAAAATTAGTACATAAACAAAATTTAATCTTTTTACCTTCAAAAGATAAAATTATTTTTCTTGTCTGATGGTTAGTTTTTATTCCACATTTCTTTAAATTATGTCACTATTTCAATGAATGTTTGTACTTTTTCTGCAATTTCATAGTGGTACTTTAAAATTGTGCACTTCAAGTTGTCTCCTTATATGTATCAAAATAGTGTCATTATGAAAAAAAATAGGAGGCACATATGTCAATTTGGTGGGCTTGAAGTTGTCTTTCACAAAAAAATTGAAGTGAGAAATTTAACACAAAGAAAAAAATTTGCACCTTCTTTTAGAGTAATGTATCTTCTTTAATAATCAGTTTCATTCAGCTTACCCACCCACCTAGCCACCCAAGAATGAAAGGGATATACTGTTCATTTCAGGCAAAACATATTTATAAAATTTACTTTTAATCTTCTGTTCAGTGGATGAACTCAAAGTTGGGAAAAGCAGGCTGAAAAAGACCTCAAATTCCTCGAATTCAAGGTATGCTGATAGTTAAAAACTGTATGATGAAGGGAAGAGACATTACAGTGATATAACTTTTAATGGAACTTCATCTTCACCAGGCAGAAAAAAAAAAAAAAAAAAAAAAAAAACTCAAAACAGTGTGTACAACTGGAGTATTTGTGATGAAGAAGAGCCACTTCAAATAACCTTCATCTACAAGCACTAAGGTCAATTATATAACTCTGTTAAATTAAATAAATGAATTTAGCATTGAGTTCTTTTGAGTTCATCTCTATCAGAATTTACCTGGATGGTATACCAAGTGTGCTATATATATATATATATAGTGTATCGAGGCAGCAGATAATTTTCTAAGCATATACTGTTAAATATAGGAGACAATGAATGTCTTATGTTTAATCATGAGCCGTTCTAAATATCGTATTTTGGTTTTAATTTCAGTTGAAAATAAAGACAAAAATTCTCCAACATTTTTCCAAATCCATATTTTATAAAGAATTACACAACATTAAGCAAACACTGGTCAATAATGGATTTCCTAACTCCGTTATTGATCAACAAATTAAATTGTATATCAACAAACTTAGCAATAGCTCTAACAATATTGATGATGATAATAATAATAATGGTGTACATCAAAATAAATATAACACTATTAACTTATACATAATTACAAACAAGATGTAAAAACTCTCAAAAACATAATATGTAGAAATGTTAAAGCAATAAATAATAATAATCAAATTAAACTCATCATATATTATAAAAAATTCAAAACAAATGACCTCATTGTCTCTAATAACCCTACAAGCACTCAACTAAATCCTCTACAAAAAACCAATGTAGTGTATCAGTTTACATGCCCATTCAGAGATTGTATCTCTGGTACTAATAATAAACCCACTACATATATTGCTTTTACTACAACCACGCTCTCCCATAGACTTACCTTCTGGTCAGAGTACAAAACAACATTTCTCAGAAAAACATAACCATATATAATATGGTTATGTTTTTCTAATATCAGACAGATTTTAGTCAACAATACAATAATCCTCACTCATACACACAGTAAAAAGAACCTTCAGATATTGGAGGCCATCTACATTAAATCCAAACAACCCACACTTAATAAAATCGCATTTAATCTGGTCATAACACATTACATTGCATTTGAATATATGGTTCTGTTATCATTTCGAGCTATCATGCGGTGTGACGTCATAGAACCACATTACAAATTCACGAACTATGTTTGCTATTTTTGGTAACTTGCTGTTGCTTAGCAGAGTTTTACATCAACACAAGATAAAATCATTGCTGATGGTGGATGTTTTTGTGTTAATGTCCTTGTAACTTCTCTGAAGATGGCTCATGTGAGTCAAAAGCTTAGAACCAACTTAATAAAAAATTATCCAAATGTTGGAGAATTTTTGTCTTTATTTTCAACTGAAATTAAAGCCAAAATACGATGTTTAGAACGGCTCATGATTAGACATAATAGACATTCATTGTCTCTTATATTTAACAGTATATGTTTAGAAGATAATATACATATTTTATTTATTTTATTAATTACCAGATTTTTATCTTTTCGCCCTTAAAAATATATTATGTATGTATGTGTTATGTGTATATGTAGATATGTGGATATATATTGCATTTATATATATTTGTTTTTACAGGTGTATATGTGTGTGTTCGTATATATGTGCGTGTGTGTGTATGTATATGTTTTTTTACATTATTAACGTTGTATTATAATTGTATCGCTGACTGAATAATCAGTATAATTTTGATTATATAGTGGGGTGGTGGTAATTGTGATTACAACGGATTGATTAACTATTATTTCTTAAATATTTTTAATTTTCTTACTTTTTTAGACTAATTTCTTATCCTTTCACTGTTTATATAAAAAATGTATTTATTTCTGTTTTTGTGTGTGTGTTTTTTTTTGTTTTGGGGGTCTTTATTTGTGAATTTCATTTGTGTACAATCTTCTGTACAATAAAGACAGAAGCTGATGATGGTCCACCTGAAATAGGCCTACACTTCCACTTAACCATGGAATAACATGTCTGTCTTTATTTATATATATATATATATATAAATTAAGGTCTATTCTGCAAAAGACAAAATGGACTTTCTTTTTTTTTTCACTAATAATTATTTATATGAAAATGCCAAACTTTTCATGAAGGTGGAGTTTCTTACCATACAGATGAAAAATGGTTCTTGGCCAAGTCAACATACTGATAATTCTAATCAAAATATGCCTGGTACATTTTGGATCAAAATAAAATCAAAAATCCAAACAAAGCATGACAAAAATAAAAAATTCCTCCACCACTTAATTCTAATGATTGTTTTTGAGGTAAAAAAACTAATAAATGAATACTTTTACTAATCAGAGATACAGAGAGAGCTTATAATGGTCATGAAAAATCAAAACCAAACAAACAAAAACATGACAAAATAAAATTTTTTGCATTCCCCTCACTTAGTTCTGAGGTACTAATAATGAAACTTTTCACTAATCAGAGAAAGTTTATAATTAGAATAATGCCAATAGTCAGTGAATAATGTGGTATTTTATTTTTTAATCAAACAATTTATTACTAAACACTGAAATAAATATTTGTAAAAGAAAACCAGAAATTATAATAGAAAAATACAAAAACATGTCCACAAGATAAGAAATACAAAATTTTAACTATTCATTCAATTAATCTGAACAATAAACAAGTATATCACTAGTTTATGAATAAAGTAATATTACATTTTGGAGGAGGAAATAAAAATGGAAGCAAATGTAATCAAGTTATATTCTGTTAATGACAGTATCCTTTCCTTTGTTTCCAATGAGAAGAGAAACTGAGGACTACTACTGAGGAAAAGAGCAATGGAAAGACAGCAACAAGATAACACAAGCGGAAAGTGTCATCAAGTGCAGGTGCTGCCATGACTGTCATTCCAATGTGGATCTAAACAGCCATAACAAACACTGTTAAAGTTTTTGTTTTTGCTTTTTCTATTCCTCACTGATAAAAATGTAAGGTTTTTCTGATGAAAATTAAAAATTGTCTTCCTTATGTTATGGTTTTAAATGACAATTTTGTGGCGTTCAGTTTGATGAGCATGGAGGATGAAGTAAAACTACAGATTGATTCAATGACATCATTGGCACAGTTTTCTTTTGCTTATGATACTATTTCTAATCACCGTCTCTGTTTTAATGCATCAATGATATATTCAAATTATTGACAATGAATGCAAACAATAATGCTTTCTTCAGGTTCTAATAATTCATAGTAAAAAAAAAAAACTTCCACTAAATGCAATACATCTAGTACTACTAGAGTAAATAAACAATGATTCAAGAACAATGGCTGAAAATCTCACTAGAGTTGAGTATATTTTTAATTCATGCTACTTCATGGTGATAGAATAATAACCTGTGAATTAAGCAAAAGAAAGATGAAAAAAAAAATTAAAATAACTGTAGCTGATTTTGTAACAGTTCATGAGAACCCAAATTTCCCCCACAAATTTCCTTCCATTTGGTTCCAGATGATCATGTATAGTTGAAAATGTTAGATTTTTTTTGTTTTGTCAAGAAACTGCTTCAACAGATTCCCCACAGTGGCTGGCCTTTGAGAGTGAAGATTATCAGGAAGATTTATTATTTTTAAACATTGAATTACATAGTTAAAGCATCTAGATCTGCAGTAGAAATATTCTTTGTTGTAAACACATGCAACTTACAATTTTGAACTCATTAAAGTGTTTTTCTTGTCATGGGTTAAACACCACTGCAAACAAAAATAGATGCTAAGTCTAGAATTCATTTTTTTTTACTACTTGATAATTTTGCAATAATTGATTTGTCTCAAATTTATATTTTTAAATAATAACAAGTTTCGTCATAAAAAAAATTAAATAACTATTCTAGCAAGTAAATTCAGTCATTAATGAGGAAGCATTAAGTAAAACATAAAATTGTGTCTTTACTATCTTCAGTATTTTTGTCTGTCCAAATATCTACTAGTTTTATCAAATAAATAAACAATATTAAAAAGACAACTGCTATAGACACTATGAACTTCAAATAAAAGTTTAAAAAAATACATTGCTTCATAGAAAAAGATACACAATGCTTACAATCAATACTGACCTACTAAAACGTACTAATGCAAGATAAATGGGAGGATAAAGAGGCAATTGAAGTTCAAATTAGCCAAAGTAAAATCTGCTTTCTAAAATATTAACATGTATGAATAAATTTTTAAATAAGTTCAGGTAAACAGCTTTCACAAGCATTGTTCTTAAATAGCAACTCATGATTTCAGAGAATATGTGAGATGAGGTTATTCTGAATAAAAAGTTACAAGTCCAACCAATTCATACTTACTCATACTGTATTTCGCTATCAACAACTTTCTGGTATATTTTTAAAAGTACAAATAGAAACAAGGTAGGAATAAAAAACAAACATTAAAAAAAGTATTCACTTAAGATTAAAGGGAAAAATAAATTTACAAACAGGTACTAACTTTGTAGCTTGCGGAACAATTCCCTCATGGTGTCTGGCTTGTCAAAGCTTGTACGCAAGAGTTGCAGAGTATCTTTATTAGCAATTACCAGTTTCTGTAAGGCAAAAACAAAAAGAGGATAGTTTTTCCTTAAAAAAAACTAGGGAAAAAAAAAACATGGAAAAGATACAAATTAATAAACATAGATTAATAGATTTAAGAATAAATGTTACTCAGCATAGTCTTTTATTATCATTTTTAATAAAAAAAAAATTTTAAAAAATGATATTTGTCAAAATACTATGAAGATGATAATTAGGAAAATATTTCTCCTTTATCTTTAAAGTTTTAAATAATTTACTTGGTAGACAGAGCATGAACATGTAAATCCAGAATCTTGTAAACTTTAAATTCATGTATAATCAATATTACTTCTAATTAACACTGACATTAGAAAATAACTATTTAACCTTAATACATTAAATCATCACGTATTTTAATCACTATTTGGACTTAAAAAATCCATACATATCTAAATAGTGATACTGGTAAAAGATACTTCTTACAAATTTACAATAATTTCATCAGACCTTAAGTTCATCAACTTGGTTGGCCACATGAATCATCAGACGTTCAGACATGTACTTCATTCCATAGGGACCAATTAATTCTGCAAGCGCTTTTAACTCTGGAAAAACAAAATAAAGATGCTCAAAGAAATAGGTTCAGTATAACCAGAGATTAAGTTGTTTTAAGATCTATACAGATAACTTTTAGAACCACACACACACACACACACACACAAGAAATTCATAAAGAATATCTATAGTCATCATATTGGAGGAGTTATGGTGAATGATAACTTTCAATGCATAACAGGACATGAAAGTTCAATTATGATGATTCATAGTAATGGATTACGAAAACTCCAGGTTTTGCAGAAACAGATATTTATATATAGTCATTCACAAAATATGTTGTGAGAATAAGTATACACATTGATATTAACTAAGAACATAGCAGCCAATGCTGACAGGTATGCTTCATTGACGGATAGGTGATAACCTTGTCCTCTACATTTCCCTTAATATCTCCAAACACTGAAAACTCCTTGAAAGATAAGAGACAAACTGGTACCAAACTTATGAGGGGAAACAGAAATTAATAGTTTGGAACTATTCATTATAAGAAGCTAACATTGAGAGAAGTAGTAAAATACAATCAGGAAATGGTAATGGTGAGTTAAATCAACATCAATCAACCTTCCACCTTGACAAATGTAGCTAGCACTGAACAATGAATCTATGAATTGGTGTAACAAGAATACTACTCAGGAGAGATTTTACATTAAAGATGTGATGAAATCTCCTTATACTTCCAAACTTATAATAACCAGAGAACTCACAGATAGACAGTATCTGATAAGAAGAGTCAGAAAGCTCAAACCAAAGGTCAGAGACAGAGTGATGCATCCTCCATTGGCTAAAAATACAATTGAAATAAAAAAATTTAAAAAAATTGATTGTTGTGAAATTGTGAATGCTAGCATTTCTCAGGGTGATAAGAGGTAATTAATAACCTCATGTAGCACAAGATTTTCAAAATTAGTGAAAATGTTGAGTAGTATAATTTCTTTTTGAGATTATAACCTGTAATTGCTTGCCTAATTTTCAACTAAGAAATAGAAAAGCCAGATACCTCAAAATCCTGAAATGAAATTACAAGTGATAAAAATTAATAAATGAGCTAAAAATGTCAATTTATTAAAATTGGAGGTCTAGTGTTTAATAAGCATTAGAGGATTGGAATTTTCATGATTCAATAACAAATTACATGTATTCTGAGTGTCCATATAATCATGACTTCTTACAGAAACCAGATTTAATGCTACACCAAATTGAGAAACAGTTGGTAAAAAAACTGGCTCATAACATTCAATTTGCCAGAACAAAAGTACTGTTCTGTTCCAGAAACAGAACTAGTGTCAGATAGAGAATCAACCATCTTCTTAAGCCTTAGCCATTTTGCAATCTTTCTCCAGTGATAGAAGAATAATGTACAATCAAATTTTCCCATTATCACATTCAATTTTGTCTTCTGAAGGGCACAAGAAAGAAGGAAAACAAAACTGTTGATCAACAGATTGCATAAACATAATCTTAACACAATGTGAAGTCAGGGAAACAAGCCAATTGCTCATTCTCAAAGAGTATTAATCATATCAGTTGATTAGAAAGAAAGCTGAGAGATGGTGAATATGTTATACTGAGTAATAAGATAGACCGTAGTCTCTATTTTCAAAATTACCCTTTCTAAATAGCATACCGCTATAGCAGAAGCAAAGGAGATAAATGTACAAATGATAATTTGTCTGGATTTCTGGGACGAGTTATCATCTACATTCTTTACAATGTTTTCATCCTCGTTGGTGTTGTTATCACAACATTTTGGCCATTAAGCCTTCTGGCCAAAATCAAATGTTGATCCTGGGTAACCTACAGGGAATTCCAAACTAAAGCCTATATTTAATCTATGAAGGTAGACAGTTCTTGTTCACTGCCTATGTCTCAAAATATTTTGTCTAGTTCTATTTTTAGTACTGCTCAGTTATTGCTTGCCATGTTTTACAGAGTCCAAGGATTAAAGTTCCAAGATAACAAAATAAAATAAAGATAAAAAGAAAATGTTAAGACAAACCTACAAGATGTTTTTATGAAAAAAAATAAAAAATAAAAAAAAATATGCAGATATCAATTTTTTTTTATAATCATTAACCCCAAGCAAGGCAGTACTGCCACTAGTGAGCAGAAGGTTACTGCAATAAGAAAAAAAAAAATGAGGTACAATAAATGTCAAAGAAAAAAATAAAAGAAAAATGGGAATCAAGGAGACAGAAGATGGCAACTGACGTTACATTTAAACTTTTGGAGATTGTAGCTCTCAGGAAGGGAGTTCCACATGCAGAAGTGTGAAAGAAAACTGATAGAGTAAAAGTGGCAGTTACATTTAACTGTTTTGATTGGAAAAGGGTGAGACCTAGATGCCAACCTAGGTCCACAAGTAAATTCATGTGGTTGAGGCAACAGGGAAAGCTGCTTGTCAAAGCAGAAGCTGTGAAAATATTTGTAGAAAAGACAGAGGGAAGTTACATAAACAATTTCAAATTTGACATTTATAAATAGCAAACTAGATCCAGATAACTCAAAAAACCAGGGATCGATTCTGCACTATATGTTATGAAGAAAAATTATTATAAATTAGGGGAAAAAAGTAAAGAAAAAAAAAAGAAATATTTTTCAATTCTGACTAATGTCACACCTTAAGGAAGGTCTAATGAATACTAATCCCCCCAAAGTGTATTCATATTTTTCCAAGTGAACCAGTCTATTTAAGTAGCGTGAAGAAAAGAAAAACTTGTGCACATATTTAAAAAAGTAATATTGTAAACACTGACCTGTCAAATCTGCATATTCCTCAGCAATGAAAGGTACTTGGCCTTCAGTGGTTAAACTTACAAATGCCTTCTGGTTGGGTGAGTACACAATCTGACTTGCATTGCAAGTAACTTTCCACATAAGAACTTCTAGATACCTGAGTGCAAGAAAAGGAGTAACAATAAGTAATAAAGACTATTGCAAGTGCTTTAGGCTGTAATGTTTATAAATTATCTCCCCTGTACTGGCGACGCCAGGTAGCAGTGTATTTATAATGACAATGGTTACTGTTCCTAGATGTTTACAACGGAGATTAAAAGATTAACTATGAAAGAGTGCAACAACAATAATTTTTTTATGCCATAGGTAAATAAATCAGTTATATTATCTTCTGTTTACACTCAAGTATAGTGCAAGTTTTTTATGATCAATTTTTTAATGCAAAAATAAGGGGTCACGCTATACACAAGTAATTTTTTTTTTAAATGTTAGAAATGATGCAAAAAAAGTTCAGTGGTTGCACTATGCATGAATTCAACTTATACATGATCTTAAAATAAAAATATTTTCCCATTGTTTGTTAATTATAAGTAGTTAAAAGAAGTATTTAACATCTGAGTTTCAGTTAAATATTTAATTACATTCACTGATTTTTTTAAAAATGCAATTCTATTAAATCTTACAGGATTTTTTTTTCTCAAGTATTATTTTGCTACTGTTGCTAAATTTCATGCCATGAAGGCATTGAGACCATAACAGCTGCCTTGTCTTTTCAGCTCACATGTCTCACAGTGTCAAAACATACTCCAGCACCAGATTAAATTGCTGGAGGTTCTGATGGACAATGTTCTTCCAGCAGCTTTGTGGTCTGCCAGGTTTGAAGGTGGTGGGTCAAACTGGTAGATGACTCTGGTAGGGTGATCAAGCCATTGCAGAATGTGAACATTATGCTGAGCAATAGTGAGGTTTGTTAGAAACTTCTGAGCCTAGGTATATGAAGGACTTGCACCAGTGTCACCCATTCCATTTTGGCAGGCTAAGACACCACATAACTTGACAAACAAAATGGGAATCTTTCTATTGTTATGATACCCGCTAGAGATTTTTACATTTGGGGCAAAATAATTTTCCGGGTAATATCTCGTGCATACTAATCTAATACTAATATGCTTAGACTTTTTTTTTTTCATAAATTACATTTTCTCACAAAAGTCCTTAAGCAAAACATTTGGCTATGTATAAATCATAGACCTAGTATAATTGAAATCAGTCCAAGAAGACTTTCAAGTTGTTGATATTAGCTACAAATCTGTCTTATAGGAAACAATATTACAAGTAAATAAAACTTGTCCATGTTTTAGGTTAATGAAAGTCAAGAGAATGCTAAAAGAATTTTTTTTATATTTATATATAAAATATTTTATAAAAATTGAAACAACTTACCAGACTGTATAATTAAAGGTAATTGTTTTCTCACCACTGAAGCCATCTGATTGCTGAGTCTGTTGAGGTAGAACATTATTGAAAACCCTAGCAATGTCAATGGAAACTGTAAAAGAATATAAAAAGAAAATCAATACTAATGTTTTGTAGCAGCAAAGCATGGCCTTTTTGTTTAGCTAAAAAGTGAAATTGTATAGGTAAAGGTAAAGATCCCATAATAGTTTATTCAAAGGAAGCTCGTAATGCCAATAAATCTTAAAGTGATAGACAACATATTGTCATTTTAAAACAAATCATGTACTTCTTCTTCTATGTGCCCTGTCCCTTCAGGACGTAGGCGATCATGGCTCTCCACATCTCCCTATCCCTTGTGGCTTTTAGTATGTTTGCTCCTGTTGTTCCTGGCAACCCCCGTTCAGTCATCAGGCCCTGCAAATATGTTATCCGCTGCCTTCCTCTGTCTCTTCTTCCTTCTATCTGACCAGTCAGTATCAGGTTCTCCAGGCTCTCCTTCCTCATTGCATGTCCCAGGAACTTCAGTTGTCTCTTCCTGATGCTCAGCATCAATTTCCTTTATGTTGCCATTCTTTCTAACACCTCATCGTTGCTTGTATGCTCAGTCCACGATATCCATAGCATCCTTCTGTAGAACCACATTTTGGCCACTTCCAGTTTTGTCCTCATTTTCGATGATATTGTCCAGCATTCACAGCCGTATTGAAGAACTGACATCACGTAGCAGTCTAGCACTCTTTTCTTCGTTTCTATTGAGATTTTCCTGTGTGTTAGTATTTTGCTCATCTTCTGGAACGCGTCCTTTGCCATGCCAATTCGCCTTCGGATCTCCGTGTCGCACTTTCCATCTCCTGTTAGAACACTTCCTAGGTACTTAAATTCTTGTACTTGTTTGATTCTGTTATCCCCCACCTGTATTTGGCATTTTGGGTTGTATCTTTTGCTGATGACCATGCACTCAGTTTTCTTAAAGTTTATTTGTAGTCCCTTCTTGTCACACTCCACTGCTACTTTCTGTATGAGGTCTTGTAGTTTCCTTTCCGTATCCGCAATCAGCACTGTATCGTCCGCATATCTTATGTTGTTCAGGTTGTGGCCTCCAATAACAAATCCTGGCGTGTCATCTAGGGTCCTCAAAATATTCTCGCTGTATAGGTTGAACAAATCCGGTGAAAAGACACATCCTTGTCTTACACCTTTTTCTATCTTTGTGTATCTACTGAGGTCGTTACCTGTCCGTATGCAGGCCGTTTGCTACCAGTAGAGATTCTTGATTATTCTTATGTCTTTGCCGAAAATGTTGAGGTTGCCTAGCATCTCCATCAATTCTTTGTGTCGTATTTTGTCGAATGCTTTCGCGTAATCAATGAAGCATAGGTACAAGTCTTTCTTCATTTGTAATGCCCTTTCAGAGAGCATCCTAATCATGAATATGGCGTTCCTTGTTTCAGTGTCCTTGACGAACCCGCACTGTTCCTGCTCTATCTCTGGCTTGATTCTGCTTCTCGCTCTATTCATCAGGATTCTGACAATCAGTTTTGTAATGTGACTCATTAAGCTGATAGTTCTGTGTAGTTCGCACTCGTTTGCACCAGGTTTCTTCAGCAGCGCTATAAATATCGACTTGCATAGGTCGTCTGGTATTATTCCACTGCTATAAATTTCGTTTATTATGTCGGTAATCTTTTCTATGCCATATTCTTCTAAGGCTGTCAGCAGCTCTATCACTATGCCATCTGGACCAGGTGCTTTGTTTCTGTTCATTTTGGCCATTGCAGCTTCCACTTCGGATTTTAGTATTTCCGGTTCATCCATCTCCTTGTGTATTCTCGGTTGTTCTCTCTTGTCACAAAAGAGATCCTTTATGTATTCTTCCCATCGCTGGTGTATTTCCTCCTTCTCTAATATGATTGTCCCATCCTTGGATTTTATGCATCCCGTTGAGGAGCAGGTTTTTTGTCCTGTCAGTTCTCTTATCTCTTTATGCATCTCTGCTTTGTTGTTCCTGCTCAGTCTCTACTTCTGCACATTTGTTGTTGAGCCATTCCTCTTTGGCTTGTCTGCATTTGTTCCTTATCTCCCTGTGAAGTTTTTTGTACTCTGCTCCGTGTCTTGGCGTTATTTTTTGTCTCCTTTGCATCATGTAGAGGATCTCTTCGGTCATCCACTCGTTTTTTTCTTCTGCGTTTGATTTCCTTTGGAGCTATGTTGTTCGCTGAGGTCACCATCGCTTCTTTTAGTGAATCCCATTTTGAGTATCCTTTTCCAATTTGTTCTTCATATTTCTTTCTCACGCTGTTATTGTATTCTTTCTGCAGGGTGAGATCGTCCTCTAGTGTGTCATATTGCAGCCTTGGTGATATGCTGGGCTTCTTCAGTCTTCGGAGTTTCACTTTTAGTTTGCAGATGAATGGGACGTGGTCATTTCCACAGTCAGCACCTGGGTATGTTTTGCATTGGACTACTGCGTTCCTGAATCTCTTGTTTATAGTTATATAATCTATTTGGTTCTTCGTGTCACCTCCTGGACTTCTCCATGTCCATAAACGTCGTGGGTGTTCTTGGAACCAGGTGTTAGTAATGACCTGGTCATTGGCTGAGCACCATTGGATCCATTTTTCTCCTCTTTCGTTGCGCTCTCCTAGTCCGAAGTTGCTGTTCGTGTCTCCTTCTCTATCTTTACCTACCTTTGCATTTAAGTCCCCCATTATTATCCTAACTTCTTGGCTTTTGCACTGAGCCTTAGCACTGTCCAGTATTGAATAAAAAGATTCTATTTCGTCCTCCGAGCTTTGAGTTGTTGGTGCGTAAACTACTATAATAGCTATATTGAGGGGCCTTCCCCGCAGTTTAACCAAGAGGACTCTCTCTGACTGCCAGTATCCAAGTACACATCTCTTCACTTGTTTGTTTAGTATTAAAGCGACCCCTTTTTTGTGTTTTTTACCTCCTGCATATATTATCCTGTGGGTGTCGCTACTGAAATCTCCGTTATTAGGCCATCTTGTTTCACATATGCCTAGGATGCTGATATTCAGTCTGTTCATCTCCTGTTTGACATTCTCTAGTTGTCCACAGTTCAGTGTCCTGACGTTCCATGTTCCTATAGTGAGTTTGTCTTTGATACGCACAGTTGCAGGATAACGGTCCAGAGACACCTGTTGCTCATGTCGTTCTTTCCCGGGCGAGGGACAAATTTTGGAGTAAAATGTCCCCTTTACACCGTTGGTGCTAACAGTCGCCGGATGCCGGTCAGGTGGCACCTGTTGCCCATGCCGGTCCTTACCGAGCGAGGAGTTGCTTCCTTGGGAAGTAACCCCCTTCACGCTGTTGGCTTTGATATATTTGTTCTAACTATCCATGACTGAGCGGAGGTAGATAGTGGAGTGGTATCCCGTTGCCTTCTCCACGATGGTTTAATGTACTACTGAAGTAATTTTGTAGCATTTAATTAATTTTAAAATTATAAAGGCAATAATTCAATACCAATCTGATAACTGACAAGCAAGAACTCCCAAAAGGCTTAATATATCAAAATTTGTTATAATCTGTTAATGCTTAAGCTATTATATTTACTTTTATTATACATTTTTTTTTTTTTTTACATAAGCTCATATTTAAGAAGCTAATAAATGTAGTTAGGAAAAAGATGAAGTTATTTTTCTTATGATTTTGATACCATAAAAAAAAACAAAAAAAAAAACTAATTCCATAAAAGTAAATAATAAACAATTAAAAATTAACTGATTAGGACATGCAGTTACTAAATGGGCAAGCTTATTTACAAATCTGTATAAGATCATAGATTCACTGTAGTTACTACAAAATATGAGAATGAATTAATAAAGAATTAGGAGGAGTGATAACATCAGTTCATAAGAAATTGTTACTAGAGTAGATGAAACTTAGAAATAACAAAATAAACAATCAGTTCTAGTGTTAATTATTCAAACCTTTTATTTCAAATGTGCCCAACTTGGAGGCAACAGAATATTCCATTTCCTTCTCTATTTGATTTAGTGAAAGCAGAGAGTTAAAAAAAAAAAAAAAAAAAAAAAAGAGAATGGAATCCCAACATTTTACTGTGAGGAATGACGTTTGGATTATTATAAATCCACTTTAAAAAACAAAAAAAAAAAAACAAAATGTATATTGCAAAAAGGGAAACAAAAGAGACTACTGATCCTCAAGAGCCAGTTTTTTTTACCAACTGTTTCTCAATTTGGTGTAGCATTTAATCTGGTTTCTGTAAGAAGTCATGATTATATGGACACTCAGAATACATGTAATTTGTTATTGAATCATGAAAATTCCAATCCTCTAATGCTTATTAAACACTAGACCTCTAATTTTAATAAATTGACATTTTTAGCTCATTTATTAATTTTTATCACTTGTAATTTCATTTCAGGATTTTGAGGTATCTGGCTTTTCTATTTCTTAGTTGAAAATTAGGCAAGCAATTACAGGTTATAATCTCAAAAACAAATTATACTACTCAACATTTTCACTAATTTTGAAAATTTTGAGGATCAGTAGTCTCTTTTGTTTCCCTTTGTTTCCCTTCTGTCTCTCACCATAGTTCTCGATGCTCTGTAGAACATTCATCATAGCACGTACTCCACTCAGCAGCTCTGAGGGCTTAGCAATTTCATTGGTTTCAGGATTGTACATCATCATACCTACCAAAGCTCTACAAGAGAATAAAGAAAAATATAAAACTAAAGATTAATATTATAGCAATAATATTTCTATTAAGCTAACATTAGTGATCAGAATTTAGCATCAAATCTTATAGTCAACAAGATCAAACTAATGTATATAAAAATAACTGCTACCTTTTTCCTCATAATAATTTCTGGCATATAAATCTCTATATAGGCTATGTAACATTAAATAAAAAAAGTATAAATTACTAGACTTTACTGAAAAACCTAGCAATTACTAAACTAGGGTTGCTGTAATATTCTCTAGTCCAGCCCAATTTCTAAAATCTGAGCAGAAGGAATGGATTCTTGGTCAGGTCAAGAACCTTTCAACACCCTTGATTTATAAAAAAAATAAATAAATAAAAAAATAAAAAAGAAACAAAAGAATGTGGTACTAGGACTAATGCAAAGAAAGGTATGGTCAGTCACTATTTGAGAGTTATTCTCATGATAAAAAACACAAACTGAAAAAAAAGACCATTATCAATGTATAGTACCTGAACAGTAGTGGTTATGAGACATAGCATAAAATGCATAAGGTGCTAAAGCCCCAAAAATATTTCCTAAAAAAAATAAACGTTTCATTCATTTGTGAATAAGCCTTGAAAGTTTCATCAAACTGACAATTATCTATATTTTGCAAGAATTTCCAAACCAACTATTTTGCACGACAAAAAGACGCTCAAATTTCCCATATTAATTTTTGGTCATCATCGATGCAAAAAAAAAAAATTGAACCCAAATTTTGAAGCCTATATTTCTGAGATTCACATTGTTTGGACTGTTCTCATCTTTATTGCCATATTCACGACATTTCAGTCGTTGTACACTATATGTTATGAAGAAAAATTATTATAAACTAGGGGGAAAAAAGTAAAGAAAAAAAAATATTTTTCAATTCTGACTAATGTCACACCTTAAGGACATTAAGGTGTGACATTAGTCATTATGCCTCTATTACCTTCTTCAGTCAGGTAATAGAGGCATAAAATTCTTGTTCCATGAGCCATGCTACTTCCATATGCCTTTATTATCTCCCTTTAACCTAACGATGTAAGAACTGAAACATCCGGAAGTAGCATGCTCATGGAATGAGGACAATGTACCCCAGTGATCAAAATAAAGGGTTTGGTTCAAAATTCTAATCACCTGAAGACCAGAGCAAACAATGGCCAAAATGCCATGAATATGGCAATAAAGATGGGGACAACAGTTCGAACAATGTAAATAATGACAATTTTGAAGGTCCTAAAAGAATTAAAAAATATAACTTAATCAAAAAATCTTTCAGTCTTTTCTCTTAATAAAGATTTTGATGATAAAGCTGTTTTTATTAAGTTTGGAGTATTTTTTCATGTATACTCATCTTTTAGTAAATCTTTGGGAGGTACCTATCTTGAGATAAGTCATTTAACTACTGCTGATGTGCTTCAGTACTTTTTTCTAAAATCTTGTTCTTAGTATCTTTGTAATTAGCAGCTTCATACAATTCCATTATGGGAAATTGACCAAACAGAAGTATGCAACTTTAAAGTGATAACATTTTGAAGTTGGATACTTCTGATAGATATTTTCTATGAAGTTTCAAGCATAAAATTATACTGACAAAGATTCTTGCATACTGTAAAGAAATTTGAATGGGTGAATCTGCTGTTTACTTATTTTCACATACCTTTAAAATAATTGATTAATGACTAAGCATGATTACCCAATTTTTTTTTTTTTTTTGTAAATCTTATACAGATTACAGATTTTATATTATACAGATTTTATGTGACTGGACAAATCATTAAAATTGATATTCTAAAAAACACTATTAAAGAGCTCCATTCTTTAGAAGTGAAGAAAAATATGATCTGCTTACTTGTTAAATCGAGTCTCCAACAATTGTAAGAAAAATTCTCTAGGTACAAAGCCATGATCACGGACTTGAATCACATTGCAATAATTGAGAGCAAAGCATAGCTCTGTCAGTGCCATATGCAGTTTATCCATTCTAAAAAGAGAAAAATAAATTGATCATATGTACTGAAAACAAGAAAATTTTGTTTCTTAATGTGTGCACATTTTTTATACAATTTAGTCTCACTGAAAGCAAAACACTGCGCCTCCTCAGGTTAACACTCACAACAGACCTCAAGTGAAATGACTATATAGAATCCCTAGTTAAATCTGCTGCTAAGAAAGTCGGTTCTCTATGTAGGGCCAGGAAGTTTTTCCTATCTGAAACAATTCTGCACATATATAAATCTACCATCCACTAGTGCATACTGCTGCCATATCTGGTCAGGTGCTCCTGCTATCCACTTAGGTGTCCCTAACAAAATCAAACGGAGAATCTGTAATGTGATCAATCCCAACTTGGCAGCTCAGATACAGTCACTTTCTCACCAGCGCAATGTGGCTTCCCTGTGTCTCTTCTATGAATACTTTCATGGCTTCTGCTCCAATGAACATAGCCAAGACCATCTAAAAGAAGAAGGCCTGCTGCATGTGACGTCAAGAACTCATGACGTTATCAACTTGAGTCCTAAGTTTCAACAAGTCGTTTTGTATATTTAGATTTTTCACTGTGTTTTTAAGTTGTCTGTTTTTTCTTTTAAATATTGCATTAACTTAAAAACAAAAACAATGCCTTACAGATGTGTTGTACCAAATTGCAAAGGAAATTATAAAAACAGCCAAAAAGTTCATGTATTCTTTTTTCGAAAGATAAAAAAATATCTGATCTCTGGATTCGTACTATCAAAAGAAACAACTTTTTACCTACTAAATTCAGTAGAGTGAGTATATTTTTTGTATTAAAAAAATAAACAAATATAATTGAAACATTATTAAATCAATTTTATATCTTTGTAATTCACAACACAAAGTTATAACAAATCTAGCAAGAAAGTTAACATGACTTTATTGCTCACATTGTTTTTAAAAGCTAAAAAACCTCATTTTTAAAAAATAAACTTTAAAGAAATTTTCTAAATAAATTCATAAAAGAATATTTTTATAGACATAAAATATAATTCTAACATTTCTTTAGAATTGTTTTATTCGTAAATAAAAGCAACTTTAAGGATTAAATTAATTTCATCTTTGTAATTCACAACACATTAAAAAAAATTTGCAAATGTTTTTAAAAAGCTAGAAACCTCATTAAAAAAACTTTAAAGAAATTTTCAATATAAATTTATAAAGGAATATTTTTACAGGCATATAATTTTAATAGTCTAACAATTTTTTAAAATTGTTTTATCCATAAAAAATGTTTTTTGTTATTTTGATTTAAAAATGTATAAATGTTAAAAATTTTCTCTTTATTTGTACTTAGCTTCGTCACTGATAATCATTTTGTTGAATTAATAAATTAAATCATATTCCTTAAAAATATCAGAAAATTTCACTTTTCCTAGAATTGTAAGAAAAATGCTTCGTATTTTAAATTTTTACTGAATGATGTTTTTTTTTTAGATTTTCAGAAGAATTTAAAATAGGTTTGGCTTTTAAAATTTTTTTTTAAGTATGTGAACTACATTTTTGACCGGAGGACATAAGGAGAGAATCATCCATGTTTAACAAAAAAAAAAAAAAAGGTCTCAAAATTGCAGTTAGACTTCAAAAAACATATCTTCAGGATGGTGCTATCCCTAAAATCTTCCCAAATTGTCCCTCATATTTATCTTCATTCAGCACCTCTAGAGAGTCACCAGATTCTAGGAGAATTCGACTGGAGAATTCTGCCCTTAAAAGGGCTTTAAATAAAAGTATTACTGATGACTTAGCATATAAAAAGCAGAAGAAATTCTATGAAGTCATAATATAGAAGGGAAATTAAATTTTCTTGATAGAAATTACTGGAATGTTGTTAGGCAGCAAGGAACACTTATATGCAGCAGCATCAAATCCCCATATCCAAAAATCAATCTGTCTATTGTAATTTAATCTGATTTTAATGTACATGTGTTTTGTAGAGATGTGGAAATTAAAACAATAGGGGACTATAAGGTTCCTAAAAATGTAACCAACCAAAATACTCTTGAAATTCTGATTAAAAATATGAAGAAAATTGACACAGAACAGCAGCAAACCAAACCTCAAAATATGATTTTTATATTAAAATTGGTAATGTCATATCTAGTATTGGTGCAAGAAGAATCAAACAAATATTTTAGTTAATGACATTGAATAAGTTTGATTATTCAACAGAAATTATGTTTTCTTCATTGTTATATAACTGCTCCCCTAAAGGGTACAGATAATTAAGAGATAGTAAAAATATAATTTTACCAAGCTATTCAACCATTAAAAGACTTACCTTAACAACATCTATGAATCCTTTGATTGCGCAACATAGTAAATTTTCTTATGTATATCAAAAATAAATTTAAGTTACTAGTGCATAAGGACACCACAGTATCTTTACTTGTGGATGAAATTCATCTAAAGCCTTATTTTGATTATAAGGGTGGTAATATTGTTGACTTATCTGACAACAGCAATGAAGCTGCAACAAGTGCATTTGCCTTTATGGTTAGCAGTGTATTCTCACAATATAAGGATGTTGTGCATGTTATGCCAACTAAATGCCAACTAAGCTGAGAATTTATTTGATAAAGTTAAACGTATAATAATTGGTTTAGAGGAGATATGATTGATAATACTTGAAAGCCTAACAGATAATAATGCAATAAATAAAAGTTATCTTTTTTTTTTGCAGTCTCCCAAAGCTGTCCATTGTATATCCCCACCCAGTTATGAAGTCTCAACCTCTCTTTATCCTTTTCAACTCAGTCTATATATTAAAATGCATTAGAAACAATTGGCTTGGTCAAAAAGATGCAAGTAAATGCATGCTGCTCCCAAAATTTTGTCACAATGAAAATCATAAATCAGATAATATTCAAATGGCCCCATTTTGTACCTTACAGAAGCTTCATGCCCTTGAATCAGTCAATTTTGAAACATTTTTATGAATTGACCTCAAAGGCATTTTCTCCTAACTTTGAAAGGCAAAATGTTAATTTAGTTTTGCAAATTTTTAATGAGTACACTATCCAGGAAAACAGAAATGTTTGCCTAATTTTGCAGAAGTTGCAGAATATATAAACATATTTTATATTTGATGGACAATAATGAATGTAAAAACACCATATAAAGGTTGTCGGCTAAGAAATAAGTATTGTTATCCACTAAAAGTAAATGAAGAAAATTTTAAATTTTGTTTTCAATTCTGTGACTGGTTGGAATCTTGAAATAGAATTTCTGGAAAAAATGGCAAATTAACAAAAGAAACTTTCACTGCTTTGTATCATACAACCTATGCATTTCTAGAACTGACCAAGTATTGCAAAGAAGAATTGAAAATGCTATACATATTACCTGGCAAATTTCAAACTGATCACCTTGAGGCAAGGTTTGGTCAGTACCAGCGACTTAGTGGGGATCAGTATAATATCTCGATGTGGCAAGTGTTTGAGTGTAAAAAAAAAATTAGAATGCTATCAGTTTTAAAACTGAGCCTATCATTTAATCAGCAATGCATTAAAATTGATTTAAAGAATTTACAAGAACTAAAATGGTATGAAGTGACAGAGGAGCAAAAGTTAGATGTGTATAAATTTAAAATTGATGTTAATAAATGTGCAGAAGTTCTTCCTGTAATACTATACTTAGCAGGTTTTTGCTGTCATGTAGTTTTTAAGAAAATTAAATGCAATAGTTACAAAGATTTAATATCTGGAAGAGATAATGTGGAAGAAATACCTGAAATAAACTGCTATTTTCAGAGGATTAACAGAGGTTCTCTTTTATATCCTAATGATACAACTACAAATTTTGTTCTGTATACTTATGCAATCATTGGTAAGCTGATAAAAAATCCCTCTTTTCTTCATTCAGTAAATCAAAGGAAATTAGCCATGCATATAACATTGGATGTTTTGGAAGATAATGAGCTTCTTTTTAATGTTGATACTTGTGATGAGGATTACAATGTAGAAAAAAATAGAAAAAATGTTTGTCTGGAGCTCTACAAATGCTCTTTTAAATAATTTTGTTCTAGGGAAAATAATATTACAAGTAACAAGTTAAGCAAAAAAAAAAAAATTCAAACATTCAGCTAAATTTTGCATCTGTAATGTATTTTTCTATAAGTATTATTTGATTTTTAAATCTATTTATTGTTTGCATCTAATTTATTTGTTTCTTACTTATGTTCAATAATTTTATTCATCATTTACTTGTAATGTGTTTGCTGTTTATTCAATTGTTTGTTTCCTAATTCATGATTCAGTTGTTGCCGTATTTGAGTAGCAATCATTTAATAATTACAATATTGTAACATTACAGAATAATTGTTAAAATTCAAATAAAAACATGCAAATTAAAACAATGTTGATTTTATAATTTATAAAAAAAATTGTTTTCAAATTTGAAACAAAATTTAATTATGAATGAATTTAATTTCAGTCTTAAATTTTTTGTATCTGTAACCTATTTTTCAAAATTTTTCCATAAAGTATTATTTGTTATTTGAATCTATATTGTTTGTATCTAATTTGCTTCTTATTTATATTCAGCTGTTTTATTTTTTAATCATTTACTTGTAATTTATTTGTGTGCTTAATTATTGTTTGTTCTTCAATTCATAATTCAGTTGTTGCCGTAAGTGTATAAAACTAAGAGTAATAATCACTTACGATATTGTAACTTTACAGAATAATTGTTAAAACTGAAATAAAAACATGCAAATTAAAACAATGCTGATTAAAATTCTAAAAAAAAAATACATATATATATTTTCAAATTTGAAACAATTAAAATAATGAACGAATTTAGTTTTTAAATTTTAATGAAATGTAACGTGATGTTTTCTTTTGTTTATTTACTTTAACACCGCTTTCAGCAACAATTTATTATTACTATTATTAATCATTTAGAAAAGAATAAATATTAAATAAGATTGAGTAGTATACAAGCTTACCCCGTTTCTTTTTTTCTTTTTTAATCGTAATTTAAAAAAGTTTTCTAAGACTTTTCTTTAGTTTACTGCTGGTCTTACTAACTGAAGACCTACGTAGAACTACTTTTGTGATGTCACATCACGATTGAGCCAGCCTTCTTTTAGACGGTCTTGATTTAGCTCACTGGTGCCCCCTACATATGAATTTACTCGAGCCACAAAATTAGCAACTAGGTCCCACCCTTTTACTGTGAAACCAATAAAATGTAAACGCAAATTCTACTCCAGCAGCTTCTTTTCTTGCACTTCCTGCCTATAGAATTCGCTTCCATTTACTTGCTTCCCCAACAGCTACAATCTCCAAGAATTTAAATGTAAAGTCAATAGTCATCTCCTATCTCACTAACTTGCATCCTCTCTCTCATGCTCCTTTCTCCATCCACTCCACTTATCAGTATTCTCATCCTTTTCTTACCCACTTCATGACACCCCCTATAACCTGTCACTCTGTCATAACTTTCCTCCTATGTAACCCCCCCCCCCCCCACAGTGGCAGTAAAATGCCTTGCTTGGGGCGATATGATTATAAAAAACAATAAATAAATAAAAAATAGAAAAGGAATTACACAGAAGAAAATGAATAAGAAATCAGGCAGAGACTGTTGCATTCTAAATACAAAGAAATGGTAACCATAATAGATACAAGTTTTTGGAATGGCACCAATATTTGAAGAATTGTTAACAGACATATCTATCCATTAATATCTGACTGTTTCTGAGATGAGTTATTGTTACTAATTATATCATTTATACTGTTGTCCTCATCTTTGTTGTCCCTAACAACATATGGCCCAATGGATAAAAGCGTTGGTTGAAATAATCTAGAGAATTGAACCAAAGAGTTGTGAGTTCAATATTTGGCTACAGCAGAGGTGAACAAAAACTCGGAAAGTTGAGTTAAAGGGAAATAACTGAAACTGATATCTGGAAGAGGCATGTGTGTGGAACTAGAATAACACGAAATATTGAACAAAATAAATAAAAAATAAAAAATACAAGAATCCCCAAATATAGTTGACCAAAGGACCAATTAACCTGTTTAAATATACTGGCATTTGAGACTAGATGTGATTGGACAAAACAGACTAAAATGTGAATTTTTGTTCTCTATATGGGGATGGGATGAAAAATTCATAGGCTGACTATGATGGTTTGCATGAATTAAACTAAACTCTTATTAACTGCACTATTTATTTCCAGGCAAATTGACACCTGGTTGTTCAAAGACGACTTCAAAAGTAACAAATAGCGATAAACTTAAAAAATTGACAAAATTTAGCATAGTGGTGTTATCAAGTACCTGTAGAAAAAGTTTCCCTCCCCATCAAAGGAATTCATACTGACATGGTTGCTACAGTAGGGGATTATATTCAAGATTTATTAATAGTAGAAAAATGGCCAGCTAAATTTAGGAGGGGTAAGAGCATCTCTTTAGATGACACGAGATCTGGATGTGCTGCACCTGCGACCACGGAGAAATATATTGAACATTTTCACCACGTGGTAGTTGTCTTTCATGACAATTAACTATAAATTAAATAGCCAATGCGATTAGCATATAAGAGTTGAGAATATTCTGTAGGATGAACTTGGCATGATGAAGGTTTCTGATCGGTAGGTGACAGGTCTTCTGACACTTGATTAAACCTGCACCAGGTCGTTCACATCACGGAAAAATGGCTTGAGGCAGATTCCAACTGGTTTCTTTGAACAGCTATTTTTGAATTTTTTTTTTTTTTTTTTACTCAGTGAGTATCAGGTTCATCATATTGAAGCACAAACTAAGAGACACTCCATGTAGTAGAAATATCTCTCCTCACCTGTTTCAATGAAAGTCAAGTTCATTTCATCTGCAGAGAAGGAGATTTCCCCAGAGATATTTTTGGGTTGTAAAATATATTGTTTACTGACCATCTTCAAAAGGGCCACAACATTAATCGAGAGTATTATGCCAACTTGCTGAGACAGATACAAAATGTTATAAAAACCAGACTCACAGGAAATCTGAATTAAATGTTTTTGTTTCATGAGCACAGAAGTTTCTGAGTTTCAATGACTGTTGTGCGTAACTGTGATTTTGAACTAGTTGATCACTATTTTTATTCTCTGAATATGATTTGGCCCTATCATCTCTTCCCAACAGGAATAAAAAAAAAAAAAAAAAAAAAAAAAAATCACTGAAAATCAGTATAGCAGTGATTATGTCATTTGATGCTGACTTTTTGACCAACAGGATGAAAGCTTCTTCATCAATGGGATTCAAGCGATGCAACACTGATGAAAGAAATGTGTGAACCGCAAAGAGAGACTAAAAATAAATCACATTTGGTTACATTCCATGAGTGTATCTGGTCAGCCTAGTCTATAGATTTTCAGCCAACAGTTTATCGTGGTAGAGGGTTATGTCAAGATGCTGTTTATGTGAATAGGAGAGGAAGATAACGGTTGACACTTGACTTGAACAGACTAAGATTGTAGAGATCTAGGAAACATCCTCTCAAGAGTCTGTTTCACGGGGCATGTTTTGCAAAATGAAGCTGTTTGCGTAGAACTTACTTCCCGCCAATGAAATACGGAGGAAATGTGGTTGATTTGTTACAATGCAGGTGGGTTTTAGTCGTGAAGGTTAGATCTGTGGTAACCAAGGAATGTAGTTCTTCAGAGCACTTTCCATGGATGTAGCAATAAAGCAATAAAAGACTGGGTACATTCCACTTGTGAGAGTGGGTGGAAGGCCGAAAATAATTATTAGACAAAAAGACGCATTTAAAGTCTATCAAAACAGGAAAATGAAGTCTGGGCAACTTCCGTACAAATATGGCAACTGTACTCCATTTTTGGCATGATCTGTCTATCATAAGGATAGTGGATAATATTAGGGTTCACGGTACTTGACCGGTACAGGGAACAGATCATTTTACGTGCATCTTTAATGATGCGTGATATAAAGAAGTTCCACTTGAGATCGGTGTGCGTTTGAGACCCAATTGGAAGGGAGGTCAGCCGCCAATCAAGATCAAGAATATTAGAAGTGCGCCTGTATATTGTCATCTTACCAGCATAGATATTTACAAATATTCAGATTATATTCTTAAGCATACAATTTATGTAAATCAGGAAGAAAGTTGGTTTGAGAAGTGACCCCTTACGGACGCCTTCCCTGAGCTGCAGACTGGCCGTTAATAACTGACTCCTCCTTTTCTTATCATTGCCATATAATGTTTTCCCACAATCAAATCACAATATTTTACAGTTATTTTAACATTTTTTAATGGACAAATGTTACTGGTTTATTCACAGTTATTTATTTTATTACCAAATATTTATTCTTTATTTTATTAACATTTTAAATTTTACATGAAACTAGACATATATGTATTTTATTATAATAGATTAAAATAGAAAATAGATTAGAATAGAAAATAGTTTAAAAAGATATTTAACAAAAGTGAAAAAGAAGAGGAAGAAAATAAATAAATAAACGCTTTTTCTTTTATGAGGAAAATTGTCCTCCGGTAAATATTTGACTCAGTGATAAAGTTCAGCAGGTAGGTTTTCGATGAACCAGTCAAAGGCTGTCCTTTACTGTATCTTGACCACACATTAAGCCTTTTCCGGCGGAAGCCTTATTAAGATAAAAAAAAAAGACAACTGAAATTTCAGACTTACAGTCGCCGGTGTTTGTCACCGGTGGTCTAACGGATTTCCGGTCAATTTTGGATAAATTCAGGTAATTTTTCCGAGTCAGTTAAGTTAAGAAAAGTTAGAGAGTGAAAGGAGTTCAGCCGGGTGCGAGCTTGAAGTAAGGATCTCCGTTCGTCTTGTTTCGTCCAGTTCGGATTTGTTGATCTCCATTAATTAGAGTTAGAGCTGTGTGTCACATTCGCCTGCCCCAACCGAAAAGGCTAACTCTAAACGAATAAAGCATCCTTTCAACTCATCCAAGTTGTGGAAGTTCGTTCCTTATAGTCAATCTTGTACCCCCAGCTGTCCGGCCGACATTTTCAACAAACTCCCGGCAAAATCACAGCGTGGAGAACGGCCGCCAAAGAAAATTGTTAGGACGGACCGTTGGGGTGGTACATTTTGGTGCAGTGACTGCAGGATTTGGAACCCAAGGAAGTGCCACGTGATGCTAAGTTTGGATTTCGACGAACCGACGCGACTGGACGAGGCGAGACGAACGGAGAAAAGGAAATCGAAGAAAGAACTATTCTCACAGCCAAATTCTGATTGTTTGGTGTAAGCTTCAGGGGATGAAAAAGAAGAAAAAAAAATAAAACAAGAAACAAAGAAAGGAAAGGGAGCCCGTTTTCAACAAGCACCGTAAGGTAAGCAGAATTATTTACTCCCTTTTTTGTCAGGCCAAAATTCTCGCCGGCAGAAGAACAGTTACCACTAACGGCCGTACGATCGAAAAAAAAAAAAAGAAAAGAAAAAAAAGAGGACAATGAATTGATTAAGAAAAAAAATGTGTGAGTACTTTGAGAGAAAAGTGTATAAATTTTGAAAAAAAAAAAAAAAAAAGGAAAAGAAAAAGAGAGATAGAAACAACGCGAACGGTGTGAAAAAAAAACAAAACAAGAAACAAAGAAAGGAAAGGGAACCCGTTATCAACAAGCACCGTAAGGTAAGCAGAATTATTTACTCCCTTTTTGTCTGGTCAAAAAAAAGAAAGAAAAAGAGAAATAGAGACAACTTAAACGGTCTGAATGAGTACTTAAAAACAAAACAAGGAGAAGATTGAAAAAGGACTGTTTGAAAAGAAAAAGGGATGATGATGGAAAAAATATTTTTGAGAAAAACAGAAAGAAACATTTTAGGAACATTTATTTACTTTTTTGTTGTTGTTTTGGTTAAAAGAAAAAAAAGAAAGGAAGATGGAATACGATAATGAGAAAAAGGTGTGTACAAAAGAAAAAATGGAAAAAAATAATAGGAAGGGAGAGAGCAAGAAACAACTGTGTGCATACAAAAAATGAATTAAAAAAAAAGGTGTGACTATTTTGAGATAAAAAGTATGAATTTTGCAAAGTTAAAGAAAAAGAGATAGGAACAACGCAAACGGTGTGAAAAAAAAAGAGAGAATGAAAAAGGACTGTTTGAAAAAAAAAATAGTGTGCGTTATTAAAAAGGAAAAGAAAAAAAGCACTATTCGTGAAAAAAGGAGAGAGAGAAAAACTAAATGAGTGTGTACAACAACGACAAAAACGTTTTGAAAAAGAAAAAAAAATGATGATGAAAAAAGAACATTTTTGAGAAAAACAAAAAGAAACATCTTTGAAACATTTATTTACTTGTTTTGTTTGAAAAAATAAGATGATGATGATAAAAAATATTTTTGGGAAAAACAAAAAGCGTTTTAGAAACATTTATTGACTTTTTTGTTGTTTTGTTCAAAAGAAAAAAAGAAAGGAAAATGGAATATGTTTGGTTGAAGAAGAGACTGATAATGAGAAAAAGATGTGTACGAAAAAAATATAATAAAAATAATAAGAGGAAGAGAGAGAGAGCAAGAAACAACTGTGTGTGCAAAAAAAAAAGAAAGAAAATGAATTGATTAAAAAATGTGTGATTATTTTGAGATAAATGTATGAATTATGAAAAGAAAGTAAAAGAAAAAGAGATAGAAACAACGCAAACGGTGCGAAAAAAAAAAGAGAATGAAAAAAGATTGTTTGAAAAAAAGTGGGTAAAAGAATAGTATGTGTTATTACTTTAAAAAAAAAAAAAAAAAAAAAAAAAAACATTATTTGTGGAAAAAAAAAATGACAGAGAGAAAAACTAAGTGAGAGTTTCCAACAACGACAAAAATGTTTTGAAAAAAAAATGAGAAAAAGATGTATACAAAAAAAAAAAAAAAAGAAAAAAATGAAAAAAATAAGAGGAAGAGAGAGAGCAAGAAACAACTGTGTGTGCAAAAAAAAAAAAAAAAATGAATTGAAAAAAAATGACTATTTTGCGATAAAAAGGTATGAATTTTGAAAAGAAAGTTAAAGAAAAAGAGAGATCAACGCAAACGGTGTGAAAAAAAGAGAAGAATGAAAAAGGACTGTTTGAAAAAAAAGGGGGTAAAAGAATAGTGTGTGTTATTACATTAAAAAAAAAAATGAGAGAGAGAAAAACTAAGTGAGTGTGTACAACAACGACAAAAATATGTTTTGAAGAAAAAAAAAAGGATGATGGTGAAAAAAAAATTTTTTTTTTTGAGAAAAACAAACATTTTAGAGACATTTAATTTTTTTTGTTGTTTTGTTTGAAAGAAGAAAAAAGGATGATGATGATGAAAAAAATATTTTTGAG
Source organism: Ascarosepion bandense (assembly GCA_037127315.1). Lineage (NCBI taxonomy): Eukaryota > Metazoa > Mollusca > Cephalopoda > Sepiida > Sepiidae > Ascarosepion > Ascarosepion bandense. The sequence continues at coordinate 345,527 of JBBBDQ010029493.1, forward strand.
AAAAACAAACATTTTAGGAACATTTATTTACTTTTTTTTTGTTGTTTTGTTTAAAAGAAAAAAAAGAGAAAGAAGGGAAAATGGACTATGTTTGGAGAACTTTAAATAGTTAAAAAAAAGAAACTGATAATGAGGAGCAGTTACATCGCTCCTATATTTATAGACTTGCTCAGAGTTATGACTATTTTGTCAACTTGTGTTAATTAATTTTTTTTTAAATTTCTTTTCTTCTTTGGGAGAGAGGGTGGAAACACCCCTCTCTTGAATTTATTGTGTAAACTATGCTTCAATCATTTTTCGGGCGCCATTGACCCCATTGGGAGGGGACGTCCTCAGCAAGGGGGGGATGTAGGAAAGGCCCAGAGACTTATGGCTGGAAAATGGTAACAGGAGATGAATTAACGAAGAGTGGAGTCTCTTTCAGGAATAGAAGAGAAGTAAAGCGGAAAGCAAAACACTAAGTTGAAAAAGGTGTTCGTTAACGAAGAATTGACCTTCATACATAGCGATAAACCAACTGCGTGGATTCATTGATGCCACCGGCTACGAAGACAAAAATTGAGGAATTGGTTGTTGAAATAAAAAGAAAAATGTGTTGAGGAAATACAAAGAAATGGTATGGATTAATAAGAAATTTCATGATTGATGTTTGTGGAGAGGAGGAGAATATCCCTGGGGGATCAAAATAATTTTGGGTGGTGATGGCGTACCGACATGAAGAAGCATCGTGTCATGGTTTTTTTTGTTTATTGTAGTTTATTGACATAAATGACAAGATCCGTTGGGGGAGGTAATGTGACACGATAACGAGACCTATATGTATTTTATTATAATAGATTAAAATAGAAAATAGATTAGAATAGAAAATAGTTTAAAAACATATTTAACAAAAGTGAAAGAGAAGAGGAAAAAAATAAATAAATAAACGTTTTTTCTTTTATGAGGAAAATTGTCCTCCGGTAAATATTTGACTCAGTGATAAAGTTCAGCAGGTAGGTTTTCGATGAACCAGTCAAAGGCTGTCCTTTACTGTATCTTGACCACACATTAAGCCTTTTCCGGCAGAAGCCTTTTCCGGCGGAAGCCTTATTAAGATAAAAAAAAAGACAACTGAAATTTCAGACTTACAGTCGCCGGTGTTTGTCACCGGTGGTCTAAAGCATTTCTGGATTTCCGGATTTCCGGTCAATTTTGGATAAATTCAGGTAATTTTTCCGAGTCAGTTAAGTTAAGAAAAGTTAGAGAGTGAAAGGAGTTCAGCCGGGTGCGAGCTTGAAGTAAAGATCTCTGTTCGTCTTGTTTCGTCCAGTTCGGATTTGTTGATCTCCATTAATTAGAGTTAGAGCTGTGTGTCACATTCGCCTGCCCCAACCGAAAAGGCTAACTCTAAACGAATAAAGCATCCTTTCAACTCATCCAAGTTGTGGAAGTTCGTTCCTTATAGTCAATCTTGTACCCCCAGCTGTTCGGCCGACATTTTCAACAAACTCCCGGCAAACATCACAGCGTGGAGAACGGCCGCCGGAGAAATTGTTAGGACGGACCGTTGGGGTGGTACATAAGCAGCAAGTTTTCCATAATAACCAATCAGCCTTAATTCTTTTCATTATTTTGATTATGCTCTTAGTGAAAGAAATGTTGGAAACAGAATAAACTATTTAAGTATTCCATAGTTCATCTTACCATACACACACACACACATTATATACAAATTGCAAGACAGAATGTAAAAAGAATATTTTTGACACTTATCATCTCTAACAAAACTAACATAAAACATGCTTCTCTAATTTAAAGATAAAATAATTCACTAAGACGAAGATGTTTATAAACTGCATTAATTGTTAGTCCATCCAGTAAATTTGCGTCCAGTTTTCTTCAACGTTTCACTATTCTTGGCCCATTTTATATTATCACAATGTTGGATATTTAATCTAGATTCTTTCTAGACCACAATTTAGGCATAGAAAATGTTCCTTAAATTAAAAGATAAAATAATTCACTAAGACAAAAATGTTTATAAAATACTTTAATCCACAGTAAATTTGCATCTAGATTCCTACGTTTCATTATTCCTGGCTGATTTTCTATCATCACGATGTGGAATATTTAAAAACAAAAGACGACGGAAGAAAAGAAAAATAATTTAGATGAAGTTGTTTAGATTGAAAAAGAAAAATTATTTAAAAAGAAATTATTTCAAAAATGTTAAAACTACCAGAGTCTCTAGTCCATACGCATGTGTAGTCACAACAACATCAACAAGCCCAATACGATTAAGTCCTAACGGATGAAACACTACACAAGAAAACCCTTTTCCATTTTCTCTTACAAATTCCTCAAAAATGTTCTCCATATATAAAAATATTTATTGTTATTTCATATCACACACACACACTTTTATATTGATGTCAGACTAAGGCACTGCGGTTAAGATTTTTATCTATTTTCTTGGTATAAATATTCTTTTTGCAAATACAATTATTAAAAATTATTTCGTTAATGCTTTTGTAGGTATGTATTTTAAATTAATTTATTCTTATAAATGTATGGATATAAATAACACTAAATAGCTCACTGAGTATCTGTTATTGTAAAGGCACACATCTAAAGGTGCACAAACACACATATATATATATATATATATATATATATATATATATTAAATTTATAACTTCCTTTAAATGTGAATATATACATTCCTTGGATTATATATGCTCATTGTGGTGCAGTAGATATCAGCTGAACTGGACATTGGAAGGTCAAGTTCGAGTTCCAGTTGAATATATACTTATATATGTGTGTGTGTGTGTGTGTGTGTGTGTGTGTCTGTGATTTTCTAAGTGTAGCTTTGATGTAGAACAAAGCCAAATTTATGGAAACCCAGTGAGGATCGAACTCATTACTCAAGCATAATTGTTCTAGCGAGACAATCTTGCCAACCATTTCACCACATCGAGGTGGCTAATACATGTGTGAGTTTATATTTTCTCTCTTAGAATATATTGAAAGTTAAATTATTTTTATTGAATAATAGATCTTTTGGCTTTCCATCAGCATAGCTGATGCTAACCTCCAGCAGAGCGACTCGCTGCGACTTCTCGGGCTAACATTTTTGGTGCAATGAAGTGGAAAGACTATATTCCGCTAGGTCTGCTACTAAGAAAGTTGATTCACAGTGTTGTGCAAGACAAACTTTCTCTCCAGTATATACCTTACACATCTGTAAGCCTACCATTGCTTTGAATATTATTCCCATATGGTCTGCTATTTACCTTGAGCTCTGTGATAAAATCCAAAGAAGAATCAGCAATATTATTGGTCTTGATCTGGAGGCTCAGTTTCACACAATTTACCACAATTGTAAAGTTGCTTTCCTGTGCCTTTTGTATGGTAATAATTTATGGTAATACTTCGTATGTGGTCTTCGCTATGGTACCTAGACTTTATAAATTTAAGCACAGTACTAAACAGGCTGTGCGTTGTGATTCAGTGAATATAGTCACAGAATGAGAAATTGGAGAGCTGATTTCGAATTCCAGTTGAATTCATTGCATTCACTTACAAGCAAGTACTCTTTTTTTGGGAGGGACAAGAACTTTTCATTTTAGCACGTTAAAAAAAAAAAGTGGTGCTTTTTGTTTATATATATAGAATCACTGTAAATGAAAACCTATGAATTTACATTAATAATAAAATCTTCAATTCATGCAAAGTATATCATTGTATGCCTTAGTAATATTAACTCAATTTTTTTCTTTTTCTAATATATTTTGTACTGAATGATATTTGCAGATTAAGTAAAATTATTCAAAGAAAAAAAAAACAACTTATTTTCCTAATTACCAGATTAATTCTATGTTTTAATTATTAAGCTAGCAGAGGTACCTAGTGTTGGCTAAGGAATATTGTGTACTTTTGCTAGTAATTAAATATTTCTTGTTACACATAAAAAACATTTTAATCCAAAATTTACTTCTGGTGACCTTTAAAACCAATATCAACTATCATCTTTTATTCACTTTACTCCCATGTACCAACTTACATTCAAGAATGTAATTGACTCCAACACATGTCAAAAGCCACTAACTATTTCTACTTCTAATGATCTCCATTAACTTCAGGTGAATTTATTCTTTAAGTTAAATTGTAAGGTGAAAAAAATTTTTGTAACATACTTCATAGCAATAACAATATCTGACTCCAAGCAGACAGAAATGACATTTTCAGCATTTTGTTTACCTCTAAGGATATCTTCACATAAATCATGTCAGTTGAAGGTCACACGAGTCTTCATGCCAAATTTATACAAGTTTAAAACTGTGCATCAATATTTCTGAAATCCTGAATTCTGTACAGAAATATTTTTCTATCAATGATGAAAACATTCCACATAATATAAAGCTCCATAGACCAAGTTAGCAAAATAATTATACAGTTATTTAGAACCTGATTCTGTTATTTCAGCTAACCTCCAATGGCATATTTTTTCTCAATTAAAATGTGCCTGACAATTTTCAGCTTATATTATTTCCAGAAAGGGTGTTAAAATTTTATGATTGAATACCAATATAAAATCAACACAAAAATACTTTACATACCGAGTAAAATTTTCTCGGTTTTTTCGAATACTCTCCATGCCAGGCTTTTCTGGTTCCTGAATAGTTTTGTTTTTCTTATCTTTGGCTTTCCTACGGTGGTAGGACTGACCAATGGTCACTGCACTATGCTTGGGCAGCAGCTGTGATAGATGAAAGAGAAGTAGATGAGAGGGAGAAAAATAAAACAAAAAATGCAGCCTTATAAAAGGAGTTGTTTACTCAAAATAATATCACTGACTCAAAACTAATTTACATTAATTTAGTCTACTATGATTGATCAATAAGTCCATAGTCTGATTGAGTTATCAGCTAACTTCTAATCAGAAATTTTAATTGTAAGTATTTTTAACTATGTGATTAATGAAGTGTTGGATTAAATGCATTAACAAAGAAGATTATTTTGAAAAAAGTTTCATCATTAGTCTATGGACTTTGATGTATCAGCATATTTAAAAAGACGTTTTAAATATGCTGATAAGTGTTGTGAATGCTGAAATTTCTTTTGGCTTTAAAATAAATGCTGTTTCAGTTGATTGCTTAACTATTAATACTTAAATTTATTAATTCAGCAAATATGAAAATAGAAAAAAGGTGTCAAACAGAGGCTGCATAAATGAAATTGTGTTAGCATCAATCGAGAATGAATCCTTATATATATATTAAACGATTTTAAAGCAATTTACTTTTAAATTCTATTAAAATGAAATTGGATTAATCAAACCTGTAACTGAAAGCTAGAAAATAAACTTATTTTAGACCACCTATAAAACTTGGTAAAATGTACATATTTCAGCAAGTGAATGAACTACAGGTGTACAAGTACATTCTGCAAAAGACTGAAAATAATTTTTTTTTAATCACTTTGATTATATGTTTTTAGATGTCCATGCATAAAGATCATATTGTTTTGCTTTAAGATAAAGTTCTTATTTTAAAAAAAGATTAGGTTGAGTTATAAATAATTTCTTTCTGTTTTTGTTTATCTACATTATTCTTCAAAAAATAACTTACAATTACATCTTATACAGCTATATATTCACTATCATTTGCAATGAGTTGTAGTTTATCAGGAAACTCTCTTTAATACATTTTGAGAAAAATTTCACCGGTTTTAATGTGAAAAAGTTTTCTAAGAATGTTTGAGACTGGTTTTCATGAGAGAAAGTTTTCCCCATCAAAAGGTTTTGCAGCAACTGAAAAGGTAATCAGTTGCTGCAAAATCATGTGAATATAGCAGGTGAGATTGAACTGAACAACAGAGACCCAATATTTTTTCTTTAGTTGTTCCTTGCTATAGGTGACTTTGCACTGTTCCTTCAGGATGTGAGCAATCATAGCTCTTCACAACTCACTGTTCTTTCTAGCTCTTAGTTTTGTCTTGTGATCTCTCCTAATCTGCAAACTATTTACACAAGCTCTTTAAGTCGGTTATCTGATACTTTCCTGTCCCTTTTGCCGTCAATTATATCATGCAAGTTCCGAATTCTCTTTCCCCATCATGTGCTTGAGAGATTTCAACCATCTCTTTCTGATTCAAAATACCAGTGTACTTTTTGTTTTAATTTTCTCTAAAACTTTGCTGTTGGTCACATGTTCAGTCAATGGTATTCTCAGCATCTTTCTGTAGAATACTTGTTCTCTCATGTCTCTCCATCTGTGATATAGCATATAGGATGACCAATATTACATAAGTTCAGTACTCTTTTCTTTGTTTCTAATGAAATTTTCCTATTTCTTAAGACTGAAGACAACTTTTGCTATTCCAGTGTTTTATTTTTAATTTTGGTATCACATTTTCTGTTCTCTGTTAAAATACTTCCTAGAAATCTAAATTTTTATACTTGCTGTATTTTGGTGCCACCAATTTGTAGTTCACATATTGGGCTGTTCCATTTGAATACTGTTTTTTTTTTTCTTTACATTTAATGTTGAGTGCTTTTTTTCTTGTTTCCCTTTACTAGTTCCTGTAAGAGTTCTTGTAGTTTCTTTTTTGAGCATGGATGGATGTGCATTGTGGTGCAGTGGATATTGGCTTGGAACGAGAAATCGGGGAGCCAAGTTCCTTGCATTCACTTAGTGCAAATACCCTTGGGAAAGGTATTAATCCATCTCTTCCTTCCAGTTATGGGTTAAATAACAGGACAGATTGGGTTCTATAGCCTTGGCTGACAACCAGTCTACCGCAGAAGGCAATGGCAACCGACTGCAGGATAATCTTCTGCCCAGTCAGTCAGGTCTCTTTCGAGACACGATCACCCAAGCGTGTTTCACATATGGCACTTAACTGACTGATCAACATAGTGCCATCAGCATACGTTGTTGTTGAGATTGTAGCTACCAATAATGAATCCTGCTAGGATTTCTAATTCTCTCATAGATGATTGACAAACATGATAAAAAAAATATAAACAAATTAAATGAATACATAAAGGATACTTGAGAGAACAGAAAAACAGGCAATACAGAGAAACCACCTCCCAACAGTTGACAATTTAAACTGTACTTACTTTGTAGCTGAGTTGACACTGCTCCTCACAGATGTGGGTAATCACTTGGTTGACTTCCTCAGAGATATCCTTCAGGAACCAATGTGCATACTGCACACTACTGGTACCTATGGAATGCCTCTGTCAGCATCAGAAAAAGAAAAAGAACAGTATAATTTTGCCTATAGAATACATATGAAAAAGCGTATTATAAAAAGATAAACTTTTTGTAACTTGAAAAAAGAAAAAACTTTGCTTGTCAAAAATGAAGTTACACATTATGTTTCCTGGTAAAAAGTTCAATGAAAATCAAATACAAAATAAATTTCTTTTGTAGATGAAAGTTATTTATTGGCAACATGATAACTATAGTAAAACATACTAAGACAGAGATTAACAACCTAATCAATCAATGAAAAAGTTTTAAATTATAGATACATTTACATTTTTAAAGTTTAAGGAATATAATCTGAAGATTTATTGGTAAATATTTTGAAGAAGCAAAAATTAGGCACATGTACAATGGGGCAACTTCAAATTAAGTAAAGATGTAAAAGAAATTTGAAAACTGCATATATGTATTGTTTTCCATACCTCTTCAGGACATAAATCATGTGTAGCATTCATAAAATGGCCACATATCATGGGAAAAACAATGCTATATCTGTGCTGGGCTGGAAACTCCATGCATAACTTGAACTGATGCTCAAACAGAGTGGTGTAAAAACTGAAATAAATAAAGGAAAAATAAAGAATATGAGAGAAAAATTAAAATGAAAAAAATATATCAAAACATTTCCATAAAAATAACATTAATAAAAAAGACATTTTCAAAGAGTTTCTGAAATTAACACTTTAAGGAATTTCTAGTTCAGAATTAATTTATAGAATCTTTAGATGAAAACTTCAATGCTAAAACTTTTAGAGCCATACAAAACCTACTTAGTGAAACTGCAACTTGAAGATAAACCATTAATTGTATTAAAGAAAAAGAGTGATTTCTCAAAACTTTAGAATAAAAGCAGCAAATTATTGATTTACCAATATATTGACAGGTCAGCTGTCTCAATCAGCATTTCATCCAGATAGTCCACCATTTTTGTATGAAATACAACCATGTTGAGATGTTTGGCCATATCTCTCTGGTCCTGGAGTTTAACAGCAGACTTGCTCACACTGGTATATGCCTGAAAAAACAAATGCTTAATTCACAACAAAAAAATAAATAAATAAATAAAGGAAAAACTGTGCATGACACAACAAAAAGAGAAAAGTAATAAAGGAGAAGAGGAAGATAATTAAATAGTTAAAGCAGTGGTGTATATAATATATATATATTCTTATACACTTCTACAATAATAAAATCAACACCAATTTGAAGTTACATTTACACAAAAGGTTTTCCACACTAATGAGCAAAGCACATGTAGTCCAGAATATATTAACACAAATAGTCATTAATCATTGACTTACAGTGCATGATGCATTATTTTCTACTGACCTATCAAAATTCCAAGGCCATTTGACCAAACAGATTTTTTACAATCAGCTTCTCTATAAACATTTCAATTTTCCTATTTTACAATCATGTAGGAAGTTGGAGGGAAAGAACCAATGTAACATTTGAAATTTCTTTATGGTCAGTCATTACCTTTCCTAAATTTCAACAGTTTTGTGTAGAAAATGAAACATAGCAAAAGTATTAAGTGCAGAAACATTTGTCAACTGGAAGAACAAATGAGGAGTTCCACCAGATTATACTTGCAAGCCTAAGATTAATTCCACCTTGTTTTACCTCCAAAATTTGAGTTTTTAACTTGTTTCTGCATTCCTTACTGTTCCAAAAGGCCTGTTATGTTACATACCTTATCTGGTGGTATTCTAATGGCAAGTTGGTACTCAGCCAAACTTAAAACCTGCTTCATTATAAAAATGTTCAACTAAAGGATATGGTTTTGTTTTACAGGTCAACAGTTGCATAACAGCAATATTATAGCCACAGGTGAGAAAAATACATCCATAAACAAAAATACATATTGAAATTTCAACCACCTATATCCTATACAGTGATATCAGTTTTGAACCCAACTATACATATGTTACGGAAAAATATATAATTCATAATTACTGCAATAATGAGTAGAACTGTCTCCCCCAGACTTTAATTTACTTGTTCTCTGACTTTTTTTATTATTATTTAGTGCAAGAGCAACAAAAGTATTTCTTACAAATTCAAGACAGCTTAAGAAAGAGTGGAAAAACTGACAATGTCATATGCTACCAGAAATAACTTTCAAAAGCACCAAGCCTGTTTTTGAAGTTTGGAAACAGCACTCCAACTAGAACAGAATATTCTCTCTCTCTCTCACACACACAAACAAATCTAACAAAGAAATAAATACAGAAAGTTATAAAATAAAAAAGTTACCTGAAGTCGGAACCAGTCAAGGCGAACTCCTCGGAAATCAAATAGATCGTTTTCTTCCACTGAAATTATAAATAAAATATAACAAGCAAACTTTTAAATCTATTTAACATAGGCAAATTACATATCAGTCATTTCTTTACAATTCAATATCTAAAAAGAACAGTTCATTAGACAGCAAAATAAGTTGCAAAATAAAAATTAAAAATCTAGTACTGAAAACAAATAGGTAGACAGTTAAATTTCATCAAAATTAACTGAAAGATTATGGTAGGTGCAATGTATAGACTCTTCTAAGCCAAGTTTGAGTGAGTTTTGTTTAACAACATATCAACCTCTGTGGGTCATTTAATGCCAAAAAGGTGGAGTTTTAAGATATTTTTTTAATGTTCAGTTAACAGGTGCTATCACTCCAGGTCAGGGTAGATTTGAGAACAACAGCAATTAAGAGGTGGTTCCATGCTACTCACAACCTCCCAATCAGAGGCCTTGCTGCTAGATGCAGTTTACCCAGGACCTCTAAGCCAAGTAAACTCTTTTTTAATGCTGTTGCTACATTTCAGCCTATCCATTCTAAAGCCTTTATTTTTATTTTTTGCAGGGCAAGATAGCAAGAAAATATAGGTGCTAATATACCAATTAAATCAGTTAATTCCAGTAATGCAACTTGGGTGATTCTAATTCTTATAGTGGGATGCTGAGCAAAGAAAACTATACTATATTGTCCCCAGCTGACAAGTTGATGTATACTGCGACTTGCAATATTCTTACTTTCCAGTAATATACCTGGTTTATCACAGAAAAAGTAATATACTCACTTGTCTCTCCCTGACACCCACTAACATGTGCTGTCATAACAGATTTTTCTCACTTCCATTTGATATAGCTTTATGCTTCTTAAGACTGATTTTAAAGGGACAATTTATTTGACCACATATTATTTTCCATATTTGTACAGGATGTTATAAATGCAGTCTTCTGTCAAACTATTTTCTCATAAAGGATCAACTCTAGAATCAAGTGCATCACATACAGGTTTGCTAGAATAACTTCATACCCCTATTTCCAAGTAAATGGAAGACAATTGTTATGTTGGGAAATTTTCACTTATATCCATAAATTTTTCTTTAAATAACTTGTTCAAGCAGCAAACTAAACACTAAAAGAACCAAAATTTAGGTATAAATTCATGTGGGCACAAACAGTGCTATAACCTGTACAGATTACTGGAATGTTTAAAAAAATATATTTAAAATAAAAGCAAGTGTGGTGTTGGCCTTCTGTCATGAACTGTATTAAAAGGGCTGAATTTACATGTAAGGACACCTGGTTGGATCAGGAGGTTAAACATGTCATTTACAGACAGGCAGAAAGGATTCAACAGAGTGAAATCCCACCACCTTTATGTATAAATTATAAGGACCAGAGTCAAAACTAATTGGTAAGTGGTTGTGGCAAACAAGTAAAGAGAACCTTCAGTTTTATTAATCATAATTTGTATATGAGGTTGGCATCAGACAGACTTACAACTCTGTGTGTGTGTGTGTGTGCGCCAGACAAAAAGGAAGTGGTGAAAGAAATTAAAATTTTATTTCTATTGTAAAAAATAAAAAAAAATTAATACTTAAGGGGAGGTAACTTCTAGTTCTAGTAATAAACATTGCTTTGTAAACAATTGAGTTTTATTTTTACTAGTCGTATCAGTGTTCTTTACAAATTACAGACATAAAGATCACTGGAGAATGGATCTAATTAAAATATTATGTGTGATAAGATCATCTGCTTCCACTTTAAGGAAGAGGATTTTTACAAGCTAATAATACTAACCATGCAGTCAGATCTGTGTGGTTTTTGTTTTCTTCATCGCGTCTCAATATTGTACATACACAACTCCAATGAACGACAATACTTCTTTGAAAACAGGCCTTTTATGCAACTTGGCAGCATCTTATTTGCATAGGAAAAACAGGGTTTCGCATTACTTCGCAAGACCTGCCAATACATAATCAGGCGCGCCACCATATTATTTTTCTTTTTCACACATAACAGGACCTTACAGGCTACATGAACGCATACAGATTGAGTTAAGTACCTTCCGACAGGCATTTTATCTCCCACCCCCTTGATCTTCAAGATCAATAATTGGTTTCATAATCCGCCATCCATGCCGAGCGTCTCTGCTCACATTGCAACCTTTATACAGGTTCTTCTTGGGGTACCTCAATAACCTCTTTATCTGATGGCAAGGAATTTCATACTGGTCCTTCTTGGGGGACTTCATCAACAAGCTCTTCATCTGAGGGCAAGGAAACTTTCCGTATATCTAGTACATGACATGGCACTCCGTTAACTGACACTTTGTTCTTAGATAGTACCTAAGTTACTGTTCCTCTTCCTTAGCGAACATTGGGCAGTTTCACCCAAACCTCTTCACCCACTTTGATTTTAGCTTGCCTCTGTTCTACTCTTTCCATTATGGCCAGAGGATGTCGCCATTCATACGTGAAAACAGATCGATGCAACACTGACGTTTCTTTTTGGCCAGTCTTCGGCGACATGTCATACCAAAAGACTGCTTCTTGGGGTGAGATTTGGCATCTTGCCGCCATGGCTTTTATAGTTCAATGGTGCCCCTCTATGATTCCATAGCCGCTCGAGCAGTACGCAGATCTAAAGTCTTGCTTAACACCCCACTTCTCACACAGCCCTCTAAAGACTTCCGAGTGGAAGGACACACCATTATCCATTAGGACCTCTTCTACTGGGCCCCACTCCATGAACACCTCAACAACTTTCTATTTCTTTTGACATTTCTGTTCTAATTTTTCGTCATATTGCTACTCTCCCAGGATAGTTATATAGTTAAATACGGTTCATGGCGATAATGCGTGATATCAATGACCAGTCTCCTCCAATTTTCTGTTACATGCAACTCCCCTATTTCGTGCCTAGACGGCGTAGGGTCAATGGATTGGCACTCCCTACATTGCTCCACCACCTCCTGAACATCTTCCATTGTGATGTTTGGATTCACTTTCCTTGCCAGATACAAAGTTCTTTTCTTCCCAAAATGATACATATTATGCAGGTCTTTCAGATCTACTACACAGCACACCGAAGCCATATCTTTCTTCTCCCGTAGCAGGCTTTCTTCACTCTGGTCAACAGGTCCACCTTGTTTTTCTGTGACGGAACTAATGTGACAGCTATTTTTAGTCCAAATTTTCTGATCAAGTCTCCAAGTGCCCCAAGTCGATGCTTGATCAGCATCTCAGCTGCCCCTTTTATCTTGATTGTTTTTTCTCCCGAGACTTCTGACTTAATCTATGATACCACTGTTGCTGAGTCCATTTTAATTTCCACTGACTGTAACCGCCATTTCAAGGCCAGATTGATGCCCTTCATCGTGGTTTCGAGCTCCGCAACATTGACATGGGCGCTATCATTCTTTGTTCATAGCCAAGCAGCATCTTCAGCAGTTACTCATCCTATTTCCAACAATGTCCCTAGTGCCAGACTTCTAGTGTCATTCCATATTACCCCTTCCTGGCTCCTTCTTATGTGCCATTCTCCTTTTACAGGGTCCTCTTTTTTCACCTCTGCAATAATTTCCTGTATCATACGCAGTACTTCTTGGTCAATTTCATCCTCCCATTGGTCCGTACCGGTCTGCCTTTTAATAAAACTGCATGCAGTTTGCAGCCATCCGACTATGGGATAATGACCAACCAATTTCCCGCACACCAAAAAAGTTCTTGCTTAATCAGGCTGTCCTTGACTTCAGGGATCTTGTTTCCTCTTCCAGACATCAACTTTCCTGCCTTATTCCGCTATAACTTCAATCCCAGAGCCATTCCATTTTCCAACGACTCTGATGGTTTAGCCATCAGTCTGTATGTTTTGACATGGTCTCTTACCCTTTCCGCAGTCACCTCTGTCTCGTCCACCAGTACATCATCGATATAAGAGCAGATGGCTATTTTCACCACTTTGTCTTTGGTCAGCATGGTCTTAAGCACTGCTGTCATAATTTTAGGTGCAGAATTCAGTCCAAATCCTAATCTGGTCAAGCAATAAATCTGACCCTTATATTCAACCAATTGATACACCCATAGTTTTTTGTCCACATGAATTTGAAGGTAGGCTGACTTTAACTCCACGATCTTGGTTGCTCACTCCATTCTCTTCCACTCCCTCATGACTTCTTCACATACGTCGTTTCCATCTTTGGTGTGGCAGGCTACATACTTGTTCAATTCTCGGTCATCGAGCCACCTCTCAACTTCCTTCTTGAACTGCAGCCTTATCTCTCCTCTTAGCATGCTTTCATAGCAGCCAACCCGATTTGTCAGCACGGGTGATCCTGCGGTCCATCGCCACTCTACTGTCCACTTGTCACCATCAAAATGGGCTCGGAAGTCCTCATCCTCAATCTGACATGGCCTGGATTTTGTCGGCTGTTCGTGCTTCTTGCCATTCTAGTTTTATTTTTTATTTTTATTTTTTTTAATCATTTCACCCCGAGCAAGGCAGAAATGCCACTGATGAGCTGGGGGGCTACATAACTGTAAAAAGATTAATTAGAAAAGAGTGAGGAGTACAAACTAGTTAGAAAGGAGCAATAGAAAGCTGAGAATGCAGGTGCGATGACAGATACATAGGTGGAGAGAAAGGGAAGGATATACGGGGGTTGGGAGAGAGCTAGAGTCCAGTGGTTAATAGATGAGTATTGACATTGCATTTAAATTTCTGGAGGTTGTAGCCATCAGGAAAGCAAGAATATGGGAGCGAGTTCCACAGGCAGGAAGTGCGAGAGAAGAAGCTGCAGGAGTAGAATTGTCATCTGCATTTGGCTAACCTAACTGTGAATGGGTGGGACCCAGTTGCCAATCTGGTTGCACAAGTAAACACCTGTTGAGGAGGCACCAGTGACTTAAGTTCGCCCGAGCAGAAGCCATGAAAGTATTTATAGAACAGACAAAGTGAGGCCACATTTCGACGATGGGGAAGTGGCTGCAGTCGAGCCGCCAGATCAGTACCTATCACATTACAGACTCTCCTTTGGAGCCTGTCAAGAACACTGAGGAGAACGGCATGGGCGCCTGACCATAAATGGCAGCAGTACTCCATGCACGGACAGATGGTTGACTTGTATATATGCAGGATGGATTAAGGCGGAAAAAACATCCTGGATCGGCATAGTGACCCAACCTTCTTAGCAGTAGATTTAGCTATGGAATCAATATAGTGGTTCCATTTGAGGTCTGAGGAGAGGGTAAGGCCGAGGAGGCGTAGTGTGTTGCTCTCAGGGAGAATCGCTTGGTCCATGCTTATGAGAGGCAGGAGAGGTTGCCTGTGATGGTTGACAGACAACAGCTTGGTCTTAGACGCATTGAAGTTGACAAGCCACTTCTTGCCCCAATTCACCACAGAGTGTAGATCCCATTCAAGGTCTGCAGCGAGATTATGTCTGTCCGCCACGACAGGTTTCTTACTGGTGCGGGAGTATATTATGGTGCCGTCTGTGTAGATGCCTACTTGGGAACCGATTTCATCTGGGAGGTCGTTGATGAAAATAAAGAAGAGCGTCGGGCCCAGGATAGAGCCCTGTGGGACACCAGCATTCGTGCTGTAGGATGAAGAGGCATACCCATTCAAAACGACCTTCATTTTGCGGTTATTTAAAAAGGATTGGATTAGGTCAAGCAGGCGACCAGTAATACCGTAACCCCGTAGCTTGCATAGGAAGCCAGAGTGCCAAACCTTGTCAAAAGCCTTGGAGATGTCCAGAGCAACCACGCAAGCCTCGTCAGACTCATCAAGGGCCTGGAGCATGTACTCCATTACAGTTGTTAGCAAGTCGGCCGTGGACCTGGCAAAGCGGAAGCCATATTGCCTGTCAGAGAATATGCTGATTGCCGAACATCACCTGGCCCTTAGCAATTGTAGCTCCTCCCAGCCTGTCTATAACATCTAGGCCCAGGATCACATCGATTCTTGGAACAAGTTCATCCAGCACAATTACTCAGAGTTGTAGTGGTATATTCCTCACCACAATCTTGGCAGTGGTCTCTCCACAACACTTCACTTCTCTGCTATCTACCGCTCTAATATTATTGGCTCCATTCCAAAAGTCGGTGACACTTGTGACAAGCGTAGTTGTGCAACTGGTATCAACATGGGCTTTAGCCCTCTTCCCGTTGACTGTGACCATTATCTGTGGCAACAAATTCAAACACCTTTTCATAATTAAAGAGGTGATTACTGGCACAATAGCACCTCCATTACTTGTTTCTCCTGAGGTGAAGGGCAACCTGGCCACACTGGAAACAGATTATGTCTGGCCTTGGTTCTCTACAATCTCTCATCAGGTGGGGCCCATGACATCTAAAGCATTTTCCAATTAATTTACAGCTTTGTCTCCTCACTGTCTGCTTCTCTTCGCCAGGCGTGTTTGTGGTAGAGGTTGCAAATGCCCCCAGTTCACTGGAATGTTATGCCAGCACCCTAGCATACCACAAAATTTCCTCTACCTCCATGGTTTCGATCCTGGTCAATCGCTAAAGTTCCATCAAGATGCAGCCAAGAAAACCATTCATGAAAGACATTTTTACAGTTTTCTGAAGGTTTCGTCCCATGTATCCAACCAATCCTGCTAGTTGTCTTATTTCTGCTGCATACATGTCCACTGATTCTCCGGTCCAGGTAACTCTTCTCGGCTTGTTATAGGCCTCAAAAGTACCCTCCAAAAATGCTGCCTTTAATCTTTTCTCAATACTCTCAGCATCCGTCTGGTCTTTCTCTCCCATTTCCAGATAAACCACTAGTACATTCCCCTCCAAATACATCAGAATCAAAGTTGATATATCATCAATCTTTTGCAGCTTTGCAACCAGCTTCAGCTTATTAAGCCATGCAACCACATCGCATTCTCCCATAAACGGCTTCAGGATGTTGCTGCTTAACTTCACTCATTTTCTCCGTTTGCCGAAATAGCTTGTGGTTTTTGTTTTTTTCTTCGTTGCATCTCAATATTGCATGTACACAACTTCAATGAATGACAACACTTCTTCGAAAACAGAGGCTTTTTATGCAACCTAGCAGCATCTTATTTGCATAGGAAGAATGGGGTTTCAGGTTACTAAACGAGGCCCGCCAGCATATAATTAGGCGCAGCCACCATATTACTTTACTTTTCCGCACATAACAGGACCTTACATGCTACATGAATGTGTACAGATTGAGGTAAGTACCTTCCAACAGGCATTTTATCACAGTCTGTTAATTACTTAACTGATGGTTTGTGGCCTCATTTAGCAAAAATCCAAAATATATTTTCCCCACATCTCACTTATCAGAGAACAAGTTGAGTTGACAAAAAAGATAAACATGGTTACTGATAAGGAAAACACTAAAACAATTGAAAGTGAGTCAAGAAAGGAAAACAGAAAAGACTGAAAAGAAAAAGAGATAGCAATAGCAAAGTGAAAGAAAGGTCAAATCAGAAAGTACTAAGTTTGACCAACATTTACAGATGGGTTTGATGAACTTGCAATATGAAAAAAAAAATATATATGACAGAAAAGAATATTACTCATTTCATTTCAGATCTAGAATACTTCATACTCCTAATGAGGTCTATATATACTTAAATAATTTTAGATAATTAAAGACATATTAAAAGACAGAAATTGGAAAATTTGTGGCACTTTGGTTGCTGGTAATTAATAGTAAATTTTATTAATTATACGAAGAAGTATAATGATACACATCTCATGAAAAGGGTTAACAAATATAAAAATATTCCCAGGGATTAAAACTATTACAAGTCAGGTGTCTGGCCAAGAACAAATCTAATTAAGGTATTGAGAGTTTGGCTGAAAGAGGCTGTAAAAATCCTAAGTGACAGTTAAAAAAAAGTGAGTAAAAAAAGAAAAGTCAGGTGTTCCAAACCATGTGAAGAGAATTTAGCTGATAAAATTCATTTTGGCTAAAACAACTCACCAGTGTTGAATGATTCACCTGAGAAAGCAAAGTTATTGCATGAGAAATAATAGTGTTTTGCTTTAGAGTAATAACAGGTGGGAGGACATGCCTGCAATTATTACCCATGAGAAGGGAAGACAACCAAGTTGGAAATATAATTTACCAAGCCTCTGCACCAGTTCAGGTCTGATACCAATAAAAGTGAATGTGCAAAGAGAAATAGCAGAGAGATCAGAGATTCAAGCAATGAGGATGGACGGAGATTGCATGAGACTACTGCCTGATGTAATACTGACACACCAGTAGAGTAGGAAAAAGAAGATAAAATACCTCTCTCCCAACTCTGAGAAAGGTGGGAAAATGAAGAAGGGTCAGATGTAGAGCCAGAGTTACCTCTTAAGAAGAGAGGGGTGAAGGACCCCCAAATCCCAATGACAGAAAAGAAATTTTGGGCTTTGAATGAGGGGACGGATGTGTTCATTGTCGATGCACAATGATGCTGGGCTTCTCCTAAAACTTTATTCATCCACAGACGGTGGGATTGGTTGAAGAGGGTAGGGGCATGAAACGCATGTCACAGAGGCCAAAAGAATTTACTTGTTGGTGCTGTCTTAATCTTATTCATTTTTTCGCATTTAAGACACCATTTCCCCAGCACCAGACATTTTAATTTATTCCTTTCATGTGCTGTTCCACAATAACTGCACTTCTCTTTGGGTTTGGTTACATTCAACCTGTATGACTAACACTTCTCTTGGCTGGTAGAAATCTCCGATTTGCTCTAGTTAAGTGCTGCTGACTAGCTAGTGGTAGTACTGATAAGACATGATCTTTGGGGTAGAAAATGCCACACACCTGTCTGAAATAATCAACCTACTAGCCAATTAAGAAAGGTAGAAGATAGAAAACTATGGGAGAAGGAAATAGGAGTGTCCTAAAGTTTAAGAATTAAAACTAACAAATTAAAAAGGGAAGAATAAAAACAAGAAATTCTTGTTACCCTTACAGGAATTGCTGGCACGAGGGAACTGATACTACTTTTAATGATGATGACAGGAGCTTGGAAGCACAGCCAAAATACAATTTTTAAGAAAACAAGTGAGGTGACAAAAACAAGGTCGAAGTGGTTAGTCACCTTCGTGATCAATTTGCACACATACGAGTCCCTACTAGACAAATTGAAGGGTGAGATAAAAAGTTTGGGCTTAACCAGGTTAAAGGGGGTAAAAAATTATTCTATGGAAGGGAGGTACCTTAGACTGTTGTACTCTAGAATTGAAAACAGCTATAACAGAAACCCAGTAGAAGGATATGAGAAATTACTCGAAAGGAATCAAGCTACTGCAAACAGGAGAGAAGAGAGATTCCTATTGTTGGGAAAGCACTAAATGTCCTATTTGGAACAGTAACCAAAGATGACATTAAGTTTATAAGGAGAAAACTGAGAAAGGTAAAAAAGTATCAGAGAATCCTGGCCAACGTGGCTAGAGAAAGTGTATTGATACCAAATGTGACAGGGTTGAATTGGCAAAGAGTAGGGCCAGTATCAATTGGTTAATAAATAACCTTAAAGAGTGAAAACAGGAAATAACTAATAGTACAAAGGCTGAATTACATGAATTGAGTGAGTTTATACAACAGTATTTTCAGCTAGTAACCATTGCTAACAAAGTACAACAAACTAGTCAGTCCCTAATGCTTTTGTTGGAGCATGTTAGAGCTTTATGGATATGTCTTTGGGACACCTGTATCTGAGCATAGTGACCCTTAGACACCTGAAAGAATTATTACTAAGGATACAAACTAATTACTCCATCATTTGAGGCTACCAGTGGACCCCACCAATGAATTATAGAAATATCATAATGCTTGTTTGTTTTGTTTTACGGCGTAACAACCCATCTTGGGTCATTTAATGCCAAATCAAATTATTAAAAATCGAACAATTTAACAAATTAATATATATATAACAGACTTATATATTTAGACAAATTCATACCTTTAACAAATTTATGTATTCAAAACATTTTAAATTAATAAAATATTTTATAAAAATGTATATATTTAATTTGGCTGTTTAGATTTTATGGAATACCAACCACCACAAGTTATCTGAAGCCAAATCCAGCCTACATACATTATGTGTATGTATTACATATACAAAATTTGCAAACGCACATTCGGTAGAACCAAGTTTTGGAATATATAGCAAGTTGGCAGAAATACATATATCTATGCGTGTGTGAGATAGTATTCAACCAGTCATATTTTTGAGTACATTCCGATTTCTTTTAAGAATTCTAGTATCCTGCTTGGTCTTATTTCCATAAATATTTTTTTCAAACTACTTGTTTGGTAATACTTCTTTCACACTATTTAAGTTTGTACACTTTAAAAGTACATGTTTGACACTTAATCTTTTTTGACAGCTGGTACATATTGGGGATTCTGTGCCCTCCAGTAAATGATGGTGCGTGATGTAGGTATGGCCTATGTGAAGGCGGGTCAGCAAAACCTGTTCTCTTCAATTTCTGTATTGAATGTTCCATTCTCCAATAGTGGGTTTGTTTTGGAGTTTGTTGTTAGTGTATCTATCCCAATAATTTTGCCACTTTTTAAAAATTATTCTCTTCATTACAGTTTTAAAATCAGTAGAAGGAATTGTGATTTTTGCTATTTTATCTTTCATTGCTTTCGAGTCTGCCCTGTCATTTCCCTGAATACCTAGATGGCTTGGGATCCAACAAATGATTATTTCTTTGCTTTTAGTCAAATTATACACTCTGTTTAATACTTTGTGTGATTAAAGGATCAAAAAGGTTTTTGTTTTTAAAAGCAGTAAGCACAGATAATGAGTGTGAAGATTATGAATTTGTTGTGATGGGTTGTAGTTATTATATCAAGTGCCAAATTAATAGCAATTATTTCAGCACTATATATGGAAGCTGTATTTAGTAATCTTTTACATTTCTTCTGATCTGTAAGTATGGCAGCAGATTCTACTTTATTTTCGTTTTTTGCTCCATCTGTATAGACATAAAAGTAGTCTGGATGGTTATTTTTTATGTCGAGTATTTCTGATTGGTATATAATTGGGTTAGTTTTGTATTTTGAGTATTTTGTCAGATCAAGAATAACGTTTGGTTGATTTATTATCCAGGGTGGTGTAGAAGATATAGTTGATTTGTGAACTTGCATTGTATCTATTTGGTTCTCTTGTATGATTTCTTTAATCCAGAAACTGAAAGGTTTGATAGTCGTTTCATTTTGCTGAAAAAGCTCTGTGTATTGCAGTTGGAAAATAGTACTGAAAGCTGGATTTAGAGGGCATGATGAAAGTTTAAGGTAATATTGCAGAGCAAGTTTTTCCCATCTCAAGTTAAGAGGTGGTTCATTTGCTTCTGTGTACAAACTCTCAACAGGAGAGATGCTATATGCTCCAAGAGCTAATCTAATACCCTGGTGATTTATCGTATTTAGTTTTTTCAAGTATGATTTTCTGGCTGCTCCATAAATAAAGCAGCCATAATCAAGTTTTGATCTGATTAAAGTGCAATACAATTTTATTAATGTTTCTTTGCTTCCTCCCCAATCAGTATGTGCTATAGTTCTGAGTAATTGTATAGTTTTATTGCATTTCATTCTCAAGTATTTAATATGAGGAATGAAGGAGAGTTTGCTGTCAAAAATGACTCCCAGGTATTTGTAATGATCTACTACTGGGATTTCGATATTATCGATTTTCAGTACTGGATCAAGGTGGAGTTTACATAAGTTGCAGAAGTGGACACATTTCATTTTTTTCTTTTGAAAATGAAAGTCCATTCTTTGTGGTCCATTTGTTTAGCTTATCAAGGCAGATCTGAAGTTGTCTTTCAATATGGTTCATGTTTTTTGCTTTATAACATATCAGGAAATCATCCCCATATAAAGCACAATTTGTTCCTCTGTTTAGTTTTTTTTACAATATTGTTTATTTTTATATTAAATAACATAACAGACAATATACTACCTTGAGGTACACCCATTTCTTGTTTCTTTTCTTCAGAGAAAATATTTCCTAGTCGGACTTTAAATTTTCTATCTTCTAGGAAGTTTTTAATAAATACTGGCATTTTACCAGTTTTTGAGGTCTCTTATTATACTGTATTTCCAGCTTGTATCATATGCCTTTTCTAGATCAAAGAAGACAGCCACTAGATGTTACGTCTGAATGGTTTTTGTATCTATATAACTATGCTTTGTTTCCATATTTTAAAAAAGTTTCTGCTTTTCAATATTTTATTGTATATTTGTAGGAGATATTTTTGTGAGGTTTCTGGTAATTCTTTTAGGAATTGATAATGAATCTTATCTGGTCCAACTGCAGTATTGTGGGCCTTGTTAAAAGATTCTTTTAGTTCTATTATAGAAAAAAGTTGGTTATAGGTTTCTGTATTTTTGTTTTTAAATTTTATTTTTACTTTTTCTGCTCTAGTTTTGATGGTTTGGAAGTTTTTACTTCAGCTTTTAGTGGATGAGTTTTGCCAGAAAGTTTCAGCAAGATGATTTGCTATGTCTTTCTCATCAGTTATTTTCAGATTATTATGAATGAGGTGTTTTGTGGAAGTATTGTTATTTTTGCCTGCTATTTTTCGGATTATCTGCCATACTTCTTTTGGTTTTGTGTTATTGTTTATTTTGGCTACGTAATTTTTCTATGAATTTTGTTTGGAATCTTTAATGATCTTTCGAGCTTTGGCTTTGCTATTTTTGAATGAGTTTAAGTTTTCTTTTGTTGGATTTATTTTGAATTTCTTTAATGCTGCTCTGCATAGTCTTACAGCTTTTTGGCATTCTTTGTTGAACTATGGCCTTTTAATGGTATTTTATGGTATTTTAATGAGGTGGAGCTTTTTGGTATATATCTTTCAGCTATATTTAGTAGTGTGTTCATAAAATAGAAAATGTCTTCCATTTTGTTTTTATTTGCTTCTGGAGTTAATTCAGCAAGACATGATGTTTAAAAACAAACCCAATTAGCCTTTTTCAGATTTCAGTCCGGGATTCTTTAATTTATTAATCTTGTTTTCTAATAGAATCGGAAAGTGGTCACTTCCTCATGTATCATCATACACTTTCCAGTTGTAATCTGAAAACAGGTTAGGGTCACATATTGTTAAATCAATTGTAGAATATGTGCCTGTTGCTGGGTGAAAATATGTATTTCTATTATTATTATTATATATGCACAACTGATGCTTATTTAATATTGATTCTATTATTTTGCACTTTTTATTTGTTTTATTACTTACCCAGATCTCGTTGTGACTATTGAAGTCACCCATTATAATGAAGAGTCTTGGTAATATTTTTTATTAAATTATCTAACTCCGATTCTTTTAGTTCTTGGCTTGGAGGAATATACAACGAACATACTGTTATTGTTTTATGAAGGGTTGCTGATATAGCGGCTGCTTGTATTTAGTTTGATTTCCCTGTGTGGGATATTATTGTTTATGATCACTGATGGCCCACCAGAAGGTCTACCAATATGATGTTTGATATAAATGTATAAATGATAGTTTTTAATTTTAATGGTATAGCTGCTTTTGAGGTGAATCTCTTGAAGGCATATGATTGCTGGGCAGTATTTCGTGATGAGCAATAACAATTCTGAATAACTGGCCCTTACTCCTGATATTCCATTGGATTAAATTATTTTCCATTTAGATTTAATTTTGAGATTTATGGGTTTTTTTGTTTTGAGTTTTGCTTATTTGTGGAGTTTTATTTTCAATCTCCGTTTCTTCAGGTTCCTCGGATTTATTTGATGTAGTTATCGGGGCGGATTGTTTTATTCTTTTAGTTGAGGTCTTCTTTTTAATAGTATTATCTTTTGCTTTATTTTCAATCATATCTTTGTTAGAATCCAGAGGTCGGATTGGTGATCTTTGGTGCCTTTCACTTGTACATTCAGTTGTCCTGGAACTCTTTTTGGGCAGTTCTACATGGTTATCAGGTTATCAATATTTACTTTTGTTTTCGTACTAGACTCGGTTGGTTTTTTTTCTTCTGTTAAACTTTCTTTTTTTTTTTTTTTAAGGTTTTCTTGGAATGTTGGCCATTCACTTGTATTCAAATTTACGAACTTTTCAATAAGTTTTTTGCAGTTGAAGTGGTGTCCTGAGGCTTTTGATTTAGCTTTTGTACAACATTGGCATATGTTTTTGTTCCCATAAATCTTTCAACAATTTTTCTAGCTTCTGGGAAAGGTAAATCTTTGGCGTGTTTTACATAATTTCCTTTCCTTTCTTGTAGACATCACAGCTCCTTGAAAAGGCAGGATGTCCTTCATGGCGGTTTGCACATTTTATATTTTTGCACTCACTGTGTGTGGTTTGGGTCACATTTACCACACTTCCCACATACTTGGAATCCCCTGCAAATGTCTTTGTGATGGCCAAATTTTTGACATTTGAAACATCGGAGGGGAGCTGGTATAAATTGCTCTACTCTTTCTATTGTATAGCCAATCCTGATATCTTTTGGTATGGATGGTTTATCAAAAGTGAGTATATATGTGTGTATAATTTCATTGTTTCGTCTGATGGTAATTCTCTCATGTTCCTTTACACCCTGTTTTTTTAATGCTGTTTCGATTTCCTCTAGTGTTGCTAATGAAAGCTCTCTGCTTCTTATAACGCCTTTTGAAGTATTTAATCTAGCATGTAGATACGCTCTGCATTTGATGTGAAATGCATCCATTTTGAGCAAATTATCTGCATGTTTTTTCATTTTAACTTCCACTAGCAGGTTACCATTTCTAAGTTTTTTAACATATTTGAAATTTGACCTACTTGATATAACTTTTTCAATCTAATTTAATTTCATCCAGTGATTTGATACTGATGAATCTTGAAATGTCTATGTCAGTTTCAGTATCCGAGTCAGATAACACCTTTTAGATTTTTTAAAGGAAGAAGCCATAATTAGGTTTGGATTTTCATTGGTCCAATGCTCCGCCACCCACCACCGAGTCCAACTAGGGTTGGGAATGAACCAAGGGGGAAAATCCATTCGCCTTTGGCTGAGATGGGGATATTATACTAATATACTTGTGCCAAGAATAAAATTTCGATCCTCTGCCAAATTCTGGGTTTTATTACTCAATAATATAACAGGAGTCAGCAGTCTTTTTCTATTAACACAACTGACCCTCAGCCCCCACCTTCTGGCACAAACAAGATGAAGGGTTGGAAAGTGTTCTGCAAAAGTAGATTGGATAAATCATTCAGGACAAAAAGAAATATATAAGAGCTAGGGCATGTTGGGTCTAACCGAATGATCGGATCGGGCCCAATCTGACCACTTGTCAAGCCCAGGTAAGGGCCAAAATGATGTGTTGCAGATCATGACCACTTTTCAGCTGGGTTACGACCTGCTCAACCACCAGGATCTCGTTCTCAGACATCATGGGTCACCATTCACAGCCAACAGGTGACCCCCTTGGGTGACTTTTACCCCTGCAGAGGTGCAGTCGGTGTATTCTGAAGACCTGCCAACAGAGCGAATCATAATGCTCTGGGTTGTGTAACCTTGTTAGAAGTTAATAAACTATTGGTGGTGGTGTTCATTCCATTGTTAGACAGAAATATCTTTTTCTGAGATATATGAGGTTATAAATTTACCTATTCCATACCTCCAAGCAGAGCAGAGGGTGGGAGTGGTGGCAAGATACCAGATTGCGACAGAGTATATAGCTAGGACAAAATTTATGATATTGACAGCAGAGGAAGCCAGAGAGTGTAGGAATGATGCCCTGGGAACATGTACCTCACTAGGTCTAGTATAAGTGACAAGTGAGCACAGGTTGTGTATATTTAAATTAATCTAAGACAATAGAGAATGAGGTTGAGGGGAATTGCCAAATAGAGACAGTGACAAACACTGTGTTACTACAGGGTATCAGTATTTGAGTAGTAGTCGCTCAGAAACCAATCTATCTATCCAAGATACATGGGGAAAAATCCACTAAGATGCTGGGAATGAAATCACCCTATCTGTAAGAAACCTACCCTTGGGTTGTTCAGCATTAGACAGATCCATCTCCTTACTCCCGTATTACCAGTATGAAGAGAAGGACACAATAATAGGGACAGTTGACAAAAACCTTAAGTAACTGTACACAATTATGGGAGCCAGTAATGAACAAATTCCCTAGAGTCATTCTAGAGCAGATGCCAGAATTATTAAAACCAATAGACAGGATTAACAGTGATCAGT
The DNA here is from genome assembly GCA_037127315.1 of Ascarosepion bandense. Classification (NCBI taxonomy): domain Eukaryota; kingdom Metazoa; phylum Mollusca; class Cephalopoda; order Sepiida; family Sepiidae; genus Ascarosepion; species Ascarosepion bandense. The sequence goes on from JBBBDQ010029493.1 coordinate 371,290, forward strand.
TAAAAGACAGATTAAATATCTTAGGAAAAGATATTGGTTGGAGAAATAGTAAAATAAACATGATAAATTGGTTGGTAGGGATAAGTACTTTGTTAATCATTGTTGCAGTAATGGCGGGAATATAGGAAATTAAAAAGTATAGAGAGACACAGATTAACAATACTTTGGTAAACATACGACGGGGGAAAGAGGGATACCATTCAGCGATCCTTACCCAAGCAGATCAAGAAGAGATCAGATTAAACTTGGCAGCAGGAATAGAAGAGCCAACTCCTGCTGAGAAACAACCAAAGCTTCCTAATGTAAAGAGAAGACAGATAACCAAAAGGAACAAACCATAAGACACACATACTCAACAAAGCGACCTTTATGGACATAGGAAAAAATAAAAATAAAAATAAAAATGAAAAGGGGAAAAGACATTTATAAACACTGCATAAAAAAAAGAGAAAAAAATATTGCATGAAAAAATGATGAAGGCAAAGAGACATTTAAAAAATATTTCATGGAAAAAAAAAAAAAAAAAAAAAAAAAGAGAAAACAAAAAGGAAAATCTTGCATAAAAACCCCTTTTTCTTTATTAGTACAACATGAATTAATATGCATAGCAAATACTGTATTGGTAAAATTAGAAGTATGTGACGTTATTTATAGGTAAATTACAGGAAGGGAGAAATGTGACTATTTGGTTGCTGGTAATTAATAGTAAATTTTATTACTTTATACGGAGAAGTATACTGATACACATCTCATGAAAAGAATTAACCAGTATAAAAATATTCCCAGGGATTGAAACTCCGTTACAAGTGTGGAACAAATCTAATTTAGGTGTTGACTGTTTGGCCAATGAAAGAGACCGCAAGAATCCTAAGTGCCAGTTAAAAAGGTGAGTAAAAGGTTATGCGACAAAAAGTCAGGTGTTCCAAACCATGTAAAGGGAATTTGGCTGGTAAAATTTATTTTGGCTAAAACAATTCACCAATGTTGAATGATTCACCTGAGAAAGACAAGTTATTGTATATTGCATGAGAAACGATTGTGCTTCACTTGAGAGTAATAACAAAGAAGATGGGAGGACATGCCTGCAACCATTACCCATGAGAAGGGAAGACAACCAAGTTGGAAATATAATTTACCAACCCCTTTGCTTCTGCACCAGTTCAGGGCCAATAACAAATAATAGTGAATGCGTCAAGAAAAATAGCAGAGAAATCAGAGATTAAGTGGTGAGGACGTACAGAGATTGACTACACAAGACTACTGCCTGATGTAATACCAGCACACCAGCCTTGAGCTAAACTAACCAAAGAATTACCAAAAATCAATTGAACCAACTGTTAACTGTACTCCATCCAACCCATACCAATTTAACCAAGTGTCGCATCTGATTTGGGACAATTTGGATTGACAACCCTGCATGTATACTACTAACAAGATCATTGTATAATATACTCAAGATAACTCGTAATATTTTCTTTTTGTTATTCATCATTCTTCTTCAAGTAATTATTCCATTTCTTTTTATTATTGCTGTGGGCTTTCACTCCATTCAGATCAAGCAGAGGCGGAATATTGACAACAAATCTCTGCCTGTCTGCAATCGATTAATCACAATGTGGAAGCAGAATGAAATGTGGTAGGAGAAAGAAATCAAGTCAGTGTTGAACTGAGAGAGAAAGAAAAAAAAACGCTATTTGTAGCTTTTGGTGAACCATTAGGCTGATAGGAAGTGGGCATTATAAATTTAACTTAAAAATTTACAATATAAGAAAGCTAGTACTTTCTCATGCTAGTTGGTGTTCTATCAAGCCACTGAAAGCAGCAGACATGTTAATGTGGGGGGGAAAATATCAATGAGTGTTTGAAGATATATTTTTAGTAAGAAGTAAGTCATTAGTGTTCAAAGAAAAACAAGACATCATATCCTCTTACAGAGTGGGACACACACACACACACACACACACATATATATTAAGAGGAAAACTCAACACAGCAGAGGGGACGGAATCCCAGTCATAGTCTTGAAGAAATGTGCCCCTGAACTCTCCTTTGTCCTCTCTAAGCTCTACAACTACTGCCTATTTGCTTCCTGCCTGTTAGAAGTCTTCCTCTGAGGTTCCTATATTTAAGAATACTGGAGAACCCTCGGATCCCACTAATTACCGCCTTATCAGCCTCCTACCAATCTTTGGCAAAGTGTTCAAAGCCATTATCAACGCCAAGATGGTTCAGCATATCACAGCCCACAGACTCTTCTCAGACAAACAGTATTGTTTGACCTAATCCAGTCATTCCTCTCTAATCGAACAATGAGGTTAGTATTAAACGGACATGCCTCCCAAAACTACCATACGAACATGGGTGTCCCTCAAGGCTCTATTCTACATCCTACGTTTTTCTGATCTACATTAACAATCTCCCCGATGTTATAAGATCCCAAGTAGGCATGTACACCAATGACACCACCATTTACTCTCGCCTCAATCAAAAATCTGCTGAGGTTGACAAAGCAAACCTCGCTGCCAAGCTTGAGAAGGACATTCAATCCGTGGTGAACTGAGGTAAGAAATGGCTCATAAATTTTAATGCTTCCAAAACAAAGCTGCTATCTATTAACCATCATAAACAATCACTCCTATCCCACATTAGCATGGAACAGGCTAACCTCCCTGAGAGTAAAAAACTACACCTCTTTGGCCTCACACTCTCAGCGGACCTCAAGTGGAATGACTATTTCGAATCCATTGCTAAATCCACAGCTAAGAAAGTCAGTTCTCTGTGCAGGGCCAGGAAGTTTTTTTCCCCATTTGAGTCCATCCTGCACATATATAAATCTACAATTCGCCCGTGTATTGAATACTGCTGTCACATCTGGTCGAGTGCTCCTGTTATTCACCTCAGGGTTCTTGACAAAATCCAACTGAGAATATGTAATGTAATCGATACTGACTCAGCAACTGGGTTGCAATCACTGTCTCACCGATGTGACATGACTTCCCTGAGGAATCTATTATGCAATATGTACACAGACTCAAGGAACAGGAAAAGTACTGTGAATTTGAAAAACTAGGGACTCAAGGCATGTCAATTGAAAAAGAGCTTATTCTAATAGAAACAATTGAAGGACTTAATGACCTACAGCATAAACGAAAAGTACTGGAAGTCATGGAAGGCGACCATATGAACTTAGAACTAAGTATGGACTATTTACAACAACTAGAGCAAATCAGAGATTTCTACCAGCCAAGGGAAGTGTTAGAGTCATACAGGTTGAATGTAACCAAACCCAAAGTGAAATGCAGTTATTGCGGAACAGCACATGAAAGGAATAAATTAAAATTCTGGCGCTGAGGAAATGGTGTCTTAAATGAAAAAAAAATGAAGATTAAGAACGTTTGCAGAAATTAAAAACATGTAGAAAAAATGAGAGTAATAAACCCCCAAACGCCCTGAAGAACAGCAGGGAGACAGTGAATTTTTTGTTTCTTTTTTTATAATCATATCATCCTAAGCAAGGCATTTTACTGTCACTGTTTTGCAGGGGGGTTACATAGAAGAAAAGTTATGAGAAAGAGTGACAGGTTATAAGGGGTGTCAGGAAGTGGATAAGAGAAGGATGAGAATACTGATGAGAGTGGAGTGGATGGAAAAGGAAGCATGAGAGAGAGGATGCAGGTTAGTGAGATAGGAGATGACGATTGACTTTACATTTAAATTCTTGGAGATTGTAGCTATCGGGAAAGCAAGAAGGGAATTCCACAGGCGTGAAGTGCGAGAAAAGAAGCTGCTGGAGTAGAATTTGCATCTGCAATTTATTGGTTTCACAGTAAAAGGGTGGGACCTAGTTGCTAATCTTGTGGCTAGAGTAAATTTATATATAGGGGGCACCAGTGAGCTAAGTTCATCAAAGCAGTAAATACGCAAAAGAATGGTAGAGACAAAATGAAAATAAGTGTGTGTGTGTGTGTGCGCGCATATGCAGGTGTATACTCTACCTATATACATATATTACAGCAACAAAGAAAATACTCCATAAATTCAACCATCCATAATTAATACCCTAACATGAAAAAAAAAAAAAAAAATCACTTTACTATTTAAGCATTATTAATTACAAAGCAAACACGTGCACGTGTGTGTGTGTGTGTGTGTGTGTGTGTGTGTGAAAACGTACAAATGTAAGCACATGCATGCACAATCAAACAATAAATAAAACTTTAATTATGAGCCTAACCTTTTATAATTAATACTCTAATACCACCAAATTAGATAAGGTAAATATTCATGTCTTCACTTGGCCATTATTTTGTTTTCTTATTTAAGCATTAAAAAATTATTTGCAGTTTTTCTAACTCAAGGAGACACAAGAAAGCTCAAGAATTAACAAGGACAGTGAATGTCTGAAAAACCAAAAGTCAAAAATCTCTTCAACTTAAAAAACAACCAGTAAAGGAGTGAGAGAGTAAATGACATTTTACACATATGCATATACACACAAACGGGCAAACAAGTGCACATATACACAGCACTCAGACATTTGTGACCTGGACAATTGTGCACCAGGATATCTATGTCCCTAGACAAATGCATCCATGGATAATTGCAAACCTCATAATTTTTAAATCTTGAAAAAAGCATAGATAGTAATCACAAATTTAAAAAAAAAGGAATAAAGTTTATTTTTGTGATAAATGCAATGACAGATTAACAGTGTTTAAAATTGTAATTTCACAAATTAATCAAATGTTATGAATGTTGTGAGCTATCTCAAGAAATTTATCTTGTTTTTAGGAGTATACTTATCTAATAGTACCATGATCCTCTTATTTGCAATTTTATTTTTGATAACAAAATTATTATGTTAACTATCTTTTTGCATTTCTAGAATAAATAAAAGTTGGTTTGCAATTAGCAAATCTTAAAATATACTAACGTCAAAAGATTACCAGTGTTAGACAATTATCCAGGGACACATTTGTCTAAGGATGCAAATGTTGGTCCACTCCTATTATAAAGAAAAAGCCACCTTACACCAATGGAAAGTGTATATATAAAGGAAAAATTGAGAAATATGAATAGTCAATTACTGATACCTCCTGATGAGTGGAAGAAGTGATTCAAGAGAGTCACTCTATGTAACTCGGGAGTCAGGATATTGAAGATAACATCAATCAAGTGACAAAATTTATAAATGTATATTTTATATATATATAAGATCTGGTTAGGTGAAACCTTGGTAGGTTTGTTGGCTCTTTAGGTTATTTACTTTTTCTGCTCTGCTTACATATTGAGCACTTTGTTATAGATTACTCGTCTCGGGTTTTTTCTTTGGGCTACGTACTTTGACGTGCTCAGCTCTTTCTTTTTTTACAACCATTTTTTCCTTTCACATATATACTCAGAGGGTTTTTCGAAATGAGTATAGTGATATATATATATATATATATATATATATATATATATATATATGAAAGAGATTAAAACTTTTGATTGGCTTTAAGTTATTTGGATGAGAGGGAAATTCAAGCAAATTCTTTTTTATTTATTCAGCTGTAGAATTATTGACATCACACAAAACATTTAAAAGTGGATCAATTTCTGATTAATTTTTTTTTTTTTTATATATCACAAAGCAAACATTTGCACAATGCTATTGGCAATCATTGTTGGAAGGTTATGATAACATGAGTGGCTGAATTCATCAAATTGACCAAAACCATATTAATAGATGTATAAACACACTTTAAATTAAACAGCATCTAATTTGGAGAATGAGGAAATCTATCATACTGTTTACATGATAATAGCCACGTTCTTATAGGTTCATATGTCTTAATGCATTTAGATGACATATTTGCAAGATCTGTACTAAACCTTCAACCAATTTACTAATTGAGAACTTTTAGCAAAAAACCTGTATACTTTCTGCCAAGGTCAATCAGACTAAATTAGAAATAGTTAATTGATTAAAATTACAAAAATAAAAATAGAATTTTTTTTTTTTTTAATTGTAAGAAGTAAACAGTAAAATTAAAAGTATTTACCTTGTTTTACAGTCAGTCCAGATATGGTGCTGTACAGAGAAGAAAGGATCACAGATTCATCCTCTGGACAGGTAGACCAGTTCTGAATTTGTAAAACAAAACAGAAATTATGCAAAAATGTACAGATACAACAACAATGTTATTAATTATAATAAAAAATTTGCTAACATGTATCAGTTTAAAAAATTGTGATCAATGTCAATCAGAAAGAGCAGACACTTGTTCTGATGAAAAACAGACACTTGGAAAATAATTCTGACTTTTTAATCATAAGCTTTCTGGAGGAATACTAAAATGTACAACTTTTCTTTGGAGCATAACCTACATCTAAATTCAGTTTTACATGCAAGTGCATTTTTTTTTCTGTTGTTTTAAATTCCATTCCATGTTTGAAGTATTCCTACTCTTGTTTTTTTAATTGTGACAAATACATAGAATGTGTCAAACTACTGATCTTATTGCCTAGTCAAAACTTTTTTAGTTGTAGAATCTATTTCCACAGCCCTTCAGAAACCAAACAGAAGACATCTAGTTCAGTTCTGGTTTTTACAGCCCTACTGGCTGACAGACTATATTGATAATCAAACATTCCCCACCAGGAGAACAACTGTATTACCGAAGATACAATAGGTGGTTGATTCTTTATTACATGTGCACAGTGCCTTTATGTTGCAGATTTTTTTTTTTTTTTAATTAGTCAAATTTTGTTAATGCAAAAATATCTTAACTCAATGGTACTCATACTGAATATTTTATAAAACTTATTAACAGCAGAAAAGTATTTATATACATTTTCAACTTCACAGCTTTATTGGTTGGGCAGAGGTTGAACCAATAGTGATTTTTCTTTATTGTATAGTTCATGAAATCTAAGTAGTATATATGCTTTTCCTTAATACCATTTGAATTTGACATGGTCAAAAGCACTTATATTACTAGAATTTGTGGACAGTATCACACAGGCTTTGGGATATATTTGAAAATGGCCAGTAGGTGGTTTGATAAGGTGATGATATCTTAATTGCAGTAATTTTTTTCTTTTAATCTATGTACAGACAATGTACAACTTTATGAAGATCAAATGCAATATCAATGTTTACCTCTTTCAAATGTGTTGTATATATATATATATCCCACATTGTAATAGCAATAGTTTTGTCAGGGAAGAAGATATGTTTTTTATCTTGAATGTAAACTTACCATGAATGATTCCAAAATTAGTGCACTTTTCATTTTAAATTTTCTCTTAAGACAAAAATATCATCAGACTGGCTACAATGAACAACTAATATATTAAATGTCTTTTTTTGTAAAAGAGACCTTTTGTGTTCATATCTTTTATTTAAATTCCTAAATATTTTACCTATATATTTCTTGTGACGTTTTTAGTCTAATTTGTAAATTTCTCTAAGTTTGTTATTGTTTTAGGTTTTTTGCTTAAATCTATTTTTGAAGTGGTTGTAACAAGTTTATATTAAGATAAATTATTTTCAATTGTAGAATAGAAAAAAAATGATCAGAAAGGAAATTAAAACTTTTTAAAAGTAAGTTTTAACATTGTGACACGATAACTAGGCGTATATTAAGGTGCTTTGTAAAATATGTATTTTATTATAATAGATTAGAATAGAAAATAGTTTAAAAACAGGGGAAGTTTTATTAAGATAAAAAAAAGATTAAAAAAAAAAATCCTGGAAGAAAAAATACTAAAGGCTAAGTACAGACTGGATGTCTGCGGGATATTTACACATCAAAAGAAGAAAAATTTTAAGTGCCCTGAAATTTCGGACTTGCAGTCGCCATGTGACACGATAACTAGGCATATATGTATTTTATTATAATAGATTAAAATAGAAAATGGTTAAGAAAAGAAAATAGTTTAAAAACATATTTAACAAAAGTGAAAAAGAAGAGGAAAAAATAAACGCTTTTTCTTTTATGAGGAAAATTGTGGAAGAGACAAAGAGTATCCGATTACTGTTTTAAATCCTACCACTCCTCCGGTAAATATTTGACTCAGTGATTTAATGTGATAAAGAGATAAGTTAAAGAGATAAAGTTCAGCAGGTGGGTTTTCGAATGACCCGGTCAAAGGCTGTCCTTTACTGTATCTTGACCACACATTAAGAATTTTCCGGTGGAAGCTTTATTAAGATAAAAAAAAAAAAAGATAACTGAAATTTCAGACTTACAGTCGCCGGTGTTTGTCACCGGTGGTCTAAAGCATTTCCGGATTTCCGGATAAATTTTAAATAAATTCAGGTAATTTTTCAGAGAGAGTCAGAGTTGAGTTCAGCCGGGCGCGAGCTTGAAGTAAGAATCTTCGTTCGTCTTGTTTCAGTCAGTTCGGATTTGTTGATCTCCATTAATTAGAGTTAGAGCTGTGTGTCACATTCGCCTGCCCCAACCGAAAAGGCTAGCTCTAGTCTAAACGAAATAAAGCATCCTTTCAACTCATCCAAGTTGTGGAAGTTCGTTCCTTATAGTTCAATCTTGTACCCACAGCTTGAGGCTCCGACATTTTCAACAAACTCCCGACAAACATCACAGCGTGGAGAATGGCCGCCGGAGAAATTGTTAGGACGGACAGTTGGGGTGTTACAGCCAATTGCTTATCAACCGGTGGTTTAAAGCATTTCCGGATTCATTTTAAATAAATAGAAGTTAGTGAGTTTTCAGGTTAGTTCCGCCGGGCGTGTGATTGAAGTAATAACCTCCGTTCGTCTTGTTTCAGTCAGTTCGGATTTGTTGATCTCCATTAATTAGAGTTAGAGCTGTATGTCACATCCGCCTGCCCCAACCGAAAAGGCTAACTCTAAACGAATAAAGCATCCTTTCAACTCATCCAGGTTGTGGAAGTTCGTTCCTTATAGTTTAATCTTGTACCCCCAGCTTGAGGCTCCAACATTTTCAACAAACTCCCGGCAAACATCACAGCATGGAGAACGGCCGCCGGAGAAATTGTTCGGACCGTCCGTTGGGGTGTTACAACATCAAAATTAAGAAATTAATATCTTGCTGACCAAAGCTTTACCAATTAGTTCCTAGTGACAGAAGTAGAGGAAGTTGTCCCAAGTGTTGCATACTTACCCACCCTGTGCAAAGTGAATCCCTGAATAAATAACCAGAATCCTGTTTTCATTTCTTATGGTGTTAATTTTCACTTTTCATTTCTGTGTGAACATAAACTGGGTCTTTTCCAGTTTTTGTGCACAAACAAGAATCAAAACAATGTGGAGTGATTATCCAGTCAGTGAGAGACTGAGGAAAGGCTCCACTATATGTTTACAATCAATCCCTTAAAAAAAAAAAAAAAAAAAAAAAAAAAAAATCTCAATTTTTGTCTATAAAAATAATTATTGAATATGAAATAACATTGGTTTGTAATAAGTTAATAACCATTATTTAATTTTATCAATCACTAGGAAGAAATTATTTTTGATTTTGTAGATTTTTTTAAGATTTAATGGTATTAATGGACATATTAGCAATTTTCTTGTAAGTAAACATTTTTGTCATTCATTGGCTGACCAGTCAGTGCTATCTTCAGTTGAAATTTCTATTTCAACTGAAGAAATTTTTCAGCTAAAACAATTTTTCAGGAAAACAGGTTCCTCCAATTCAGTAACTGCTATTACTTTTTTCCATCATTCCTAATCTTTTGTTTGAAATAGTGTGGAACATCTGGCTTATGTCATTTTCTTTTAGAGTTACATGTGCTATGCATTTTACTTGTTTCTACTGCTGCTTCTATTCTGCAGAATGTAATGGCAACCCCGCAGAAACTAATGGCAACCTACTGCGGGATAATCTTCTGCCTTCTGTGATCATGTCTCTTGAGACATGATCGCCCAAGTGCATATCCCGTATAGCACTTAACTGACTGACTGCTGTTGAAAGTCCTTAAGTACTGTGCTTTTTATTATTTGGTACAGTTCATTGTGATTCTGTAGAACCAGTTTACATATGGTCCTCACTAAGAGTCTTCATTCTCATGAAGTCATTTTTAACCATTGATCTGAGGAAAAAGTAATTGTATATAGCCAACAGTTTAGATATTTCTGAAAGAGTTTAGTGTCATGCATGAAAACAATATGCAAGTCTTGATCTGACAAGGTCACTGAAGAACAGGCTTTTAGGTTTTTTTGATTTTGCAGTAATTTGCAGAGATGGGCAAAACTACCCCAAGCACAACATATTCTAGATTAAATTTTTTATCTCCTATACTAAATTTGTAATAGCTGATGTATACACAGAGATATTTGAAGTGTTTAGTACTCACTAATTCCACGTCTTAAATTTTATGATAGATTCAAGGTATATGCCATCACTACTTTCATTCCAATTCCAGGTTATAATTTGTTTTAGAAAGGTTTAGCTTGACTTTTATTTTTTAGAATACTTGGTAGAAGATGCTGTTTTTTTTGTTCAAGATCTTTCTTATCCCAACAACAATTATCATCATAGGAACACCTCCATCATTTCCACAACATTCCGGAGAAAAAGAATCAAAGTCGACTAGACTTACGACGAACTTAGAACTCCATTCGGAGCAACGCGCTGCAGCTAGCCAGATTTCTCATTTACTGCTTAGGAGGATAATTCGATTTACTTAAGAGACTTCCATTCCGTTACCAGCTTGATAGGAGCAGGGACTGGGAATTATTCGAATGACTATTCTGTGAATTATTTTCTGTATATAAATACTTTATTCTATAACACTTCAGACGTCGGTCCACTTATTTTTCTTGGTGCCATATTTCATTCTTTTATTATTTAATTGTGTGCATGCTTCCCGGTTTGGTTTAGTTCAGCAGAGAGACAGCTAGTGAAAAACTCACATGACTACCTTGTGATCAATCAACACAACATGGGACAAGAGAGATCATCATGAACAGAGTCAATCAACGACCAGCTATTTGGATCGAAACAGCGACCAACCCAGCATAGTGTCATATGCAATGAAATAGGATTACCTGTATCAACTGGTTTAACAGCACAGCATCATAGCCAGAGAGGTATTGAACATAATACCTTTGTATTACTTGGTTGTATTTTCTTACCAGAGCTGAAACAGAAAGATGTGGGTTAGATGTTATTTCTCTTCAAGTACGATCACTAATGAAAGTGTTTAGAGTTCACATATAGCAGATAGCACAACAAAAATAGTATCATAAATAGAAGAGACAATTAGCCAATAGTACCAAAGAGGTAAAGAAATATTTGTTATTTTTTCACCTAAGTGCTTTTATATTCATTTTTAAATTCTAATTCCAAATTTAATAATAACTAAAAGAAAAAGTAGTTAATTTAGTCCAGTGATATGATCATGTAGAGCTCATAACCTGATGATGAAAATGTCTTTATTTAAACACAAATAGTCATTTTCAGTGTAATTCAGTGGTGAATTAATCATAATTCATCTATTATACTGAGTATTTCTGATCAAAATTTGATGAATAACAGGTTATACCTATAGACCCACCCTTGTACATGAATCCTAAGAATCAAATATTAATTTTCCTACTGAAATCTGCACAAATTTAAATTTGTTCTATTAGAAAAATTTTAAAGATATCAGATTCTTATAGTAATAAAAAGAAAATGTTTGATAAGTACTGTTAATATAGCAAAAAAGTTTTATATATTTTTCAATTAACCCCAAAATACTGAATTTACATCAATATTCTTTATAAAAATCATAAGAGAAATATCAGACTTTAATAAGTATATCCAGGATAATTCATAATGACAAGTAGGTAGTGAAATTATCATGATACTTTAAACTATTCAGACTAGTGTCCTGATTTTGGCTGTTTCAGCCATATCCTTTCAGCCATTGTATAATCCAGTGCTATTCAAGTGTTTGTCATGACCAGGAAATTTCAAACTAATCTGTCATCAGTTAATTCTTTCAATTTCTTGGACTAATAACACATATTGTCAGGGGATCTGTAAGCTAGAATGTCAAAAGTCAACTCCATTCATATTGGTCATTAACCAAAAGGTATTTTCAGATCTAACTCCTTTTTTCTCAAATCTATGTTTTTCTTGTGAATATTACAATGAAATGTTTTCCTTGCTTACAAGTGATGAAAAAAAAAAATAAAATAAAAAAATAATAATAATAATAATAAACCTCATTTTTGAATCAAGGCTGGTGAAGCATTTGGTAGTGAATAAATTGCTCAAATATTTCAGGTTGAACAACAAAAATATGAAGAGCTCACTAACATTTAAGATAATCTTTCAGTGAATTATCCAGTTTTATATATAATAATATAAAGTTTATTTTAATTTGATCAAGGAGCTGCTCAGTTATATTATGGAAATTCAGTCTTATTTTTGTTTTTGCTATTTTGAATCTGAATTGGCACAAACATTTAAATTACCAGTACCAAACTTTGTATTTATTTGCAGAATCTTATTTGATAAGCTAATCCTAAATCCTGCTTAGATCACTATAAATTATGTCCAACTGAAAAGAAGAGGACTCATCACACTTGGAGGCACTATGAATCTGGAAGAAGTTTATCAGCCTAACTGAAAGTTGTAAAGTATCCTGAACATTTGCTTTATACACCAATATTAGCATTCCAGTGCAACTTGAACTACATGAACTGTAAGAAATTAAAATGATATTAAAGAAGAAACAGTTTGGGACAAAATTTAAAACAGTATAATGATAAATTCATTTCTTATTTTATAATTGTATTTAGTGACACAGAGGACAAAAAAACGGTTGTATTTACTAACAAATTTCAACAGAGAAACAAGGTAAGAAGAGGCTGATGGATGAAAACTTTTCAATCAAGGTTAATTATCAGGCATCACCATACAAGGCAGAAGCAATGTAAACATTTGTTATGCTAAATAGTTCAGGGAAAAAAAATGATTGCTTATGACTCACAAATACTAAAACTGCAGAGAAAAATGACAATCACCTCAGGAAGAAGATCATTGCAAAAGTTTGTCTGATTAGAAAATTTATAACAATAAAAATTGTGCACAAACATTTGCAATAATCCAATAAATTTTACTAGTATTTAAGGAATGAAAAGTTTATACCAAACCACTCATAAAAATGTTGGAATCTAAAATACAAAAACATACCAAGTTTAATGGAGTTTGACCTTATGAGCAAACACTATCAGGTTAAATATAAATCTGGTCAGCTGTATTAAAGTGCCAATTGATTTATTATGGACTTACCCATTCCAGACAAAAAAAAAAAAAAATTATGAAATTTCACAAGTGAAAACAGAACAGATGTAGAAAGCGCAGCCCCTCTCTCACTAACAGTCACAGAACTAGCAAAAAAGACAAAGGACCTAATTTTCTGTGTAGAAGGTTTTCAAAGTATGACCTGAAAGCTAGAAATAGCCAAATTTAAAACTGCATAAAATCAATAGGAGTGCTCTGCTATGGAGTTCTAAAGTAATGATAAAACAGTTCTTGAGAAATCAGATTCTAAAGGAAATACCCATGATGTAGACTGGAATGATTCATATGAAAATGTTAGCAAAAAGATATATCCACTGCTTATATATATGTTTATTTGCATACTTTTGTTTGGTTGACAGACTTTTGCTCTATTTTTCATCACTAATTCTGGAAAAATTACATCTAACATCTGTCATGAATACACTCCTACGAGTGCACAGGATCGCCTCATCAGTGATGTTATGCTTTGGGATAATGACAAGTTTCAAGTCTTTCAACATCATACTTGTTCACCCAAAGGGACCCTACGAGAACAATGCTATTCCAGCAGGTGATCAAGCACACAACAATGGATTTATAAATGTAATTGCTTGTTATCAAGTGTCCAATCAGAAACGCTGTATGTCACTTCCGCCTCAGCCAAGACAAGATAAAAATGAACAAACTGAATACTCGTCTTTCTCTTCTGGGTAGAATGAACCCGTATGCGTTGGCAAGGTCCAGCCACAATGTAGCGAGGTCATTCCTGCTTTCTTTAGCTTCTGTCAAGATCTGTGACTACTCCAATATGTTCAAGGCAGCCATGAAGCCTGGAATTCTGCACTGAAGTTTCAATATAATTATCAGTCAAAAAAAAAAAAAAAAAAAAAAAAAAAAAAATCTTGTCACTCACCACAATAAAATACTAAAAAGATCTTACTTTTGGTGTACAACAGAGAGATGCTCCTGAAGTGGGCTAAATTTCTGGAGATTTCTTCCTTGAAAATCCATACTTCTCTGCAAATCTCCACTGGTCTGCAACTTTACCTCTATGCCTTATTACCTTGAGTATCTTCTGCAGTAGCCAGAGAAGACTCGGGTAGCGTTTATAGACGCTGTAAGAAACTCCACTCAGGCCAGGAACTAAGGCCAATCTAACTGCTTTCACAACTTCCCTTATCACCTTCCAGCTTAGATCATTCTATTCAAAATTGGTCAGCAGTTATGATGGATTAACTTCATCTATGTGGTGGAGATCCTTGTCTCTGACAAGGTCACTCAATGTATTCCATAGATAGAATGATAGCATAACTCTTAGAATTTATTCAAGAGGAAACTTTGAAGAACAAGATAAGCACTAATATTAAAATACTTAAGCATTGAAAAGCCAAAAAAAGAAAAACACTAATGCCAACATTTCTAACTATTTTCCAGTAAAGAAAAAAAATTGTAAAAATCAGAAAGCTTGTCAGGTAAAACATAGTAAGATGCAGTTAGTAAAGAATGGGTAACAAAAAGACAAATGTGAATGGAAAATAAAAAAAATTTCAATTAAATTAATTACAAGTTGATTCCACTATTGATGTGAATGGAAACAAAAAGAAAAATTCAAGGAAGTTGATTTCCCTAAGACTATTGAAATCTCAGGACTGATACAGAATCCTTAATTCAGCAATTTTGGCTATCTATAAATTTGTCCCCAAAACACTATCTTAGGCAAATGTAATAGTTATTATTTCATCACAGTAAAATAGAAGAAATACAGATTTTTTTTTCATCCTTTTCTAAGTTCAAATTAAAGAGAAAAATTGATTAAAAAGTCATTTATTTACCCTTTAGTTCTTCCATGTAAAATAGTAATTCAGGAATTTGTCTGCAGTAATAAAGAAAAAGTATTATTAGCAAATAAATTTTAATTCATCCAAAAAGATAAACATGAAATACTACCGATGTCCTGTAATAGTTGCTACATATGCATACTTCTTTCATACACTCAATAAAAGAGCACATTTAAGATAGAGACTGTATAAAAATTAAATATTAAAAAAAAAAAAAAAAAAAAAAAAAACTTTTGGCAAAAAGGAAGACATTATCATTTAATTACATAAAAATTAAACAATGAGTATTTCAATATAAACTGAAAAGTAAATAAGAATACATCACTTTCAAGCATTTTGTACATAAAAGATTTATTAAAGACTTTGAAAGTGCAGTTTCTGTAAAGTTAGTACTATATTAGCTTAAATTGATTTTATTATTTTGCCTTTTTCATGACTTCAAAATAAAGTAGAGAGTACAAATTACACATACAGATGCACAAGCTTATACCAAAATTATAAAACAAAATATATCGAAGAAATATAAGATTAACAAAATCTCACCTGTCTACAAAATCTTCCTGGGACAATTTTATATTATGGCGCTTAGAAGGTGGATTATCAAAGTGACGAAGCAACCAAAATATTTCATCTCGGGCCATGGATAAACCTTGGAACACATAGAGAACCTAAAATAAATATGAATATACATAAATTTTGTATTACTTCAAACATTTGTGAATAACCATATTTGAGCAGACATTCTGTTTAAACAGTATTTATTTTGTCTACTGGCCTGCATACTCAAAGAAAACTTGAAAATGCAAAGTCTGAGCTGGTATGCTTTGACCATTTGGCTACAAAAAGTTTCATAATTAAGCAAGGTTCTATTTATCCTTTATTCACTTGTTCAGATTTTTCTTGAAATCCATATCTGCTCAGTTCTGTATCCAAAATATAAACAAAGCCATTAATAAAGAATTAATAGATTTTATTTTAGTGGACACCCATATCTGAGCAAACAAGCCATTTATTTTAAACAGTATCTCAGGGACCAATCGTTGGTAAAATCATAATTAGACAAGACGGAGAAGAATTCATAGAGATAAGGCTGGAACATGTTTAAAATTACAATTAATAGGAATACATAAAAATTAAGAAAATAAATACGTGTAAATAAAGAAAATGGGTAAATGAACCAGCAGAGCATAAAAGAGAAAAATAAAAATGATCGTTCACATATCTCCAAATAAAATGTAGAGGTCGCAAAAAATTATCTGCAAAGTGATGGCTCCTGCAATTTAAGGCATATGGCTCCTAAATTTAACAAATGATGTTTGGACCAGACAGCATGCAAAATAGAAAATGAAGCCATTGTAAAACGTGACAAGCATGACTCATTTTTCAATAGGTGTTGTCCGATTGCTGACTCGTGTGCTGATTACGACACATGAGTGATTACATAAATGTAATCTAACATATTTGGGAATATGTTGGTTTATTCTCGTTTCCAATCTGAGACTCGTTTGCCCTATATACTCAGCTTGCACTGACATCTAAACTTATAGATGAGTAAACTTATTATGATAGGGCAGGCAGTCTTTAGAAAATGATGGAAAAGTGTGCCAAAAACACGTAACTTGACTGAAAAGACAATCTTCTGACTTTCGTCTGCATGCAAATCAGTGTAAATTATTTTCACTACCATCTGATGTGGAGGTGGAGACAATATTAAAATGTTTTCAAGTGGAATTGATTGATATGAATTATGACAATTTATTGAGATCTAAATTTAATTCTAAAGATTTTTCATCAATTGATTTATATGCAAAATATATTTTTTCAAGTATACCAACTTAGTGAATCATGCAAAAAAGATGACATCATTGTTTGGAAGCACTTATCAGTGTGAGCAATTATTTTCTATATGAAATCAAACTAAGAAGAATTTGAGAACAAGATTAACTGAATCATCTTAATAACATCTTGCTTTTGGCATTAACAAATTTGAAGCCTAATTTTGAGAAGCTTTCAAGGAAAGAAACTTTGTAAACCTCAGTCACTTTTTTTTTTTCTTCCTTTTTTTTTATAATTGGAGTATATAGTTCCTACTATCGCCCGGTCTCACACTCCACCCCCGTCTTTTCAATGAGTTTAGAGGTGATCGCCTTGTTTCTTGTTTAGGAAGGGGTTCCCGGTCCATCCCCCTTCTCCGGTCTTAGTGTTAGTTCAGCTGGAAGCTCTTTGCAGTTACGGAGTATGGTGGCAACGTCTTTACATTCTGAGGGTACTGGGTTGGCAGTTTCCTGGTTGCTGACGGGCGTCCCTGCATGAACGTTCGGTGGGCAACCCCGAGGTCACATTATGTTGTAGGCCGCACCAGTCTCCATCCTTCACAAGTTGCAAACGATTGACCGTCTGATTCTATTCTAAGACCTCTCCTTAACTGAATCACTATGGAAAAAAGCAAACATAATAGCAAAACTAAACCAGCTCATTTAAAAACGCCCAAACCTGTCTGCATCACTTTCACTAACATACGCGGCATCTGCACCAACTTCCTCAGCGTAGATTCATTCCTCCATAATAACTCACCTGATATATTAGCCCTATGTGAAACTAATCTTAACCCTTCTATCCCCTCATCTGAGTTCTACGTTCCTGGCTACCTTCCCCTCTTCAGGAAGGACTCCAAT
Source organism: Ascarosepion bandense (assembly GCA_037127315.1). Lineage (NCBI taxonomy): Eukaryota > Metazoa > Mollusca > Cephalopoda > Sepiida > Sepiidae > Ascarosepion > Ascarosepion bandense. The sequence goes on from JBBBDQ010029493.1 coordinate 389,050, forward strand.
GTTCATATGCATGGGCTTGGTGTCTGTCAGCGAACACCTTCCCTTAGCTAGGGTGTCATCTTTTGAATCCCCAGATCATTCTTTCATGTGCTTCCGCCTCTCACTTCTCAGCTCGATTAGCTATCTCTTCCGCTCTCCTTCCTCCCCTGACTGTTCATTACTTGACATCATTTCTGACAATATCAACAAAGCCATTTCTTCCCATCCCTCTGCCCATGTATTCGTGTTTGGTGACTTTAACGCCCACCACACCAAGTGGCTGAAGAACGCTGTCACCGACCCTGCTGGTGTCCACACCATGAACTTTTCAATCACCCAATCCCTTACGCAAGTAGTGGACTTCCCCGCGCGTTTCTCCGACAACCCTAACGGAAGGGACTCACTTCTAGACCTCTGCTTCACTTCCATCCCAGACTCTTGCACTACCAGACAACTCTGCCCACTCGGAAACTGACCACACTGTAGTGTCCGTCAATATTTCACTCCACTCCCACCCAACCCATGATACCCAGACAAATAGAATATCCTACTGCTATCAAAGAGCAGACTTCCTCTGTGACATCCCTTGGAACAACGTTTTTAGTCTTCCCATCAAAGAATGTGCAACCGAGGTCTCCTCCTGGGTTAAGGCTGGCATCGATGCCTTCATCCCTGCTAGGAAATTCCAGCTTAAATCTCATTCGTCTCCATGGTTCTCACCCGCTTGCTCGGCTGCCATTGCCCACCGGAATCATTTCTTCCGACTATCGTAACTACGCGTTGGACCAAACCGGCGCCTTTTCACTTCAGCTCGTAATAAGTGTAAAAGGATCCTTAACAAAGCTAAGATGTTGTTTGCTGCCAGAATGAAGCAACACATAGCATGCTCTAAATTCAGCTCTAAAGACTACTGGCGACTCTGTAAAAGAGTACTTAACAAGAGCAAGTTCATAATACCCCGGCTAATCAACAAATTTGAGGTCCTCACCTCCCCAGCAGATAAGGCTGAATGCTTTGCCCACAGATTCTCGAACAATTCAAGTCTGGACTCATCTGGAGTTTTTACACCCGACTTCTCACCTAGAACCGAGGCACAACTGAATGATGTCCACATTACACCTTTACTTGTCTCTAAGATAATCTTAAAACTTGACCCTCACAAAGCGAGCGGTGGTGATGGAATCCCAACCATAGTCTTAAAGAAATGTGCCCCTGAACTCTCCTCTGTCCTTTTTAAGCTCTACAACCTCTGCCTATCTGCTTCCTGCTTTCCTGCCTGTTGGAAATCTTCCTCTGTAGTTCCTATATTTAAAAACACTGGCGAACCCTCTGACCCTGCAAATTACCGCCCTATCAGCCTTCTTCCGATCTTTGGCAAAGTGTTCGAAGCCATTATCAACGCCGAGGTGGTTCAGCATCTCACAGCACACAGGCTCCTCTCGGACAAGCAATATGGTTTCCGCTTCACCAGGTCTACTGCTGATATGCTAACGACCATCAACGAGTACATATACCAGGCACTCGACAGAAATGGCGAAGCCTGAACCGTTGCATTGGATATATCTAAGGCGTTCGACAGAGTTTGGCATGCTGGCCTATGTAAACTGCGGAGCTATAGTATAACTGGACATTTGTTTCAACTAATCCAATCATTCCTCTCTAACCGCACAATGAAGGTGGCATTAAATGGACATGCCTCCCAGAACTACCATACAAATGCAGGTGTCCCCCAAGGCTCCATCTTAGGTCCTACACTCTTCCTGATATACATTAAAGATCTCCCTGATTCCATAAGAGCCCAAGTAGGTTTGTACACCGATGACACCACAGTTTACTCTCGCCTCCTACAAAAATCTGGTGTAGGCGTCAAAGCTAACCTTGCAGCCGAGATTGAAAAAGACCTCCAATCCATATTGGACTGGGGTAAGAAATGGCTAGTAAATTTTAATGCTTCTAAAACGAAGCTACTCTCAATTAACCATCATCGACAATCTCACCTACCTCCCATCATTAGCATGGACCAGGCTTGCCTCCCAGAGAGTAAAACACTACGCCTCCTTGGTCTCACACTTTCAGCAGACCTCAAATGGAATGACTATATCGGATCCATTACTAAATCCGCTGCTATGAAAGTCAGTTTTCTGTGTAGGGCCCGGAAGTTTTTTCCGTCTAAATCTATCCTGCACATATATAAATCTACCATCCACCCGTGCATTGAATACTGCTGCCATATCTGGTCGGGTGCCCCTGCTATTCTCCTCGGGCTTCTCGATAAGGTTCAGAGGAGGGTCTGTAATGTGATAGATACCGACTTGGCAGACCGCCTGCAGTCTCTCTCCCACTGGCGCGATGTGGCTTCCCTGTGTCTCTTCTATAAATACTTTCACGGCTTCTGCTCCGATGAACTTAGATCACTGGTGCCCCCTAAATACGAATTTGCACGAGATACTAGATTAGCAACTAGATCCCACCCTTTTACAGTGAAACTGATAAAATGCAACCGCAACTTCTACTCCAACAGTTTCTTTCCTCACACTTCCCGACTGTGGAATTCCACACGATTGCTTCCCCAATGGATACAATCTCCAGGAGTTTAAATGCAAGGTCAATAGACACCTCCTAACACACTAACCTGCTCCCATTCCTCCTGACATTCCCTATGTCTAACCACTCCTTCTCTTTACCTTCCCCTATGTAGCTCCATGCGCAATAGTGGCAGTGAAATGCCTTGCTTGGGGTGAGATGATTATAAAAAAAAAAAAGGAACAAAGTTTTCCATTAATTTTTTGGCTGCTATGTATTTTTAAGATTTTTTAAACAATTCCAACGAGGTCTTAAATTGAATAAATGATGTTTTTTGATTACTACATTCATCTGCAGTTAATACAAGTTATTTCTAAGTACAATAAACGCTTATGATTAAATTTTAGCATTTGTAATTTTCTATAATTATTTTATGGCCTTCATCGAGCCAGGTATCCATCATTAATATTTGATCTGGCTCCTGAAGGTAAAGAAGTTGCCGACCCAATTGAGAGTATTATTGTCTGTCTGCTTTGCGGTTTGTTTTTTTTTTCAATATTTTCTCTTGTATTATTATTTACTTGAAAGTCCTTGTACTGATCACTCAGCTTCTTTCTCAAAACTATTTCCAAAACCTGAAAATAAAATTTGTTTACTGTTTCTTTGGGAATCAGTTTGTTTTGTTTTCATAATATACAACCTGTTGTCAGTGTCTGTTGACTTATTGTTCCTTTAGGGTTTTTATTTATCCAGTTTTATCCTAATCCTTCTATTTAGAGTTGGTAAATTTCTGGCACCATCAAATCTGTTCAAATTCTTTTCCATTCTGGTTTTTGCAAGTTTGCCTCTCTCCTTAATTTGTGTGAAATTAGGCCATCTTGGTAATAACTTTTTTGGATGTAAGCCTTCTAATAATTAATTCTGTGGGACTGATACCTGTGACTTGAATTGGCATACTCCAGTATGCCATTAATGCCTGAAATGTATCTGTCACAAAATTCTTATATCTATTTTAACAGTGCGTTCTGCTTCTCCATTGTCATGAAGATAATGGGATTTGATGATAATGTTTAAATACATAACTGTTTAAAAAATCTTTGAAAGCATATCATTTCCCATCATCACTGACAAGTTCAAGAGGAATTTCCCAATGTGGGAAGCAATTTTTCAAGTTCATTATAACACAATTGCTGATTGTGTTATAGGAATTGGATTTATCTTTGCTATTTCTATATATCTCAAGAAATAATCTATCATGACAATATATTGGTGTCCTTAGTCAGGAAAATATGTGTACCAATTCTTTACCTTTATATCTTAAATACACAGCTCCTCCAACATGTAATACATGGTTTCAAAATTTTTAAGGTCAGGATCAACCCTACTCTTAATAGAATTTATCCAAAATGAAGAACTAGTTTACATCAGTTGATAAAAGTCACTAATTTTAGATAATATCTACTCCTAAGAGGAGAATTTAAAAATGAGAAGTTAATCTCTGCCAGTGAGTTAAGTAGATTACCAAGCCAGATTTATTCAATTCACAAATATGACACTATTACATAATCCTACTGATACCTATAATCTTAGTTTAAAACATTTTTCTTATATTTTTCCTAATTATTAGATTATATATATATATAAAGGAAAAGAAATGAAAACAAACTAGAATTGCATTTTCAAAAAATCAGGAATAGAAACCTTAAAATTGGTTTCATGACTTCTCAAATATTTTAAATACTCTGCTAAATTAACATAAAATTAAAGTAACTAATACAAGCACAAAAAAAAAAATTACCTTTGGTCCTAACAATCCAGGTTGATCAGTGTAGATTAAAGAAAGTTCTTTTAATGCTGTTCTTAAAAATTTTCTTCTTTCCCTATGCAGACCAGGGCTGTAATCATACCAAAACAAGTCATGTAAAAATATAGATTGAAAGATAAATAAATTGTAAGTAGATTCATAATAGGATAATATTTTAAAACTTGAAGAAAATCAGAATACTTTATAATGATATAAAGTATTGATTTTTTATTTTTATTTACTAAAATTATGTTGTTGTCAGCTAATTTTTTTTTCCTTTTTATGCTTGTGTAATTACAAAATTGTTGTCATCCTTATTTATTTTTGGAAAATATCTTTTTACAATTTTTTTTATATTCAGAGATAGCATACTCTTAAGATAATGAAATGGCGTATGCACAGATACAATTTGCCATAGCACAAATAGTTCTTTTTTAGATTAAGTAAGTATTCATGTAAGTAGATATATAACAAATGTTAAAAATTCCTATAACAAAAAATATGCCTGAAAGTTAACATTCCAGTACTTCTTTCTATACAATTTGTGTATTTTCATGTACCATGAATTTCAAAAAATTTTTAATTGAAAATGCGAATTTTAAAAATGTAAGGTGCAAGATGTAAATTGTCACCAGTTTATATTTTGTAATTTTGTTTATGCATGTTTGCTTTTGTTGACTGCACAGCATAGTAGTGTCAGTTGAGCAACATCTGTGAGAAAAACAAAAGACGATTCATTCTGCCAGAAATTTGGAAACAATGTGCTGTACTGATGGGCATTTCAGAGTGTTTGGGTGTCAATCTGAGTACAGTGCAGACGATTCAGAAAGAGTTGGTTGAGTCTAATAGTTATTATGATGATATGACAGCTTGGAAAACATACACTAATCATTCTGATAAGGAAAGAAAACTTGTTACTGAGAACCTCAGACTCAACCCAAAAGCCTACATCACATGCCTTGAGGAGGTAGTGCTACCTTGGGTTAAGAGGATGACTGCTGGAAGACCCTATATCTGGCAACAGGACTCTGCATCATGCCACACTCCAAGAGAACACAATCATGGTTGTCAGACAATTTCTGCTACATCATCCCTTATATCTGGCCACCTAACTACCCAGACTGCATCCCACTTGACTATTATGTGTGGGGCACAGTTAAGCAAGAAACAAAACTCTTTGTAACACCAAAGATGAACTGAAGACAAGGATTATGACAGCACTCTCTAACAAGCACGGAGACCATCCAGAAGAGTTGCAGAAGATTCCTGCAACTTGCCTGGAAGCCATAAGTGAAGCCAATAGTAATTTTATTGAATAAATTTACTTTTTAGTATTTTAAGATAATTCCATATTAATGTAAGATATTTTACCTAATTGATCATTTATAAGAAAAGGATTAGAGTAAATATATCATTACTTTAAGTAATCTCAATGTTATTATATAGCAAGTTTCATAGTGCTAAAAATTTCTGAATTACCACTTCTTTGTGAGAATTAAAAATTAAAGAAATAAAAGGTAAAAGAATTGTATAAATTATACTTACGAAGTCTGAAGAGCATGTTGTTGGAAATCTTTTACTTCTGTTACTCTTTTATGTTGTATATGTTGACTGGAATAAGAAAAAAAGCTAATATACAAACATGCTCTAGTATGTTAAAAAGAAATACTATAGATATGAGAGATTTTCATACATAATAGAAAAAATTGCTTATGCTGCAAAAAGTAAATTCGCAAAGATTCAAATAAACTTACCCTTTGAGGCTATCAAAAAAAGCTGCAATATAACTGTGGATGTGAAGCACCTCATCTCTGCACAATTGTACAATGTAACCAGACTGGAGAGCAATTTTCCACAAATCCCATACTTGGGGCTCCGAAAGACGTTGGTAGCAAAGCATCAAACCAACTGCAAAAGTCAAATTTGATTGCAAAAAGACAAAACTGAAAAAATAAAATAATTTCTCGTTGTAAAAAGTATAAGATTCTAACTTATTGTTTGAAATAGCATGTCATTTCAGTCTGACTATACTCTAATTTTAGCCATATAGCGAGTTGAGAGTGAGAAAGAAAGCATAGTATCTAGGTTTAAAACAAAAAGGGAAAAATTTTACTTTATTATAATGGTGTATATAAAATACATCAACACTTAAATGTAAATGTCATTTGTTTGACAGCAGGTTAAATTTCACAATACAAAAAAAAAAATCATTTTCGGAAAGTATATATTTACAAATCCTGGTAATTGCATAACAGAAATAAGTTAATATTGGAAAGTGCACGATAAGAGGTTGACAATATATTTGCAGTTAGTCAATCAGTATAAAATAAAATTAATGGCAAAAAAGTATACTATAAATATATACTCATTTTTAAACAGTTTTCTTAAGGAAAATAAAAGGAGAAAAGAAAAAGGATATTTGAGCCTTATATATATATATATATATATATATATATATATATATAGATAACACAGATCTAAGCAGAATGAGAGATCTTTCACCACAGGATCAAAGACATGATGACTTACATATGATCCATCTTTCCATTGTATCCTGAGAAAGGTATTCACATTGAATCTGAAATTTGAAAAGTACTTGTCTTTTAAAGTTTGTATTATAAATTTAATAGATTAACTTAATTTTAATGCTAAATAAAACATTTTGAAACATTATATATATTATTACTATGATCACAAATATATTTCAATATAAAATTCAAGGTATGGAAAAAAAAAAAAAAGAAAAAGAAAAAAGGAAAATATGTTCTCTTAAATGGCCAGTTTTTCAGCCAACTCTCATCAAGAAAAAAAGATTCAAGAATAAAACAAAATTACCAATAAAAACAAGGTAAACTGTTCTAAAAGTAATGACAGACAGATTAATAGGTCATCTAAGTAATGCCAGGTAATTTAGTGAATAGAGAAAACCTTTGCTTACAAAGAAACGATTGTTGTAAAGCATGAATGAAAGATCTTCAAATAAAATGACAAACACTCAACACTTAGAATTTTAAAGGAGTTGTTTAAAAAAAAAGAAAAAAAGTCATTCCAACCAAATTCAACAGAGGTCCAGGATCAATCAATGTCAATTTATTTTTTTAAATTTTCACCATTTCTTTACTTCTATGAGAAAAGTCTTTCCTGAAAATTTCAGCTTCATAGTTCACCCATTCTCATTTTATTCTTGTTGTTTTACAGCTTGTTTGTAAATTTCCAGTTTTTGACTTTGCTCCATTTTCAAAGGCTCACCATTTCAGAAAAATTTTGTTGCTAGTCTTAGCAAAGTTATTTCCCAAAAGTAGACCAAGAGTAGTTTCAAAAACAGTGGGAGTTGATGGTTTTATTACATTAAGCTAATAATTATTGCAAATGCTGAAAATAAAAAAATAAAAAATGGCCCCAGGACAGAAATTTAGGTGTATCATCTTTTCATTTGATTCATCTCTGAGAAAAATAAATCTAAAGAAGTTAATAATTATTTGCCAATCACTCAATCATTTTGGAAGTTAAGGTATCAATCTTTAAAGGCAATTTGCTTCGAAAACTTTTCTAATTGTTGCACATTAATTTTTAGGACCTTGAATTATTGAAAAGTTACAAATGTTTGAATGTGTCCGATTTTCAATAGGTAGTGATGGACAAGTTAAAATATTCATGAAAATTAGCAACACTGGTTGTTGAAGTTCCTTTTCAATCTTAAGACAACTGCTAATTTTTAATGATTTTTAAAAGCTGCCTCTTCAATTTAAGTAATTATGTAAGAACTTACTTGTTAGCAGTTGTGAATTCAAGACTTGTTTTATTCAGTGGTACATGCTGATGACAGGTTAATGCTAAATTCTGTCATATGTTGTAGTCTTTCAACTCTCGTAGTTTCTGTATTCCTGATTGTAGAACATTTTCAGATTCTATTTTATCCAAGTTAGATGCTGACTGGTCTAAAAATAACATCATCTTGATGGAAAGTGCGATTTCATCAAGTGGTTTTAATGGATTCTCTCCCTTACATAAACATACTCCGTTCTTTCCAATGTTCTATAACAGCTAGATATTTTGATGCTTAAGCCAAGAGGAATAAACTTCAGATCTAGTAGCATGCATATTTAAAATGTTTTCCTTTCTCACATTTCTCAGTACAAGGACTTATAGACACCCCCTTACTGGAGTCTTAGGAATATACAAGGAGTTAGCCCTGAGCATCAAACTTCTGCATGCCACTCTTCAGGTCCCTGTAGATGTTAGATGGTTCAACATTTATGGCAATTTTTGATGGAATTTTTCTTATCTCCATTGCTTTATCACATCATGTTCATACCTGACCTTTATCTAGTTTCAACTACCTGAATATCCTAGGAGACAATGGCCTAATGAATACCACATTTTTCTGACGGTTCTGACTCCTAGAGCAGTTAGTGAAATTAATACGCTTTGATTCAGGAAGAATTAACTAGACTAGAAGCTCTAATCACTCTGAACTGGGTAAGCATCTTACCTCTCAGGGTATTCTTTCAGATAAAGCAATATTGCTTTCACTTCTGTACGTCAACTGCTGAGATATTAACAATCATTGCCAAAAGAGTCTATCAAGTTTTAGATAAGAATGAAGTTTAGGCTGCTGCATTATCCTCAAAGGTATTTGACAGGATATGGAATACTGGTCTTCTTCAAAAGTTGAAAGACTGTGCTATTTCTGGATGAATTTCTGAATTGATTCAATCTTTATTTTCAAATTGTGAAATAAAAGTTGTCTTGAATGGCCATTTTTATATTAATGCAGATGTCCCCCAGGAATCTATCATTGGACTTACACTGTTCCTAATTTTCAACTTACTGATGTCATCACTTCTCAACTTGGTATCTATGCTGATGATAACTATTTACCTGTCTTAATAGTAAGTCTGATCAGCTCGATAAAATCAAATTAGTGGCTGACCTTCAAAATGACCTACAATCTGCTAACTGGGGCAAGAAATGGTTTGTTAATTTTAATGTACCCAATTGTCTGGGAGAACCCTTTTTGCCTTCCATCAGCCTGGCTGATGCTAACCTCCAGGAGAGGTTATTTCACTTTCTTGGGCTAACATTTTCTGCTGATATGAAGTAGAAAGATTATATTGAATCAATAGCTAAGTTTGCTGCTAGGAAAGTTGGTTCACCATGTTGTATCAGACTTTTTTTACCAGGTTCTATCTTGTACATTTATAAGTCTACCATTTATCTTTGCATTCAATATTGCTGCCACATATGGTCTGCTGCTTCTGTTATGTATTTAAAAATTCTTGATAAAATACAAAGGTTATGCAATGTTATTGGTCCTGACCCGGCATCTCAGCTTCAGTCATTTTCCAACTGCCCTAACATAGCCCAGCCTTGCCGTGCCTTCTCTATAAATCTTTTCTTGGTAATTGTTCTGATGAGCTTTCCTCTTTGATAACTAAACTTTATAAATTTAAGTATATTACTAGGTTGTCAGCCAGGTCTCATCATTTTGCAGTTAAAATGGCTAGATGTAACCATAAGTTCTATACCAACAGTTTCTTATCTTGCACTCCTTGCTTGTGAAGTTCTTTTCCAGTTTCTTGCTTAAAACTGTTTACTTTAGACCAAGTTAACCAGATAATAAAGACTTACAAATCCTGTCTATATTTGAATCCAAAACTAATAAAATAAGAAGGCCATTGATCAAGGCAATTTTACTTTCCAGCATCTTAACATTGATTTTAAAGGACCTTTGCTTAATCCTACAAAAGGAAATCAATGTGTTTATAAATAATTGATAAGTTTTCAAAGTTGTTATTTTGTAAATGCTTGCAGAGATACTAATAAAATAATTATTCAATGTTCCAACCATCTTTTCTCCATTTTTGGAATGGAGAACATGATACATAGCAATCAAGCTTGATTTTTTTTATCTAAGAAACAACTCAATATTTATGCAGCAAGAGAAAAATGACATCACATACTAGTTGATAAGATCCAAAGTGTACATGACAAACGAGATCTCAAGACTGGGAGATGATTTTACTTGACACACTTTATTCAAAACAATCTCTTTTGTGCACAACACCACCTCATATGAAAGATTGCTTTATTATTCTTGCAAATCTACTGGTGATAAATACTGTGTGTGTGAGAGAGAGTGAATGAATTACAATTGGCAAACATTACAATATAAAACTCTTTACTTCTTTAATACTAAAAAGTTGACCTACTGCCCTTTTATTCTTCTTTAAAGATATACCATTTTTTCTCCTTTTCTTCCTAGCCATACAGGAGATAGGCTTCTTAGATGTTTATACAAATAAATCTATAGTTTGAAAGTTTATTTTTCACTCTCTTTCTGCTTTATATTAACAATCTGCCCAAGAATGTTCTCAAAATGTTAGTTAATATCTATGCAGATAATATGGGTGCACCACCAAATATCTAGATGGCCAGTTCTAACAACTCAATGCTAAAACTGGCTTGTAATTTTTAAGCCTAGTATTTTTTCATCATCGCCAAATTGCTTTGAGCATCTTTTGGGATTCAAGTTCACCTCAGACCTCAAGGGAAATTCATTATATATATATATATATATATATATATATATATATACACAAAAGACATGGGGAAAATGGTTGGCTCCTTATACTGTTTCAGAAAATACCTGATTGCAAAAACCATGTTCTATCTTTAAAAGAGTCAGATCAGACCAAATATGCATATATCTGGGCTGGAGCTACCAAATCCTCTCTTTTCAGGCTTAATGGAGATTAAAAGTGTAGATGACAAAATACTTTCTACCCAGCAGACAATGTCACAAACCTGTTACAACTATCACTATTTCCCTTGAAAATAGTTTGACAAGCTACATTCTCTAATTCCACAAGTTCAGATGTTTACAGCTAAGACCTGTTATGCCATATACACAGTGGGTGAACCCCCTTCATTCTCTTTGTATTCCATTAGTAAAAAAGCTTCTTTCCAAAAACTGCTACTTTGGAGAACAAACTCCTATAAGGATGCTTCCCCAAACACTACAAATCTTAATCTATTCAAGTCTATAGTTACATACCCTCATAATTGGCATTTACTTCCTCCTACTATGTCCATATAACATCTTAATTTAGTAAACCTCTACCCTGTGTTGCTTTTGGGTCATATCAGGTGAACATTTAATAATAATAAAAAAAAATTTTTTTTTTTAAAAATCAGCTTTTTATTAATGATTCTTCAGTGACACTAGCAACTGTTACATGTTAACCCTCAGTATGGCCACATACATTTATTTTCAGGAGTAAAAACTACTGAATATGAAATTGTACCATATTATAGTAGCATATTTGATAACACTGCTAATAATGACATTTCCCTGCCAGAGACAGAACCAAATAGAAAAGGATGATAAATTTTGCTGCAGCAATATTACTAGGATCATCCATGGAATAGTCAATCTGTTGATAGTGATAAGCAAGGTGTTACTAATTCTCATAATATTGATGTGCTATACCATGTTTTAAGTATAAAAAAAAAAAACATTCCTAAATACTTCTGTGATCTACTTACAATTTCTGTATTTGGCACACTCATCAATTTAGAAGGTTCTGAAAGGAGGCTCAAAATCTGAACTGATCTCATTTGATCAGCAGGCAGATTTCTGCGTGGATAGATCACATGTAGAGAGAGCAATGCTGGCAGTAAAATCTGAAATTAAAAAAAAAAAAAAAAAAAAATGTTAGTTGCAATACTATTCAAACTTTTAATCTAAAAATCTGAAGACATGATATTTTTTTAATGTATAAAGTTGAAATTTCAACTTAAAATAAAGCCTTTAAAGTAGGTACCTCCAATTTTACCATGGGAAAATCAGCATAGTCTGAAGTAAAAGGCCTCAAACTAAATAAAAACAAAGTTTTCTCGACAAAATGTTTATGCTATCATGAAGATAGATCAAAGTATTTTTTAATTATTTTTACAATTTTTTAAAATTGTTCTAACAGGTTCTGAAAGGCTCATTTAGTGGTAGAAAATCTTTTTTTCTCTCGTCAGTGAAAGGGGTAAATTGACGCTAGAATTTATTACATCAACAGCGTAATATTACGCAAAGGCATTTTTTGACTGTGAAAGACACATTAATTTGGAAATTCTTGCAAAACTCAAATAATCGTCTGATTTTGATGAAAATTTCAGGACTTATTCACAAATGACTGAAATGATTTTTGAAATAATTATTTTTAAAAAATATTTTTTTAATTTGTTACCCCCCAATATTTAATTTCCAGAAATGCCGAAAAATGCAACTCGGTCACAAAATATAAATAATTTTCATTAAATTCAGGAATCATTAAGGAAAGCTAATCAACTGTCTTTTTTCTTCAAAACAAGCTACCTTTTAGAAAATCAGCTCTGAATTAGGAAAACAAAAATGCAATAAAACTATGCCAATTTTTATTTGGGTAAACTTTTAATTACTTTTATAAACATAAATTAAAATTGTGTCATTGTCTGAATAAAAAAAAATTTTTTTCCGTTAGTAATGAATTTTTACAAGAATTGTTTTTATTTTTCATATTTTTTATTAAGTAATTTAAAAAGTTTCATAAGTCTTTTACAATTTTCTCCTTATAGGTCTCTCAGATGTTTTTAATGTGTGACAAATATATTTATTAATCGAAAAATTTAAAAAGTTACTCTAAAAGAGAAGCTTTTTTTTTGTAATTTAATTAAAACTTTATTTTTGCATGTTAATTTCCCGTTTTTGGTAAGTACGGGTGCCCATAAATGATATAAATCTGTAAAAGGTCACGTGACTCAAGGGTTGTCCGCCCTTACATAAAATTTTCCGGTATTTATCTTACTGCTATTCTTTTCATGCATGTCTCTGAATCACTCAAGAACTTATTTCTAGTCAGAATTTAAATATTTAAAGCAACTTTTATATTTTTAACTTATTAGTTTAATCATTTTTAATATTAATTGTGAATCTATCTACCTGACAGAATTTAGAACAAATCAAAACTTCTTTTTTATTTGTTTTGCTTTTTAGGGCTGTTCATTCCAATGGCATGTGGTAATGATTCATAAAAGAAATTATTAGGGATAAAAATGTTTACTTTCAATGTGTGTTTGCAAAATGTGACTAAGAAATAAATATGTACTACAATTGTATGGTGGATAGGCTAAGATTAAAACAATTTGGAAAAGGTTTCATTTTTTCTTTTCAATTGAATGAAAAAGTCATTTTTTAGTTTCTTTATTTCATAGCCTAATCCTACTAATGAAATTACGCATTTTCAATGTTAACCTAATACTTTAAAGTTTATTTTTAATTGTAAATGAATGTACAAAACATGTTATAAAATTATTTTTACCCTTAGTTATCAAATTAAGGGAGATACCTACATTCACAATGGAAAAAAATCAAGAGGAAAGTTGGAATTTAAAAAAAATGTTTAATTTCAATTTGTTTGCAGAATGTTTTTAAGAAACAAATATGTACTACAGTTTTATGGTGCCTAGCTAAGATTAAAACAAATTGGAAAAGGTTTCATTTTTTTTTTTTTCAATTGAATGAAAAAGACATTTTTTTCTATTTTATTTCATAGCCTAATCCTACTATTGAATTTATGCATTTTTATTGATTAACTCCTACTTTCATGTTCATTTTTAAATTGTAAATGATTGTACAAAACACATGTTATAAAATTATTTTACCCTTAGTTATCAAATTAAGGGAGATACTTACATACCTGTATCTGGAAAAGCAGCTAAAAAGTGAGGAGGATTGGAGTGCCAATTAAGAAAACTCAGGGCCACAAAATATTCCAGAAATTCCTTTCTCTTCAAGATATTGCATAAATACAGTATGACATGTACAAAAAATATAGATACTTATTTATAACATCTACAGTTATGTAAAAATTATATTAGATATTTTTACCTAGTTATAATATGAATAAGGCATAATAAAGATATTAATAATTAGCATAATATTTCATAACTTTACTGGGTTATTTTAATTTCATTCTTTGTTATTAAATTGTAAAATTATTTTAAAAGCAATTTCAATTTTTATTTATTTAACAAGCATATTCAATCATCCAGCTATAATGCTAAACGAACATTGTATAAAATATTATGTAATTGATGAAAATATTATGTTATGGTTAGCTATGCAGTTAAAAAACAGAATAGATACATAAAAATTTGGCACTTCTGGACACCATACTTGGGGTGTTGACAGAACAGTAGCTGACATATTCAATCAATCACAGCTCGAATTACGTTTATGACAGGACTACTGTATTTAAGATAAGTTTCTGTCTTAAATTTCATAAAGTAAGGAATTACTATTGTGTGAAATCAGATTAAGGTAAGGTTCAATTTAAACAATTGACTTTAAAAAAGTGTCTTTGATGTATATATATTTTTTTCAAGATTTTTTAAACAGAAAGTTGGCTACTGTTGACATAACCTGTCAAATTTAAAGTTTGTTTTTTTTTTTTTAGAAAAATTTCGGATTCCAATCGATATAATTTCATTTTAAAATACACCAGTGTATTTTGATTATTGGAATTACTAACTTTAATCCCTTGGCTTTCAAATAGACCTAATTTTAAAGCTTCAAGATAGATTAATTATTTTTAAATTTAGGTATCTAAAAATTGATTGGAGGTACCTACTTTAAAGTATTTTACTACAATTTATAACATTAAGAAAAATTTTTTTTTATGTGAAATATTCCATTAATCCTTCATAAAGGAAATTCATAATTAAGAAAATATGTTTAAAAGCCTTTTTTTCATCAAAGTCACTTAGAAAAGTGCAGTGTTTATATTATAAAAGCTTTTGATCACATCAGAAGAAATCCTCAATTTTGATCAGTGGATCAAAAACATTTTTTAGCAACTGATTCTATAATCACTTTTGGAAAAATTCATAATATGCCATCTAGTGAACAAAAAGCTTATTACTAAAATTTTGATCGATTGGCTTGTTTCTTTTTATGGCTTATCAACTTTTTGCAGGTTATTTTAAATTCACAAGTTAAGAAAAGTGTCCTACACAAACTTTTGGAAATTAACATCAAACCCTTGCTTTAAAAATTCTTGCTAAGCAACAGAAAAAAGTTATTTTTGGAAAACACTGGCAATGGAAAACTGAATTTATTACAAAAATCCAAACCGAAAAAAAACTCATCTCATCTAGGATAATCTTCAATATGATCAACCAGAGGAATTTAAAGAGCATTTTTTATTACAAATTGTTGCAACCCAAATAACTTACTGTGAAACTCATTCAAATGATACATGAGAAAAATATTTTTCAAGATAAAGAGGTTGATTGGTAATTTTGTTGCATGTTATACAATTTGTTAAATTAAACATAAATTGCAGAATGCTCATTTTTTAAATGAGCATTCTGTTATTACAAATGCAATGCAGAAACACATCAAGGAACTGATGAGAAGTTCAACATGCATTAATATCTCTAGACTTGTCACATTCAAACTACTGCTAGAATTAGACTATTAACAAAATAGCAAAGAGAATGAAGAAAGAGAAAATTAGACACTAACTTGTAAGAAAAAGAAAGACTAAACAAAAATAAATTACCCTGGAATGTGGTACAAACTCTTCAGCTAGTTTCTTCATGGGAGGATCATAATCTATGATCATCTGGCCAAGACGAGGGAATGCTGGTTCTCTACAACATATATATTTAAAGTTATGTGACATTTTAAATTTTATTTTTTTTATAAATTTTGTTTGTTTTGAAATATGAAGTGCTATAGATTTTTGTCTTAATTTTTACAAACACAATACAAGCCTTACTGTTGTGCTGTAAGCATGCATTGTACAGACATCATTGACTTTCTCCAAAATTTTTAATGAATGAATTAAAAATATTAGCTAAAAACTCACCCACTGCCATGTTGATATTCATATCCCAGGTGGAAGACACCAAGAACAGTTTTCCGGTCTTCTACTTTAGACACAACCACCATTATACAGACATAAGTGACAATAAGATCAAGGTAGTTTTTGGTGAGATCATAGTTCAAGCTCTGAAATATTAAGTGAAACATGCTGAAAGGATAAGCTCTAATATTTATTTTTATAGAATTCAGTTTCCAAAAAAAAAAAAAAGAAAAAAAAGTTATTTCAAAGCACTTCAAGATAATAGGAAAAATGTTTTAAGTTAATGTATTTGTTAATAAGGGTAAACATTTCAAGCTTGCTTAGAACATACCAATAATGGTAATGATAATATTAGCCATTTTCTATATATGTACGCATCGCTCATTCACTAATGAATTAGAGCACTCTGGCTATTGGGTGTGTATAATGATAATATACATGCTAAAAAGTCTGCCTTCTTCTACCGAGTGCCCAGAGCTCAGAGGTGGAAATGCCGACTGACGCCACTTTGGTAGGGTTTCAATCCTGGGTTAAAAGCAATCGGAGTCTAACTGTACTGATGAGCTGTGATACAGTGAGGCAGATCTGTCTGCGGATGGCTATATATATAGCATCCATTAACCAAGCAGCCAATAGTACTATTGGTTGAAATTTATGAAAAAAAAGTCCACTAGCTGTTAATGCTACTTTCCAGTATTGATGAAGTAGTGCGGATGTGCGTTGTGGTGCATTGGATATCAGCTCGGAACGAGAAATCGGACAGCCGAGTTCGAATTCCAGTTGAATTCATTGCATTCACTTACGCGCAAATACCCTTGGGAAAGGTATTAATCCGTCTCTTCCTTCCAGTTATGGGTTAAATGACAGGACAGATTGGGTTCTGTAGCCTTAGCAGGCAACCAGTATACCGCAGAAAGCAATGGCAACCTACTGTGGGATAATCTTCGGCCCAGTCAGTTATGTCTCTTTTGAGACATGATCGCCCAAGCGTGGTTCATGTATGTCACTTTACTGACTGACTGAGTGTGGATAAGATAAAAAAGAAAGAAAAGTTTCTGCATTAAGTTTTGGGGTAAGGAGTTATTAACATTATCCTTATATTTGTTATGATGAAAGATGAAGGCAATAGTGTAAATAGAGAAAAATTCTAAAAATTGAAAAATAAATACATCACCAGATCCTACATTAACATCATGAAATTCACTAGTTGAGACTGAATAGTAAAATATATCAATAAACAAAATTTCCTGATAACAAACAGTTTCATTAACAAAATATTTTTATCATAGCAAAATCTGATGCATAGAAAAAAATAAGGTAATATATATAATTTATAATTGCAGTATTCAGATGAGGAAAATAATATAAAAACTATTAAAAGGAGGAATGAGAATTCAATTCAAATGTTTACTATTTCTAAAGTATGTTTTCTTGAATTATAAAACTAGGACTTAGACAGGAGAATAGTTGTACACATTTCTTTAATGATCATACATCCATATCTGGTCAGCATCAAATTGCTGATTATGAAACATCATCATCGATGGTCAGGACATGTAGCATGAATGAAAGAATCAAGTTTTTCATGTCAAGTCTTATTCAGTGAGCTCACTTCAGTAAAAAGATCATGAGGTTGCTCTCATTGTGTAACAGAAGTGCTATCTTTCACAAATTACTATAATATATTTACAGAATTTTCAAGTTATATCTATTTTCTAAGTACTACCAAATTCATATATAGTAAAAATTATATGTGTGTAAAGGATTCATATAACAATTATTTTTAAAAACAAAAAATATAAAATTAAAAGGACTAATAAAATCATAAAAACAAAATGTACAGGTCCAGAGTTGTTGAATTAACTTTAATAAGCTTCTGACAAAAAGGTGACTGTTCATCCTGAAATGTTCTACCAAGCAGCAACATTACAAGTAGGAGTAAGGTTAGATTACTTCCACCTAATACGAAGTATTTATGATGGATTTATTTATCTCTTTGATAAGATGAAGATAATGAACTTTGTTAATGCAGCACTAGATACCAACATACAATTTACTCTAAGTGTTTCATAACACCCAAGTAAAGAAAAATATGATTTCTTTAACTTACAATATCTAAAGATATCTGGCAAGCATCCATTGTGGTTAGCAGTTGTGTAATGTGATCCTGTATTAAAAAAATAAAGTAAGATTAATATTTACATACATACACAATATATTACAAATTATACTTTAGAACATGTACAAACTATAATCTAATACAAAATTGTACATTTTGTTTTAACATTGAAAGAACAATGTCTCATCAGGTAGTTAAACATTTTTGAAAAAAAAAAAAAAATTTATGAAGATTCACTTCCTTTTGTTATTGGAAAATTTTTCGTACAAGGTAAAGAGGGTAGGAAAGATGAGAAAGCAAAAAAGAAATCAAGAAAGAAGAAAAAGATGAACACCAAGAAATAGACACCAAATTTAGGTAGGAAGTAAAATATAGACATATACAGATATCAGTCACGTGATGTCTGGGCTTAACAAAGAGGAAAAAGTGAGAAAATGCACAGAAGGGAAAGTGTTGAGGAGACAACAGAAGCAGCAAAGGAATAGAAATTTCAAACTTTGGCCAGAAGTGAATTGCGGATAGATATATTTGTTCGTAACATTGTATAAAACTAAATCCTTTGGCATTTAAAAAAAAAAAATGGTGAAATCCCATACACAAACATAGGAATTATTCAAAAAGTGCAGAACTGAGAACATTTTAAAATAAAACACGAACATACAAAATTGGTTAGTGCTAATATAATAAATTGGAGAAGTAAAAATAAAATTTAAATTAAATTAAAAAATAATAAAAATTAAAGGAAAAATTAATGTTAAAAATAAAATTTAAAACATTAAATAGATCACAATTTGTAATAGAAAATAAAGATAACATCAGAAGAAAGATCATATAGTTAAAGTAAATTATCAAGATAGTAAGATTAATACTGTAAAAAGTTTATAATTGCTGGAGTTTCAAATCTTATATTTTATAATTCTAGCAGATTGTAAGGTTAATTCTTTAATATGTTTACAATTTACTGTGGTTTCATACCTCTGATTCAGTAATATATCACTGTTAATGTATTTAATAATTTCCATTTTTTTCTTGTAGACCAAAGAAAACATGGTTCATATACTGATCTAGATATTCTATCCTGTTTGAGAATTTTCTATTTAACTTAGTGTTTTTATTTCCTATTTTTAGCTTCCAAAAATATTTAGAAAGTGATGTCATATTTTGTTTATCCTTATTAGTAAAAGGTGAGAGATGATTGTAAAAATGCTTTTTAAAAAAGTTCATTGTGTTACCAATATAAATTTTAGTAAAGCTTGGGTTTTCTACAGATAGATAGAGCACATGTAGACCAGGGATTTAATTAAACACTTATTAGATAATGGCCTTGATTAGGGTTTCTACAATTACAAAAGTTTTTATAATATTCCATGATCAGTTGAACATTGCATTAAAATACCCCTCTAGCAAAGAAATATTTTTGCAATCCACCGAGTCGAATGCTGCGATGAAATCAATGAAGCAAACAACAGTAGATTGCTGATAGACAAATTCTTGAACAGCGATGGGCCTGAGGGAGAAAATATTATCTATGCAGCCTCTGCCCCTATGGAAGCCTGCTTGGTTCTGAGGTCCCGGATATTCTAGAAATGACATAGTAGGATAATTGAGAAAATTTTTGAGGTGACATCAATCAAGCTAATGCCTCTATAGTTGCGGCAATCACAATGGTCGCCTTTTTTGTAGAAAGGGAGGAGTATTGCATAGCTCCAGTCCTGAGGTAGTTGTTCAGAGCACCATACAGCGTCAAGAATTGAGTGTAAGCATCTGGGCATAAGGTCGGGACAGCTCTTGTAGAGTTCTGCCAGAAGTCCGTCCTCACCTGCAGCCTTTGTTATTCTTTAGTTTTTTTTTAAACTAAATGATTTGAAACTAAGTCTAGTGTTATGTCTAAGTTGTTTTATATTAGAATTAATAACTATGCTAAGACCAAAAGATCTAAAATCTTTATGAATTAATTTTCTAAGTCTATCAACCTTGCTCCCAGTAGATTTATTTACTATCATGAGTCCATCATCTCTATAAAGCCCTATATTATTTAAATCTATTTCTTTAAATGCTGTGAGATTGTACAGAAGAAATAATCTAATTAAATCTGAATACTCTGCAACATCCAGGCTTCCATAGATAAATCAATATTATCAGTTGAATTTTTAGTCCATTCTCCGTTATTGTGGATAAGAACTGATTTCCTGCACTTCAAAGTTGTTAATTTCCTCTTTAGAAATGTCTAACTAAAATTCAGCGAATACAAGGGCTACAAGGAAGAGTTTTTTATATATAGATGGATAAAAATCCACAATCATAATCCTCTAGTAAAGAAATATTTGAAAAACACAAAACAATTTATGATAAAATTCTTAGGGACAGAGGTTACTGATCTTCTGAGATCAATTTTGTAGAAAAATATAGTGGCTTCAGAAAGATAGAAACAGAAAAATCATATGTTATAATCCTCCATTTAATCAGTTAATTTTAAACTGGGACATAAATTTCTTTCCCAAAAATAACCATTTAAACAAAATTTTCAATAGGAATACACTAAAACTCAGTTTTAGTTGCTCTAACAATTTAGAAAAAATAATTAAATTACGTAACAATAAAATATTAAAATTATACAACAAAAACATTTGTAATTGTAGAAACCCTAACCAATGCCCATTATCTAATAAGTGTTTAACTAAATCCCTGGTCTACATGTGCTCTATCTGTAGAAAACCCTAGCATTACTAAAGTTTATATTGGTAACACAATGAACTTTTTTAAAAAAGCGTTTTTACAACAGGATAGAATATCTAGATGAACCATGTTTACTTTGGTCTACAAGAAAAAAAAATGGAAATTATAAAATACATTAAGAGTGACATATTACTGAATCAGAGGTATGAAACTACAGTAAATTGTAAACATATTAAAGAATTAACCTTACAATCTGCTAGAATTATAAAATATAAGATTTGAAACTCCAGCAATTATAAACTTTTTACAGTATTAATCTTACTATCTTGATAATTTACTTTAACTATATGATCTTTCTTCTGATGTTATCTTTATTTTCTATTACACATTGTGATCTATTTAATGTTTTAAATTTTATTTTTAACATTAATTTTTCCTTTAATTTTTATTATTTTTTAATTTAAAAATTATTTTCTTTTGTTTTGAACGTTGCAAATATTTTCAATGTTCCTTATTCATTTGGATTTGGAGATTATATATAAAATCACAGTCTGAATTTATTATGCAAATCAAATAAACTGCAATAACTCAAATTTTAGACCAATCTTTGTCAAATCCAAACTCATATATTTCCACCCTTAGTAAAATATTTAAGTAAATCTGCACATTTTCAATGGTTAGTTTTTGATATATTTGGAATTTATGAAAATGAACTGATTGATTAAACTAATATTAGGTTAAAGCCTCTGAAATATAATAAAAGCTATATTCTCTTTCTATATTTATCTTGGATATATCAAAGGAATTTTGCAAAGATCAGTGAACAATAAAAAAGGCTGTTGAAAATATAACTAAGTTGAAAACTTGAAGCAAAGGAAAAGGTTTTTTTAGAATTTGCTTCCATGAGAGGAATATAAATTGAAACAACCACTTTTGACTATCATTTAGATCTTTGAAAAGACTGGAATTGGGGCTGAAATTGAGGACAAAAAGGTGTTGAATACTTTGTGATCTTCCTCACTAAAGCAAATATTTTACATCAACATTGGGCCAAAAAATACATGAAAATTGACAATTCTAAAGTAATTTTCAAGGACAAAATCTCGGGTGACATGTGACAGATGGGCCAAAGGACGGATTTTATCCAATGTGATGTACTTGTGGCTAAAAGAAGGCAACAACGAGACAGTAGTGTTATGATACGTGCTGGAATTGTCAACCAAATCACTACTGGACTATTCAAAGTTGATAAAGAAGTTAAACTGAACAGTGCTAACTATTGCAATTTTATGAACAAGATTTCTTTGCATGATACAAGTCCTAGTTTCACAGTTTCAAAGTGAAGTCTGTATTTATGTATGACAATGCTCCTTTTCACATAGCTTACCCATGAATTCTTTGAGCATAAAAGATTTATAAGAGAAGAAAATGGAATGGCAATCAATTCTTGATGGATATTGTTTGTTATTGAGAAAAAGGGTCACTAGATTAAAATGTAAATGATTCAAAGATTTATGTTTGTTAATTGTGCTATTATAAGTGTTGATCAATTTTTTTATGATTTCATTACCTTTCTCTTGAAGTAAAATATGATTTGATTTTGCCTAATAAGTTCAGATGGCATTTCTTCAGAATACATCAAATAACTTCAATAAAACATTGATACTATGTAAAATTTGAGCTCAGGCTTTGCTTTAACATCTAAATTGGTTGACAGTTTTTTAAATCTAATTTCAATTATTGAAGTTTATGACTTGCTTAATAACTTGAGACAGTGTTTGTGTGTATATAAGAAGCTGAGGTTAATAACTTTTCCTAGAAAAATAATTAAGAAAAAATAATATTTTTGAAGATTAAAGGAATGATTCTTTTCAAGGAATTTTTATTTTTGACTTATCTAAAAGAAATAAAACTTAAATTTATCCATTAGTACATGGTTCTGATTGTTCAATATTTCAACATCAACAGAAGTGGTTTAGTATATGTGACAAAATGTACTCTATATTAAAAATCAAAGCAAGTTAAATTTCATTTCAAAACCAAGTATTTAAACTGGAACTTTTTGAGAATCCTTATAAAATACAATTTTAAAAATTATTTGTTTTATACCCATTCTGCTGATTTTATATTTTGAAAATTAATTAGTCTTAGAAATAAGGATAGTAGGCAATAAAAGTTTTAAAAATTCACCTTCAGGTCAAGGATATCCACGAAAGTATTATAGTACAGTGACAGAGACTTGACCACATCGCTTTTTATCTGATTCACATAAGAATACTGAAACAAAAAAAAAACAAAAAAAAACCTTAAATTTTCAAAAATAAATAATCTCGAATACACTATTGTGTATTAAATTGATGAGTTTTGATCAAATCTCATCTGCATTCATAACATCATTATCCATGCACATAATTATTTTTGCTAGCTTTCTATGAGCTTATGCTACTTATTACTTAAAGTGTGTATCTCATCATAAAGAATAATACATAATTTATTTAAAAGTAAAACAAGTAATAATCTGAATATAACAGCACTTTTAATCTCAGATCCGTTGTACTATCAACATATAAGCAAGAATTGTCAAGGTAGGCAAAAATCACTGGTTGATGCTTCTTGGCTCAGAAAAGGTCTTTTCTTTTCCAATGTTTCATTCAAATGAACTAAGCGTATCAACCATTGTATCATTGTGGAATTCCAGTAATTTGAATCCAAACAATTTTTTTTTTTTCACTTCTGCAATTTATTTGTTTAGGTTAAGATGTTAAAGATTTTGAATCTAAATATGATTTTTTTTTTCATCACCAATGACAAGTGTATCTAAAAATTACTTTTTGTAACAAAACAGAGAGAAGTATTTAATCATTTTTCTATATATTCTCTAAGTTCTTGCAATCGCCTAGTTTCTAAATGTATTAAGAGTTGAACAATCCAGTTTTAATTTTTCTGCAAGTTGTCTTTATGCAATGTTCCTTGAAAAGTTCTACTACATCAGTTTTTTATGCTGATATCTTCCAGTGTTCTTTATTCTTAAAATTTTAAACTTAAACCTATTTCTGACATGTAAATCCATATCAGTAATAGTTGAAATACTGCATCAAAGTCTTTAGTGACATTGCCTAATTTCCAGTACAATATTTGGTAGGTATGACAAGAACACAATGTCAAATATTTATTTTTATGCTCACATGTTTTTTCACAAACAACACTTAAAAAGTGTACATGTATAATCAATAAAAGTGAGGTAAGATTGAAAATATGCACCATATATATCAAGACAAATACTTACAATATAACTTTATGAAGTTTAATAAAATTTTCATTAAGAAAAAAAAAAAAACAAAGATTTATCATTTGGATGGTAATGGTAAAGAATTTAAGAAAAACAAATTTAGATACATACTGCATTAGATTTTTGATCAATGTTTGGGAAACGTCGGAGTATATTCCGAGTGACCTGCTCCATGTTCTTGTCAGCAAAAAAAGCGGGCTTTTTCTCAGCATTCTGCAGAGTCTAAAAATAGAGAAAAACTTTAACATAAAAGAGTTAATCTAAAGAGAAAAAGTTTGTCTTAAATATGAAGAGAAGTCTAATGGTAGAATCTGCATCCTGATTTCTCATTGTGGTTGCCACCAAGTTACCCCTAAAAAATAAATTTAAATTCTTGTTGCGACCAGATCCCATTTTGTTGTAAAATCAGCAGGTTCATTTCTCCGCAAAGCCAATCCTGTATTCTATTACCAGTGGCTTTGTCACCCCTTAAGATAATATCGAAGAAAAATTAGTGCCCTTCCTTTCCCTATACTGCTTAAAATGTTGACCGATCCCTTACACCTCCAGTGTAGAAATACATAGTTCTCAGGCCAAATACCTAAAACGACCTTTTCAGCTCCAGACGGCAATTAGGATGGTCACATGATAGTTTTTCTCCCTGATACAAGATACTGGCTTTAGTTAATAGCACTAGCAGTGTGCTAGAAAAGGTAAATTTTTTCCTTGTTTTTCCCTAAAGTTGAGTTTTAAGCTAAGTATTTTAGCACCTTATAAATGTATTTTTAATGCTTTGCTATTATTTTCTAAAAATATTTTCTACCCTTTTTCACGAATGATAAAAACCAAAACTTTCTTGCCGATTTCCTTATTCATCGTTTATTAAGTATAAAACTTCCCTAAAAGTTTTATTCTCTTTAATGTTTTGTAACTTTCAAAATGTAATGTTTTTTGTATTTTATTTTATGTTCATTTTTTAATTTGTTGCAGTTTTCACAAGGTTGTATTTATGTGTGAAATAAATGTTGCTTTTACATATTATGTGGCTTTCGTCAGTCCTTCCAAACACACAATTATCGATGCTAGACGGCCGTCACACTCATTACTAATGTCTGATAAAGCAAAAATAAGTTGGCTATGCCACTTATGATTCATGCAAAAACTAGAACTTTAGTCATTTTTTGCATGCATAATATTATTGCATATAAAAGAGAATTTATCACAAATGAAGTCTAGCTTCTGAAATATTTGCTTCTCATTGATACATGTTGTACATGTGATATATAACAGATATTGTTCTTTATATTCTAAGATACTGAATAGGTTCAGCTGATTTTAACAAAAGAATTTATGAAATTGTATACTTATCACTGGCCATACAAAGATATTTAAAAATGTAATCAACAGCAATGCAACTGCTATATAAAAATAAACTAATAAAAAGTGGCATTAATAAAAATAAAAAACTATCTATAGACTTCACAAAAGTTAAATGAGCTCACTTATTTGTTATAAATTTTCTAAATCTTTACAGTACAATTGCAGATTTTTTTTTGCTGATACTTTTTTTATAAAACTAAAACCTGAATAATTATAAAATGTGTGGCTTACATATTTACTTTCAAGTTATTGCACTATGAGATTCATAATTTTTAAGAAATTAAGTCCCTGTATCATGAAAGCATTTATAAGAAAAGGCACAGGGAAACAACTATGTTACAGTAGTGGGAAAGTGACTGAAGGCTAGATGCCTGATCAGGACCAATATACTGCATATTCTTTATATTTTATCAAGAATCTCTAAATAAATAGCAGAAGCACCAGACCAAATGTGTCTGCAATATTCAATTGTAGATTTATAAGTATGTAAGATATATCTGGCAAGAATAATTGTCAAGTGAACCAACTTTTCACAGAGCCCGGGGGGGGGGGGGGGGGGGGGCTCACTTGCATTAATGTAAAACACAGTCAGTATACTCACACACTGAGGAAAAGAAATCACTAGGGTTTTCATTCCCAAGATGACTACTCACCTAGAGAGATCTTACCTCTCTACAGAGGTGCAGTTGGCATATTCTACTGCCCCAACCAACAGGACAGCCTAAATGGAGAAGCAGCATCTGCCAACAAAGAAGCCTCCAAGAAGTACCTGAAACCTTCATGCAGAGCATTGAGAATGGATACAAGCTGCAAGAGGTTTTCGATATGGACAAGACTGACTTGTTCTGGAAGATGTCACCTTCCAGAATGTATATCACAAAGGACAAAGCCAAACCCCCAGGAGTTAAGGCACAGAAGGACAGAGTGACACTCATGATGCATGACAATGCTGCTGGCTTCATAATGAAACCAGGCCTAATCTACAAGTCTGTGAACTTATTCAAGAATAAGAATAAAAACTTGCTGTCTGTTCATGAGATATGAAACCCCAAAGTCTGGGTTACAGCAGTCCAGGCTTTGAACTGGTTCCAACAATATTTTATCCATCAAGCCAAGTAATACCTCTTAATCTTAAGCATTAAATTCAAGGTGTTTCTCATTAAGAATAATGCTGGTGGCCACCCTTTGAATTTGTATGAGGCAGTCCAGGATGAGTTCCTCCCTGCCAACACAACCTCCTTTATCCAGCCTATGGATAGATAGACTAAACTATCGCCCGGTTCACACTCCACCCACGTCTATTGAACAGGTGTAGAGGCTCATCCCTTGTTCCCTGTTTAGGATGTGGTTTCTGGCTTTCTCTTTTCCAATCTTTTCATTCTTACGTAGCCCCCGTGCTTCAGTGGCATTGCCGCCTTGCTTGGGGTGATATGATTAAAAAAAAAAAAAAAAAAAAAAAGTTTGATCTGCGGTCTCAAGGTACTTTACACTCAGAACTCTTTCCAAAACCTTGTGGACTCAATAGACTTAGATGAGAATTTCACATTAAAGGGGTATTGGAGTAACTTCACAGTTGCAATGAGCCTATCAGTCATCCAAGCTACTCTGAAGGACATCAAAAAAAGAAACCCCAACACATGCTGGAAGAAGGTGTCACCAGAGTGTGTTCTTGACTACAAGGGCTTCTCACTTGAAGAAATAGAGGACAAGGCTCCCGACAAGGTGCTGAGAGTGGCAAAAGTTTTGATAACATCATGCAAGATGAGGTCAACAACCTCATTGATGCCCACTCTGAACACTTGATGGGTGATGATTTGCTGGAGTTAACAAAATCTGCCAGTAAAAGGAAGAGGAAAGCAATAAATCCAGAGCAAGAGGAGGTAGAAGCGAGTCTAACACTGGAATGTCTGTCCAAACTTGACAGCAAAGGAGTTGCAGAGGAAGGCTGAAACATGAGATCTCTATATGATTTGGTCTCTTCAAATGTCACTAATGCTGCCATGTAGACAAAACACTGCTCACCACCACAAAGAAACAGCAACAGCAATTTTCCATCATAATGCTCATCAAGTTGACCAAGAAAGCCTTGCACTAATATATTACTTCTCCTGTAATTGCATTCTCAAAAATTTTAAAAATGAAAGTTAAAACATGATACAGAAAGGCACATTCGACTGATCATATAATTTCAACAGTCAATGCCTTGCAACATTTTGCTATGATTTTATTGTATCAGGGAGAAGTGACAATACACAGATATAAGTAAGTAATACTTTTATTCTCGGTAGTAACAGTAGTACACATCCATGTAGGGTGGCAACAACTAGTGAGCCGAGTAAAAAACAACCGTACTAGCCATCAGCTGCCGACTCCACTCTCGCTATTAGTCCTTTATATATTTATTGTGAACCATATGCCATGTGTTTGAGCTATGTCACAACAGATTTATAGCAGAACAAAGATAAAGGTTTTTGGGATTTTTTTACACTGTATCCTATTCTGCAAATAGTCAATATTCCTGGAACACTGTATTCTATCATCTCTTAAAAGTGGTATTATATCAAAGAAATGTAATATCAATGACTTGATAAATGTAAAAGTTGGAGTAATACCGCAACCTTGGTGTTTGTAAATGAAGGTCATTTGAAATGATTCTTCTATATAACAAATGGTAGAGTTATTTGAATACTCAGATTCACTGAGTAGAGGTAGAGATGAAGTTCTACTAAAGGTTACATCACTGGAATGTCTATTCCCTTCATCACATTTTCTAATTTATCAACATATATTGCAAGGAATTTTGGGTCTTCTTCAGACTGCTTCTGTTGCAGATTATCTGAGTTGGCGAATAATTTTGTGAAGAAGTGTATTTTTATAAAACTGAAAAAAAAAAAAATGCAAACTAGCTAGCAAAAGAAAAATAGACATTGTTTTGATCAATATTTGATTCTTGTCAAAATTAAGAATTCCCTATGTCAGGAAAATATTTTATTGTTTTGAAACCAATGTAGCCAAGGTCAGATAATATGGGCCTTGAAATTATGTAAACAATTGTCAAAATATGACATAGCTGCTTATATAAGAGACAGATTGCTAGTAGTAGTAGTAGTAGTCAGTATGTGAGCATTTGAGATCAGAACCCAGACAGAGAAAGACACAGGAAAAACTGGATGAGTGCGGCATCTGGCCCCTCGATACGCAAGTGCTGACACCTCTGAACCCACCTTCTACTCAAGACCATTAAGAGCAAATAAATGATAAGCTGTCTACATTTATATATATAAATGTGTGTGTGTCTCTTCATTCTAATAAAACTACTCCTTTGAAACCATTGGTCTGATTTCAACCAAAATTGGGTTACTTGTTAATCATGACATGAACTTTTAATGTACACAAATATTTTTCAAATTGATTTATAGGATACAGCAGAAATCACTGAAACACTCAGAATTTACAAACTCGTCTCCTCCAAGATGCCTTATACAAATTCAACCAAAATTAGATAACTTTTAGATCAAGGTCCGTACCTTTGATGTACACAAAAATTTTCGAAAATGTTTTTTTCAATACAACAAAAACAAATACTTACTTTGCATTTTTTTTAACTTACACATCACGGCAACCACATACTGGAGCTTTTTGAATAAGCACTTGACCTTATCATTTCAAGATAAACCATGAAAAAACCCCAACCAACACCAAGCTATAAAGCTAGTTTGTTTATATAATATATGATATTCACCAATTGGAACTACATATAAAAGGCATGTGCACCCAATCAGCTTCGTGAGCTGATTATTATTCAATGAACCACTACCAAGCCCAAACCCCACTACAGATAAGCACCTGGTGAAAAAGTCCACCCTCCTCCAGCTGTTGGTATTGTTATCAGAAAATCATGGGGAATGTAGCAAAACACCAAGGCAGCTCTTACTTTGTATAAGCAGCTGCATAAATTGTGCAGTTAGTGTGTTATACAATGTAAGAGTCACCTTGATTCTTCACTATACTCCTGAGTATGAGAAAAATCATGAGTTGCTGGGAAAACACTGCATGGTTGGTTTTAAGCAGACATTTTTTTTCTCTTTATTAAAGAGGACAGAGAGAGTATGTGTATAAAAAAAGTGAAATAAAGTTTCAAGTAGAATTGATGCTCAACAAAAATACTAAAATATCCTGAACTAAGATTTGCTTATAAACAATTTCACATAAGAAATAAAAAAATTATTATACATTTATCATTGTTAAATGTTTGAAGTAAATCGCACCTGGAAGGAAACCTTTATCTCCAGATCTCTAATACTTCATTTTCTGTATCTGCCAGATTGATATTCAGATGGACTTCAAAGATCTGATGATGAAATCTGGCAGAAAGTTATCAATAGAAAGACTGTTCTGATAAGTTCAGATTGTCTCAGAGATAAAAACAATAAAAGACAATAATGATAATAACTATATAAAGTGGTTTTACAATCTATTTAACAACTTCAAGGTAATTATCCTGCTATTTATTTACTCAAAGACAAAAAAGGACTTAAATAAAAAAATCTTTTAAAAAGTTGTAGAGAGTAATGATTGACCACATGCTCATGACAGTGTACATTTTCAAAAATATATATTTAATTAAATTTGTTTAAGACAAACTTTACCAGTTACATACAGTATTTAAACTTTTTCTAATATTTGGCATGAATAGTGAAGATTCAATATATTTAAACTGCTTTTCTATAAATTAAAAATAAATTTTAGAAAAAGTTAAAATAAAGGAAAAGTTTTTACCAACAATAATTGGTTAAAACAAATTTTATTGTGAAAACAACTCGCATAGTAAAATCTGACATATGTAAGTAGCATGTCTTCAGTATCTACAGATTTCCTCTTTTCCTAAACAAGTGATTAACTATCAACTCACAGCAAAGATTCATTACTACTTAGTAGCAAGCTAAATCCTCAGTGGGTGCTCTATGCTTTTGGCCTTGTTCCAAAACTAAATTTTATAAATAACAGCAACAGCAAGGATAGAACATGCAATGTTTTTGTTTTTTTGTCTTTAAATTCATTGAAATATCTTCCTGTCATTAAGTATTCTAAATAAGAAAATAAAATTAAAATGATTATTCTATTAGATAAATTTTAAAATGCATAAATGTAAATATATCTGCTATTATGGAGGTAATTTTAAGTTTGTACAGATAATCACTAATGCAGTTTAGCACAGTCTTGGCTGCTCAAAAGTTTGTGTAAAATTGGTTTCCACAAAAAATAAAAAGGCTGCCCACTCTACAAGGAAAATGATAGTCACTATATTTGTGGATAAGAGAATCACAGTTTTGATTTTATAACTCAATAGCATCACTATTGATTCAGACTCCTACATGAGAAATTTGTCAAAAAACATAAAACAAAGCTTCAGAATAGACAACATTTGAAAATGTGGTGATGGTTTGACTTCATGACAGTTTGAAGAAAGAAAAAACAAGCACAGAACATTCACCCCTACAATAAACTTGACCTAGAACCATCAAACATCTGTTTGGTCATATTCTCCACAAAAAGGCGCCAGACATTTTAGCTCTCTGCAAAACCAACCTTAACTCTACAATCACCTGATTTCACAATTCCTGGTTATCTTCCCCTCTTTAGGAAGAATTTCAATGCCCACATGCATGGCCTGGGCGATTATGTCAGTGAACATCTCTCTCTGGAGAGGTGATTTTGATTGAATCTCCAAGACCATTCTTACATGTGTCTCAGTTTCTTTCTACTAAACACTTAGCTATCACTTTATTTCTCTATTGCTCACCTTCCTCTTCTGACTGTTTCTTGCTAGACAATAATTCAGATAATATAGAGAAGACTATTTTCTTTCACCCATCGCTAATATAATTGTGTTCAGTGATTTCAATATCCACCAGATCAACTGGCTGAAAGATTGTCACTAATATTGCTGGTGTCCATACCCTGAACTTCTCAATCACTCAGTTTCTCACACAAGTAGTTGATTATTTTTTTTTTTATAATCATATCACCCCAAGCAAGGCATTTTACTGCCAATGTTTTGCAGGGGGTTACATAGGAGGAAAGTTATGAGAGAGCGACAAGTTATAAGGGGTGTCAGGAAGTGGGTAAGAGAAGGATGAGAATACTGATGAGAGTGGAGTGGACAGAAAAGGAAGCATACAGGTTAGTGAGATAAGAGATGACTATTTACTTTACATTTAAATTCTTGGAGATTATAGCTGTCAGGAAAGCAAGTAAATAGAAGGGAATTTCACAGGCGGGAAGTGCGAGAAAAGAAGCTGCTGGAGAAGAATTTGCGTTTACAATTTATTAGTTTTACAGTAAAAGGGTGGGACCTAGTTGCTAATCTTGTGGCTCAAATAAATTTATATATAGGGGGCACCCGTGACCTAAGTTGATCAGAGCAAAAGCCGTGAAAGTATTTGTAGAAGTGATACAGGGACGCCTCATTGCGCCGGTGAGAAAGTGACTGTATCCAAGCTGCCAAGTTGGGATTGATCACATTACAGATTCTTCATTTGGATTTTGTCAAGGACACCTACGTGGATAGCAGGAGCACCTGACCAGATATGGCTGCAGTATTCAATGTCCAGGCGGATGGCAGATTTTTATATGTGCAAGATTGTTTCAGGCAGAAAAAACTTCCTGGCCCTACACAGAGATCCGACTTTCTTAGCAGCGGATTTAGCTATGGATTCTATTTAGTCATTCCACTTGAGGTCTGTTGTGAGAGTTAAGCTGAGGAGGCGCAGTGTTTTACTTTCAGGGTGACTAGCCTGATCTATGCTAATGGGAGGTAGGAGCAATTGTCTGTGATGGTTAGTAGATAGCAGCTTCATTTTGGAAACATTAAAATTCATAAGCCATTTCTTATCCCAGTCCGCCACGAATCGGAGGTCCTTTTCAAGCTCGGCAGCGAGGTTTGCTTTGTCAACCTCAGCAGATTTTTGACCAATGCGAGAGTAAACTGTAGTGTCGTCAGCATATATGCCTACTTGGGATCTTATTACATCTGGGAGATCATTAAGGTAGATAAGGAAAAGCATAGGACATAGAATAGAGCCTTGAGGGACATCCGCACTCATATGATATATTGGGAGACATGTCCGTTCAATACTACCTTCATTGTGCGATTTGAAAGGAATGACTGGATATGGTCAAACAATTGTCCAGCTATACCATAACCTCACAGCTTGAATAGAAAGTCAGCATGCCAGACTACTGTCACATGCTTTGAAGATATCTAAGGCAACAGTTCGAGCTTCGCCCTTCTTGTCGAGAGCCTGGTGTATTCAGTGATGGTTGTGAGCATATCAGCAGTAGACCTGGTGAAGCGGAAACCATACTGTTTGTCAGAGAATAGTCTGTAGGCTGTGTGATGTTGAACCACTTCGGCGTTGATGATGGGTTCGAACACTTTGCCAAAGATCAGTAGGAAGCTGATAGGACGATAATTGGGGGGTTCAGGGAGGTTCCCCAGTGTTTTTATATATTAGAACCACAGAGAAGGACTTCCAGCAGGCACGAAAGCAAGAAGCAGCAAGGCAGTAGTTATAAAGTCTAGAGAGAACAGAGGAGAGTTCAGAGGAACATTTCTTCAGGACAATGATTGGGATTCCATCACCACCACTTGCTTTATGGTGGTCAAGCTTTAAAATTATGTTAGAGACCACCAAGGGGGTAATGTGGATGTCATTGAGTTGGGCCTCAGTTCGGGGTGGGAAGTCGAGTATAGATACTCCAGAAAAATCGTGTTGAGTTGGTGGAGAATCTGCGAGCAAAGCACTCAGCCTTGTCTGTTGTAGTGGTAAGGACCTCAAATTAGTTGATTAGAGTGGGGATTGAGGGTTTGCTATTGTTTAGTACACTTTTACACAGCCTCCAGTAGTCTTTGGAAATGAACTTACGGGATGCTATGTCCTGCTTCATTCTGGCTGCAAACAGCAGCTTGGCTTCTTTAAGTATCTTCTTGCACTCATTGCGAGCAGAGGCAAAGAGGCGCCTGTTATTGTCCAATGCATGACTCCGATAAAGCTGGAAGAAGTGATTTTGATGGGCAATGGCGGCGGAGCAAGCTAGGGAGAACCAAGGGGATGAGTGGGATTTAAGTTTCAACTTCCTGGCTGGAATGAAAGCTTCGATGCCAGCCTTAACCCAAGAAAAAACCTCAGTAACACAGTCTTCGGCGGGAAGACTAAAGACTTTTTCCAAGGAACATCACACAGGAAATCACAGAATGAGTCCCAATCAGCTCTTTGGTAGCAGTAAGATATCCTGCTAGTCTGAGGTTCTTGGGTGGAGTGGGAGTGGAAGGAGATATTAACGGAAACCACCGCATGGACAGAGTTTCCAAGGGGGCAGAGTTGCTTGACATTGCAAGAGTCAGGGATGGAAGTAAAACAGAGATCTAGTAGTGAGTCGTGTATATTAGGGTTATTAGAGGAACACATGGGAAACTCCACCACTTGCGTAAGGGACTGAGTGATTGAAAAATTCATGGTGTGGACGTTAAAGTCACCAAACACAAATATATGGGCAAACAAATGAGAGGAAATGGCCTTGTCAATATTATTGGAGATGCTATCAAGAACAGAACAGTCGGGAGATGAGGGTGAATGGTAGAGAGAGAAGAGATAGCTAACTGAGCTTAGTAGAGACAGATGGAAACACATATAAAAATGATCTAGGAATTCAAGAGAGATCACCCTAGCTAGAGGGAGGTGTTCATTGATGTAAACACCAAGCCCATGCATATGGACATTGGAGTCCTTCCAGAAGAGGGGAAGGTAACCAGGGACATAGAATTCAGAAGAGAGGATAGAAGGATCAAGGTTAGTTTCACAGAGGGCTAGGATGTCAGGTAAATTGACTTGGAGAAAGGATTCAACACTGTAAAAGTTGGTGTGTATACCTCGTATGCTAGCAAAGGAGATGTTGATGGGTTTGGGTGTTTTATGGTTAGCTGGTTTAGATTTGCTATTATGATAGTGTGTATTCATGAAAGTTCTATTAGGAGAGAGGCCTAGAGTAGAATCAGTTGGTTGCTGTATGCAGCATGTGTGGGAGGGAACCTGGCACAGACTACAGCATAATGTGGCCTCAGGGTTGCCCACCGGAGGTTCATGCAGGGACACCCATCCACGCATGACGTAGCACTACATATAACCCTGATATTATTCAACTGTTGATCAGAGCATCTTCTCATGACGCTACGCACAAGTTCGGGCTCCTAACTACCAGTCAGAAGCAGCAATCAGAAAACTGCCAACCCAGTACCCTCAGAATAAAGAGACGTTGCTACCATCCACAAACACTGCAAAAAGCTTGCAACAACACTAGGACTAGGACCAGAAGAGAAAAAAGAAACCGGGAACCCCTTCCTAAACAGGAAACAAGGTGTGCGCCTCTACTCCTGTCCAAAAGAAGAGGGAAGAGTGTGAACCAGGCGATAAAAGTGTCTATCTACTCCAATTAAAAAAAAAAAAAATTTAATTAAGTTTTAACTTATACTAAGTCAGAAGAAGCCTTCTAAACCAATAGTTTTGCAGTAACCCCCCAATGCCCATTAAGGGAAAACTCAAGATAAATGAAAAGCCTTTGAAAGTGCTAACTTATTTTTTTAAATAAAAATATAATATAACCACTGCTATGAATAGGACAATATAAAATGTATTGTACAGTAGATAAATAAAATACATTCCCAAAATTTAAAAAAAAAGCAACCAAAAGAAAACAATATATATAATTTATATATTTTTACCTTGGATGTCGGAATAAACAACACGAAATTAAATGTGTGAATTTAAAAATTTGAATGATAAAAAAATAGAACAAATTGACTCACAGTAAAAACGAAACAAAATAACATAACTGGGAACGTGTTTACAATAAAATTGAAATTACATTACTTTGCAAATAAAAAAAAATTAAGAAAATGTAAAGATTTAAAATTCGTACTAAATATTATAAAAGAAACTGTTTGAATATAACTGATAATAGAAAAAAAATGCTTCCACTAATTTCGAAAATTACAACCACATTTGTAAAAACAAATAAATAAATGTTTACACTTAGATATATAAATAAACTGAAATTATTCATTGTATACTGACTAAAGATAAGTAAACATATACAAAAAAAATTATAGAATATGTATATTAAATACTGTAAATAAATAAATAACATATCTAAAATACCATAATATAATAAAAAAGAAAAATTTAATGTATTATGAAAATTAAAAATAAAAGAAAACAATCGATATTTTCCTTAACAATCGCTTTCTTAGAGCTATGAAAAAAACATCTATTTACTCCAACATCAGCGTTCTTTTTACCTCCACAGTTCTCCAGTATCCCTGAAGATGTCTGCTTTACTCCTATTCCTGACTCTTGCCATGCAGCTCTGCCCTCTTGACAACTCTGATCATTCTGTGGTTTCCATTAATCTCTTTCCACACCTCCTCAACCAGGAACCTCCTACCAGCAGAGTATCTAAATCTGATCAAAGAGCAGACTGGGAGTTGTTCTGCAATTTCCTTTATAATGTCACTGGAACAAAGTGTTTAGTCTCCCTGTTGAAGACTGCACCTCTGAGGTCTCCTATGTGAAAGCTGGCATCCCAGCCAGGAAGTTCTAACTTAAACTTCATTCATCCCCTTGGTTCTCTTCTGCTTGTTTAGCCACCATTATTCACAGGAATCACTTCTTCCAGCTTTACCAGAGTGAAGCATCTTACTACAAAAGGTACTTAATGGGTCATTTAATGCTAAATCCAGCCTGTGCATATATATTAAATATACATACTTTGTAAACAATTTCAATTTAACTAAGGATAATGTCCTTAAATCACAGCTCGTTTATTCTTATTCCAGTAAATGATTTCAAATGTTTCTATCTAGCATGAGTTAGTTATTTATATCAAGTAGATTGATTTATTTGCATGGCCAATTGATGCAGTTTTTCCACTACTTCTATGTGCCCTGTCCCTTCAGGACGTAGGTGATCATGGCTCTCTACGTCTCCCTATCCCTTGTGGCTCTTAGTATGTTTGCTCCTGTTGCTCCTGGCAACCCCCGTTCCGTCATCCACCTGATCAGGCCCTGCAAATAGGTTATCCACTGCCTTCCTCTGTCTCTCCTTCCTTCTATCTGACCAGTCAGTATCAGGTTCTCCAGGCTCTCCTTCCTCATTGCATGTCCCAGGAACTTCAGTTGTCTCTTCCTGATGCTCAGCATCAATTTCCATTTTGTTGCCATTCTTTCTAACACCTTGTCGTTGCTTGTATGCTCAGTCCACGATATCCATAGCATCCTTCTGTAGAACCACATTTTGGCCACTTCCAGTTTTGTCCTCATTTTCGATGATATTGTCCAGCATTCACTGCCGTATTGAAGAACTGACATCACGTAGCAGTCTAGCACTCTTTTCTTCATTTCTATTGAGATTTTCCTGTGTGTTAGTATTTTGCTCATCTTCTGGAACGCGTCCTTTGTCATGCCAATTCGCCTTCGGATCTCCGTGTCACACTTTCCATCTTCTGTTAGAACACTTCCTAAAACAAATTTTTCCACTACCAGTTTTATTTACAGTGGGTAGAGATCCATTGTAATATTATCCAACAGTAAGTTGATTGGATTTTTATGGTATATCAACCATAATCAGTTGAGTATTCTGGGTTATGATAAGGTATTATATTTTTAGATATAATCCTGTCTCTCTCAAGAAAGAGAGAACATCACCCTTCTCAAACAAATTTCTCATATTATCTATTTTAAAATACCGCTCTTTGGTTCTAGCTAGCGCACCACATTCTATTAGAATATGTTTGATCATGTAAGCTGCTTGACATGTCAAACACTGTGGTGGTTGTTCCTGCGTGAGAATAAAAGAATAAGTGAGTTTTGAGTGGCCAATACGAATACGTGATATAATGACTTGTTTTTTCCTTGATTTTCTGAAGGCTGATCTCCATTCTTCCAGTGTAGGCTTTATTTGGAAGAGTTTGTTGTTAGTGTTGCCGTTCCAACGTTATTACCATTTTCTCAGAAAGAATGTATATATTTAAGGTTTCAAGTCCGTATATGGAATACTGATATTGTCCGGACTGAGATCTAAGGCCGATTTTGCTGCCGAATCAGCTCTTTCATTTTCATGCACTCCAATGTGGCTTGGTATCCAGCACATAATTATATCTTTGTGACTAGACAGAGTCTAGTCTATTCAGCAATTTAACTATTAATGGGTTTTCTAGTCATTTGTTTTTCATTGATGTTATTACCGAGAGTGAATCTGAAAATATGATAAATTTGTTGTGTTTGTTGTTGGAAATTATGTTGAGAGCAAGTTCAATTGCACAGACTTCTGTTGTAAAAATGGAACTTTCCATAGGAAGGGCTTTTTGGTATATGATTTTATTAAGTACGGAAGCACATGCTGATCTATTGCCATCCTTGGATCCATCCGTAAATATATATTGGTGATCCGGATGGTTTAAGAGGGCAGTATGAAATTTTTCCAGAAAGGTACTGGGGTGTGTTTTTGCTTTTGGTAGTTTGTTTAATTGAAGGATTACTTGGGGTTCTTTGATGATCCAAGGTGGAACTTGTGTGAGTGTGCTTTTATGTATCCTTTTAATAGGAATTTTGGATTCATGGAGAGTAGTCTCCATTTGAAGGCCAAATGGTTTGATTGAATTTTCTGAGTCATTGTGCATTTTCCTCAGTTGACAAAAATGCACACATTTTGTTTTGCTTTTAGATATCCTGTATCTGTTTCTATGTACCCAATGTATTATTTAATTGATGCATTGTTGCAGTTGGCGTTCTGCAGTTCTCATATATTGTGATGCAGAAGTCGTCAACGTAAAGATAATCATCAATTCCAGTAGTAAGGCACTTTGTTATACTGTTAAGTTTTATATTGAAAAGTGTCACCGATAGGATGCTCCCTTGTGGGACTCCCTCTTCTTGCTTGTGAAGGTTTAAAAGTGTAGATCCGATTCTAACTCGGAACCCCCTATACAACAGAAAACTCTTAATAAAGTTTGGCAATCTACCTCGCAGTCTAAGTTTATGGAGATCTTTCATTATTCCAAACTTCCAGGTGGTTTCATAAGCCTTCTCCAGGTCAAAGATTGCTATAAGATGTTGTTTTTGGATATTGGCCTCTCTTATGGAGGTTTCCAATTTAACCAAATGATCTGTTTTCTGAAACCACATTGAGATCTGGTGATAAGTTTATTGGATTCAAGGTACCAAATCAGTCTTTTGTTAATTATGTGCTCCACTGTTTTACAGAGGCAACTCATGAGAACTATTGGACGGTAGTTGGATGGGTTTGTGTGATCTTTTCCATGATTCTGGTTCTGTCTCATGTGTCCAGATATCATTAAATATTTTGAGAAGGTAGGTCAGTGATTTATTTGGTAAATGTTTTAGAAATTCATAATGAATTTCATCAGGGCTGACTGCTGTATTATGTGAGGCTTTGATTGCGTTTTTCAATTCCGCTGATGTAAATGGAAGATTATATTTTTCGAAATTATTTGTCTTAAAGTTAAGTTTTTGTTTTTCAACGAGGTTCTTATAAATAATGAATTGTGGGTTAGAGGTGTTGAGTGAGGAATTTTGTGAGAATGTCTTGGCTAGTATATCTGCTATGTCTTCCTTTGTAGTTGCTTCTGTCTGATTTTTTCTAAGATGTCTGAGAGTGATTGGTTGTGGTTTTCCAGATATCTTCCTTATTATCCTCCAAATATTGTTTGTTTTAGTAGAGAAGCCAATTTGATTGACATAGTTTTGCCAACTTTCCTTTTTGGCTTCTTTAATGATATTTCAAGTTTTTGCCCTGAGCAATTTGAAAGCATTGGTATTAATGGTAGTGGGTTGTTTATGGAATTTTCATAAGGCGGACTTACGAAGGAGGATAGCTGTCTTGCATTCATCATTGAACCAGGGAGTTCTATGTTTGTCTGAGCTTGAGATTTTTCCGATGGATTCATTGGCTATGGAGATTAGCGTTTCGGTAAAATATTTTGTGTGGTCTATAATGTTAGAGTCTGGAAAAAGTTTTGTTCACAGAGGGTTTCAAAAACTTCCCAGTTTGCCAATGAGGGAGATTTTCATCTTTAAGTGGTTGTAGATTTTCATCTTTAAGTGGTTGTAGATTTTCATCTTTAAGTGGTTGTAGATTTTCATCTTTAAGTGGTTGTAGATTTTCATCTTTAAGTGGTTGTAGATTTTCATCTTTAAGTGGTTGTAGATTTTCATCTTTAAGTGGTTGTAGATTTTCATCTTTAAGTGGTTGTAGATTTTCATCTTTAAGTGGTTGTAGATTTTCATCTTTAAGTGGTTGTAGATTTTCATCTTTAAGTGGTTGTAGATTTTCATCTTTAAGTGGTTGTAGATTTTCATCTTTAAGTGGTTGTAGATTTTCATCTTTAAGTGGTTGTAGATTTTCATCTTTAAGTGGTTGTAGATTTTCATCTTTAAGTGGTTGTAGATTTTCATCTTTAAGTGGTTGTAGATTTTCATCTTTAAGTGGTTGTAGATCTCTTGGATTGTGATGGGCATTTTTCTTTGTTCTTGTTTGATTCAGGGTTTTGTATGTTATTTTTCCCATTGTTGTCATTTTTAGGAGTTGAAAGACAGATTGATAATCGTTGCAAACTGTTTTTTGGTAGGAGTAGTCTGTGATGTTTTTTTGGCTATTTCTTTTTCATTCTTTATTTTATCATGAATTTTATTATTCTGAGCAGGGACTTCCAATTGAAATGTTTGAATACTATTGGTGTGTTCTTTCTTTAGCTCTGCCTGGAATTTTGTCCACTCGCTTGGATCTAATTTTATGAGTTTTTCAATTAGCATTTTACATTTTTTTATCTTCATTGGTTGTTTCAGCTCTCTCTGTAACAGAAGCATAGCTATTCTCACCCATATAGACCTCTACAATTTTCCTGGCCTCCAGGAAAGATACATTTCTTTTATGTTTCACTTCAATGATTTCTTTTTCTTTCCTGTAGATGTCACAAGATCTTGCATATGCTGGATGGTCCTGTTAACAATTTGGACATCTTAGTGGTTTCAGACATTCTTCCTCTTTATGATTTGGTTCTTTTTCTCCACATTTGGCACATGTCTGTCACCCTCTGCAAGTGTCCTTGTGGTGTCCAAATTTCTGACATTTGAAGCACCTCAGAGGAGCTGGAATGTACTGTTCAACTCTTTCCAGGTAGTATCCTATTTTGACCGTTTTAGGGGTTTGGGGCTGATTAAAAGTCAATATATAGGTATTAGTT
The DNA here is from genome assembly GCA_037127315.1 of Ascarosepion bandense. Classification (NCBI taxonomy): domain Eukaryota; kingdom Metazoa; phylum Mollusca; class Cephalopoda; order Sepiida; family Sepiidae; genus Ascarosepion; species Ascarosepion bandense. The sequence continues at coordinate 430,020 of JBBBDQ010029493.1, forward strand.
TCAACTTTTTTGTCACCCTTTCTTATATTTACATTGTCACTCCCTGTTTTCCCAGGGCCTCTCTTGTTTCCACTTCTGAGGCTAAAGCCAACTCCCGACTTCTGATTACACCTTTGGAAGTGTTTAGCCTCTCATGTGGATAGGCTTTGCAATTGGAATCATGAAATCTTTTCATTTTTAGGTTTTCTGCTTGTCTCCTGTTATCCACCTTGACAAGTAAGTTTCCATTTCTCAATTTTTTAACGTTTTTTGGGGTTGCTCATGTAGAGATAACTCTTTCAATCAGGAATGGGGAGAATTTAGTGAGACAGACCTCTTCCAAGGATTCAATGATAATGAATCTGGGGAAGTCTGCTGTTTCACATTCAGAGTCCGATTTGGATAAATTTCTCTTAGTTTTTTTTATTTTTTATGTTTTGGTTTTTTATTTTCACTGGCCCTGTGCTCCACCACCACCATGGAGTCCAACTTAAGAAGGGAATGAACCAGCGGGGAAACTCATTCGCCCTGGCTGAGACAGGGATACATGACCAGTATACTCATATTGAGAGCAAATCTTGAGCCTCTGCAAAATTTTGGTTATATAACTCTTCAGCAGTGATGAAAAAGTCTTTTGCTCTCAACACAGTTGACCCTCAGCCCCCACCTTCTAGCTTATACAAGATAAAGGGGTGTGAAATGTTCCACTAATATAATTTCAATAATACTACTGGGATAGAAAGGAATATATATGAGCTAGGGCATGTTGGGACCAGCCGATTGATCGGGTTGGGCCTCTCCGACCGCCCATCTAGCCTAGGTAAAGGCCAAAGTGGTGTGTTGAAGAAACATGACCTCTTTGTACCCGGGCACTTTTTTTGTCTCTGCTCATAATGAATGCAAGAGGGTACTAAATGACAATAAGCAGTTGTTTGCTGATGGGATAAAGTAGCATATAGCATCCCTAGGTTTGGCTTCAAAGACTATTGGCAGCTCTGCAAAAGTGTATTAAACAGCATCAAACCCTTGATCATTCCTCTATTCAATAAATTTGAGGTCCTCACAGCCACAGCAGACAAGGTTGAGTACTTTGCTTGCAAATTCTCCTCCAACTCCACACTTGACTTATCTAGAGTACCCACACCCAACTTCCCACCTACAACTGAGGCTCAACTGAGTAACTGATACATAAATCCCTCTCTGGTCTCTAACAATTTCTTAGCTTGACTACCATAAGACAAGTGGGGGTGACAGAATTCCAGTCATTGTACTAAAGAAATGTGCCCCAGAACTCTTTCCTGCACTATCTAAACTACAACTATTGCCTCGCTGCTTCTTGCTTTTCTGCTTGTTGGGAGCTCGCCTCTGTAGTTATTGTACATAAAAACTCTAGAAAGCCCTCTAACCAATTTTTGGTATCTCAACCTATTCTCTGACAAGTACTATGGTTGTCTACCACTGATGTGCTAATGACCGTTACCAAACAATAATACACACACACACGGCTCTTGATAAGAACGATGAAGCTCAAGCTGTTGCCCAAGATATCTCAAAAGCATTTGACATGGTTTGGTATACTGGTCTTCTGCACAAGCTATAGAGCTATGGTATAACTAGATGCTTGTTCAATTCAATTCAATTATTTCTATCAAATTGCATAATGAATGTCGTATTGAATGGGCATACTTCCAGATCTCACCATAGGAATGCAAGTGTCCCTCAAGACTATATCCTAGGTCCTACACTTCTCCAGATCTTCATCAATGATTTTCCTGGTGTAATCAATTCCTAAGTATCTATGCAGATGACACCACCACTTACTCCTGTCTCAATAAGAAATCTACCAAGGCTGACAAAACTGTTGCTCTTAGAAAGGACCTCCAACCTGTAGTGGACTGGGGTAAGAAATGGCTCATAAATTTTATTGCTTCCAAAAATGAAGCTGCTCTCCTTTAATCACTATAGAGAAACATAAGTACCATCTATCAGTATAGATTATGCTAGTGTTCCAAAAAGCAATACACTGTTCCATCTCAGCCTCACTCTCTCAACTGATCTCAAGTGAAATGATTACATCAAATCAATAGCTACATCTACTACTAAGAAGGTTGGATCACTGCATCAGGCCAGGAGGTTTTTCTCGTCAAAATCCATCTTGCACATATACAAATCTACCCTTTGACTGTGTCTTGAATACTGTTGCTATACATGGTTGGGAGCTTCTGCTATTTATCTCAGAATTCTTGACAAAATCTGAAGGAGGATCTGCAATGTAATTGATCTAGATTTGGCAGCTCAACTTCAGTCATTTTCTCACCAACAGAATGTGGCTTCCTTTTTCTAAAAATATTTTCATGACTTCTGCACTGATAAGCTATCTCCCTGGTGTCCCATCTACCCAAATTTACTTGTGCTACTAGATAGACAACTAGGTCCCACCCTTTTGCCATCAAAATAGTCAAATGTAACTATCAGTTTCTTTTCTAACACTTTCTGCTATACTTGCTTCCCTGATAAATACAATCTCCAAAAGTTTAAGTGCAACTTGTCATTTTTATTTCCTTGCCTTGATTCCCATCTTTCCCTTGTTCTTTTTCCAACATCTCCTGTACCTTGTTCTTTTTTCCACTTTTCTCTCACTCTGACCCACTATAACAGTGACAGTACTGCCTTGCTTGGGGGAAACAATTATATGAAAAAATTAAAACAAAGAAACACACACACACATTTCACATGGCTAAAAAGGCAGCCAAAAAGCTTCAAAAGGTGGAATATCATGATCAAGAAAAAAATAACCTGAGGACTATATCTTGTCAATTTCAGATACTGAAGAGCCAACTTTTGTCTTGCATCTCATATATATTCCTTAGTTCCACCAGTTCACACTCTACCCACGTCTATTGAACAGGTTAAGAGGCTCATCCCTTGTTTCCTGTTTAGGACGTGGTTTCCGGCTTTATCTTTTCCAATCTTTTCACTATTACGTAGCCCCCTGCACATCAGTGGCGTTACCGCCTTGCTCGGGGTGATATGATTAAAAAAAATAAAGTAGATTCTTCCCATGAACTGCTTCTTTGTGAAACTGACTCCCAAGATGTTTCACTAATTAATACAATGTTAACCTGTTCAAGTATAGGGCAAGCTGTTATATTCTCCATATAAACTGTGCCTCTTACTCTGTAACCTTATATCTCAAGTGGCTCTTATTGGAGAAAAAAAAATACAAAAAGACAGCACAATGAGGCAAAGTAATTACATTTTATTGCAGCTAATCATTTTTTGAAAGTAATGTCATTTTGATTGTATATTTGAACTAAAACAATATTGGATTTACATAATTGTATTGTTGAAACAATATTAGTTACAATCTAATCAAAGTATTAATTTTTTTTAAATTCATAAAATAAGCAAAGACTTTTATGGCAAATTAACATCTTTATTTTGCTTAAAAATCTATAACCAAGAAAAATGTCCTTTTTATCATAAGATTAGAGAAAAGTTTTTGTCTGCAGTTTTACAATAAAAAGAATCAGAGAAATTAAAATTAATCAAGAACTCTTACTAAACAATAAACATTGCTTTTTAAGATACTAAGAGAAAAACAGAAAAATATAAGCTAATGAGCACCAAAAGATGTTATCTGACTTTCAGTCACAAACATTAAATTTCAATAATCAACCACAAATATTTTATTTAAACATTATAGGTATTATCATGCACTCTTGATAATAAAAAAAAATTTTAAAAAAAGCCACCCAAAACTTGTATGAAAGTAAATTTAATCTGGTCAAGACAAAAGAATAACCTCAATGGCTTTATAACCAAGGTAAGTCACCTAACTAGAGTTTGCCACTTGTAGTCAATCCTGATTACATCCACTACATTAAGAAAAGAACCATTTCTTAACCCATACCAAATTGATCATCACCAGGTCAATAAAGACAGAGGTCAGAAAATTAGTGCACCAAGTAGAAAGATCTGTGCCAGAAAAGCATCACTATTAGCATCTGGAACATAAGAGCACAATGAACATCAGGAAAATTGAAGTAACTTGAGATTATATGATTGAAAGTATGATTGAATATAGAAAAATCATCTACACTGGAAGACCACAAGTATTTCAGAGGGGAGAAAAAAGACTGACACAAGCAGGACATTGGGGTTCTTGTTCATAAGGGCACTGAACATAGTCATAGAATGTTCACTAATTTCCAGCAGACTGTTACTAATTTCCAGTAGTAATGATACTGCAGACATATGCCTCAACAAGAGACTGACACTTTCCTGTGTAAAGCCTTGAGTGTGAAAAAGTGCAATTTACAACCATGTCAGAATTACCACACAATCTGTTTAATATACTCAATAGTATCATTATTGTCAGAGTTACAGGAAGATTGTTGTCATATCTTTAAAGGTTTTTTAAGACCAAATATAGCCCAGAATTAGAAAGACAACTGACAAAACACTAAGCAATCTAGACTGACGGAAAATTTTCATTTAGCTCTAAGAACACACTTATCAACACTCTTGTATGCATTGGCATTATAGGTGTAAGATTATCATGCTAGTCTACTAAAAGCTACTAGATAGTGTTGCTAAAGTAATATAAAAGTAAAGTGTGCAAAAGTTTCATTCTCTTTACATTAGAGAGACAGACTATCTAGTTTTTAAGAGATTTTTAAACATTAAACGCAACACAGAATAACACAGCATATAATATCAAACTTATTTGACTACATGCAGGTATATCTAATAACTATACCAAAGCAACAGATAAAGATTTATTTGCATACAAACTATTACTCTCATTTTTGTTGTGGTTATCACAATATTTTGCATTTTTGTATGTTGATCTGGGTAATAAGTAACTTCAAACTAAACCCTCTATTTAATCTATGAGGGTAGATTGTTTTCATTCTACTGCTCTTGTCTAGGAATATCTAGTCTAGTTCCCATTTTAGTATTATTCATCCCGTTTTCACCAGGCTCATGAATTTGGTAACAGTCATTGTGAGTTCATTCTCAGGGCTAGGCACAATCACTATGTTACCAAATTCATAAACCAATGCTTTAATTCACTCAACCATTGTTTTATAGGACAATTCTTTGTGAAGAACTTAGAGCCTTAAACCTAACTTGCCTACTGATGAGTGCAAGCAGATGCTACTACTTGTCATACTGAAGCTTCTCTTTTGTTACAGTTTCTGTCATTCATCTGTTTATTAGTAGCTCCCGTTCTATTGAACAGGTTAAGAGGCTCATCCCTTGTTCCCTGTTTAGGATGTGGTTTCCGGCTTTCTTTTTTCCAATCTTCTCACTATTACGTATCCCCCTGCACATCAGTGGCGTTATCGCCTTGCTCGGGGTGATATGTTTAAAAAAAAAAAAAATATTGTATTTATTTCTATATTAGGTCTACTAAGGATTCATAAAGTTAATATTCCATTGAGACCTATAGTCAGCTGCAGAGGCTTAACATGACACCAGCTGAGCAGATTCCTAGAGGTTACAGTCAACCACTAAGACGGAAGTCTTAGTCATATGTTAGTAACCCAGAACACTTTGTGAATTGATTTAAGGAGCTCTTATATAGCAATCACATGATAGACATGTATGTGGTGAACCTGTTCAGAGTTCTTCTAGACAAGGCCCTGGCAATGGTTTGAAAGATTGAAATCAGACCCCTACATTGGAAAACATTCCAGTAAATAATCTGACAAAAATGTGGACATTTTGTCTACAGACAACATTCTTTCAACCAGAGTAACATTTACCAACAAGGTACTGTTGTCACCAGTGATCACAAATATATACATGGAATACTCTGAAGAAATAGCTTTAGAAAAAGCATGACTGAAATCAACAGTATAGCTGAGATGCATAGAGGAGACCTTCATATTCTGGCCCTACCAGGAAGCTGTACAAATACTGATGAGCCATGTGAACTTAGCAAGACCTTTTATCTAGTTTATAATGAAAGAAAATAATAATCAGTTAGTCTTCTTGAACATACTAATAACTCGCACAGAAAACCTGTATATCACAAGACAGCATTCATCAGACAATACCTCAGCTTCAATTCCAACCATCCATATAGTGTGAAGAACGGGATCATTCAATGTCTACAACAATATACAAAAATCATAAGTGGTGACACAAAAGAAGAAATGATTGGAATCAAACATGCCCTTCAGAATGACAACTACTCTACAAGTATAACAGTGTCTGCAGGTGGAAACAAAGAATCAAAGAGGTAGATTAGAAAATTGCCACTGTCTGCCTGCTTTATATCAAGGTCTTATCAGAAAAGATTTGTGGTCCATACAACAACAGGAAAATATTCAGCAGCAGCTCCATTATATAGAAAATCTCTGTTGAATCATGCCTAACATGAAATTGAACAAGAGCAAGAATTGTGTGTACTCTATTCCTTGTAGTTGTGACAAAGAATATAATGGTGAAATTAGCTGTCCTCTAAAAGTAAGGTTGAAGAAACATTGAAAAGTTATAGTAAGAGGAAAGACAAATCAGGCATAGCTGATCATGTATCAATGGAAAAGTTTAGTCATCAGCCCTTGTAGAACCAAGAAAAATATTGAACAAAAAAAAAAATGATTAAATAAAAATAAACACACACTGAAGAGTTAAACATCTGGAAAAAAAAAAAAAAAAAAAAAAAAATAGTGCATGTGCTAGGTTATAAAGGACCTCCTTAGTAAGCCTAGCATAGAAATAAATACGATATGGGAACCACTAATAAAGAAAGACAAATGACAGTAAAAACAAGGCAAGGTGTAGGATTTTTTTCTCGCAATGTAGTTAGTAGAGGAATTAATGACCGCTTGGATCCACTCTCCCAGCTGCTCCACATAGAACCCAGAACACTGCTTCACTCGGGACTCCTTTTCCTGCACACTGTAAACAAAACACTGTCTCCTGAACACTGGTGTAGCCTTCACGATTCGCCAACATCAAACTGACTCCGAAACAGAAATTGGCTCTTTTTATGAGTTTTTGTTCTCAAGCAATGACACATGCACTGTGTCATTCCAAAAACTGCCTTGTATGAGCTTGCCTCGCAGTTCCATGATGTCTATGAACACATGTGTAAACAAACTGCCTTCTCTTGTTTCAGCGAGGTAAGTCTCCACCACACTCTCCCTGATCTCATCACAAAAAGTACATTCAGGAGCGGATCTCTTTTGGCAGGTGCTCCTTCAAAGGGAAACCACACAAGCTTCATCCTCAAACTGGCTGTCATTTGAGGTTTCATTATGCACGTCAGAGTCCGCTGGTAGTAGACTATTGGAGCCATCACTTGGTTGACCTGACCCCAAGTAATTAAACCACTCACTCTCTTCTGTATCGGTTTCATTGCTGAATGATGAATATGACTTTGAAAATGGCCACAGGTCTTTGACATGGCGCGGTACCCAATCAATTTGCACCGTCTGTGGTCTGACAATTTCAGTTACCCACCCAGTCCTAAACTTGGTTGTGCATTTGCCAGATAACATCACCTTCTTCATATCCCCTTCCGATCATCAGTGGTTCTGGTGGGAGCTTGGCTTCAATGCCTTTTACTCGGATGTGATAATTATGCAACGCATCAGCCGGTGCCATGGAGGGCGAGATATTGTCCTTTGGTGTGACATTATACCAATAAACAGCCTCCAATGTGGGACAACCTTTCCTTGTTGCGATGATCTTAATGCTTCTATGGCTGCATTCTACAATTCCATTACCAGCCAGCGAACATGCGCACCGAAACCTCAACTGCACACCCCAGCTGCTTGCAAACTCCTTGAAGTGTATGCAAGTGAAGGCAGGGTCGTTGTCAGCTAATATTTTGGTTGGTGGGTCTCATTCAAAGAAAATCATCTTCAACTGTGAATGACACTATGTGCATCTTGCCGCCAAATTGCAAACCTGGAGGGACCGCAATCAGTGAGCGTTAGAAAATGCTCGCCATTGTAATGGGTTATGTCTATTGCTAATCTACTCCAGTTGTTTTCCATGCTAAATTTTCCTTTCTTCCAATGAACTGGTGCTGCCTGACTGGCAGGCTTTGACAACCGATCGCACAATTTCTTTTGACACTAGTGGGTTGATAAGTCTGGCGAAGTATAATGTTCGTTTCACACCCAAATGTCCACTTTGTTGGTGGACATCAGCCACCTTACTTTCAATCAGTCAGCTCCCCATTGCAGTACAACTTTCTAGTACTTGCTCTTTTCCTTTCTTGTGCAGATCCAACCACTAGTGCGGCACTCTAGTGAGGCAATCTGCGCAGTTTTGACAGGATTTCACCAGTGTGACATCCATGGTCAATCCATATTCTCCTGCCAATGCCTGAAGTGTTCCCAAGCACTGTCTCACTAGCATTTCACCAGCTGCCTTCGTATTCACACGTGTCTTCCCAGTCAAGGCGTTGGACATCCACCGATATATGCATGCTGAATCAGTAACCAGATGCAACACTGTGGCCTGCCATTGAAGGGCCAGGTTGATGCTTTTGACTGCCACATTTAGTTCAGCCAGATTGATAAGCCTAGTACCATTGGTTGCGTGCAACCAACAAGCATCCTTGACGATGATTCCATTCGCCTCTAACGCCACCCCTGTGGCCACAGAACTTGCATCCACCCAGACCTTCATCTCATTGCCATCCATACACCATTCTTCCACAACAGGGTCCATTTCAAATACTCTGGTCATCGTTTCTTCCAGTATGCGATGTAGATTGGCATCTCTAATCTCATCGTCCCATCTCTTGGTCACTGCACTCATTCAGCGCTTGATGAATGCAGTCGCCACCCTCAGTCAGTCACACACGGAGAAGTGACCCACAAGTTTCCCACATCGAGAATTTCCGGGATCTGTCCACCCTGCTTCCATCGGAGAGTACCGTTCTCTCTCCACACCTGCAGGCCAACGATCTAATTCCGTCTCCTAACCGTTTTGGGTTTCTACAGACTAGGCCGTTGTTGAACTTTTTTGTATACATATGTATACAGGTGAGACACCCATGGGTCAAGCAATTTTATAGTTCACCAAGAGAAGGCTTAACCAATCAGGAAGCTCAAAATATTCAATGCAACAGGTATAAAAGGCAGCCATATTTTTCAAGTATTGCCAATCAAATCTGATTCAGTAGAGTGTGATTCAAGAGTGATAATTAATCTTTGATGTTGTTTCATTGAACAGATTACATGCTGCGCTTTATCCCTAAATTATGGCAGACATTATCAACAAAGGTTACAGGCTCAGTCTACGACTCCATTTTGAGGGTGACAAGTAAAAAATACAAATTGTGGGAAGTGAAATTCCTAGGCTACCTCAGAATACAAAAACTTCAGGACATCATACTTTGCCAAGAATACCAGAAGGAAGATGATGATTTCATAGAAATAAATGCAAAGGTGTTCGCCAGAGTTTGTCTTTAATAATGAGAGAAGCCAGGAATGGCAGCAGGAAAGCTTTAAGAATATTGCATGAACACTACTTGTCAAAAGGTAAACCCAAAATTATTGCTTCATATACTGAATTAATTTTGTTAAGGAGACGAGAAAATGAATCTGTAACAGATTATATTATATGAGCTGAGAATGTCACAAATGCCTTAAAAATGGTAGGTGAGGGGATGTGTGTTGTGGTACATTGGATATCGGCTCGGAACGAGAAATCAGGGAGCAGAGTTCGAATTCCAGCTGAATTCATTGCATTCACTTACGCACAAATACCCTTGGGAAAGGTATTAATCTGTCTATTCCTTCCAGTTATGGGTTAAATAACAGGACAGATTGGGTTCTATAGCCTTGGTTGGCAACCAGTCTACCACAGAAAGCAATGGCAACCTACTGCGGGATAATCTTCTGCCCAGTCAGTCATGTCTCTTTGGAGATATGATCACCCAAACGTGTGTGTATTACGTATAGCACTCAACTGACTGAGAGAATCTCAGATGAGCTGCTAATAGCCATGGTTTTAAAGGGATTACTATCAACATTTAAACCATTTCCGACAGTAATAACAAAAAAAAAAAAAAAAAAATTAACTTTCACCGAGTTTAAAATTGCTTATGTAGTTATGAAGAAACTGAAAACAAAAAAGTGGGTGATCCTCCAAATCAAGGACAAAATGTAATGCAACTGAACTAATCATTCAAAAAAAAAAAAAAAAAAAAAAAAAAAAAAAAAACAAGTCCCTCAAACCTACCAGACTAGGAATTCTGATATTAAAAACTACCATAACAAAAACAACAACAATAATAATAATAATAATAATAATAATAGAAAATCAAATATTATCTGTTTCCTGTAGAAGAGCCAGACATGTATGGGTGAAATGTCAATTTCATACAAGGAGTGATTTTTGTAAAAATGTAAAAGCTTTTTTGAAACATATGCTTTTTCATTTGGGTTGGATACTATAGAACCGCCAAAAGGTTTTGAAAAAGGTGACAATGTGTGGAAATTGAAAAAGTCACAGAGTGGGATAACACAGAATAAATTACTACATTCTGATTTAATTGAACAACATTTTGAACCCTCCCCAGTTGACACAAGACTGTACACAAGAATATTTAATAATGAAATATTAGCAATTCTGGTTATTTGGGTTGACAATATATTAATTGCTTCAAAATGTGAAGCTGCTTTATTAAAAATTAAAAATTCCTTAAATATAAGGTTTAAAATGACCGACTTGGGTCAACTATCATGATTTCTTGGTATACAGTTTGAATTTAAGGACAACACTATTACAATGAATCAATCCAGATACATCAAAAAACTTTTATCTAAATTCAGCATGCAAGATTGTAAAAACATGAACTACTCCATGTGAAATGGATTTAAACACAGTTATGAATAATGAAGATGGTATGACTGTGTGTGAGAAAGAATACAGAATATTGATTCGAAGTCTTATTTAGGTTATTACATCAACAAGGCCAGACATCTGCTATAGGGTTACTAAGTTGTCTCAAAACTTAAACCAAGGACTGTGCATTTAGTAAGAGCTAAGCAAGTATTGCATTATTTAAAAAGAAATAAGAATCAGTGCCTAGTATTTTGGCAATCCAAAAACCCACTACAACTGGAAGGATTTTGTGATGCTGATTGGGTAAATTCTCCAGATCGTAAAAGTATCACAGGCTATTATTTTAGGTAATCCAATAATTGCCTAAAAATCTAAAAGACAGGGAATTATTTCACTTTCAACATGTGAGGCAGAGTATATGGCATTATCGCAGGCAACACAAGAGGCTATTTTTCTTAAATTACTAATAAAAACAATTACAACACTGATAATAAGTGAGCCTATAACTATTTACTGTGACAATCAGGCCAGTACTGCTTTGGCTAAAAATCCAATAATACATCAAAGATCAAAACATATTGATATTAAATATCAATTTGTTAGGGATCAGGTACGAAAGAAGACAGTGCAGATTGAATATATTCAATCGGAAAATAACATGTAGGATTTGTTTACAAAGCCAATTACAAAAATCAAAATTGGGGGCATTTATTCATATCATATTTGGAACTAACCTATAATGTTCTAATTAGTCCTGAGTGTGACATAAAACTGCATCCATTAGTTATTTGGAGATGTTAGTTTTTGGTATGGTTAGTTTCAGGGTATAAACATAAATAATCCTACTTTTAGCCCAAGCCTCCTATGAATACTTCTAAGAATCACTGACCCGGACTGATATTGCTTATTTTAATGGGTCCCAGCTATGGGTAAAATAACTTTTTCCACTTTTTTTGATTGTGATCACAACCTACATTTATAATATTGTGATTAATAATGATTAACCTGAAATACTTAACAGTGAACAAAATGATATAACTAATTTTTTGTGGACACTGATTAAAAAAAAAAAAAAAATTTCTAATCATAAAAGAAAAAAGAATTTTTTTTAATCACAAAACAAAAGATATATTTTATTAATACTATTCATATTAATATTTGTTCCATATCAATATTAACTTTACTAATATTTTGCAAGAAGATTTCATAATGTACCCAAAGGGGGGAGGGTTGGACTTTTTGGGATACATATGAATACTGGTGAGACACCCGTAAGTCAACCCATTTTATAGTTCACCAATAGAAGGCTTAACCAATCAGGACGCTTAAAATATTCAATACGATGTGTATAAAAGGTGGCCATATTTTTCCAAGTATTGCCCATCAAATCCGATTCAGTAGAGTGTCTGATTCGGGAATGATAATTAATCTTTGACATTGTTTCATTGAACAGATTACATGCTGCGCTTTATCCATAAATTATGGCCGACATTATCAACAACCATAATCTGAAAAGTGTTGTCGCACACGCGCTGCAGAAACTAGGCTCTCATTGATAAAAATGTCCTCAATGTAAGTCAATGTGGCACTTTCGATTACATTATCTTGGGGCGTTTTAGCATTGACAACAGATTTCATGATGAGTGGTGCCACATTTAGGCCAAAACCCAATTGTGTAAGGCAAAATGCTTGCCCTTAAAAATGACTGTTTGGAATGGCCACAGCTCCTTGTCAATGTGGATTTGTAAGTAGGCATGTCGCAGATCTAAATGAACACAGCAACTTGTCACAATTCTCTGAGCTTTTGTGTGCACTTTGGCGTCGGCAGTGAATGCTTCTACAAATCCATTCAATTCTCAGTAGTCAATTACCGGCCGGACCTTTTGCGTTTGTTCTTGAATGACTACCATCAAGAGAATTAAACCCTTCGGTGGACCAAGTTCCTCCTCGGGGTATGGCAGCAACCATCCGTTATGCTGCCATAGGAAGAGTTCTTTCTCGTACGCATCACAGGCATGGTCTGGCACAGTGTACTCTTGTACGTTATTCGCCAGCTCACTGAGCGAGCAGCCAATCGCCCATTTCCATGTTGCGGTCCACACTTTTTGCCTTTCATTGAATGTCACACTGAAATCAAGCTCATCAATAGAATTGGCAGCACATCCATCCAGGTCTCCAAAGCATGCTTCACCCAATTCAGTTAGGAAAGCGCCTCCTACCTCTTTGATCATGTCGATGCCAAAGAGGAGATCAAAACCCAACCATCATCCATCCATAACTAGGAACTCAATGTTCACAGGCTACCCAACTTCCAATTTTATTCCGCCATGCCCCTGGCACTTCAAAGTCTTTCCATCAGCTGTCAGCACTCCTACTTCTTTCTGTCTCCAATGGCAACACACAGCTTTGCTCACCAGCGTCTATGAGCAGCCAGAATCCACTAGAGGTGTGCACTCTCACCCATCCACAAGTACTTTTACAGCAGGGCAATTTCTTGATTTTTACTTGCTCAGGGAGGAGACTGGCGATGATGTCTCCTCCCCTTGGGCATTTTGATGATACATGTCCAAGTTTATTGCATCTAAAGCATCGGGTTTCATGACGAGATTTCCACACTCGACCATCTGACCTCACTTGGCATCCTTGCGCACAATCCTTCACCATGTAGTTGGGCCCAGAACACTTGTAGCAAAGAAAGGTCTCACTGCGCAAGTCAACAGGGAGTGACTCTGCATCCGAATGTGTTTTGCCAGTAGATGCAGTGACCGATTCCTTACAGCTTTCATTGTCAGCCATGATAGCCTGTGCTAGAGTCAGAAGCTGCTCCAATGTCATGGTCTCCATTCTGGATGAGGCATGAAGAAGTTGCCTTACATATTGTGGCAACTCTGAAACAAACACACGTCATCCACTGTTCGGACAACGATCCCTCAAAAAGCCGAGCTAAGCAATGTAGTTCAGCCAAAAACTCATCCACCATTTCACCCAAGTGAAGTTGCCGAGTAACAAATTGATTGTATGCATTGAATGCATCTGTTGCATACGCGGCCCGGAGGGCCCATTTAATTTGCTCAATGTCGGGTTTCTGCTCCTTGCTGAGCTGCCTGTATACAGCAAGAGCATCGCCTTGGAGTCATAATGGTAGAATCCGCTCAATTTTGTCCATAGCACAGAGTTCGCAAACTAACTCTGCATATTCAATCCACTCGATTGGCATATCAGTTGCAGTGCTGCTGAACTCAGGAATCAACCTGACATCAAAGAGCTTGCTGAATAATATTTGCTGGAATAGCTAGTAGGGTTTGTTTCTCACAGTGTAGTTGGTAGAGGAATTAATGACTGCTTGGACCCATTCTCCCAGCTGGTCCACGTAGAACCCGGAACACTGCTTCACTCGGGACTCCATTCCCTGCACACTGTAAACAAAACACTGTCTCCTGAACACCAGTGTAGCCTTCACGATTCACCAACACCAAACTGACTTCAAAACAGAAGTTGGTTCTTCTATCAGTTTTTGGTCTCGAGCAAGAAATTCTAATTTCTCACATGTGAGAGCTTTGCTTTCACCAATGATGTATGCACAATGCCATTCCAAAAACTGCCTTGCATGAGGTCATCTCGCGGTTCCATGACATCTACGAACGCATGTGCAGACAAACCACCTTCTCTTGCTTCAGCGAGGTTAAGTCTTTGCCTCACAAGCAATAACTGGGCAATATTAAAATAAGAACTAGACTAGATATCCCTAGATGTGGGAAATTGAATAAGAACAATCTACCTCCATAGATTAATTAAGGAGGTTTAGTTCCAAATTCTCTGTAATTTGTTTGGATAAGCATATGCCTGATGATAGCCAAATGGTACAACAGCCAAAACACTGTGATAAAATTCAGAACAATAGTTGACATGTAAATAATAATTCCACATCCCAGAGATTAAAGATTTCTTATCAAAGGAAAGTCTGAGTTTTTCATTCAAACACATGCACATATATACAATAAGGCCAACTCTATGTAAGCACCTTAATTCACTCCTTTCACTTTGTCATTCAGTTTACTAAGGGAATAAAATAGGTTGGTAATTGTACATGACTTTCAACATATCATTTTTTTCTTCTTCAATGTCTCCACCATCCTATCAAATAATTCCTTGACATGCACCTTGATAACAGATATAGAGGAGTAAATACTGAGTACAAAAATGAAATCCTTTCAAAAACTCCAAAGCATCTCCTATAAAAACTGAATCAATAAGTAATGAGTAACAAAATTAATCAAGGTGTTATAAAAATCTACCTGAAATGTGCAGTGAAAAGATCCAAACTAAAACGATATTGGTATATTTCATGATCAGCAGAGCTTGTCAATCTTGCAAAACAATGTAGAGAAGATGACACAAGCAGTAAAAGATAAAAGGACCTTGTCTATTAATGATGAAAAATTATAATCTTGTTTTTGGGTAATGTGGAAAGATATCATTATTTTCTTTTACATTTGCTGTTCATTTTTGTTGCTGCTGTTATTGAATGTGATCAAGTGATGCAGTTTTTGTTATTTGGTAAAGTCCTAATATGTTGAAATTTGTTCTAAAGTTTTCCTTTTTTAATAATGTTTAACTAGATCTGTTCTGTAATGCTTTGGAAATCTTTGAGTTTTATTATTTCATGTCCTTAGTTTAGTTTATTGCCAATATAATCTCAAATTTTGATACTACAGCCAGACCTGACAACCAAACTTCTTTAGCTTTGTTTTGAAAGTTTCTCAAAGCATCACTCAATTTCATGCCTATCTATCCTAGATAGTTATCAAAAATGAGTGGAGGTACCTAACATTTAAAATGAATTTTTAAAAATAAAAAGTTTTCTTGAAACTTATTTTAGTTTTAATTGAAAGTTAAATCATTTACTATTTCCAGTAAGCAAAATATCTGGTGTATTACAAACAGAAATTATACTGATTCAATTCTAAAATGGAGATTTTTTCTTTTTAATTTTTCATCCATTTTTGAGCAATTGACACATTTGTAAACAAAAAATTCTTGGTTTTAAAAATCTTGCAAAAATAAAATATAGATCTGTGATATTATTTTCTGAAAATTAGCAAATTTAAATGTTAAACTAATCTGATTTATACAAGTATTATTTATTAACAGCACGAAATTTAGAACAAAACTATTTCTCAATCACAGAGTTGAACTTTCTGACCTTTCCCTCATACAGGGGCCCGACAATATTTTTCAGACACTTTGAAAAAAGTACTTCAAGGTGGTTACTAGTGCCAAAAACTTTTGAGATTGTAAGTACGTAGTTGAGGAGTGAAAATCCACTACTAGTGTAATCATTTTTTTTAGTTTGGCTTTGATAATTTTAGTTTTTTGTGATTTTTGCAAAAGCTTGCGCAACACTATTTTTCGGACATGACAAAAAATCCTATTTTATTAAGAGCTAAGTTCATGTATATGTTGCTGTATGCAAATTTTCTGCTTGTACACTTAGCTGTCATCATTAGAATCAATTATCTGTTCTATTTTACTGGCAAAACAATTAAGTTTAATGAGGTAAAATGCATTCAAAAGAAGTCGTTTGTTTGGCACGGAAGAAGCGGGATGATGGCCTCAGCATCAGAAGGATCACCATGGATTTGAAGCTGTCGAAATCAATGGTTGAATACATGCTGAAGACAAACTCCGAGCGGAAAAAGAAGAGAGGACGGAAAAGATCAATTGGCAAGAGGACTGAAAGGAGAATGAAGAGGACTGTGACACGGCTTTTGACATCTGGAGAAAAAGTCACAGCAAGAAAAGTGAAGGAGAAATGTGAATTGGATGTAAACGTCCGAACAGTACAAAGAACGCTGCATAGGATTGGTTTGAAGTATGCAAAGGCTAAGAAAAAAATTACACTTACAAAGAAACACAAAGGAGCAAGACTGGAGTGTGCTAAAAGGTGGTTAACAAAGCATGTTGACTTTAAAAAGGTTATATTTACTGATGAGAAGCGTTTCAAGTTTGATGGGCCCGATGGATGGTGTACTTGGTCGAGAAGGGGTGAACCTGCTGTACTGAACAAACGACAGATGGGAGGAGGAGGAGTTATGGTTTGGGGTATGATCTTTGCTAATGGAAATATATGGTTGGAGTGGCTGAAAGGACAACAGAACAGCAAAAGCT
This sequence comes from Ascarosepion bandense, assembly GCA_037127315.1. Classification (NCBI taxonomy): domain Eukaryota; kingdom Metazoa; phylum Mollusca; class Cephalopoda; order Sepiida; family Sepiidae; genus Ascarosepion; species Ascarosepion bandense. Next base: position 446,991 of record JBBBDQ010029493.1, read on the forward strand.
ACAAACAGTTGCTGGACAAGAAAGCCCTACCAAGGATAAGAAGAGAGATAGGGAATGATTTCGTTCTACAGCAAGACAATTGCAGCATCCATGTGTCAAAACTCATGAAAGAATGGATGGCTAAAGTGAATATGACTACTTTGGGATGGCCTGCAAAAAGCCCATATCTAAATTTAATAGAAAATGTTTGAGAAATGCTTGCGCAACTTGTCTATGATGGACCTGAAATAACAAAAGAGGCTCAACTATGGGAACGGATACTAGATGCCAAAAAACAACTAACAGAAACACGTAGAGATGTTATTGTGCATATGTTTGATCATTATGAAGAGAGATTGATAAAAGTTATTGAGAAGAAAGGTGATATTACAGACTATTAACAGTTTTTCAACGATATCCGAAAAATAATGTTGCATGTGTTTTGTAAAAAATGATGAAAAATAAATATTTTTCCTTACCTAATCGATTTTCTTCCATTTTTATTACAGGTATTGTCTTTATGTTTATGCTATTCTATTGAAGGAATTTCGCCACTCTATGGTACTCGGAAAGTCGAATACTAAAGTGTCCGAAAAATATTGTCGGGCCCCTGTAATAGCAACGTGTCGACAGCTCAACAGATGTGAGATAAATGTATGGTGATAACAAGTGACATAATTGTACAAATTTTTTTTCAGGTAAGGGGAAGAAACCGTGAAACACATGACCTTTTAATGTACACATAGAAAAAAAACTTGAAAGACACACACAAAAAAAATATTTTAACAATGCAATGGCTAGATGATTTGTATTAAACTTTTCAATTAGTAAATATATTTTTTATTTAATCAACCACCATCCTAACAACTACAAGTTCCTGAAATATTTTTAAAATATTTTTTAAACTTTATAAATTATTATAATTTAATTTTTTTTTTAAATTTCGTTATTAATCGATTTTTTTTTATAACGTCCTTAATTATTTATTAAAGCAATCTTAACGCTTAAATGTCATATCGCATTTCTTATTTTACTATTCGAAGCAGATTTTCGGTAAAAAAATATGATTTACAGTAACACATTCCCTAATGAGTCCGTTTAAAACCAAATTTTTTACCTACAGAACTTAATTTCTTGAAATTTCATGGATTTACGTGGAGGGAAGGTGACAGATGTTCAAAAAATATATTTTTACCAATATTTTTTTTTTAAATAATGCTTTCAAAATTAATTTCATTCATTTTTTAATAAGTCCTGAAAGTTTGTTGACTTTTGCAAGAATTTCCAAATTAATGTATTTGTCACGGGAAAAAAGTGAGTTATTTGGCTCCCCGCTAAATAAAAACAAGATTTTTACAAAACAAAACAAAAACAAAAACAAAATACTTTGATCTTTCCTCTTAAACATTTTAATGTGAAAAGTTCGTTTTTAAGTTTGGGACTTTTTTCTTTACTGTTTTTCAGCGATTTCGCAGAGGTACCTAAGCGAAATTATTAAAAAGTTTAATTTCTTTGAAAACGGTTTACATATAAAATTAAAAATATTTTTATAATTACAACAGGCTAATTTTTGTCTGAATTTATGCCATATTTATATTCGGACTATTGTCCTCATCTTTGTTATCACAGCGTTTCGGCTGTTGTGCTCTCCGGACTTCCCCAACTCTCACTGAGTAGTACAAAAAATTAGACGACGTCCAAATAAAATAGACATGAACAGTGAAACGAGAACAGACTAGAGCCCCGTTGATTAATGGGTTCAATTCAGAATTCCCAGCTGAAGAAGGAAGGCCGAGTAATATAGCAACCGAAACGATTAAATCGATAAAACATTTATTGAACAAAATATCTAAGTAACACTAACAGCTATAATTTCTAGCGGATGAAACAGAGCAAATCATAAAGGCACAATCTTTGTAACCACGCAAACCTTGTGATTCCATTTAAAACACACGAGATAATTTTCTCAACTGAAAGACTATTACTGTTACTTGATCCACCAACAGACCAGCATTTAACGATAAAAATTTCATTCACAAAATTTTTCTGTCACGGAAATTCTAACAAGCTCTAGAAACACGCGGACACCACAACAAACATTTTTATATTGGTAAAAAAGTTTTAACAAAAACCAAGTAAAACAACAACATAAAAGCGTTTATTTTATTTTGTTCAAAAGGTGTGCAACTAGCAATGATAGCAACACTGGTAAAAAGGTTTTGGGGGAGGGGGAGAGAGAAAAAGAGCAAAGACAGGAAATGCCTTCATATGACTATTTTACCAACATTTGTTATTCTTTATGTTAAAACGGGAAAATTTTCCTGTGTTATGAACTACATTTTCCATCTGAGATTTCAGGGTAAAACAGAACAATTGCAATCAATTACAAATCACAAAGGAAAAGTTATTGTCCCGATCAAGAAACCGTTTTTAAAAATTAAATATTGTTTTTGGTTGGGCAGAATTTTTTTTTTCAGCAACACTTGCTTGACCTTTCAAAGATATTGATTTCAACCAAAAATGAGATTCAATAAAAACAGAAAAAGGTTTTTTGTTTTGTTTTTTTAAGAGAAATTGTGCTGGTTTTTTGGGGGGTTTTTTTTGCAGTCGATATAATTTCCAGTTAGTTAGAGAAGTTCAGAAATATGACAAGTTTGTTAGAAATTTATTCATTCATTATGGGAAAATTGTTGATTAGTACTACTCAAGTTCAAGTATATAGTCAATTATAGTCGATAAAATTGTCTTAATTTAATTAAGAAATATCTTAAATTGTTATGTTTTTTAATCTTTGTTAATTTATTATTAAAAAAAAAAAGTGAAATCGTTTTCGTGTAAGAAAAAAAAAACAATCGAATTGATTGAAGTATTTACCTTTTTTTGCTTTTTTTTTTTTACAGCACACACTAAAAGTAAATAAACATAAAACAACGATATACCCAAATAAATTAGAAAAAAAGTGCAGAAGAATGTGAGTAAATAAAAAAATGCTAGCCAATAACTGAGACTCCTACCAGACTACGTTGTTTTTTTTTTTTTAATGTTTATAACTTTGGTATATAAGTTAGAAAAATGCGAGAGCACACAGGATAACAGATATAAACTTAAAACCAAGCTAGTCATACGGATTGTAGTGAGTTCATCAATCCTAATAAATTCCTTCAACCTAGGCCTTATGCCAGACTAAAAGCAATAAATCAGTTATTCTTCACTTAAAAAGTCATGATAAATTACCTACATACAGCTTATAAAAAGGTTTGTTGTATTTTACTATGCATAAGTTTAAAAAAAAAAAACAATATTCTCTAACCATTACTTATTTAGGCAGATTTTTTTTAATTTCCATAATTTTCCTTAAACGGCCATGTTCGCGCATGCGTGTTTCGATGTTTTTTTGCTTTTTTCTTTTTAAACACGAACATCCAAGTAAATTTAGGTTAGAGGATTTTTTTTCAATTAGTGTCTAAAATATAAACATACCGTACTCACTGATTGTTTCATATAGAAAGTGATAAAGTATATACCACAGAATCTTACGTGACTGTAAAGATAAACTAAAAATCCTTTGTTTTATTAAAGAAAAAAAAGATTACGAGCATTCGTAAACAATTTCTTTTTTTACTTGAATGGAAAAATAATGTTGATTCTTAACGATCAACCAAGAAATTAGAGTGTGCAACCAAGTTTATCACCCAATAAATAAAATTGAAAAAGATAAGCGATTGGATTTGTAAAAACAATTTTTTTAAATAATAAATACAGAAATTACAGAACCGAGTGTAGTCTTCAAATTTAGACGGAAAATGCCTAATGTTGCTGATGATGCATGAACTTATCTCGCTCACATTTCGCATTAGAATCAAAGGCGATTTAAAATTACTAGAGTGGAAAAAATAGACTGTTTTTTCGTTTACTAGAAAACAATTACAGTTTCTATTTTGGAGAGAAAATGCTCTGTTATTTAGTCCCAAAACAACAACGTTTATCTCAAACATGGATAAAAAAAAAAATCAGAAAAAAGAAATATAACGTTAAAAGTTTTCTTAAATCCTAAATAGAACGAGAGAACGAGCGACAAGAGAAAAAAAACGTTATTCCACAGTAAATGTTAAGATAGAAATAAATAGCTGTCATTTAAGAGCGAAAGTGAGAGGACGGAAGGGCTACTAGAACAGGGTAGTAAAAAGCAAAAAATATACAAATTAAAATATAATAGAAAAACAGCGATTTTTGTGCCTAAATAAAAAAAAAAAGAATATAATCTTTGTCGAAACTAAAGTCGGGTGGTATCATTCCATATTTGAGAATAACAGAAGATCTAAATTATTTAAACGAGAGAGAGTTGGGAGAGATTTATTAGAAACAATGGGAGAGGGTGAAAATTTTCAATATTTGGAATCTGTACCAACCTTTTTGATGTTATAGATCCGAATAAGCATTCCATTAGCCCGATCATTAAGAATTGTCAGCTTCTCAGCAATCTTCTGCTGACTAGGTATTAAAGCTCGCGACATTTTGCCCCGGTTCGGATGTTAAATCAGTTTCAGACAAATTCGACGATAAATGATCATCGCCCTAAATAAACGCCATAACAGGCTCGTTCTGAGGAAGCCACATCGAGGCTACACAGCGGTGTTTCTAAATTTCGTTCCTTAGTAATAAATATCCGCCACGCCCCGGATCATGTAAATGCTTAACAGCTAAATATTTCTTACATTGTTCATGAAAAAAAATCAAAAATAGAATATATAGAACTGAATGGAATTCCTGTTATTCTTTAGAAGTTTGTTTTAAAATAACTACCTAAAAATTATTAAATATAAATACGAAGTAGGTATTAGCTTCCATTTTGTCTTCCCATACACACAAGAATTTTAAAGTGTTTGAAAAACTTCTAACTATTGATTATAATTCAAGTGTGAACATAATCATGCAAAAATCAACCAAAGTATCAAAATAATTATTTAATTATACGAAAAATATGCTCAAAACTGTTTAATTATTCATTCTTTACTTTTCATATTTTTATTATATTTATTTTTAGTACCCATGTCCAGGGTATGACAATAATAAACTATATTTGGGTCCTGGGTATAATGATAAACTGCATCTGGCAGCACAGCCTCTGATTGGGAGATTTAGAAGAGTGTGGAACTACCTCTTAATTGCTGTCGTTCTCAGATCCACCCTGACTTGGGGTGGTACCATTTATTAGGGTCCCAGCTATGAGCAAATAGTTAACCCCAAACTGAAGACAACACACTATGAAAACATAAAAATAGATTTTTATAGTAAAAATTCTAACAATACTACATTGGAGAAGAACATATTACCAGCAATACATTTTTGAAGGAAAAAATATTACCAGCAATATATTTAAAAGAAAAAAATATAAATGTATTTTTGAAAAGAAAATACCAGCAATACATCAGACTCTTGACAAAGCCTTATTTACAAAAATAAGTCAATGAATATTCTGTTCATACAAATCTCTTATACAATTTTGTCAGCATTACATAATCCAGTGACGTTGATATGGCATAAAACAAAACAAATCAAGCCAAACTATAATACCCATGTTCTATTGTGTAATCAATGTTAAAGCTTGTGAATCAGAATGAAAATGAGACTGAAGAAACAAACTGAAACTTAGAATTGTAGAATTGTAGGGATTCCTCTATTTTGTCTACTAGGAAACCCACTATGTATCATTGTATTAAAGCCTATAAAAGGAAGGAAAGAAACCCTCTTTTTGCTCCAAGATGTAACAGAGATAACACAGGATTCTTCTTCAAACAGGGGAAATATTTCCTTGGCAGATGATTACTTAATTTCAACCCAGCCACATGTTATCTATCTATCTATCTATCTATCTATCTATCTATCTATCTATCTATCTATTAATCATCCACATACAAGCCTGTTTCACTGTATCACAGCTCATCAGGGTGGCTAGACATCCACTTGCTTCCAGCCGGCATCAAAACTCAACCAATTTGTGTCATTTGGAGTCCTATGCCTTAAGTCATCGGCACAGGGAATGAGAGAGAGAACTTTTTAGCATGCTATATACATGTGATGTATATATATATATATATATACCATAAATATATATATATATATATATATATATATATATATATTTATATATATATATATATATATATATATATATATATAATATATATATATATATATATATATATATATATATATATATATATATATATATATATATATATATATATATATATATATACCACAAACCTACAGACACCCAACAATATCTTCATTTTAAGAGCCATCACCCAAAAAGTTACCTAAAATCCATCTCCTATTCCCTAGCATGTAGGGTTTGCACAATAGTGCCTGACAAACACCTCCAAAAGACCCGCCTAGAAGAACTACGTGAAACTCTAAATAAAACGAGGCTACCCCACAACACTTTTAAACAGAGGTTTTGAATTGGCAGAAAAAATATCTCTAGACAAACTACAAAACCCAAAGAAATGCAACATCGAGCAAACTTTAGCATATGTCTCAACACACAACTGGAACAACCCAGAATTATTCACAGAAATTAAAAACAATTTAGATCTACTGAACAAAAATGATAGAATAACAAACATATTAAAAATGACCAAAATAATTAAAAGTAAATGCCAACCAAAAAACTTGAAACACATATTAACCTCTTCCAAATTTAGCCAACACACAACACAGGGGGTTACAAAATGTAACAATAAAAGATGTAGGGTTTGTGATATCATTATAGAAGGAAACACCTACACTTTTGAAAACCCCACAAAGGCATTCACAATAAACAAAAATTCGCACTGCAACTCCAAAAAATGTTATAAATCTTATATAGGGATCAGCCAAGCACTAAACAACAGAGTGTCCCTTCACAGAAGCAACATCAAACTTTCAAGCAACAGAAAACACTTTATATTACAACACATCTTCCAATGCAATCAAGGCAAATTTAAAATTATACCATTATATCATATTATTATATATTGCTAATACCTACAAATACAAAAAAATTCAAAAACAAATTTAAACCAGCACTTAATAAATTATAACCCCTATATGCACACCATCATGCACACAGACGAATCACATACGTTCACACATACACAGGCACACACAAATTTATACACATACTAGCAAGAACAAATGCAGTGACACACACATGAAACCTTACACAACATAGGAAGTGTATATGTATGTGCATGCATGTGTGTTTATGTCTATGTATAGATAAATTTTTTAAAAAAACAAAGAAATAAAAACAAAACTTCCCTCAGTCCAATATTTAACCCATCCCAAATCATTTTATTATCCCTTAAAGTGGAAAGAAATTTCTTCATGAGAATAAGATGTGAACTACTACTACACACAAACAAGATGATGGCTGACAAAGACTGTCTGAAGACGGTCGCAAGACCAAAAACATGTGTAACAGAATAGAAAATGAAAAAATAAAAATAAAACACACTATATATTTTTTCTATATTTTCTAACAGAACACTTGCGGTTTCTCTTTTTATTAAAAATATACACTTTTCTCTCGTTGGAATCACGGTAATATACCTATGATATATATATATATATATATATATATATATATATATATATATATGTATATCTTTATCCTTGCTTTCCTCTTTCTTTAGGGTTCTTTTCGAACGAGAGAGAAATTTTTGTAAATAACCATTACAAATGTCTATTCTAATATGGACATGTGAACATTTATGTAAAATAAAATAAATTAGGTGGGGGATATTTTGAGGACCAACTGTTGTACCATTTGGGTCTGACAAGCTGCAATAATAATATCAGAACATGGTGAAATATGTATTACCCATTATAATAATCTAAAATCTTTTATAAATTATATTACTCTATTAAATTAAATAAATGAATTTAACATTGAGTTCTCTTAAGTTTGTCTCTATTGGAATTTACCTGGATTGTATACCAAGTGTGCTATGTTATATATATCCACCAAACGCCCATAACCCAGGAGTAGAGTCGCCGACTGACGCCATTTTGGTCGGATTTCAATCCTGGGTAAAAAAGCAATCGGAGTCTAACCATACTGATGAGCTGTGATACAGCGAAACAGATCTGTCTACGGATGACAAAATATATATATATATATATATATATATCACCAAGGTGGATATGATACACAGAGAAAATTGCTGTGGTATTATTCAGTACAATATCTGGTGCTAAACTGATATACACAGAACAATACAATAGTTGCAATAACAGACAAGACAGAGAGGAAGGGTTAGATTGTAGAAGTAGGGAGATGGTTAATGTGTTTTTTAATTGGCCTTGTGGGAAATATAACCAAACTTTCTACAACTTACAGGTTTATTCAAAATTGTCAGAAGGTTATCAGAAGAGGGATTTGTGGAAAAATAAAAGTATACATTTTGTCTGTTTAAATAGAAATTTATTAGTGGAAAAGAATAACACGAATTGGTAGAAGTTAATGTTCAATGAGAAACAGTATTAAAAAGCTAAGAGTATCAAGAGTTCGTAGTAGTCCTTGCAAGAGTGAGTTTATGTGAACGTAAACAGGAAAATATGTATGTATGAGCGTTTATTATGAGGCAGAATTGTCTTTGAAGTTATCACTCAGGGTGAATGGTGAAAAGGAAGAAGCTGAGAGAGAGAGAGAAAAAGAGAGAGGTAATAATAATCACGATCGCTCAAGGTTTGTCAAGGGTACGTGCTAATTACGCTCGTCATCTTCTCTCTGGCAACAGTTGAGCTTGCTCTGTCTTTTATGTGACTCGAAAAGGTCATTTGGGAATTCACTCCTGGATGTGATTCTGGCCTTTCTACTTTTTTTTTTTTTTTTTTTTAGATGTTTCCTAGTTTTCTACTGGCCAAAAAACATTTCGGATCGAGGCGTGAAATTTAGCGATTTTTGTGTGTGTTAAGCAAAGTTTTTGTAAATTCGAGTAAATTTGTTTATTTCTAACAAAATCAATGTGTCAGAGCTTAGCATTTGAATTTTAAATGTAAATCTTGTTTTGTTCACTATAAGATCACAATAGTCACCGAAGTAATCAGTCTGAATATTACTCAAGTGATACTCGAATGCTACTATTCATTACTTAATAGACCATTCCAGAGCATGGGCTATTCCGTCATTGAGAGTGCTACAGGGGTGTCAGTCACACTACAACACCTACTCCCTGAAATGTTATGCCCCTCCGAATGATATATTTCCTTCTTTTCGGGTCTATTTCTATCATAGCCGTTGGTCTTCTTTTACATTTTCCTGCGCGATTTTGTTGCACCAGTTGAGGCATTGGTACATCAAACATGTCATAGATCACTGACATGAGTTCTTTCCTTTGATGATCCACATTGGGCACATACCTTTTTTTTTAATTTGGTTAAACGTGCTTCTTAATTACCCATCTTGGGTGTTTGATTAGGTACAATATACGACCTATCCTTTTGTCAACTGTACCTTCCTCCCATGACGATTTTCCTAATTTGTAATTTCTTAAATAAATTTTGTCGCCTGGATGTTTACTATCAAATTTTGTTCCGTTGTCTATTTTTTACTTTGTTGACTGTCTCAGTTTTCTAGCAAACATTAGTTCCGCTGGAGACATACTTGAACTTGCATTTATGTTTGGCGTTATTCGATATACGGGCAAGAAACTTTGCAGTTCTCCATTTACGGTTTCTATCCCGCTCACATTTTTATCACTCTTTTGAATACATCGATAAACCTTTCTACCTGTCCATTTCACCTTAGGCAGGGATGTTAGATGAGTAACTGAATGAAGTTTATAGAAATCTGCAAATTCTTTTGACGAAAATTGTGTCCCTTTATCACACACAATAATGTCCGGTATTTAAAATCTCGCAAATAATTCATGCAAAAATTCTAACATGAGTTGGCATCTTGCACCTGAAAACTTCAGGCCACTTTGAGAAACTGTCCACCACGATAAAGTAGTAAATCCACTTTATTGTTCCAGCATAGTCAATATGAAATCATAACTATGGTTTGTTAGTTTTAGGCCAGGAATTAAATTTCACGGGTGATGTCTTTGCAGCCAACGTGCATGTTGGATGTTTTAACCAGATTTTCTATATTGTTGTCTATACCATGCTAATATGCATAGCTTCTCATTAGCGCTTTTATATGTGATATATCTGTGTTTCCAACATGAAATTTTATCAATACCCCTTTTGATAAAACCACTGGGATGACTACCCGGTCTCTGTAGTATGCCATTGCATATTGAAAAATGTTATTTCCTTTATTTTCCTTATGTTCCATTAACTCTTTCTTTTTCTGAGTAATAAATTTGTTGAGTGTAGCTTTGGCCCTGATTCCATCCAATGTAACAGTATACATTATACTTTACCGTATTATACAGGATATGTTTCATTTCTAATTCGCAACTCAATAAAGTAATCACTCTCTTCGAGTGGTTCGCTTATTCTTTGGATTAACCTAGCATGGGCTATCTTTTTTAAAGGAAAGAATTCCATTTTAAATGAGTAGTTCAACAAGAGAGTTGCATATTTCTGAAGACGGTTCGCTGAATGCGTCGGAATTCCTTTTTTAGAACCAATTATCAACAGTAATGGACGGTGATCAGTTTGAAAAGTAAACTACCTTTGATGAATATATTTATGGGATTTTTAACTGCAAATATCATGACTAATCCTCCCTTTTCCATCTGAGAATATTTCGTTTCTGCAGGAAGCAGAGTACTTGAAACATATGGGATACATATTTTTTTTTTATTAAAATAAGCAACTGGAAAACACAATAGAACATTCTAGAGAAATTGGATCAAAACAGCAGTAGAATTTAGATTACATTTTTATATTTCTCAACCAATCAGCTAAAAACTTAGAATAAGAACATTCTAGAAAAATAGGCTTGGAAGTAAATTAACACAAAAATATTTAGGCCCCAAAACAAAAATGTAAAATAATAAATCTGATTGGTCAGTAAATGTTTTCACACCCTAATGTTAGGAAGATTAGTTGATCCCCTATTAATGTATATAATACACACAGTTAGAAAAAAAGGTCAGTCACCAAGCAGGCCATTAAGTCCGCATGCCACCGTATACTTTGCCGGCCATGTCATTTCTTCCATGTCAAAAGTTCGTGACCTCGCTCCAAGGACCTTAAAAAGAATAAACCGACGAACTTTCTTTCAGCAACGCGACACGCTGTCGCCAACTGAAACGCACCAAATGTAAGTAGGAAAGGCTTATTTACAGACTCTGCTAATGTACACTTATACACGTTTTTGGACAAAAATTAACTTCTTGCCAAGTTTATATTTCTCAAAAAGGCAATTTTAGAATCATGTATTTTGTTGGTTTCTACATACCATTTTATTTGTCACATAATAAATTGTTTGTTGTTGAATGTCCGTTGTAAATTATTCCTTCACTTTGCACGATTGCAAAATAGAGTGTTGTATTTGTGAGGGAAATAATCAACATACAACCCAGCAAATACCAAATCCCCCACAAACATGATATATGTATGGTCTTCAGCTGACCATCCTTTTCCTTGTGTAGAATTACGGACCCTAAACCTAGATTACTTGCATCACTTGCCACACAGATCTCCTTATTAGAGTCGTAATGCGTAAGCGATAAGTCAGATGTTAATGCTATTTTTCATTTTTGAAAAACTTCTTCACAGTACACCGACCAATTCCATTTTGTGTCTTTTCTAAGCTCTCAGTGTATGCATGTTTGGAATATAGCTGCTATAATAATTTGCCAATCCTAAAAATGCTTGTAAAGACAATACTTTTGTAGGGACAGGCATGTTTCTTATTGCACTTGCATGGCTCAGATCAGGCCTCCTACCTTTCTTGTCTATGATTTGTTCCAAATATTTAATTTTGGGCAAAAAACTTGCATTTTTCAATACTGAGCTTGAATCCAATTTCTTTGTTTTGAACACCTCTTTTACATGCTTTCCATGTTCTTTATAGTTTTCACTTTTTATCAATACGTTGTCAAATATGCCATAGCAAAATCTAGACCACTGAGCATAGCGTCCATTACCTGTTGAAATATTGTCAGCACTACCTTCACTCCATCTGATAAGATAGTCTCCTCTTAAAAATTCAGATCCCTGACTATCAGGTGAATAATGCCAAACTCAAAAAACGTTTACCTTCAGCACCCTTAATTAGGGGACAAATAAACCAAGAAATATTCAGGCCCGATACTCTGCATGCATGTTTTTCATCTGCATAGGGGTCAACCAACACAACTCCTTGGGTCTGAAACATCACACCTGCTAGAGACAAAGAATCCCAAGGCAAGCTCGCTCATACTGAGGACTAAAAGGCCCATTGAGAGAAGCGAGCATGACGAAGGTTGCTCAGGGTGCACGTGCATCCTCTACCCCCATTTGAGTTAGTATCAGAAGCATAGTTGTTACTCTGATGGCATACAAAGGAAATTTACTATGCGAGAAGGAAAAAAGCACAAAATAGAAAGGAATTTTTATTAAGTTATGACTTAGTGTAGGTTCTGATATCTACTACCAACTAAAACATCAGGATGGTAAAATTTAGTTCAATCTTATCATATCAATTTCTCAGCACATATAGACAACACTAGGTAAGCATATCTAAAATTAAGGAATTTGGGCGTGGGTGGGTTGAAGTAAAAAGTTTGATAACTAAAAATAACGGAGAGAAGAAAACATGCAAAGAAGCATTTATATATATATATATATATATATATATATATATATATAATGATAATGAACTGTTATGAAAGAAGTAAGGGCCAGAATAGATTTGAAGTAATGGTTTTGATGAGCTATGGCTACAGTGCATTCAAGGATGAACCAGGGTTGAAATTTTGCGATGGGTATAAAACATTCCATTCCAGAAATATCTACAGAGTTTAAGGCAGTAGTTTTGGAGGTAGTATGTCTGAAGAAGGTTGAAAGTGAAGCTAGTTGGAAGTGAAGTATATATATATATGTGTGTATATTATGTATTTGGGCGGCAAATTTTCTTTTTAATCATGTCAGCTGCAAACATTGTGTCTGCTTATTTTTAATAAAATCTATTCATACTCAAGGATAATCTTTCGTGTATTATAGATGCAAGAAATGCACTGTAACTTTGACAGATGATTTTATTACCCATTTCTCAATGTTCCCAAGTACTTTCAATCTCCTTCAGAGATCATTTTCAGATATGTAAGTTGTGGTAATAAAAAATAACCACAAAACTGTGTTATTAAAAATTACTGTAAATTTTCTTTTTCAATGTAATGCTTAGTGTTTATTAAATCGTGAAAATTATCCACAATGGAATTTTTTTTATGTTGTAATGTCATGGTCATGCACGTGTTAAAACATGAGAAAATTGTTCTTTTTATAAACATTTTAGAACAATACTACAGTATTCATAGCTGATTCTGTTAATTGACGGCTCATTTTTTTAAATGAATATTGTCTCACGGATCTGTAGTTTACTTTTGTTGGTGTCTTGGTGTAGGATAGTTGTATTATCAATCATTATTTTTTTATATTATGAATGTAAACAAGAAAAGTGCAACACTGAGATCCGAAGGCGAATTTGCATGGCGAAGGAAGCATTCCAGAAGTTGAGTAAGGTATTAAGAAACAGGACAATTTTGCTAGAAACAAGGAAGAGAGTAGTGGATTGCTACGTGCTGTCTGTCCTTCAATATAGCAGTGAATGCTGGACAAGCCATAAAAGATGAAGAAACAACTTGAAGCAACTGAAATGTTGTTCTACAGAAGGATGCTGCAAATATCATGAATCGAGCATTATTAGCAATGCTGAGGTCTTGGAAATGATGGAAACAAAAAGGAAATTAATACTGAGCATCAGAAAGAGACAGCTGAAGTTCTTGGGACATGCAATGAGGAAGGAGAGCTTGGAGAATCTGATACTAACAGGCCAGATAGCGGGGAAAAGAGACAGGGGAAAGCAACGGATAACATATTTAAAGGACCTAATCAGGTGGATGATAGAATGAGGATTGCATGGTGTAACAGGAGAAGGCGTGCTCAGAGCCACCAGGGATAGGGAAATGTGGAAAGCCATGATCGCCTACGTCCTGAAGGGACAGGGCACATAGAAGAAGAAACAGGAATGTTGTTGTAGATGTCTATGAATGGACAAACGGTCAGACATGTGTAATCTCTCTTGTTAATATAGTTGTTGTAAATCCAATGTGTATATACATTTTTGTTTGTTGGAGATACATTCTCCCCCAAAGCACATCTGAATTGATATAATGTTGATTTTGCAGAATACATCAGCTGGTGGGAAGGAGTTATTACGGAAAACTAAATTAGCAGGCTTGTATTTTTTGTAATATATTAATAATTTTTTTTATAATCATATCACCCCAAGCAAGGCATTTTATTGCCACCGTTTTGCAGGGGGTTACATAGGAGAAAAGTTATGAGAAAGAGTGACAGGTTATAAGGGGTGTCAGGAAGTGGGTAAGAGAAGGATGAGAATACTGATGAGAGTGAAGTGGACGGAGAAAGGAACATGAGAGAAAGAGGATGCAGGTTAGTGAGATAGGAGATGACTATTTACTTTACATTTAAATTCTTGGAGATTATAGCTGTCAGGAAGCAAGTAAATGGAAGGGAATTCCACAGGTGGGAAGTGCGAGAAAAGAAGCTGCTGGAGTAGAATTTGCGTTTACAATTTATTGGTTTCACAGTAAAAGTAGTGGGACATAGTTGCTAATCTTGTGGCTTGAGTAAACTTATATATAGGGGGCACCCGTGAGCTAAGTTCATCGGAGATGAAGCTGTGAAAGTATTTGTAGAAGAGACACAGGGAAGCCACATTGCGCCGATGAGAAAGTGACTGTATCCGAGCTGCCAGGTCGGGATCTATCACATTACAGATTCTCCATTGGATTTTGTCAAGGACACCTCGGGAGATAGCAGGAACACCCAACTAGATATGGCAGCAGTATTCAATGCACGGGCGGATGGTAGATTTATATATGTCCAGGATTGTTTCAGGCAGAAAAAAACTTCCTGGCCCTACACAGAGAACCGACTTTCTTAGCAGTGGATTTAGCTATGGATTCTATATAGTCATTGCACTTGAGGTCTGTTGTGAGAGTTAAGCTGAGGAGGCGCAGTGTTTTGCTTTCAGGG
The DNA here is from genome assembly GCA_037127315.1 of Ascarosepion bandense. Lineage (NCBI taxonomy): Eukaryota > Metazoa > Mollusca > Cephalopoda > Sepiida > Sepiidae > Ascarosepion > Ascarosepion bandense. Next base: position 462,177 of record JBBBDQ010029493.1, read on the forward strand.
GGACTAGCCTGATCCATGCTGATGATGGGTAGGAGTGATTGTCTGTGATGGTTAATAGATAGCAGCTTCGTTTTGGAAACATTAAAATTCACGAGCCATTTCTTATCCCAGTCTGCCACGGATTGGAGGTCCTTTTCAAGCTCAGCAGCAAGGTTTGCTTTGTCAGCCTCAGCAGATTTTTGATCGATACGAGAGTAATAATTTTAATTTTATTAGGATCCACGAGAGATATATGAGTACAAATGAATTTTTTTTATGATTTTTTAATCCTTTTTGTAGTTATCGTGCATCTGGTTGCAATATGTTTGATATGTTTAGAGTCTTTTGTAAAAGTACCATATTCTGTTTGATTTGTGTTGAGGTTTTTTAAATACCGTCTTATCATCTACAATGTGGTTTCGAAAGTCATTATAAATGAGATTCTGCTTAATATTTTTTAATTCAGAGTAAAATGTCTTTTTTGTGGAGGAGTTATATGTGTTCAGTTAATTAAATTGTGTATAAGTGCTATTTTGTATTAGTTAGGGTATTCACTCTTATAGTTGAGAGTGAAAGAGTTTTTGCTGGTTGTTTTCTATATGGAGAGGTAGTAAATGTTTGTGTATAGTAAAAACAGATTTTATCATATTATGCTCTAAAATCTATGTAGCACTCTTTTTAAAAAGTATGCCGGAAAACTCTGGATTCTCTTCATCTGCATATATATATATATATATATATATATATATATATATATATATATATATATATATTTATAAAATGTCAAGGAAAGGTATTTTGTTATCTTTGTTAAGTTCGTGTGTGAACTTGAGGACAGAGTTTTTTGAAAGATTTTGGAGGTCTATTATTTCTTCTATATTTTTAACTAATATAAGCATATCATCTACATATCGTACATAGATGGAGGGTTTTATAGTGGTGCTAAATATATTATTTTTTTAGATTGGCTATGTAGAAGTTGCTGAAGGTTGGACCCAGAACTGAGCACATTGAAACACCGTCCCGTTGCACATATATATTATTTCTGTGATCATAGATTAAGACTTCGATAGTACAGGTTAAAAGTAGTTTTTTTTAGTATTTTAGGTTTAATTTTCAGTGGGGGCAGGGAATTATATATATATATATATATATATATATATATATATATATATATAATAATGTCATTAGTTTTTTTAACAGGAACATTAGTGAACAGATTTTCAGCATCAAGTGATGCTATGGTTTCATTATTAGGTTTTTCAATTTCTAATATTTTTATAATTTGAAGAGATGATTTAATGTTGTATTTTTCAGGTATGTATGATGCAATTAATTGGTTAAGCATTATAGTTAGTTGGTATAGGAGTTGGTATTTTTGATATAATAGGGTGAATTGGAAAGTTAGGCTTGTGTGTTTTGATAGAACCATAAATGTAGCCTGGTTTATAGTCTTCGATTATTTTGGTAAGTTTTACATTGCCTTGTTTCACATTGTTAATGAACGCTAAGCAATTTGTCAACCATTACATTTGAAGCAAGAGGAAAATTTACAGTCATTTTTAGCAACACAGTTTTAGTTATTTTTTGTTACCACAACTTACACCCCTGAAGATGATCTCTAGCCAGATGTATTCATTTTAGTTACAAAGAAATACTTTTTTAGTTATATTTTCCCTGCTATTTTAAAAAACAAAAAATAAAATAAAATAAAATAAAACCATGTTTTAAACTGGTCTTAAACAAACTTTTGGTATGATTCAAATATCTTTATATTTTTTTAGTTCAGAGTACATTTCTTTAACAATTCATCATATATTCTTAACTTATATCTATTCTAAAATCTATTAAATTATTATTATTTATATCATAATACAAAATAAAGTAAACGATATATATAAGTTAATCAATATGCTTATATGAATAATTATCAACTACATTTTAAGGTGAACATTTTGCAATGTTTACATATGACAGTAATTTCATAACGTTTATTTAATAGATCCTTATTTTTAAGCATTTAATAATGTATAGTTTCTTATACACATACAAGGGGCATGGTTCATTTAAAGACTTACATATTATTTTTTGCTTTTTAAATTTTCCATTTTATTAAAGTTTTATTGGTTTCCTTTAAGTACTAAAATATTTGGATAGGGATGTTCAATTCTGTACTTATTACTATTATTAAAAGAAGAGTTATGCTGATAAAACCTTTATTTAAACGAATTTTAAGTACTTCTTACATAAATTTTTTTATTACTAGTTTTCAGTAGAAGAAATAGTGCATTCATAAACAATAGATTCTGTAAGGCATTTATTTTCTAATGGACACTTTACAGGGTTTCTAGAATTACATTTTGCATTGTTTAAATTATTGATTTCAGTTTTGGAATTATTCTTAATTTTGTTTAGGTTTAAATTTTTATTAAAATTATTATTATTAAGTTTTCTATATTTTTCTAGATTATCAGTACAACTATAACTTAATTTTAATGTATTTTTATTGAAAGTCTTACTTAATGGATTATTGTTTCGAAAATGTTTCTTTATCAAAACTAGAAATTTTTGGCCTGATTTACTGCTAACAATTTGGTTAAAAGGGAAATAATTTTTCTACTTTTGTTTTTTCTTGGGGAGCAGATATTCTCTTTTATATATTTACTATCAGGGCATTTATATCTGCTACTTTTAAAGCATTATTATAAAAATTATTGTTTATTAAATACATCTTCATTTGCAGAATTTCTACAAATTCTATATTCTATGGATGAGAATTCATACTTTATAATGGATAGAGGATGGTTAGATTTTGGGTTGATATCATGGCGTTCTAGTATAGAACGCCATGGTTGATATATAAAGATTTGTATTTGTTTTTTTATGTTTGGTATATATTATTTACTAGGTCTAAAGTCACATCAAGAAGATTTGCATTTTTATATTTGTATTAATACAAGGTAACCAAAACAGTTCTGTCTGCTTTTTGATTAGTCACTGAAAGAAGTTGAAATATATACGAAATGCGTGTAACAATTGTTTTCAAATTCAGACAGCCGAAAGTAGGAACATCAGACATTATAAAAAACACATGTACCATTCCTGGCCATTAGTTATAAGCTGGACAGATGTGAGAAGGATGAAAGTGTCTAGAGATCTTGTTTGGGGCTGTTTGCTTTACAACTTTAAAGTGGGCTTATCAGCAGTTGCATCAAGACACCGCATATGTCAAGCATTTAGGGATAGTGCTGTGGATGAACACATTGCAAGGCGTTAGTTTCGAAAATTCAAGTTGGGAGATTTGTCTCTCCATGATGAGCCTCACAGTAGACGACCACTGGTCATGAATGAAGGAGTCCTGAAGGCAGCCATTGAAGAGGACAGTAGTCTAACATGTGGTGAACTTGCAAGACAGTTCAACTTTTCCGATGAAACAGTTAGACTTCACCTGCACCGCCTAGGTAAGACATACAAACTGAGCAAGTAGATTCCGCAAACGCTGTTGGTGGTCCACAAGGGACAACGAGTGGCAGCCTGCGTAAAGCTGCTTTCTCGCCACCATACCGCATCCTTATTCAAATGAGTGCTTACCAGTGATGAAAAGTGGGTTCTGTATGAAACTCCCAAGCATTCCAGACATTGGTTGTCTCCTCAGGATGCTGTCCCTCACACCACAAGACCGCCTATGCACCCACGCAAGATTATGCTTTGTGTCTGGTGGACAAGTCGTCAAGTGGTTTATTATGAACTGCTAACAACAGACCAAACGGTCACTGGGAGACCTATACTCACAACAATTGAAATGTGTGCAACAGGCATTGCACCAGAAAGAGCCAGCACTGGTGAATCACAAAGGTGTGCTTTTCCTCCATGACAACGCCAGGCTGCATGCCACATGAGTGGTCAGGGATACCATACAGCAACTTGGGTTGGATACTTTGTGCATTCACCTTAGTCACCTGACCTTGCACCATCCGATTACTACCTCTTTCACTCCCTTGATAATCATCTTTGTGGGAAATCCTTCACCAATGAAGCAGACTTGCACAAAGCCCTCACAGACTTCTTTGCGACAACCCCCCCCCCCGAAGTCTACCACAACGGCATTGAACAGCTGGAGATACGTTGGCAGAAGGTGCTGGATGACGATGGCGATTACTTCGAAGACTAAATATAAGTTACACATACTGTGAAGCATTTTCTTTTTTTTCCTTTACATACGGACAGAACTTTTTTGGTTGCCTTGTAGTAACTTTTAAATTTAGGTTTTTAGACTCTAATTTTTTCAGTTTTATAATTTGTGGAATTCCTCATAAGCATAAGGCCATCTTCTTTGTATAATCCAATATCTTCTGCATTTATATCATTATGGGCTGTAAGATTATATAGAATAAGTAATCCAACAAAATTGGAAGACTCCGCAGAGTCCAGTGATTCCGTTGTAATATCAAAATTATCCCTTGAGTAATTTTTATCCACTGTTCTTTGTCAGGAATAAGAACTGATGTTTTTGTATTCATAATGATGTTAAATTCCTCCTCTGATAGTAAACAGTGGCAAATTCAAATGTAGCTATAAACACTGAATTCAATTGTAAATCATTTTTGCCAAAGTAATTAAACATTTCCTGATGATGAGATAAAAGCTTTAAATCTCAAAACATAGAAATTTCCAGGTTGCAATGTAAATTAAATTAATTTTAAATAAAAACAAATTTAAGTTATATATATATATGTTTAAATATCTCTACTATTTTTTAATTTTATTTATTATGTTGCTTTTGTTTCATATGATATGATATATATATATATATATATATATATATATATATATCATATGAAACAAAAGCAACAGATAATAAATAAAATTAAAAAATAGTAGAGATATTTAAACATTTGTAACCACAAGATGGCACAAAGTAAGGTAAATGACTTAAAAAGGACTTTTTAAATACTTCATTCCAATCTTTAAATTTGACTATGAGCAGCCAGACTTAATTTTTTTCAATGGTGGTTTGGTGATATAAGCATAATGAGATAGATAGATAGATAGATAGATAGATAGATAGATGTGTGTATATGTAAACAAAAAATGAATTCTGAAAATATGCATTGTAATCAATGCATTTTTAAATAAAAAATTACCATTTTCTGTAGTTGCTTTTATTCTGGGTATATATATTTTAATTTCAGACACAATGTATTAGAACTTTGAATATATCACTGAAAATATTGTCCATTGCTAACCACTACTTTTTCCCATTTTTCTGGCAGTATTTGAATTCCAAATCGAAAAAACAACACATTTTTTTAGATTAACCATGAGTTGACACATTTTTTGGCATCTTCATAACAATGGAAGTGCTGCTCAGTCAGACCATGTGCCATTGATTGGAACAAGTGATTATCAGAGGGTGCAATGTCTGGTGAATATGGCAGATGGGGTAGGATTTCCTATTTAAGTTTTTTCAAGTAAGTTTTCACCCATTCTGAAACATGTGGCCTAGCATTGTCATGTTGCAAAATCACTCTGTCATGTCTCAGCTAGTATGGCAGCCATTTTTTCTTCAATGCTCAGTTCAAATACATCAATTGTAGCTGATAGCAATCTCCTATGATAATTTCGGTTGACTTGAGCAGCTCATAATAAACTACGTCTAGCTGATCCCATGAAAGGCAGAACAGAAGTTTCAAACCATAGATATTTAACTTTGTCACCAATGCTGATACATGGACAAGGTTACCCTACAATCATTTACACTTAGGGTTATCATAGTGTATCCATTTTTCATCACTGGTCATGATACGATGCAAAAAACCTTTCCTTTTATGCCATTGAAGAAGCTGTTCACAATTGACAAGACACCATTTCACGTCTCTCAGCTACAACTTGTATAACACCCAATATCCTTGCTTTTGAATCATTCCTAACACTTTCAAATGTTTCAAAACTGTTGTGTAATCAACTCCTAATGATTCTGCAAGTTCAGCTTGCACCTGACATGAATCTTCATGAAGTAATGCCTCCAATTCTTGGTCTTCAAACTTTTTCAGTGTGCCAGAGCAATCTTTATCTTCAACATTAAAATCATTATTTTTGAAGTGTCTAAACCAATCTCTGCATGTTCTTTTCCACAAAGCATGGTCACTGTAAATCTCAACAAGAATTCTGTGTGCTTCAGCTGCAGATATTTTTGGATAAAGTAGTGCAGTAAAATTCCCCACAAAATTCAATATGTCTAACTATGAAAAACAAAGTTGTTTACACATCAGTGAATGACATATACTGAATTTCACTCTTGTTTTTAGTACTTCCTTATAGATGCGCTACCATCTGAAACTACACACACACAGTTCTGGGAATGCCATCTGTTGAAAAACAGCAAGAACTCATTCAAGGCCCTAATATATATATATATATATATATATATATATATATATATATATATATATATTGGTGAGAAAAGCCAGCTGGTCAATTTATAGAAATATGGAGATATTAAAATTGGGCATTGTGAATTATCCTTTTTTCAGTAAAGGGAATCGTTATCATTTTTACCAGAAAAGATTTCCTAAAAAGTATAACTAAATGATGTGTGCTGGCTATAAAGCCAGCACACATCATTTAGTTATACTTTTTACAAGTGGTAGAAGCAGCCCAATCAGGAGAGATTGGCTCAGAACAGCATTGTCTTGTAAGACAGTCATGTGCAATTCCCAGGCGGGTGTGAAAACACAGATATACACATAGCCCAAAAAGTCGATTGTATGGACATCACTTTAACAGTTGTGACCAGAATCTCGAAAATCACCCTTCCTGTAGTAGAGTGTTTTGATTTGCAGTAGATAATAGAAACATTTTATTCAACCGTTTTTTTCTTTATCTATATATATAAAAATGGATATGTTTATCTGTGTGTGTGTGTGTGTGTGTGTGTGTGTGTGTGTGTGTGTGTGTGTGTGTGTGTGTGTGTGCCTGTGTGTCTCCATTCTAACAAACCCTACTCCTCCGAAACCATTGATCCAGTCTCAACCAAAATTGGGTCACTTGTCAATCATGACATGAACCTTTGAGAGACACAAACATTTTTTCTAATCAATTTACAGGTTATGTCAGAAATCACCAAAATGCTTAGAATTTACGAACCATTCTCCTCCAAGATGCCTTATGCAAATTCACACAAAATCAGATAACTTGTAGATCAAGGGCTGAAACTTTGATGTACACAAAAATTTTTTGAATCAATATACAGGCTTCATCAAAAATCAGCGATAGACATAATTTTGGGTGGTCTTTTGCACACTTCTATGCATTTCTTCAAGATGCTTCACTCAAACGCAATCAAAATCGAGTCGCTGGTAGATCAAAGTCTGATGCCTTAATATGTAAACAAACATTTCAACTGACACACAGGGTGCAGCAAAAATGAATGGAAAATATTGCTTTTTGCGATCATTTATTTCTCTAAAATGCATACTTGTATTCCAACAAAAATCAGGTCTTTTTGTAATTTCTACCTTATCATATGCTGTAACAATTTCATGTTATCTATAAGATGTCAACCCCTCCAACATTGCAGAGACAATGCATTCACTTCTTCTGCATCACAATGTCTTTGCTTCACATTTCAGGTTCCTGTAATGCCTGCCTCTGTTCTTCTAAATGTACAAACATCATTCCTGTTTATTGGAAAAATTGACCAAGCATGAATCCCATTTTACAAATACAATAAAAACCAATACTTACTTTGCATTTTTAACTTACGCATCATGGTAACATCATACTGAAGCTTTTTGAATAAGCACTTGACCTTACCATTTCAACATAACCATGAAAAAACCTGGAGCAACATTGGGTTATACATCTAGTATTCAATACTGTTAGACTTTTCAAAAGTGTTGCACATTTTATTGAATGTGTTCTTATTCAAGTTTGATCAGAACTATACTGAGACAAAAGTGAAAGTTTATCATAGCCATAGACAAGAATTATGCAATCTTGTCTATTGTACACAAAATATATAAGAGTTTCACATTAGACATCACTGTCAATCCTAAGATTTTAGGAAACCTGAATCAACTCTACAGAGAGGGCACCCTGGCCCCAAACAAAGGGCGAAAAGAAAGCAGGGTGACTAGCAAGGTCAGTATTACTCAGCTACCAACTTGTGATCATGAGGAAAAAGAGAAAAAACAGAGTGCAGAGTTTCTAGAGCATGGTGTGTGAGTTAAGAAGTGATAGGTTTGTTGATAGACATGTCAAAGATAAAGTTTTGTCCACATTGGTGGGTTACATAAGCTACTGCTTATTTGAAAGCAAAAGTGACACATGATAGCCACTCCCATTTGGTTATAAAATTAAATACGGGACACAAATATTTTTGTAACTGCAGATGAATTCTCATAATTCCTATTTGTGATTCCATGCAAGAATTACTTCAGCCAAGACTTACGCAGTGTTTGATTTATTCAGTTATGTGAGGCATCATACCCACCTAGACAGAGGTTTGGGCTTATTAGTCCACCATGTGCAAAGTATCTTTTATTCCCTAGATAAATCCTTACCGTCCACAAAGCAGATTAAGCAATATAAGAAATTTGAAGAATTATCTGCTTTGCTCAGAAAATGGAAAACTTAACTGAATTACAAAGCAAGTTGGTGCTACATCAATTTCTATGCTATATCAACATTAACAGCAACAAACAAGCCTCCATGAGAGTTTCTTCTCATTTTCTCAACAGTCATTGATGGTGCTGTCCCTTGTACCATGATTATTAAAATCAGGATTGGTTTTAATATGCTATTTTGTAAAACATACCAGCAATGACTCACTGCTTCAAGATCCTCTGGTTCAAGAAGAATTATGATATGTGAATCTTATGTACACATCATAGGGTGAAAAAAATTAATTGTGTCCATTTCCCATCTGTGTAATAGATGGATTAAAATTTCCATGTTGCTTTCTTGAACAACTTTCTTTACAGTAACAATTATCTATTTATTAAGTAAATAGACTTTCTCTTCCTTTCTTCCTTTCTTTTTCAATTACCTCATTCAGGAAATAAATTGTAGTCAGTTAATTAAAAAACTATTTCATTACTAATTTAATAGTTCTTTTGTTTTTTTAATCAGTAGAAATGGCAACTAAATTTAACTATTTCTACAGTAAAATGATGGGACCTATATGCAAATCTAGTAGTATGCTTAAATCCACATAGATAAAGCACCAAGAAAAAAAGCTCATCAAAGCAGCTGCCATGAAAATATTTGTAGAAAAGACAGAAGGAAGCCACATCATGGTGGTGAGAAAGTGACTGAAGTCAAGATGCCCAGTCAGGACCAATTACATTGCAGATTTTTCTTTAGATTTTGCTGAGAACCTTGAGATGAATAGCAAGAGCACCTGACCGATATGGTAACAGTATTCAATGCATGTAAAATATCAAGAGAGTATGTGACTTTAAGGTGGAAAAATATGAAGATCTGTAAGAGTGTGGGTTACCCCACTTGGCTTCACCAAAAACACCTGTTAGCTTCTTAACTCCATAAAAGTCAAATATTTGCTCTATTTCTCCCTCCACCCAGATGTGGTAGCTCATAGATAAAGATCATTGCCCCTGGGATGCATTCCTTTTCTTGGTCCACTGACAATTGATCACACACACACACACACACACACACACACACACACACACACACACACACACACACTAACAAACAAACAAACACATTCTTAATGACATAGTTTTTAATATTGTTCTTTTATTTTTAATTTTATACACTTGTAATTAATTTTGTTAATAACATGCATAAAATTGTTGTTTGATTTAAATTCCATGTTTTGTGTTTCTTAATTTTACCTGAACTTACATGTATAATAAATAATGTTTGTGGGGTAAATGTTCCAGGCGCTGTTAAATATTTATAGAAAAACAAAAACAAAAGAGGTGATCCCACAACAAGAGTAATGCATAATAAATGTCTGTATGGCCAGTATATTTCTTCCCAATGTTGAATACCAGACTTGTATTGCCAACTCAACTTCAACATATGTCACTAACTAGCACTGTCAACAACAGGAAAGAGCAAATCTATTAAGATCAAGCAGAGGTTGCATAGATTTAGCATTTCCACTATACAGCAGAAAACCAACATATTCTAGTGACATGATAATGTTTTGCTCAGGTACACTAGGTAATGCTGCTTTGATCTTAAAACCATGCCTGACCCCTGAGTTATCACTTGGTGATGACTTTGTTGGATGCACTTCTGCTGTTTTTGTAGTAGTAGTTGTATGAATTTATTGTATACATATATTAAATTTAAAAAATCAGTGGAACTTCATAATTTTAAAGTTTAAATTTTTCTGTATTTTTATTTCAGTATTCATTTCTTTCAAATTTCTCATTGTAGTTTTGAGTCTTGTTTATTTTTGTATGCCCCTTATTCAATGTTTAGGACAATCTATATCCTAAATATAGATTGTCCTAAACAATCTTCCCTACTGTCTACCCACAAAAATTATTTTAGTTGAGATAGATATTATCTTTTATCAAACTTGATCTTACTTCAAAACAAGAATCATAATATAAAAAAAATATCATAATTTCCCTTCTCATCCTCTTTCTATCTTGAACTATCTATTATATTAATATACTTGTACTTAATGTTATGCATGATATGTGTCATGTTTGGTATCACAGATACTGAGAGGAAAACAGAAAGAGAGAGGAACACAAAGAGTAAAACAGAAAGAGAGAGACAGAGTAATGTAGAGAAATAAAATGTGAGTGTGACTGTAGGGAGGGAAGTCATCTTACATAAACATAGTGAAGGGTTAAATCATCTTTCATAAACAAAGGAATTGTTGAGGTTAAATTCATCCTTGAACTGCAAGTTATTTTTTAAAATTAAAATCTTTTTTCTTTTAATAAATACAAACATATCTTTGTGAATTTGTTACATGCATAGTGGAATAACTCTGTAAATGCCATCTTGGGTAATCTACTAATAATGAATTTCCAGCACAAACAGATCATCATTTTTACAGCATATAAAGGTAGTTTGAACTTATAATTTGTCTTTTTCCATTGTGCATTCAATAAAGCCATTATTATGAATTTAAAGAAATGAAAAAAAAAATGCAACAATAAAATCAATGAAGAGCAGCAATGAAGGAACAACAGAGAAGACAGTGTGAGTGTTTAATCATATTACTTAACTTCCTCCAACCACCCCTCCTTAACTTTCTGAATTACTATAAATTCATCTTATATTTCTAAAATAAATCATTTTCACCATTTGTTTTTTTTTTTTAAATATCACCTGGAGAAGAACAATATTGCTCTAAAACATGAACTTTTTTGTGTAGTGTTATAAAGCTTTTATAAACCATTGTAATAACAAAATTACATCCAAGGTTTAATAGATTCATAAATATTTAGAGAAACAATGGTAGAAGTTACTGCTCCAGTGCACTGCTAGTGGAATACAAAGATAAACTCAGGTCCTGCACCAAGGTTTATGAAAGACTGCAAATGCAGAATTAAGTTTGACTGTTCCTCTAGTATAGCTATAGAGCCAAGTAATTAGTATCAAAGTATTTTGTTCTGCACAATATTTCTAGTATATGTAACACCATGTCTTGTGTTGTGGATGTCATTTATGTTTAGCATTAACACTCTGACAATAACATTCTGTTGTGTTCTTACTCTCAAAAATTTTATATTCTTTTGCCTATGAATAGAAACTGGTTGCTACATGAAAATCTCCACTTTGTCAAATGTTTAACCTTGTGCTTTACTTAGTGTCATTGCATAAAAAAATCATACAGGAAATTGCATCCAGTTTAACATGAAAGAAATGTTGGCATCACTGGGGTTGAATTTGATTCTAGGGATGATTAATATAAAACCTCTGTGACCTCCACTAATCAAGAATGCCGTTATAATATTTATAATATAGCGAAAAAATCAATTGCTTCATTTACTTGCTGAAGGATGATTAAAAAGTCTGAATAGAATTCTGATGACTGATCTGTGTAGCTACCAAACAATTTTCAAAGTGCTCTACCTCTACTTGACCATCTAGTTTGACCAATGCACTCTAGTCTTAGGCATTTTTTATTTCCTGGTTTTGTCTGCATATGCTCTCCCCAGACCTTTATCCTTTTGTAGGAATCATTGAAAAATGTAGATAGTTCAGTAAGCAGACCAAAAAGACTAACTGCTGCAACATATACACTGCTTACATCACTGATCACCAGATTCAGAACATGTGCATAGCATGGATGTGAGTTGGGTGAGATGCTTTCATAAGTGCCTGAAGACCAGAGTAAACACCACTCATATTAGCTGCTCCATCAAATGAATCTCCAATACACTGTTCCAGTGTCAGGCATATCTCTGTAAGTGAATTTCATAGCATGGTGTGCAAGCATTTTCCACTTGAATTATCCAAATTTACCATGCAAACTAGTCTTTCCTTAGCTCTGTCTCTAACAACATATCTAAAGACAATAGCACACTGATCATGGGCAGAATTGTCTTCAGTAGAGTCAATTTGTGCTGAAAAGATCCTTGTATTTTTCATCTCCTTCACAATTTTGTTTTTGATCATGTCTGAAATAATATTTCTTATCTTATTCACAGTTGTTTTGCTTAAAAAAGTTACAAATTTGCCATGCCCTTTCTTATATGGATCCTTTTGTTTGCTCTGCAAAATGACCTGCAAATGTTCTTGCAGGTGTGGATTGTATTCTGCAAGAAGCTTTATAGCCTCTAGAAAATTCCCACGATTGTCATGATTACTTTCATCAAATACAGTTGCAACAGCTTCTCTATGTTTGCTGTGGTAAGACAGGACTTGAAACCAATGTCAAATATTACATCAATTACACACTTTAAAATAGAGCAAGGCTGAAGCACTTGTTGAGTTCTTAAGGAGAGTTGTTCCTTTAACAAATTGTGCTTGATGGATCTTTCACAAGCATTCAGAAAATATGCATTAGTGGAATGCTTGTGACAGTGCCTCTTTTCATGTTTAAACAGTTTTTTTGTGATGTGTCTCCAGTCAAAACCACCCTGGATATTCTGCATGTTTCGGCTTTTCTCAGGAGCATGCATCAGACAAAATGAGCAATGCAAAGTCTTGTCTTCTTCATTGTATGTCACCCACTTTCTGCTAATGTTCATGCCCTGAATGCCTTGTTGGTCATCTACAACAGCAATACTGAATAGTATGTTACTTACAGGCTGGTTTGGATGAAATTTCCAGAACATCTCCTGTGAAATAGGGACATTATGGCTGGTATCTGGTTTAAGAAAATATGCACATTTTGCAGGTGTAGTCTGTGTACTGGTTGTCATGGAATCAGGCTTTGAAACCTTAGCTGGTGGCCCAATTGAATTTGGTTTCATCTGGTTGGGTGAGATCAAAGGGTTCAGCATAATGAGGAGTAATTTCAGATTTAGAAAGTGCTTCTGCGGCTGTTGATACTTTGACTTGTAAGCCAAAGTCAGCTGCATCTTTGACTTGCAAAAAAATGTATCAATTTTATGTGTTGTCTTCCTTGTCTTGGATATTGTTTCCTTTTTCTCTTTTGAGCACCACTTTTATACTTGTAGTTAGACATCATTAAATAAGGTTTAGCTACCTGGTAAAGATAAAAATAATAATCTTTGTTTAAAATAAATACACTAATCCATATTACTATTATTGCTAATCTATGTATATATTATATACTACACTGTTACTAATTCATGTATATAAGCCTACAGAAGCAGTAGCATATCATGTATATATATGAGATCAGGGCCATAGCTGATGCTAAAAAACACCGGGCCCAGAGAAAGTTGCCCAGATTTATTAAGGTGGTGACATCAACATTGTTATCCACTTCCAAAAACTATGAACTTTTCTGGATAATTTTTTTATTCCGATGGAAATTATGCATAGATTTCACAGTTCTCATTCACATCTGCCCCCAGGGGCACAGATCATTTGAATAATGAGAGGAAGATAGATTTTTTGGAATGCTTCACTGTGAAATTGTTGTAAGTTAGTTAAACACAACAATATATTTTTACAAATTAATATCATACGAAGGTAATTTTTTTCATTATTACATTTTTGTTCTTTAATGAATAACTGAAAAAATGATGACATTTTATTGCCTTTGGATTGTTTTTTTAAAAATTTAATTTAATTGCTTTCTTTTCACAAATTAATAAATAATAGTAATAAAATATAGGCTAAATTTGAAAGTTGAGTTTTTCATAAATTTACATTTTTAATTTATAATTTAGAGTATTTGTAAGTAAAAGTATGTATTTATTTATTTATTTTTAAGATTATTCTCTTTTATTCAAAGTGTATGGGTCAAGAAGTAATAATATTCACTTTAATTTTTTTCTAGATGTTAACAAAAAACAGCCTTCCGAAACACAGTGACCATACCTAAAGGTTTTGATTAGATATATAAAAATGTCTAGAGCAAGATCAGAGAGACTGTACATTGCACATATAACAAAATCCAATTAACTGAAATTGTATCAATGGTTTTAGAAGAATGTAAGATCCGCATATATCTGGCTTAAATTATCTGTTAAGCTTTTCGTCAATTTGAAAACAATATTGAATTTTAAAAAAATAAAAAATATTCTGCTTGAATTCACATTAAAGTGCTTTATTGAAATTTTAAAAACTTTAACTTCAAAAATCATATAATGCAAATTTAACTTTACTATAAATTCTCAATATTTTTATCAAATTGGCATAATTATAGATGTAAACAAAATAATTAAATATAGTCAATATTTTAACTTACTGAAAGGCTTGGCAACAGTCAGGAGTTAGGAAAAGGTGTCCTTTCTTTGCAAATTCTAACAAACATATGAAGATTTTAGTGGTTTTTTTGGAGTGACGGAGATGTGAGCAGAAGAACTGAATGACCCCCTTCATATTGTTCACCAAGACTTGACTGGTACTACAGACTACAGAGGCACCAGGTTTATAATCATCCAAATATTCTTGGAAGGTTAAAATGATTTATTGTGTCTTCCCTTCGACCAGGCAAGGGGTGTGGCAAAATCAAAAGGAGTCAGCTACTGCCATGTATGAGACACACACACACACTATGATGTGCAGCTGAGTGATCCGAGTCAGACTGCATGTATTAGAGTGATAGAACATCAAGAACATCCTTGATAATTTTATTGGCAGCCAGGCAAGCCCCCTTGCAGTACCGGGCCCTTGTGCATGGTCCAATTGACCGATGACTCAGTCTGCCCCTGATTCCTAATTACAAAAAAGAACAAATATTTTTGGTTACACATTTTAGTCAAAAAATGATGTTCAGTGGGCATAATTTAAAAAACTAAACTAATTCAGTTATTTTTTCATAAACAATCATTAAAATGCATTTATAAATCATGCACTATGATATATGATGATACTAAACATTGAAAGTTTGAATATTATAAAGTTGTGCTGAAAACTTCTTGGCCCAACTCACTTCTCAAAATCAGTATTTCAAAGACCAAACATCAGTTTCCTAGATAGCATGAGAATTCATAAACAATGTTAATTTTGCATCAGGAAATTTTTGAGATCTCATGTTATTGGTATAAAATGTTTTGAACTTTTTACAGTAAATGATAAATCTAAGGTGTTTATTAAATATGTGATATGTATAGGTTATATTTTTAATTGCTTTTTCATCATGTTTATAATTAAGATGCATCTGGTTACCATAGAATAAGTTAATGCATTTCTTTCTATTTACATCAAGGTGTCATTTTTATATGAATTTAATTAAGAATAATTTTATTTATCTAAAACATGATTATAGAAGTTATTGTTGGTAAGTGTTTGTTTAATGTTGCTTAGAATAATGTGTCTGAAGAAAAGATTAGTTTAGCCTCGTAAATCATGTTGTTTTTATAACAAGTATTTATAGTTGAGAAGACACAAGTTTCTGTAGGGTTTTATAAGGAGAAGTGATAAAATTATAACTGTCTGTATCAGCTAAAACATTAAGAAAGGGATTTTATCATTAATATTGTGTTCATAAGTAAAGTGTAGGATGTAGTTATTATCAAAGGTTTCTTTTATTTTGTCTAGGCTTTTTGCTAGTATGAAAATGTTATCAATATAATGAATGTATATGAGGGTACTTGGTGGAATTATTGAAGAATTTGTTTTCTACATGAATGTATGTGAGGGTAGAAATTAGAGTAGGTCCAAGAGAAATTAGATAGAGTAGGTTCAATTCAATTCAATAGGTCAATCTCCATGCTGCTAGTCTGTGTGTAGATGATACCATAGTAGCCATAAAAAGGTATTTGTCATGCAATAACATGTTAACAGAATAGTTGGTCAATTTGAAATAAGCTTTATTAGATTTCATGATGTTATTTAATTTTTTTAATCATGATGTGATTCTAGGTAGTGTAGTAGGAATTGTTGTGTTTACATTTGAAAATGTACTCTGATCTTTTGTTTAGAAGTTTATATCAGAACTAACTTTTAAATGCAGACACAAAATCTAATTCCTCCTACTAACCAAAATCTAAGGAAATCTATTTCAAATAACAAAATTCGAAATCAAAGAAAATATATAAAAATAAATGAATAAATAAAGAAAATATATAAAAATAAATGAATAAATAAAGAAAATATAAAATTATAATAAATGCTAAAAATAAGAAAACTAAAGGTCAGGAAATAATATAAAACATTAGTTTCTAAAGAGAAATTTGGGATGGTAAGCTCGATCTTTCCCCATTTTTATAAGCCTCCAGTAGAGTAGTGGATCACTTGAGACATTAAACTGACAGAACTCAGCATTGCATGATGCCTATCTCCAGACTGTACTCTCTCTCTCTCTCTCTCTCTCTCTCTCTCTCTCTCTCTCTCTCTACATACATACATACATACATAGAAAAGTAGGTGTGGGAAAAATGTATACTTATTATTAGTGTTATAATCAGGCATATGATTGCAAAGAAATGAACTAACAAGAATTAAAATTTCAACAGCATCTATTGATCAATTTCCAGAATATATATATGTATATATATAAGAAAAAGTGCAAGAAGCCCTGAACGTTTTGTTTAAAGTATAAATTTATTGTTGCTATTATTATTATTAATATTACTTGCTTTTTGTATGATATATTAAGTGTCTATAATGTGTAGCTACACGGGTTCCAAGTATAAAGTTGACTCTCTTCAGGCAAATAAACTTGTGACTTCACATATTGAGATCTGTTTGTTTTTCTGATGGCCAAGGTATCGTGTATAAATAGATAAGTCAAGCAGGTCAGAAAGTTCATATGCATGTGTGCACATTGGGTTTTTTCACACTAGCATGTTAAATTTCTTCCGTCACCTATTTTGGCTATAAAGATTTCTTCTCTGACTTGTTAAATTTGATTTTGTCTTCATAATTCAAAATTGTTTTCAGTAATTTTAATTCAATTCTACTCTACAGGTCATCTAGTTCTTTTTATTGTTTTTGGGATACTATTTAAATTTAGTGTGCGTGTGCATGTGTGTTTTTTATTGCATTTGAATTTCGTGTGTCTGTGTGTGTGTACCTTAGGTTTTTCATGTTGTTTTGTTGAGGGAAGGCTCGTATTTTTTTATAAGAGTGTGTCATAATCGGCATTTTAGTAGATAGGCAATATTCTGAATTTACCTCCACTGCATTCATGTAAATGTTGGGAGACATACAATTTCCAGTTATTGGCTAGTTTAATGTTGCTTCTGTGCAGGGATACTATTTTATTCAGGCTTTGCATTGCCCCCATGTATATTTTTGCATATTCATCTCATTTTAGAGCATGAATTACGTTTTTAGAGTTGCAGCTCTGATCTGTTTTTATTTTGAATGTAGATGTGTTTTCAAACTTGAAGTGTTTTCCTTCTACTATTATGTTGCATACCCCACATCTATTTTTGTTACATTTTGTGACACCTTGTGATGTGTGTTGCTCGAATTTTGATGAGCTTAGGATGTTTTTTAAAATTTGGGGGTTGGTGTTTACTTTTAATTATTTTAGTTGTCTTTAAGATTTCCTTTATTTTTAATAAATTCTATGTGCGTTTTGATCTTTGTAAATAATTCTGGGTTGCTTTTGTTGTGTATGGAAACATATGCTAGAATATTTTCTTCTTTTTCATGTATTTTTTTTATTCTGGAGAGATTCTAATGGTATTTTTTCTGCCAGTTGGAAAACCTTGTTTATTAGTGGAGTGGGATATCGTCTTATTTGTAGTGTTCCTCTAGGTGTATTTTACGAAGAATTTTGTCAGCTACTATTGTACAAATTTGTCATGCTAGGGAGTAGGAGATGGATTTTAGACAACCTTTAGGGTGGTGCCTCTTGAAATTGATTTATTGTTGAGTGTCTATAGGTTTATGGTATATGTCTGTGATGATGTAATTCTTTTTGTTTTTTATGAGTATGTCTAGGACTGTAAATTCATTATAGCTATATTCTAGCATGAACTTAATTTTGGGGTGCAAGTTTTGTAGTAGATTGTGTAGTTTATCTATGTCTTCCCATGTTGATCTCCAAAAGATAAAGCAATCATCTAGATATCTCTTCCATGATTTAGTGAATTCTGTTTTTATGTCTTCCCCATATTTATGTACTATTTGATTGTATAAGCTTTCTTCTAGATATGCTAATGTGAGTATTGCATATGTCGGTGCCATTTTTATCTCCATTGCAGTACCTGTCGTTTGAATATAATTTTGGTTGTTAAATTGGAATGAATTGTTGCCTAAAATTAGTTCTATACTTTGTATAATAAATTCTTTTGTGAAGCTGTGGGAAGTATTTCTGGGTGTTTCTCAATCCAAAATGTAATGGCCTGTTTATATATATATATATAGTTGTGTTAGAAGGTGGCAAAATTGTTGATATATGACTCTTTATTGAGAAGGGAAGTGTTTAGATGTAAATGTGTTGTTGGTAAGGCAAGGAGTTGACTGATTTGTTGGGTGTGTTGACAGAGACATGGTTGGTGTCAGGAGAGAGACTTGGAATGGATCAGTGAAACTGCATTGTAATACAAGTCAGTTGTTGTTGATGAGGTTGATTTATCTGTTCTCAGGGTTGAAATCGGTGAGGTTTGTGAATGGTAGTCATGTGATGAAATGAAGGTGTTGTGCCAAACTGCCTCTTGTTGGTGAGATATACCATTTTTATAACTGTGGTTTAACAGGTTCTTGCTCCCTGGCTCATTATTTCGTTTTTTTTTTTTTTTTGTGGCAACATTTGGCCATTGTATTTTGCATTTTTGTGAAGATTTGCTTCATGCCCCTGCACAGAAGATGACTTTTCATTTTGGCTTTTGCTTTCTATTTTTATTTTTCAGTCTATTGAAAAATTGAAAAACATCTGATTGAAAAATAAACCTTGAAGAGTGAGGACATTATAATGGTGCCTTCATGAAATTTCAAAGTCAGCATGATTCTGCTCAGTTAAGGGATAAACTTCTCAACATTAATCCTATTAACATTATATCTCTATCTCAACATCAAGTACTTTACAACAAAGCACCTGCTTACCAAAATATCTTTTTATCAATAAATCACTACAAAAATTACAATCTTGGCACTAAGCATCATAACAACTCAACACTACATATATATTTACATATAGTTATGTTTACATAACTATATGTAAATACATATACATATTTACATATAGTTATGTTTACATAACACTATATGTAAATATATATATACATATATATATATATATATACATACATACACACACACACAGATATATATATATATATATATATATATATATATATACATTTCTGTTTGAATTTATGACAAGTTAGTGTAGTACAATAAAAATATTATCAGAAGATTAATGACATCAGATAACTTACCAGTTGAAATGTTTTGATAAAACTTATTGTCAGAAGATAAAACTTATTGTAATGAATATATATATCTATACACACAAATCACAGGGAATATGTTTTGAAAGCAGACTTCAAAACATAGTACATTTAAAGTTATTTACTGTTTTTTATGCAATTTTTATAATATATTTTGATAAGTTTTTACTTTGTAAATGATGGAATTTGTGATGATGAACTCTGAATTGGTTGTTTGGTTTTTTAATATGTCAACCTTTGGGTTATTTAATGCTAAAATTTTGTATGGGGCTCCCATAAGGATAAAACTCACTACTTAAAAGTAATGGTTAACAAGACAATCTTTTCTAAACTTTACCTTATGTTGAGGTAACTACATTCCAAAAGCTTTTTTTGTAGCTTGAGACATTTGATTTTTTTTCTTTTTGGTTTTATTGGCAAGCAGTTCAAATTACAATACAATTAAAAATAACTATATAGATCATATGTACTTATATACATAAGGACAATTCAGGTAAAAAAATTGATTTATAATAGATTTATTTTTAAAATGTTTTATTTTTACAGAAAATAATTTAAAAAACGCTTTTGTTATAAAGCATATAAATAAATAAGTAGACATTCACACACACACACACACACACACACACACACACACACACACACATGGAAGTACATCTTTGATTGCAATTAGTTTTGAGAGAATCATGTTAGGACATGTTGCATAATGAGAGACAGATCCTAATATGTTGCTTGGCAACGCATAAACTAAAACTATCTGCATTCAAATCTAGTAGTGTTCCACAAAGTAAGAAAAGCAAAGAAATTGATTTAGCTTTTGATTTTTACAATACTAATCTAGTTAGTAACTTTCCAGAGGAAAAACATTTGTCTATGTATATATAAATAAGCTTATATATTATATACAAGGTAAGATGCTCTTATAACTATTATTTTGTTTTAACAATGTATATACAGTTTATGCAAAAAGCAAGGAAACATCTGTGTAAGTGTTCCTGCATGTTCTCTGTTGATCCTTACATTGATTCACATTTACTGCTTTAGAGATCACTCACTTACTCACTCTGTCCATCTGTCTGTCTCTCTTAGTCTCCCTCTTTCCTTGTCAAAAAACATCTTTTTTTAGGAAAAAGTTCCTCTGTACTTCAGTTTTTTTTAACACTGATTAAAATCAGAGGAATGTGTTAGCGAGATTGTACTACACAAAGTAGAAAAGACATGCTTTGAACATCAGTATTTGAAAACTTACCTTTTACCAGAGCTTCTGTTATAATTTCTCATAACCTTCTGGTACTTACTTGTATCTTCTGTTTTCTTTTAATTTCTGTTTTCTTGCACCTCTGGTTTTCCTGTAACTAGACTTTTTATATAATCCTGAAATAGATCCCAAATTTTAAATTTACCTGGGTAGAAGTCACCCTCCTAATTGGTAAAAAAATACATAGATGAATATCTATTTCGAAAATTGAAAAATAAATCATAAACAGTCTGCCTTAGACTGACTTATTTTTAGTGTTCTTTTTTTGAGTCATTCTAATTTTAGAATGTTTATAATGATTTGCATCAAATTTATAAGTTAAATTTTTAATAACTATCTGAATTTCTTTTCATTTATTTTTAAACACTTTTCTAGATTGTAATATTTATTTGTTTTCTTATTTACACTTTTTTATTAATGATTTATTTAACTTACATTTTTTATATTAATCTTTTAATTCTCTTCTCCAGAAAAAGAGCAATAAACAAATTTAGTGTATTGTACTATTTTTAATTATTTTATATTTACATTTAATTTTACATTACTTTCTTATAAAAAAAAATACAACAATCACTGAGAGATTTTATCTTCATTAATCTTGTTAGGTTAACTTCACATGCCAATGAGTGAAAATATTTTGTATTAAAAATATATTAACACTGGCTGTAAAAGTAAGAAAATTACAATTTTAAAAAATCATACCACTGGTGACAATTTACTCCTCGCATAACATATGAGTGAAGAAAAAAGTTCCCGCAACAATTTTTTAATTGCATGTAATGATATTAAAAGATTTGAGCATACTAAATGCCAAAAAGATCAGATGGCTAATTTTAAGAATAACTGTCACTGATTGGTCTATTAACCAAAGACACATGGAAAAGTCATAGAATTTGTTTCAACTTTTGTTTGATCCACTTTGCCAGTATTTAAA
This sequence comes from Ascarosepion bandense, assembly GCA_037127315.1. NCBI lineage: Eukaryota > Metazoa > Mollusca > Cephalopoda > Sepiida > Sepiidae > Ascarosepion > Ascarosepion bandense. The sequence continues at coordinate 484,276 of JBBBDQ010029493.1, forward strand.
GAAGAAAACTCAGCAAAAGACTTCACTTCAGGCCAGGAAGCAGACATCCATGTAAGTCGTCATGTAATAGACAGAAGAACAATCGCCCACTTCTTTCCCCATGTGGTGCTAATCTGAATCCTTAAGTGAGAAATTCACTTTTCAACTCTCTAATTCACTTACTTCAATTTCAACTCTTAACACACACCCATTTCAATTGACATTCACCACACAATATCAAAGGAAAATTTATTAAGAGATTAAATAGCTTCAGCGACATTCAAACTGTTCCTAAAACAAAACACACCCTATGGAAGATTTATTGTGAAAGACATTCAACCTTAATTTTCATAGACACACAATTTTGCAACTTCATTTCGTATGCTTATCACCATTACCATTGTTGTGCATATTATTATATAAATGTTATCATTTTGTTGCTTTCCAGAATTTTGTTGTACATCTTTTGTTTTGTCATTATACAAATTATAAATGTTTGTGGATTGGATTCTGAACACACTAGTAATTTGTAATAAGTGAATAGTAATTATTTGATGATATACATAACCACACATGCACAACAATTTTAATCTTCAAAATTGATATTGATATTTGAATTTATTTCCTTCGAATTAGGTTTGAATCCTTCATTATTTTTTTCAATACATATTTAATCTAGTTGCTTATTCTATATTCTAGTAGTTCACACTGATAAATTACTGTGTATATTATTTTAATCTAATTTGAAAAGAAAAATTTTCAAGTTTTTGAAGATCACTGTTCCTAGATAAATTTTTGAATTGTCATATCTTTCCTTGTTAAATATGCAATTTTATAATCTTAAAATACATGATCTGCACATAAATATTGGCCTTAAAGTCATTGTTAAGCAGTTATTTAAAAAAAAGATGCTTAAGATTTTTTATCAAATTCTCCAAATTTGCACCAAATCCTAATTAACTATTCTATAATAAAACTGCCTGAACTTGAAATTAAATTATTTTAAATCTGAAAGAGAAAAATTTTTTATTTCTTTCCTCAGAATTTATTATTATATTTAGCAAAATCAATTTTTATTATACAGTAGAACCTGTTGTATTTGACCACCCTTACTGCCATCAAAAACTGGTCACATATGGCAGGTAGTCACTCACTGATGGCTCATGACCTATCTGTGCCAAGAACGTATATTCCACTTACCAGAATGTACATATTAGTATCTTACCATGTAATCTGGAAATAAATAAATAAATAAATAAGAATATGAGATGGCCTAACTTAAGAAATTTAATCAGCATAATTAATTTTAATCTTTTTTTAAAAATATTAAAAATGCATTTATAGCAGTCAACAAAAGAGACTAAAATATTTATTCACAATGGTGTGGGCTTAAAAAAGTCAGTTATTGCAGTCTGTGTGTTGCTTTTTTTTTTTGTCATCTAACCACTTTGATTCTAATCGGTGTTAGCACTTATTTATTTGGTCCATCATTTATTAGTTTTCATGAACCAAAGCAAATAATTTCAGATCAGATCCTAGAGGTGGCCACTGGTAACACTGTAAGTAATCACATCTTGAATGGGCTCATACTCTTCTTCCTTCTCATTGTCTGAGTCGGATTTTTTTCTGAGTATCTCCTCCTCTAAATTGTCTGCCAAGGTTTTATTTGTGATCATGGCTTTATCCATGGTGACATAAATCAACCCAGCTAATAACATCCATGACCATTAAGACATCAGATTTTTAGGTCTGGTTCATTTTTATCTCTTTGATCCTATCTTCCAAGAACAAAACTTTACTTTTTGTACCTGTACTAGTACATCATTTCTTATAAAATATATAGGTTGGAAAAATTTGCAATGTATATGGCTTTAATTTTTTCTTAGAAGTGAGTGATAGTAAAAGAGAATTTACTATAATATGATATGTGGAAAAAATAAACAAAACTTAAAAACAACTGATAGCAATCAGAGTAGAGAAACAAAGAGAGATAAAGATAGATATACCCAGGCAGAAATAGAGTAGATATATACAGAAAAAAAAATTAAAGAGAACAAAAGGGATACACACCTTTTCTCAAGAAAGAGACATAGAGATGAGATATTCCCCATCCCTGAATTTATCCAAGATGGTACAGAGACCTCACAAATCTCTTGATCTTGTCAAATGCAGCATGCCATTTGAAAGGTGAACTCAGGTAATGTACATTTCAACAAGCAATAACAGTTTGATATTTTAGTTTTAATTTAAAGCTAAATGATTAAATTTACTATTTTCAGTAAGCAAAATACTCTGGTATATTTTAAACAGAAATTTATTGATTGGAATCTAAAATTTTGAGATTTTGTTTTTACTTTTTTCAGTTTTTCAACCACTTTTGAGCAATCATCACATTTGTAAACAAAAGTTAATTCTGGGTTTTAAAAATCTTGCAAAAAAAAAATGAAATGTACATCAGTGAAATGTTATTTTTTGAAAATTAGCAAAGTTAATGTTAAATTAATCTGATTTATGCAAGTATTACTTATTTATAGCTTGAAATTTAGAATAAAACTATTTCTTAAACACAGTGTTGATCTTTCTGACCTTTCTCTCTATTTGGCATGTGATGACAGCCAGACAGATATGAGATAAGATATGTGCATGGCAACTGGAATTGACAAAATTGTCCAAAAATTTCTTCCTGTAAGGGGAAGAAACCATGAAACACATAACCTTTTAATCTACACACAGAAATTACCATACAAAAAGACTTCAAATACACAAAAAAAGTAAAAATTATTTAAAAAATACAATGACTCCATGATTTGTATCAAACTTTTCAATTTTCAAATAGGAAATATAGTTTTCACTTAATAACTTAATAACCTAGCATATACAAGTCTTTGAAACATTTAAAAATATTTTTGAGATTTTATAAATTATTATAATGAAAAAAGTGAAAACAATTCTTTTAAAATTTCATTATTAATCGAAAAAAAATTTTTTCTTCAGACTTTAATATCCTTAATTTACATTACTTATTAAAGCAAACACTTAAAAGCTTATCTAATTAAATAATGTCATACTTTTATTGAATTTTTTTATTTTACTATTGGGAGCAGACTTTCAGAAAAAGGGCCAAAAGGTTGAAAAAAAAAAATAGATTATTTACATTCTCCAATGAGTCCTGCATTTAACTAATAAAACCAATTTTACCTACAAAATTTAACTGGGTAACTGATATAGAAAAAAGATTTTTAAAAAGATTTTTTTAAAATAATAATTTCAAAACTAATTTCATTCATTTCCTGACAGTTTTATTAAAATCTAACAATTATTAGATTTGTGCAAGAATTTCCAAATGAATCTTTTTCACCAAAAAAAAAAAAACGAGTTACATAATTTTACATTTTATATTGTAAACTCTCATAATGATTTGGCTACCTACTGTCAGTCAGTTAAGTGCCATGTGCGATACACGCTTGGGTGATCATGTCTCAAAAGAGACATGACTGACTGGGTAGAAGATTATCCCGCAGTAGGTTGCCATTGCTTTCTGTGGTAGACTGGTTGCCAACCAAGGCTATAGAACCCAATCTGTCCTGTTATTTAACCCATAACTGGAGGGAAGAGATGGATTAATACCTTTCCCAAGGGTATATATAAAAACAAGATTTTTACCAAAATTTCAAACGTGTTACAAATGGTTAAAAAAAATCTAAAAATAATTAAAAAATACTTTGATCTTTCTTTTAATAAGAAAACATTTTGATGGAAAAGTTTGTTTTTTAAGTTTTGGACTATTTTTCTTCATACTATGCCGTTTTTAGCAATTTAGTGGAAGTACCTAGATCAAAGTAAAATTAAATAGATAACTCACTTAATTTCTCCTAATTTAGAAGTTGGGAGTATATGGCCAAAATAGATTTTTTTTTTAAATGGTCACTTGATCAGTGATTCTCACTTATTGATGTTAGTCGCTGGTCATGTTCCAGAGGTGGTCACTTTGGGTCAGTTAGCAAATCAACCGTGCATAGAAAAACAGTCATTAATAGCAGGTGGTTGCTGATAAAGAGAATTACATATGGCAGGTTCTACCAGCCTTTATTATTCTGCTACTATTATATATTATTATATTATTTTAATTTATTATTACTATTTATTACTACTATTATTATTTATTACTATATAATTATAATTATAAATATAATTGTATAATTATAATTATAAAGATGATTATATAATTATAATATAATTATATTATTATATAGTAATATAATATATATATAGTAATATAATTATAATATAATTATATTATATAATATTTATATTATTATATAGTATAATTCTATGATTATAGTATATTTACATTATATATTTTATTATACAGTTATAATTATATAATTATTATAATTATAATTTTGCTAGGATTTGTCTTAGTACTTGTATGAAATTTTGAATTTCATATATTTTTGTATTAATATATTTTTGAATCTCTGTCAAAAATGTAATCAAATAGAACAATAAAGATAAAATATAAACTGCATCTAGAGATTATATGCAAAGAGATATTGTCAAATATTTTATGTAAAATTCATAGATATGATTTATCCAATGAAATAATTTGTACTACTATATATAGCGAGTAAGCATGAAAGCAATTAAGTCCTAATTTTCAATTTCAGATATATATCTAGTATTTTTTCAGTAATTATAGCAATTTGCAGTGTCAAGAGATTATTTGCAAGAACTAGAATTTAATATTATGGTTCATAAAAAAGAACTAACAATGAATGAAAAGAACTATATAATCAAAGAAATTAGCAAAGGAAAGTCTTCACTTCAAATTTCTAAGGATGTGAAAAGGGATCATCAAACAATCAAGAAAATATGTCAAATGGGAATTCAACCAAGGGAAAAAGTCTCAGGCTGAATTCAGGAATTTAACAAAGCGAGATCTATCACATATCTGAAGAGAATTAATAAGAAACCCAAATGCATCAAGTGCATTCATATTTGAGGCTGCTAGAGCTCCTATGGTCTCAAGGGAAACAAGGTGTAAAGCATTAAGGAAGTTTGCTGATGTAAAAAATCAAATAAAGAAACCCATTTTAACAAAAAAACATAAGTAAAGAAGATTGCAGTGGGCAAAAAAATACATGAAAACTGATTTCAGTAAAATGCTTTTTACAGACAAATCAAGGACCACCTTGATGGGCCTGATGGACGGGCTCGAGGATGGTTTTGCAAGCAACATGACTCAAGAAAATTTTTTAAACACGAACAAGTCGGCGGTGGGATCATGATATGGGCTGGGATTATTGGTAATGAGCTCGTGAGTCCATTTAAATTCAAAGACAATCTTAAAATGAATTCCAAAAGTTACTGTGATTTTCTAGAGCAATATTTCTTGGAATGGCTTGATAACCAGTCTTTAGCCAAGCATAGATCTATGATCTTTATGCAAGACAACACACCAAGTCATGCATCAAAGCTTACTAAATCCTGGTTGAAAGAGAAGGGATTTGTTGAAGATTCTCTTATGGGCTGGCCTTCAAATATCTGTGACTTTAATCCCATTGAGAACCTGTGGAGCATCCTCAAGAGAGATATTTATTCTAATGGAAGGCAATTCAACAGCAAGTGTGACCTCTGGGAGGCAGTTACAGCTGCTGCAAACAATTTTCCAACCACTAAAATTGTAAATTCAACATCAGATGTTGACAATAGGCTGTTAAGAGTTATTGAAAAGAAAGGAGCATTTGTGTAATAAATTTTAGGAGGTTCTTATTATTTCTTGTTAATATATCTTATTTCTAAAATAAAATTTTTTGTTTTATGTTTTTCCTTTAAGAAATTGATGAATTTGTTCTAAAATCTTTTCATATTATTTTTTTACATTAGTTTTACAAGGTATAATAATGCAAATGTATCAAAATAAATAGTTGCAAATAAACTACTGACAGCCAAATTAGTCTGTTTTGTTAACTTAGTAAAATTTTTTCCAACCAAAAACAATAGTTTTCTCGATCACTATATATCTAAGTTAATAATATTGAGTAGAATCTAAACAACATCATAATAGGACTTTTAACATTAAAGATGCAACTCTTTATACCAATTCATAACTTGCACATCATCTCTAGGACCAGGCAAAAGGATGTTTTTCTCTTGACATCACTATCACTATATACTCCCTTGGTAATTTTATTATTTGAAAAAGCTATTTTTAAAACTTTAATAAACTTCAACATATAAAACTGAATTGATACATTTTTCTTGGGAATTGGCAACTAAATTGTTGAAGACTATTTATTTAGCCAATTGTTTATTTACAAGATTATAAAACAAGGATGCGTGTACAATAATATTTTTTTACAAGAGTAGAGAATTTAACTTTTGAACTATAGCAATTATTTATTTGTAAGATTATAAAAATATACTTAATCACGATAAAAATAATTTTATATTTACAAGATTATAAAAATATTATGAACAAAGTATAATGAAGTATTTATTATTTATTGTATAATAAAGTAATAACTATAAAAATACGTTTTTTATTCATAAAATTATAATACTGTAATATAGTAAGAATGGTGTAAAGAGAAAAACATCCTTTTGACACCCTGTTTTTATGCCTGGTCCTATGTTAAACTATACCAAATATATATTTTAAAAACTGAATCAAATATACACCACAGCACTGAAATGTCTATTTAAATTTAATCATTGGTAAAAATATTTAAGTGTTTATTTCTGAAATATTACAGGCAAAGTACATGTCAGGAATTTCTGATCAAGTGCCACATGTTTTTTGGCATATTTCCAAGTCTGTATTAAGTTATATCAAACAGGGCAGGGAAAAACCACTTAGTAGTAAGCAATGTGAAACATGTCTTCATACAACCTACTTGTACTAAATGAGAGACATTTCCTGAGTTATGTCATCTTATGTCACATTAAAAACAATATTACCTGTAAACAGAATTTGATGCATTTTAGAATTCATCAAACATTTTTAAAAATTCAATGAAATAATGATACTCTCAGCAGCATAAAAAATGCCACATAGAATTTCTTTCAAAATTACAAGCTTTATCAGAATAAAAATTTAGGAAACTTGAAATGACAGAGAATAATTCTTAAGATTCATAAATTATGGTGTGGTGAATAGATAGGTAGTAATAAAGTGTATTGAAATATCCCCTTTCCTCTTTAATAATAAAGTGACATAAAAACTCTCTCTCTCTCTCTCTCTCTCTCTCTCTCTCTCTCTCTCTCTCTCTCTCTCTCTCTCTCTCAACACATCCTTTCCTCATTTATATTCTTTTATATTTCTGGTAACCTAAATTATAACCTGGACATAGCTTATGTGGTCAACTTATGTGGTTAAATGCTCTCACTAAAATCAGCTCAGAAATGTATAATGAACACATACATAGCCTCTTTAGTTGGTCCACAGTTTCCATAACATGCATGTGGAGTTCATGTCAGCTGTTGAAGATCCAATCAACACACCAACCAGCCAAACAAATGGTGTGCCTTAAATAATCTTCACAAAAAGAATATACAGAAAACCAAGGAATGAATTCAAGGGAACAATTCATGCATTCAAATATCAGAACATAATATAACATAGCACAAACAGCAACATGATACTAAATTCCACTGGACACACTCATGTAAGAACAAATATGCTATATTTATATGAAGATATGTATACACGGAAGAAAAACTCATTATAACCTGAACACAGCAATACATATATAATAATGAACATTCACATGAATACCACAATGACTTATACAAGAAACGTATTAAAGACACAAAATACAAAAAGGATAGATATGATAATCATTCATAGATAACAAAAGATGCAACCTTATGGAGTCAACAACAAAAATAAAAATGGTAGTATAGTAAATAAAACCTGGCTTTTACTCATTTATTACCTCAATCATGTCTTTTTCATATTGGTCACCTTGACATTTGTCTATACTCTAAGAATTTCCCAAAAAGAGAATAAAGACCAAGAAACATTAATCCACATTAAAGTTCTTTGATTCTTTGTATATATTATATGCACTACAAGATTAGGAGATTGCCATTGAGAAAGAAAATATTGTTCTTTACAGAATATTTATATATTTATAAATTTCTGTATTAGGATTAAGATAAATATTTCTATTCCTCAGGTGAAAAATTTTTGTATACAGGAATTTGATTATTCCATGAGTTGCTCATACAAATAATTTTACACTTGTTTTTATCAGTTTGTTTTGACATGTTGTCTTCAGACTCTCTTAGGTTCTATAATACATTCAGTTATTTTTTTTTATAAATTTAGATCTAAATAGTAAATGCAATATATGATAGAAAATTACCTCACTGACAGCTGAATATATGCACTGACCTATCCCCAGTTAGAATACTGGAGTTGAAAGTACATATCTTCCATTCTTTGTTCAAAATTATATTGGGACTCACTCCTTTTATAAAAGTAGTCATATAAGGTCTTTCTTTTTTTGTTTGCATATAATAAAAAAAAATTTATGCGACAAAAATGCTTGTAACTTTGACTTTTGGCTGCTGGCATTGGAGTGTCTGAATGAACCTTCTTCTGTAAATGAAATGAGAAAATGTTATCTGCTCTGATTTCCAGGAAAAGGCTTTCATGGTATATTTTTGGGACATTGACACTATCATTTTTTTTTAATTTGTGAGAAATCCTTGCAGTAGTTTTGCCTCAACACCCAAATAATATTTGACTCTATACTGTCTTTGCTGAAAAAGCATTTTTATAGATTGCCCCCCACCCAATCCTTCCTTGCAAATGCTGGATTTTGCTATGAGGAGAATATGACTAAAAACTTTATGCCTAATGTCTCATACAGTTATGGCAAGTGATAAAATGAGGAACCTGTCCACTTCTAAAAGAAGAATATTGAATACCATACATAGTCAACCATCTACATAAAGAAAAGTACATCACTCTTTGAAATTAAGTAAAAATAACAGTCTCTATTTTTCAGTAAATGAATAAGCATCCCATCACTTAGCAAAAGATTAAACAAAAAATGTTAAATGATGAGATGTCTCCAGTCAATGAGGAGTAAGGTGATTTGAATCTATGATAGAGAAAGATCACTTAGTTCAAATGTGGAGTGACACATTTTTGTTATGTTAAAAAAAATCAAAATAGCAAAGATTTTTCTGGATAAGATAGATATCATTTTTATAAACAATTTCTGAAATTATATCACAGTTGAAATAGATTATTTATGATGTAACACTGATCCTATAAAATTTTTTATTAGCTCATTTTGATGAAAGACTGCTTAATACATTTGTAAAACTGACCCTATAAAATTATTATGAACATATTCAAATGCATACGTCTCCATGTGATTTGTCATTTGATCTGTTTTTCTTTGTGTGGACAATAATAAATTTCCATTTCTATTACAACTAACTTTTGTATATAATATGGAAAAAATAAGAATTTTTTTCAATAAAGTGGTTATTTATGTTCCAGTTAGTTTCTGCAGAAAAATATGTTTTTGTTCAAATCACATTTCCTGTCTGTGATTGTTACACTTCCAATAAGTCATCAGAAGTGGGTCAACAGGATTGAGTTGACTATAAAATCTAAAACCAATTCAAAAGAGAAAACCTAAGCTGAAATGTGTAATTTGTTTTGAGAGAGAGTAGTGATGGTGGTGGTGGTGGTGGTAGTTGGGGGTTAGGAGCATACACCCACAGCTTCTTCTGTTTTGCTTTCATAAAGAAGAGTGAAAAATAACACAATTTGCTTTTAGTATTTTTGCTTTGGGATCCAGTTATAAAATGATAATAATAGCATGTCATGATAGTGGAAAAGTAGTGACATAAGAAAGAACTAGGACACTAAACAACCATTATTTCAGATTTAACCAGTCCTTTGTTTAGCTTATTATTGTAAGTCACAAGTTTGTTTAAACATTTTAAGTACAATTAAAAAGCCTATTCTGATGACCACCATAATATTTTAATAATTAACTATTGATTGTATTCAACTTCAAACATAAAAATATTAAGCTAACATTGCTCTCTTACATGTTAATCAAATACTGATTACTAAAAATGTTTTTTATATACAAGGAAAAAGAAATACCCATTTTTCAAAGTCATAATTTAACTTTCAATTGTCATCTTAGTAAAATTTCAAAAATACTATTAATATCATAAAAATACTATTTTTCTCAATAACAAAAGGAAAGGGTAGCTGATAATTAAAAAAAATACATTTATTATTATCAAAGATGAACTAGATTATGAATCAATCTTGGGTTAATTTTTTAGAGAGCATTTCATAATGTAGGATAATTCTAAGATGTTTAGTAGCTTTGTGCTTATTTTAGCAAGAAAGGCTCACTTGCTGCAATCAGTGATAAATAAAAACTTTCTGTCCAGCTTTAGGGTGTGTCTGCTTCATGGTTCAGTCTAGTTACCATGACAATCTGGGTCATATTTCTGTATCTTAACTACATCAGGTGAAAGACAAGAGGCTGACTTCAACCAAAATCTTTTCTGCATTTATTTTCATTTTTCTCTCCATCCTTTTTTCCAAGAATTTGGCTTCACCTACAAACATATAAAAAGACAGAAAATGAAGGAATAAGTATTTTTCTCATAATATTGCATGATATATCTATTTCATATAGTATCTCAACATCTGCACAGAACCAAAATAACATCAATAGTGAATACAACACTTAGAAGTAGATCTGTTCTCTATTACAAGGCAAGGCAAAATCATTAGGCCTATCAGTAGAATAGACAGAAGCTATTTGAAAACTTTCAGAATTTACATCTAAACAATAGATACTTGTTCCAACTTTTTTTTAAGTTCATAATTATTTTATTTTATTTTACTGGAAAGTTAATACAATTGGGTTAGTCAGAAAGTTCATGCCAATTTTTAGTTGTTCATGTTCCAAAATGCTAGAACACACCAAATTTATTGACAGATATAATATGCTTACATTTCCAATTAGAGCACACTATCTTTTGAGAAAGAAAGTTTAAAATTACTTAATTTGTATCAATTTTACATCTCTATAAAAATGGAAGATTATAAGGTGCATTTTAGACACTTCATGCTTTTTTTTATTATCATCAAGGCGAAAATACCTTGTAAGCAACAAAAAAAGATTTGTGCTGTGTACGGTGAAGGTGCTTTAGCAGACAGAACTCTACAGAAGTGATTTGATAAGTTTAGTTATTGATGAAGAATGTTCTGGCAGATCCTCCACTACAGATGATGAACAAAGTCAAGACATTGATTGAATATAACCCGCATTATGCAATGTAGAAATTGGCAGAAACACTAAATTTATCAAAATTCACCATCCATGAGTACTTAGTGAAGGTTGGGTATTCAAAATGCTACAATGTTTGAGTACCACATGATCTGAGTGAAAAGAATCATTTGGATTGAATTTTGTTCTATGATTTGCTGTATAAATTCAATGAAAATGCACCCTTTTTTAAGCAAATTGTAATACTTGATGAAAAATGGATCATTTACAACAATGTTCAATGAAAAAGATCCTGGGGTTAACAACATGAGCCAACTTTAGCTACCTCAAAAGCCGGTCTTCAGCCTAAGAAAGTTATACTGTGCATCTGGTGGAATTGAAAAGGAATCTTCTACTATAAGCTTCTGTAACCAGTCAATTGATTCTGAAAAGTATTGCTTGCAACCTGAATAAATTAAATGGAGCAATTCAAGAAAAACATCCCAAAGTGGCAAATAGGAAAAGTGTTGTTTTTCATTAAGATAATGCTAAACCTCATATTTTTTGGTGACCCAGCAAAATTGTTGCCACTTGAATGTGCTACCACACCTACCATATTCACCAAAGATTGTTCCTTTAGATTTTCATCTATTTGCAAAATAATATCAATAGTAAAATTTTTTATTTCTTGAATGACATAAAAAACCACCTTAATAAGTTCTTTGCAGAGAAACTAATGAAATTCTGTGAAGACAGAATCTTTACATTGAAACAAAAATGAAGAAAGGTTGTACAACAAAATGGTTCATATTTAGTTACATAAATATTTAATGGTATAATTTTGTTTTGTGTTTTAATTTCCTTTAAAAATCAGCATGAACTTTCCAGATAACCCATTATTTTGTGTTAATAGCAACAGCTTGATGAGAATAATTAATAATTTAATTACAATGACAATAACTATCTCTGATATAAATTTTGATCCAAGTATTATTTATTAGTGTTATAATGATCATTTGGTTGCAAAGGAAAGGAACAAACATGGGTTAAAATTTTAAACAGCCTATTTGTCAAAATTCTAAATATATACATAGTTGTTTGAAATATGGCAAAAATTGATTCTTCAGTTGCTGTTGGTCAGGAAAGTGATAAGATGTAAGCATGTTGTCAGTATTACCGGGAATTGACAGGTTTCTTGGGTTGGTTAGCTGGGGTTATAGTTGTGGTCAGAGAATAGATCTGGAGTGAATTAGTTATTGGTGGAGTTTGACATATGAACTTTTCATGGTTGAAATCAACATTGTGAGGTGTTTGATGGGCTGGCAGTTGTGTGATGCTGAGATGTTGAAGCTGAACTGCTTAGTAACTTGGGTTGGCTGGTTGATCAATGGTGATGGGTTGATTCATGGTAAGGCACATTGGTTGCCAAGGTTACAGTGATGGCAACAAAGGATCAGGTGTAGAAAGTGAATGTTAATCGATCAGAAGATCTCTGTTGGATTCAGTTTGAATTGGAGATCAACAAATGGTGTTACAATGATGATGATGATGAGGAATGTCTGGAGTGGAGAGTGAATGTTGAAGTGTTAGAAATCACTGTGGTTGGCATTGGGAGCCTGGTGGTGTCAAAACTGCCCTGTTTGCTGCATTCTGTATATGAAGAGTTGGGTGAAATTAGTGAAGTTTGGATGAGATCACAATAATAATGAGATAAGCAATCATGGCAGTGATGGTCACAGCATAACTGCATGTGAACTTTCAGCTTGCATCTGTTTTGGTTGTTACAAGAAGCTTTCCTTATTCAAATCTGGTGGTCATCTTTTTTCCGGCAGGAATGTTTGTGATTGGCTATTATATTCTATTGCAGGGATTTGTTTTGTTAACCAGATGTGATGCTTAGAGACCCTGTTCCAAAAATGACTTTCTTTATTTTGCATTTTGTTTTCTTGGCAGGTGTAACCTGACAAGCATGTAGCATGACTGAGAAGGAGATCTAATTGCAACAAAATATAATATATAACAAGTAAAGAAATTAAATAAGTTTGCAATTTATATAACTGGTATAATCAAACCATAAAAAAGATGGCAATTGTTACAAAGTTAATACTTTGTAACAATTGCCATCTTTTTTATGGTGTGTGACACAATGAAACAAAAGTCTTGAATCAATGTATTGAGATTCAACAAAGCAGAAATAAGTATTCCAAACTAAAATAGAGGCCAGTGAACTGTTTAATTAATCTGTTACATTTATATTTTTAGATGTTCAATGGTATCCATGATTCATTAATTACTCCTGGTATTATATAAGTACCAGCCCTAAAAATAGAAAAAAATAGCTGAAATCAAAAGAGCAGATCAAAAGCTCACAGAAGATCAGAGAACATATAAGAAGAACCCAGACTGAGATGGAAGATTAGATCAGACCAGAAGAAGACCAGAATGAGAGGCAGTAAAATCTCCTGACCAAGTCATTGTGTTGGCCATGAAGACCAGTACTTAGAAATTTAAGTTACTATCGACAGGTGCTGCAGGCTCTAAAAGCAATCTTAATGTCATTGATTTTAAATGGGAAGAGTTAAAACTGCTGTATACAAAAAGTATATATAAACCAAATCATTGTTACATTTTTCAACCCAAGTTTATTCTTTATTCTAAAGAATTCATTTTTGTGTGTAACTCCCAGCTATCGGACCAGTCTTCACTTCAAGTTTGCTTCATCAACAACTTTCTCACTCTCTGAGATTAAAAATGCAATATGGCAAAAAGAGATGTGGATGGTCAAGTGGAGTGTTCCACCAACACAATATCAGCAGCAAAATGAGCAACAAGAATGAAAAGTCAGCTAGATGGTGACCACAGTGGCCTGAAGGAACTTGAAAAATAGGTCATAGGGCTTAATTTTTGGTTACTGTTGACCAGGACCAATATAAGGCTAATATATTTGTTTGCTGCTAATCAGGATCAATGAGTATCATTACATTTGGAAAAAAAGGATTAGAAACAGAATGACAAAGACTGACAGCAAAGCCTATTTGAAGACTAAGTTGAAGAAAGACAATCACTTAATAGACAAGAATATCTGAGTACCTCACATAAAAGGCCTGAACAAATAAAATTGCAATCTAGGAAATGTAGAAGAAAAGGAACTAAATAGTTTATTTTACTCAAACTAATTTTTTCTAAATGCAGAGAAATGTTTTATTGGTGTGGATTATTAAAATAACTAAGAGAAATAATCACTCATAAATTTACTAACTTAAGTTGATTTACCTCTCTTCCCATTACTGATAGGACAGGAAATATATAAATAAATGCACATTGCTAATTATTATATGCTTTAATAATGTTTTCTTTTTCTTTACTATAATTTTGTCCTCCAAAGGAACTTCATCAGACAAAACAGATTACAATATGTTGTTATTATTTTGTCATTCATTTACCTATCATTAGTTTTATGGTGATTATGATAATATCTATTCCCACCACATATTTATTATGATTTTGTGCATTGGCCTAATGTAAAGATTAAAAAGAAAATGAGTGTTATTATATATAAAATAAATTTTTATATAACACAATATATATACAAAAGGGAAGAGTGATAAGTTAGAGGTACAACATAAAAGAAGCCAATCTTGAACATTGTCACCAAAGATAAAAAGATGAGCAGGAGCTACTAGATTTGTTTTTAAGAAAAACCCAAGCAAATGGATGGCACAAAATGCAGCCAAGAAGTTAACTGTTAGCACCCAGCTGTTCTTGATATCACCACTGACCTGATATATATCTACTCAAGACCCACACTCCTCCAAACTTCCACATCATGCTCATAAACAAACATTCTGCTCACATCCTCTGTATTGGTATAGTCAGATTTGCGGCTTTACTAATCTACTTCAGGCCTCTCTTGATCAACTAACCTACTAAATGCACCAATTCTATACTTTACCAAGACTCACCATCCTTCAAATCACCTTCCTTACACATTCACTGTAATAGTAACCAGAATTACAGCTTCACTATCAAATTCCAGGCATCACTCAACATCACCGCTATGGCCTTAGTCAACTCACCTAACAAATCTATTTACTCCTTGCCTTATCAACAACATTCTCATACAAAATTGCTTTATATACATATTTCTTATTATCATTATTTACAATCAGCCCTCATCTTTGTTGTTGTTATCACAGCATTTTGGCCTTCTTCAGGGATCTGTCTATCCAGGTAACCTTCTCACCAAAACATTGAGATAATAACAAAAGTGAGGACATTAGTCCAAATTTAAACAATGCAAATAAAAACAGTTTTGTATCTGTTATTGCTTATGATCTGTTGGGAAAATATTATTGTGGTCACCAGTGTAGGGTTAAGGTTACAGTAGATATGTAGTGAAGTAGGAGTTACTACCAGTGTGTGAAAGAAGATGAAGATAGCATTAAAAATAAGAACAAATTGTGGGTTATTGCTATATGCCTATCATTGACTGAGGTTAGTATAACAGATTAGTGAGATTTTGTCAGGAAGTTTGTGAGTAGAGACAAGTCATGAAAATCACTTATAATTTAGTAAATGATGAGAATAAATTCATGGATCAGTGCAAAAAACTCTGTAGAAATTCATTAATGTTTGTGATTTGGGGCACATTTTGTTTTAGGTCAAAGTAGATCTGAGATACACCAATTGAAAAACTGACTGGTTTGCTTATATATTATGCAGAACTATAATTAGCCAGACCAATAGTGTGTCTTGAATTTGTTAAAATAATTAAAGTGTTTTGGAACTTTATGGAGTAGAGGCTTCCAGTACAATTCACAAATTAGGATAAAGTTGAAAGACAAGTCTTGGTAAAAAATAAGAAGATTGACTTTGGTAGAAGAATGACTTAAACTAGAGATAAAGGTTTTGCTTGAATAAGATGAAAAAAGCTTTAGAGAAAAATAAAAAATTAAACTTTACACTCATAATACAAAATACACAAGTTTAATTAATTTAATATTAATTCCCTTTGTATCAGATTAAAATTATTTTTACAGAATATTTTCATAATAAGTAAATATAAATAAGTGTGTGTGTGTGTATGTGTGTTATAATCTGCTGCAATTAGATCTCTTTCTGATTCACATGACATGTCAGCTGGATGGGAATACTAAGAAATCAAATCACAAAATAAACATGTTTTCTATGCAGAGACTCTGCATCCAGTGCATAAATGAAATCCCCACAATAAAATGTAATAGCAAATCATATATGTTCCAGCCAAAAAAAAAAATAGTTGATGAACCTGGGGTCCACCAGATTTGCTTAAAAGAAAGCACCAGTAAACAACAGACACAGTAGCAGGCCAAGAGGCGACCTGTTGACATCAGATATGCTGTCACTATCATGACCTCAGCCAAGTTTCACTAATCTCACCTGACTGTTTACACTCAGAATGTGTCCTGACATGCCAATTTCAACACTACCAAGCTCCCAACACCATTACTATGAGTTCTGACACCTCAAAATCTTCACTATCCATTCCAGGCCTCCCTTGTCTCTACCACCATAACCTACATCAACCACCACCAAAACACCTGATCAGGCAGTTTGGTTTCAACATCTCTGCCTCATCATATGACTTCCAACCTCTCAAACATCTCACAAGAGTTGATTTTAACCTTAAAGAAATGTGTACATCAACCCCACAAACAACACTACATTTGGCTTCACTAACCTGTTCCAGATCTATCTTTAAGCACTAAGTGACCTTGGCAACCAATCCAAGAAATGGTCAAATTTGATGACTACACACTGTAGAAGATTTAATCCTCATTGGTTTCTTTCCTTTACAACCAAAAGATCATTATAACATATATAAAGTATTTTTGGAAGATAACTATAAAATATTATGATTGAAAAATTGAACCACTTGAAATATTTGAAAATATCTAGTATCCTGGAGAGAAAATTGATATTCATGTGACACAATAATTTTATTGATATTCATGTGACACAATAAAACTTGATGATGACTTAGAATAATCACAAAATAAAAATGTGAATGAATTTATCTGGGATAGGTTTTATGATTGCATAATTAGTAAACTCTAGAAATGAGAGCTTCAAAGTGTGTTATGACCGAAGAGCCATAGAAAGATAACATGGACTCGGATATAAGGTTGAATAGTATATTCTCGAGAAACATAGTACAAAGGTAAACGTGGACTGGAGAGTACTTTCTCTCGCAGGTGTCCTGACTCACTTTCACTCACTCTGTGGCTACTACCCAGTGACTCCCACTCAGAGTTGGTAGCCATATGATAAAGGTGTGGATGAGTTCATTCGTAGGTAGGTCCCCAATATATCCCACTCCCAAGCCTTTTACTCTGTAAAAGGGTTTATTATTTTCCTACAATTTAATACCTTTTCTTTTTGGGATTGATTGTTAAAGGCTTAGTAAATTTTCTATTTTTTTAGCAATTCACTCATGGTATCCATGACCTGCTGGAATATTGCAGGTGCAACCTTGACATCAAATGTCAGTCGATCAAACTTGTATAAACCCCTGTGGGTGTTGATACATAGAAGTTTTGCGCACTCCTTCTCAACAGGGATTTGAAGGTATGCATCACTTAAGTCCAATTTAGAGAATATTTCCCCACCATTCAATTTATTAAATACCTCCTCCTGTGTGGAGAGTGGTTGATGGTAATCTTTTAGAGCCCATTGAGAAATCCGCACAAACACAAATTTGGTTGGAATCTTTCTTACATATACAGTGGGGGCAGCCCATTTGCTAAAACTCACTTTGGACAGTATACCAGCATTTTCTAGTTGGTCTAATTTTAAAAAAAATTTTTTAGTTATGTTATTAACATACAACTGTTTTAGGCATAACTATATTTTTGTGAAAATTTGAGATTTCTGTTGCCTGCTAATTTTCTATAATTCATACAATTCCTTAGTCAGATGTTGTGTGTGTTACAAGCACCTGATGTAAGGGTTTCTCTTTGATTCGAACTTTTTTGTCATCAAATTTGAGTGGGGTCTTTAGATGCCATTAGTGTTATGGCATAGCCTTTTTTGTTGAATTTTTTTAGGTAGAGGTTTCTCTTTGTGGTTTGAATATTCTTCGTCGCCAGTATTATGGAAAAAACTTTTTGGTTGAATTTTTTAGGTGGAGGTTTCTCTTTGTGGCTCAAATATTCTTGGAATGTTTACCCACCTTTTGCTGAAGTCTGTCAAAGTCAAATGTTTCCAATCAGTTCTAATCCTCATTTTAAGCTGATGTAGGGAGTGATAGTAAGGCTATGTCCCTCACTATCCCTGCCAGCAATGAGTCTTCCAAAATCACTCGCCTGAGAAAAACCAACCTTGACGCAACCTTGTGGCCCATCAGGTATGGCATTCCCAGACCCCCATGACATGGACATTGGTAAGAGACACATTTGTCGACATAGTGTTTGTGTCCTCTCCACAAAAAGGAGAATAGCAAATGCTCGATCGCCTCCCTACACTCTTTACAAAGTGGAAGTACTGACAACCAGTAAAGGATAATGGGGAAGACATATATAACACACACCTCAGCCAAACCATTTAAGAACAAATCCCTTCAATGCCAAATCTCGACTGACGCGCCAACCTTTGCCAGTACTTCTGACCAACTTTTCTCCAACTGTAGGTCGAGCCCAAACCACACTCTAAGAATGCGGACAGGGCCGTTTGTCCAGTCGAAGGGCCCTGAGAAAGTAACACCCTTCCAGGCACCTAACCGCAAGACGGATGACTTGTTGTGGTTAATCTTGGCCCCTTTCACCTGTTCGTACCATTCAAGTGCCTTCTGTACCACCTCAGTATTACTCCGGGAGGATACGAAAGTAGTGACGTCATCGGTGTACGTGGAAACTCTGGCTCGAGCACTACCAGGGACAGCGATTCTACATAGGGCCGGACTGCACACCCTGTCCCTTAGCCGGCGAAGAAGGGGCTCCAATGTCAAAGCATAAAGTAGGGGCGACAGTGGACAACCCTGTCGGACCAACCTAGACAGCGCCAGGACACCTGACAACTTTCCATTCAGCTGTACCACAGCTGTGGTCAAAGACTATGCATCCAATGTCTCCTCTTGGATTAAGGCTGGCATCAATGCTTTCATCCCTGCCAGGAAATTCCAGCTTAAATCTAATTTGTCTCTCTGGTTCTTGCCCGCATGCTCGGCCACCATTGCCCAGCGGAACCATTTCTTCTGGCTCTATCAAAGCCACCCGTCGGACTGAAATAGGTGCCTTTTCGCCTCAGCATGTAATAAGTGAAAAAAATTCTAAACAAAGCTAAGCTGGTGTTTGCAGCCAGAATGAAGCAACGCATAGCATCCTCTAAGTTTGGCGCCAAAGATTACTGGTGACTCTGCAAAAACGTGCTCAACAAGAGTAAGACTTCAATACACCCACTAATCAACGAATTTGAGGTCCTCACCTCCTCTGCGGACAAGGCTGAATGCTTTGCTCATAGATTCTCTACCAATTCGACACTGGATTCGTGAGGAGTACCTACTCCTGACTTCCCACCTCGAACTAAGGCTGAACTGAATAACATCAGCATTACACCCTTGCTGGTCTCCAAGATAATCTCCAAACTTGGCCCTCACAAAGTGAGTGGTAGTGACGGAATCCTAATCATAGTCCTGAAGAAATGTGCCCCAGAACTCTTCTCTGTCCTCTCTAAACTCTATAACTTCTGCCTATCTGCATCCTGCTTTCCTGCCTGTTGGAAGTCCTCCTCTGTAGTACCTATATTTAAGAATACTGGCGAACCTTCGGACCCCACTAATTACCACCCTAGCAGCCTCCTTCCGATCTTTGGCAAAATTTTTGAAGATATTATCAACGCCGAGGTGATTCAGCATCTCACGGCCCACAGGCTTCTCTTGGATAAACAGTATGGTTTTCACTTCACCAGGTCTACTGCTGATATGCTAACGACCATTACCGAGTACATATACCAGGCTAACGAACCGTTGCCTTGGACATCTCCAAAGTGTTCGACAGAGTCTGGCATGCTGGCCTTTTGTGCAAACTGCGGAGCTATGGTATAACTGGATATATGTTTGATCTAATCCAGTCATTCCTCTCTAACCGCACTTTGAAGGTAGTATTAAACGGGCATGCCTCCCAAAAATACTACACGAACGCTGGCGTCTCTCAAGGCTCTATCCTGGGTTCCACGCTCTTTCTGATCTACATTAATGATCTCCCAGATGCCATTAGATCCCGGGTAGGCAAGTACGACAATGACACCACAATCTACTCTCGTCTCAATCAAAAACACGGTGTGGGCGACAAAGCAAACTTTGCTGCCGAGCTTGAAAAGGACATCCAATCCGTGGTGGACTCGTGTAAGAAGTGGCTCGTGAATTTCAATGCATCCAAAACAAAGCTGCTATCAACTAACCACCATAGACAATCACACCTACCTCCCATTAGCATGGAACAGGCTTGCCTCTCAGAGAGTAAAACACTACGCCTCCTTGGCCTCACACTCTCGACGGACCTCAAATGGAATGACTATATCAAATCTATTGCTAAGTCTGCTGCTATAAAAGTCGGTTCTCTGTGCAGGGCCCAGAAATTTTTCCCATCTGAATCTATCCTGCACACATATAAATCTACCATCCGCCCGTGTATTGAATACTGCTGCCGGTCGGGTGCCCCTGCTACTCTCCTCGGGCTTTTTGACAAAATACAACGGAGAATCTGTAACGTGATCGATCCTGTCTTGGCAGACTGGCTGCAACGACTCTCTCACCGACGTGACGTGGCTTCATAGTACTTTCATAGCCTCTGCTCCGGTGAACTTAAGTCATTGGTGCCGCCTAGGTACGAATTTACACGAGATACTAGATTGCCAACTAGGTCCCACCCTTTCACAGTGAAACCGATAAAATGTAACTGCAATTTCTACTCCAACAGCTTCTTTTCTCGCACTTCACTCCTGTGGAATTCCCTTCCTGTGGAATTCCCTTCCACATGCCTGCTTACCCGACGGCTACAATCTCCAGGAGTTTAAGTGTAAGGTCAATAGACACCTCCTAACACACTAACTTGCATCTATTCTTTCAAACACTCTCACCATCTAATCAACCCTCATTCTCGGTACCCTTACCCGTCTATCACCCTCCTTCTGACATTTCTTGTATCTAACCATCCTTTCCCTATCACTCCCTATGTAACCCCCTGCATTATAGTGGCAGTGGAATGCCTTGTTCGGGGTGAAACGATTAAAGAAAAAAATGGCTAATCCAACGGCGGAAGTTGGTTTCGAATCCAGCGGCCTGCAGGACAGCCGCCAGGTAACGATGATCAACCCTATCAAATGCCTTGGACTGATCCAAATTGATCAGTGCGTCTTCTTCGTCATCTTTTATCTCCTCTATGATCGAGCGTATCAGATGCAGGTTGCTCTGAATTGTTCGCCCCTTCACGGCACAAGTGTGTCTGCTCAGGTCCCAACAGAGACTCGGCAACTAATTGCAAACGATTTTTGCAAGATCTTGGCCAAAATCTTTAACTCTGTGTTTAGCAGAGTTATGGGCTGGTAACCCTCTAACACCTTCCCCACATCCTTGCCTTTTCTCAACAGCGTGATCACACCCCTGGTGAACTGGTTGGGGATGGACCCCTGCCGGAACCAGTTGTTGAACACGACTGTCAAAATTGGGACAAAGATGTGCGACAGCCTCAAATACAATTTATAGGGTAAACCATCAAGACCAGGCGATTTACCACTGCTGACCTTCTTCAAAGCTGCGCATACTTCGCCCTCCGTAATCTCTCCCTCGCAGCTAACTGCATCAGACGGCAAAAGCCGGGGGAAGTCAGCCAAATAGCTGCGAAACTTCTCATCATGGAGACCAGGCTCCTTGGTAAACAGGATCCCAAAATGCCGCCGAAACGCCTTGCACATGTCATCAGTCGACCGAAGAGTATGTCTCTCCGGGTTGCGAACCTCTCGAATGTACCGGTTGCCGCCTCGGCGAATCTCTTCCTTGCACAGTTCTGAGCCCATGCTCACAGCTTCGGAAGTCATCTTGCTTAACATATGTCTAGTTACCTGTCCCATGTAACGATCGCTAGTCGATTGCTCCAGGGCCTCCTTAGCTATGACTATCTCTAGGGGTTCCCCACCAGCCTCCACCCGGAAGTAATTAGCTCTAAGTGTTTTTACCTTGTCACCCTTATCTAGTTTGAGTCGTTTGCTGAACTTGGTGGTGAAAGACCTAATACTATTCTTATGATTCTCCCACCACTTATTCCTAATAACTCCCCCAGTTAACGCCCGCTGCACTAAGTTAATTAGCTGGCACCTGAAGTCTCGCTTGTCCAGTAAGGACACGTTGAACTTCCAGTAATCAGCCATTCTAGGCCTATTTTCTAAATCTACCCGGGCACAAACAAGTTTGTGGTCCGAGTAGCCTAACCAGTGGAACGTGGGACAATCTAAAAGATCTACGTGGGCTTCACGAACTAACATTCTATCCAGGTAGCTAGCTGCCTTGGTAGAAGGCTAACTATTAGCCCACATTCCCATCTTCCCACCCTTGTGACCGACCCAGTATCTATCGACAAGACCGAAATTCTCGATGAGATTGACCAAGCTACGATCACGTGCCTTCCCGCTAGCTCCCCACCCTCTATCCAGCATGGGTCCAGGATGGCATTCCAGTCCCCCACTAAGACAAGTCGCGTTGAATCCACCAGGAAGGGCTCCAACCGCCGAAAAAACGAGACGCGCTCCTCTCGGTCGTTAGGCGCATAAACTGCAACCAGTCGAAACACATTGCTTTTCACTGCAATATCGGCCACGATCAGCTCGTCCTCAGCACTGACATGGACAAGATCCATCTTCGCGTCCAGGGTACGCTTAACCAGCAAAGAAAATCCTCTGGCCAGTTGGTTCCCATATGCTGAATATACAGCAAAGTCATTAGACAACACACAGGCATCGGCCTCGCAAGAGAAAGCAAAAAATTACTCCTGGTCACATACCAAGCGGAAATCAATGGCAGTAGGGACCCCGACGGATTGTCCCAGATTTCCAGTTCCAATATTGGACGTAATTCGCCTGTCCTGGACAATCCCGCCGATGTCCGTAGGGAAAGTTAGTTTCACCGCCCTATATAGAGAAGGATGGAGGATAACAGGGGCACTCCCAACGCAAAAATGTGAAAGTCTTTGCAGATATTTGTTCCCATTTGGGCCGTTTTAATAGAATGAAATGCCTCGATGGCCCCCTGCACAAATTCCCAGGCTTTTATTTTACTCCAGGTATGTCTAATTAATGTAAGTACCCCGGGGGCTCCTGGGAAATTCGAAGAGTCCTGAGATTGACTTTCTGTCAATAGACTTTAATTTGAATTCCCATTAGATGATAGATAAAATTCGCGTAAGTTCACGAACAGGAATTGATACTTATTCATTTTTGGTTTTCTGCCAGAACATATGCGTGGAGCCGGATGCGCAAAGACCAGTTTTGGTGATTTGCTTTCTGGACTTCAGAGGGCAAACATCCGGTCCCTCGCTTTGCTCGGTATCACCACATAACTATCGCCTCAGAAAACGGAGTTGTTGTTGGTATCTGCTGTCGCTTTTTTCAAATAGTAGTTTTCGTTTTGTTTTGCTGTTTTCTTTTTGTTTTGTTTTTTTGTTTTTTTGTTTTTTTGTTAGTAACAGAAATATGTGTTTTCTTTCTTTCGTTTAACCGTTCTACCGGACTTCGTTCTCATTTCTGGTTTGTTATTATTAGTTTCCTCGGTACAAGATAGGGAGTTATCCAAATCCCGTCTTGATTCGATGGAATTTTTTTTTTTTCAGAAATATATGCAGGTTTTAGTTTATGTATTGAAACATTACTATGGATGTCGTCTGATCTTTTTATAGTAAACTATTTTGCATGACGATTTAATACCTGGAATGGACCTGTGTACAGAGCTTCCAACGGTTTTCTTACTCTGTCAGTTCTTAGCCAGATACTTTTACATGTTTGTAAGTCTTTTGGAATATAGGAATTAGGTATTGAATGCAGGTGTCCACTGGATAATTTGTCCATGTCAAATTTTTGCATTTCATCGGTTAAAATTTTAACATGCGAGTTTGTTATTTCTCTGTTCTCGCTCTTGATGGGGTCGATTAATAATTGGGGAACTTGTGCATGACTCCCTCTTACTGCAGTAAATGGAGAATAGTTCGATTCGTTAGGTGTTATTCTCATTCCCAAAAGGACGATAGGTCTCTACCTATACCACGATTCTTTCCTGGCTATGATAGCCGTTTTTAGGGTTCTGTGTGCTTGTTCAACTAGTCCATTCGTTTGCGGATGGTATGCATGGTTCGTAATCTGTGGAAACCTATTATTTTTGATAGTTCTGCGAATAACTCGGATTCAAATTGGCTTCCTCTGTCTGTAACGACATGAAGAGGAACTCCGAATCGGGGGATCCTCAGATTGACAAGAGCCATTGATATTGATTTCGCCGTAATTTCTGTTATTGGGCATGCTTCTATCCACCTCATGTTTCTATCGATGCATGTTAATAAATATCGGTGTAGTGAAAAATAACAGTTTGGTTCTTTACTGGTGGAAAGGGTCCGACAATGTCTACATACACTGTTTCAAAACGGTAATTCAAATGGATTTACTTTACTCTTTGTGTGTTTTATTATTTTTGATTGTTGGCAATGCTGACATTCTGTGCACCAGATTTTTATTGATTTTTCCATCTTCGGCCAATAGTATCTGGATTTTATTATTTTTCTTGAAGATTTTATTCCCAGATGTGATAGATTATGCAGACTGTCAAATACCGATTTTCTGTGCTTTTCTGTCACAAAAGGTCGTGGAAAAGGTAATGTCATGTCACATAATATGGTTCCATTTTTATTTATTGTGTATGGTTTCATTTGATCTTTGAATGCCTGAATTTCATTGTCAGTAGATTGATATTTCATTATTTCTTGTAAGTCACATACATCAATAGTGATTGCATTGACAGGTTGTGATAAACAATCAGCTACTATATTTTGTGAGCCTCTTATATGTGAAATGTCATTCACATATTCACTGATAAAACAGGTGACGCTGTTGTTTATCTAATTTTAGGGAAGATTGGCTTTTAAAAGCACTGCAAAGTGGTTTGTGATCCGTCAGTAACATTACATTTCTGCCTTCGATTAAATGTTTAAAATGGAGTACTGCTAGATAGGCAGCTAGTAGTTCTTTGTCAAAAGTGGAATATTTTTGTTGAGTTTGGGATAATTTCTTTGAAAAGAAACCTATGGGGATGGGCTGATTATCAATCATTTGGTGAAGTGCTGCACCCACCGCATAGTTTGAAATGTCTTTTACTAGTTGATAGTTGTTAGCTTTCGAGCTGGGGAAAGCTAGAACCGTTACATTTGATAAAGAGTTTTTTATGTTTTCCAAAGATTCAATTTCTTTCTTTGTTAAGGTTAAGGACTTTGAATTTTGGTTTAAACATATTTTTTCCGTGGGAGGTAATATAATATTGCTGAAATTTGGCACAAGTTTCCTATAAAAATTTGCCATTCCGAGGAATCGGCGTAGTGATTTAGAATCGTTTGGTTGAGGAAATTCACTTAATTCATTCAACTTTTTAGCACTGGGTTTGAGACCATTAGAAGAAATGTGAAATCCTAAAATGTCTAACTCATTAGCACTAAATATGCATTTGGAGAGACAAATTTTAAAATCGTACTCACTTAGTTTTTGTAGTACTTCGTCGACATGCTTGGAATGAGTTTCTTCATCTTTTGAGAATATGAGGATATCGTCGATGTATACAAAGGTATAATCAGTATCACGAAAGATATTGTCCATCATTCTTTGAAAAGTGCATGATGCGTTCCATAGTCCGAAAGGCATATCGTTGTATTCAAATAACCTAAAAGGGGTAGAGATGGCTGTCTTGCAGACATCCTCCGGGTGAACTGGTATCTGGTGATAAGCAGACGACAGGTCTATCTTTGAAAAGAACTTCTTTTTATGAAGCTTCGAAGACAAGGAATTTATATTTTGGACCTGATATCGATCGGCTTTTGTTATGGTATTTAAATGTCTGTAATGCACTCAACAGATTTTAGGTTTTTGGTCCTTGTTAAAAGGGTGAACACTGGTAGGGAATTTATTTTCACTGTGGGAATAGCCATGGATTGGTTGGTTTTGATTTGTTGAAGTTTCTTCAGCGTCAGTTGCCATGTTGAGTTTGTGTTGAAAAGAAATATTCTAATTCCACTGAAAGTCCAATTTTTTTGTGTGTGTGTGTATATATATATTAATATATATGTGTTGAAATCACATCAGGGTGTCACCAGTTTATAGTGGGTATTCTGTTCTAGTGAAACGTAGTTGTATGTTGAAACCGATTAACTGAATTTGGCCTCGTTAGTAGATAGCCCACTATAAGTTATAAAGGGGGTTATAAAAGAAGAAAATCAAATTGAGTATAGAAACAACATTTTATATATACACATATATCAATTATGTTTTTTTTACAAATAAGGTAATGTCTTTAGGATGGGTTCAAGGGACGTTAAAATGTTTATAGTAGTAAATGCTGAAAAGAGAGCTTTTGTGTAAGTATGTGTGAGCGTTTGTCAGTTTGGAATGTCTTTGATGTCTTCGCTCCATAGATCGGGTTAGTAGCTCAGGGGACAGCAAAGAAGAAGGTGAGAGGGAAAGGTGAGGCTAGCATAGTGGATCGCTTGACAAGGTCAAGGGACGTGCTAATTATGCTCGTACTTTCTCAACTCTGGTGATGATTTCTGTGTCGGCATTTTATTTCATCTTTGTGGGTCCCAGCAGGTCATTTGAGAATTCACACCCATATTTAATTCTGGGCTTCCCATTGGATGATAAATAAAATTTGCATAGGCTCGCGAACAGGAATTTGATACTTATTAATTTTTGGTTTTCTACCAAAACATATGCAGTTTTCTGGACTTCAGAGGGCAAACATCTAGTCCCTCGCTTTGTTCAGTATCACCACAAGCATTTATATTAATAACTCAGAAATTTTTAGATTTATTAAGTTTAAGTTTTGCATAGTGACTGTATATTTTGATAAACTATTGCATGATTATTTTCAATGGAAACAAAACTTTTTTAAAGGCAACAAATGTTTTTGATAATGGAAATAAGCCCTATGAAGTGAAAATGAAAAATCAGTTCATAAGAAGAAAAGCAGGAACAAGATAAGATATTTCCTTGTAATATTAAAATACACACATTATTTAATACTATTCCTAAATTGCAAAGATGTACCATGGAATTTCCACCGATTCATACTGTCTGTCAAGGTTGACAATGGTTATAATAATGCTTGTGCTAGAACAGATAAGATGATTATGGAAGAGTAAGTTAACCCATTTTACTTTACTTACTAGTTACAAGTGTATAGTTTATATAACTAACAAAGAAGTGGAGCTGAAGAAGAAAAAGAAGATGCAGTTATGATGACAATTGTTGGATGAGAAGGTACAAGATGACAATTGTTGGATGAGAAAACTGAAAAACAAAAAGTTAAGAAAAACATTCTTGAATGTTTTAAGAGGTAAGCAGAACTCTCATTTAAAAAGTTATCAGCATAACTTTGCCGAGATCTTTTTAAAAGAGAAACAAAATCTATAACTGCAGCTGAAAAGAAATGCATTAGAACAAACTATATTAAAAGGAGTTTTTAGAGAGAAGAGAGAATGTCAAATCTCTTAACCTGAGTATTATGAATGGTGCAAATGAAAAAACGCAAAACTTATTTCGGTGTAAAATTTGAAAGAAATTTACACTTATTTAATGACCAAAGAATTTTTTTTAAATAATACAAAATTTATAAAAGATTTGGACACCAAACTCTTAAGCAAGTTAGGTTTTAAATATAATTCTGTTGGGCTCATAAAAAACACTTATTTACTTCCATTCATTCAACTGTCAAAGAGACTCAAGAAGGATGACATTTCATCTACATTGCTGGCTTGTTTTCTTATCAGGAAATAGATCAGTTTTACAAACAGATTCAAAATTGAAATAAAGTTTGAAGTTCAAAATCAAGGTTAATATCTCTAAATTCTGTGATAAACTTTCATGAATAACTATAGAAAAATAATCACATACCTCTCTAAATTTGCAGAACTGAAGTAGGGAGGTTGAGCAATGTTTATTAAATTGGCCTTGTGGTAAACATAATTGAACTCCCCAGAATATACTCCAGATCAGATGGTTGAAAAGATAAAATTGTTTTGTTGTATAAATAAATGAAACTTTATTTATTGAGCAAAATAATATCCACTTTGTAAGAAGAGAAATTATTAACTGTGAAAATGTTCTAAGAGAAAGTGCAGTGAAAAGTTAAGAGAATTAAAAGTTCGTTTGTTGTAGTGAAATCTGATTTGTGCAGATAAAGATATAAGTCCATGTTTTTGATGTGATTGTATCAACAGGGTAGTAGTAATGTCTTGTTCTTCTCTTTCTGTTGTGTACAGTGAGTAGGTGAGGAAGAAAAGGAGAGATAAAGAGAGAAAGAGAAAGGATGCAAATACAGGTTACAGGGATATTCATGCTCAATTGTTGGTCATCAGTTTCTGTTATATTATGCTGTGTTAAGCACTCTTTGCTTCCTTCTCTCTCTCTGACTGATCAAAAAACATGAAATATATAGCCAACTCAGATCATGTGGTCAGCTCAAATGTACACACACTTTGGGGCAGGAAGGAAGTTTAATTTGTTGTTTTCTACAAATCACTCTATTTTCATTGGTTAGAAAATAATTCACACTAGCTCACAAAATTTGCAAATAGTTAAGAAAAGAAAGTTATTTTTATTTTGTACTTACTACAGAACCTTCTCCATCCAGCTTCTTCTCTTCTTTCTTCTGCTCATGCTCTTCCTGTTTCTTTTGTTACTTTTCATCGTCATTATTAACTTTTAGTTTTTCTTTATTTATATCAAAGAAGCAGCTCACAATTATTTGTCTGTGAAAAACAAAACCTTTCTAATCCTTAAACAAATCAGACTTTTAGATAGCCATAAATTGGATCCAAATGGAATTAAAAATTGAATATGAGATATCACTATATTTTCCCTTTGGTTAAAAAAATTACAAAATGTATTTCTTTAAATCATGCCTGTTCACAAACTTTATTTTTCAGGTTTAAAAACCATTAGACTTTAGCCTAATTTTTTACAATGACTTGGAATGAGAGTTCAGAGAGCAGAGTTCAGAACTCAATTGGGGTTTATTCCATTTACTTACACACAAATACCTTTGATAAGGTATGAAACCATCACTTTTTCCCATAGCTATGGGTTGAATAGCAGAATAGACCGGGTCCTATAACCTTGGTTGGCAACCATTCGACTGCAAAAAGAAACATCAGTCTATTGCAGGAAAATCTGCTTAGTCAGTCATGGATTGAAAGGAATATGATTGCCCAATCATGTATCACATATGGTACTAAAACTAAATTGTCAATCATTTAATTAATAACTGCAACAAATTACCCC
Source organism: Ascarosepion bandense (assembly GCA_037127315.1). Taxonomy (NCBI): domain Eukaryota; kingdom Metazoa; phylum Mollusca; class Cephalopoda; order Sepiida; family Sepiidae; genus Ascarosepion; species Ascarosepion bandense. The sequence continues at coordinate 514,074 of JBBBDQ010029493.1, forward strand.
AGAAGTATAAAAACAGACATGATATACACCAACTAGAATCTGTCCTATATAATTAGAAAAATTTTAATGAATTTGTCAATGCAAACCAGATCAGATCAATTCATTGTAAATAAGGAGAATAACATGTTTGATAACTGATCTCATTCTTCAAAAAAATTAAAAATAAATAGTTTAGCTTTACCAAAAACTTATAAAAATTATAGAATATGAAGATGATGGTTGTATCTATCATTATATGCATACAGTCCCAAAGTGCCTTACAAAAAGATTATAGGAACTGGAAATCCAAAGAGGAATTAGCACCATTCAAGTGATAGCTTTCCTAAAATCAACTAGAATTAAGAAGAATACAGCTCCAGATATTTCTGGTGAGAAAACTCAATAAGTACATAAAAATAGTCATGTGTTCTTCAAAACAAGAACTTCTGTAGGTATCAATAATTTAAATATTAAATAGTAACAATTTTTCTTTTCAGAATATATTCAAATCCTCTGTACTAATTTGACAAGATGACCAACAATGCAGCAGAAGGTTCTTACATGTCTCACCTATTCACTAACTCAGAGGCACTGAAATGGACAATGACATCACCACCACCACTACCACCACCAATGAATAGAAATAATTGGACATTTAATTGCTATGTTGAACCACCATTTACAACAAATCTGAATGAAAAAGGCAAACAGAAAAGAATGGGTAAGATTTAAATTATTAGATAATCAAAAATGTTCATTAAGTCAAAATAAAAAATAACAATTTTTTCAATGTTTAACTTTATTTAACAACTTTTGTCCAGTTGCCTTCATTTGTCTGTGATGTTTCAGGCAACTTTAAATCTTGTCCTCTCAGAATTTTTTTTATCTTTTTCACTCAAGAACTAATTTTACAGTTAACAAGAGAATTAAATGTATTGTATTTCTGTTGTTTTCATATATAATGTTGTATTAAGTTGAATACAACATTTAAGTGCATATTTTTCTCTTTTTTTATGTGGAAGCCAACCAGCAAAGAGAATTGATTTTCAATAATTGATTTTGGATAACTTGTGCATGTTGGCTATATATCTGTAACATTCATTCTTAATTAATATCTTCATTTGAACTTCTTTATCCACTTTTAACATGTTCATTCATTTACAGTCTCTTTCTCTCGTTCTCTCTCTACCATTTCTCTTCAAGACATAGCTGATCATGGATCTTCAAATTTTCCTATTTTTCCTATCATTCAAAGTATCTTCTCCATGAAATGCATAAATATTTTTTGCATTTGAGTTGTATTTATCTTTTTTATTTTTATTAAAAAATTATAATAAAAATATTCTAAAAATGTTGCTCATTTTCTTTCATCTATTGCATGTCTTTTAGTGTATCTATATACATTCATATGTTGGTTAAACTATGAACTTTCCAGCTGATCCTTGTATATGTATTTATCTATTAAATATCTTGCATAATTTTGTGAAATTTAATTTTTACCCTACATATTCTGAAAAACAAATTTCTTTTGATGAAAGACAATCACTAGTTGAAAAACAGGAAAATAAATTGATTTGTGTTTATATATAAAATATAGACAATCTAATCTATTTGACCCTCCATAAAAAATGGTGAATCAAAAGGATGTTTTTTTCCTTGACATCACTATTATTTTAACTATCTTCACTCCTCAGCAATGTTTGCTTGAAAAAACAATGATAAGAATAATAATAAAACTTAAATATATGATGAAAGTGAATTCATATATTTTTGTTCTTTAGAATTGACAACAAAAATATTAAACCCTTTTTTATTTACAGCATTCTTAAAAATAATACAATTGTATTAAAACTAATGCAATGCAATATTTGCTATTTATCAATTTATAAAGAAATAGAGAGGAAAATATTTTATTTCTAAATTTATAAACATTTACTAAATTATTAAAATATATGAACAAGAAAATCCTTATTTACCATTTTATAAATTCAAATCAATTGGCAATAACTCAATGTTTTTCAAAATATTCCAATGAATAATATAATAAATAAATAGTGTAAATAAACAATCTAATAAAAAACACATGTTTCTTATTCTGATGCCAACAAAGAAAATATATAAATTTACTTTCATATGTTCAGGTTTTATTACAAATTTTCATCATCACTTTTTAAAACAAACATTGTTAAAGAGTGATAGTAGTTAAAATAATAATGGTGTCAAGAGAAAAATCATCAATTTGAAACACTGTTTTTTGTGTGCATACAAATTAAAAATTGCCAAAATATTAAATTAAAAAAAAATGGGTTTCCTCCTTATTTTTCTTCATTAAATCTCTTTAATCTGCTTAATTGATTATGAATAAAAAATAAAGCAAAACTATTTAAGAATATTAAGAATATTTAAGCAGTCAAAGACTCAAATTGTATGATGATTGAAGTCTGGGTCAAAGTATGTTGGACTGATTGATGATTTTTCAAATTTCTTCTTTTACACTGTCAAACGCTGTTAATCACTGGGATGAACAGTTGAAGTCATTGTTCTTAGATAACAGATCATGAAATGGCTTTGTCTGCATTGTAAGACAGGGCAAGAACTTGTTGAGGTAGTTAATTACTCCAGAAAATACTGGATAGCAGTTTTTCATTCCTAGGAAGTTATGTATAAGTGATTTCTTTGACCATTTTTGGATCTGGTTTTACACCATCCCTTGACACAGTATGATCGAAGAATAATATCTCTGATGTGCATACCATTAACTTTTCAGGATTGAGCTTGTAGTTTCTTTCTCTGGTTTTTTGAAGGAACTCATTGTTTGTAGTTGCTATCATCTTCTTTAAAAATATATAATTGTGTAATTGTTAATAGACAGAATGTCTTTGATGTTTCCAAACATTTCAAACATGGCTTGCTGGAATTCATCAGGAGTACTCTTTATTCTCATTGGCAATCTATTAAACATCTAACTGTCAAATAAAGTTATAAATATTGTCTACTCCCTTGATTTTTTTTGTTTGCTAATATTCAAATTTGACATCTATTATGGTGAACCATTTCGCACCATGTAGTCTTGAGACTTGAATGTGGGTTTATATAGTTAAGTCGCAGTATAACTTTGTTTATGCTTTTGGGGATCTAGGCATAGCCTGACTGATCTATGAGGTTAGTCTGGTTACTGGAGTTAGGATGCCCTGATTCACAAGTGAATCAAACTCACTCTTGGATTTCTCATTTAGGGATATATGCTCCTGTGCTTTGAAGTCACCTTTCAGGCCTGTTCTAGGCATGAGGATAGGATTTTCTTTTGTGCTATAGCTGGATTCAAAGTTGCATTTCCATGGTTCTTCATAAGGTGGAATGTCAATATTAACTGCCGAGTTAAGAGTTATTAGACCCAAAGGTTTGTAGTCCTAGGAGAATTAATTCCTCAGTTTTGACAACATGAAATGTTGCAGTAGTGAACACATTGTGGTGTCTCACTTCCAGGAGTCACCAAATGCAAACAGTTTCACTGGCATTTCTTTGAGTGGTACATTTTTTAATTGTTTAAACACATTTAAAAGTAAAAGCTTACTCATAGCTTCAGCATCAATTAGTATTAATTTCTATTTGAGTTGTTTTGTTGCCTATTTTTTGCTTTACATAGGTTTTACACCTAAAGATGCATTGTGTCTTTTGGTCTTCTGTAGCTATTGTGCCACTTGGAGACTCATCTTCAATACCATTTTAGATAACTGTGTGGATGCTTGTTTCTATACTAGTGGCTTGAAGGTTTTGTTAGTCCTTTCTATTGTTTTTTGCTTTTCTGTTGTGCAACATACGTTAGAAATGTGACCACTCTTCTTGCATTTCAAACATGCTGTATATTCTTTGTAATGGAGAATTTGCATTTTGTTAAATATTTCCTCTCATTTATTTATACTGCATGTGAATTTTACTTTTCCAGTAAGATATGAATCCTCTATCTTCTTCATAGCTGCTTCTGTTTCTGCAATTTGTAGGACCATTGCAATAGTAAGGTCTGTACCTTCCTTCAGTAAGGACTTTTAGATTGATTTGCAGTGTATCCCAAAAATAAATTGGACTACTAAGTTCATGCCTTTGACTATGAGGTCATATTTTTAGTTTTATTATTTGCCACAGCCTCTTGAGAAAGGCACGGCAGATTCATTAAACTATTGGGGTCACTGTAAGAGTTCATGTCTGGACACTTGGAAATTTTACTGTGGATTTACATTAGTCTTTGATGTAATTTTCTACGCTTTTCAATTCTTCCTACTTGAAAATGAAAGTCTTACTTATTTCTTGGCTTTCTTCACCAGCTCAAAGGTAAAGTCACTGTTTAAGCTGTGAAATTATGCAGCATAGATTCCAGAGGCAACCATCTGATAATTAAAAATGAGATTCCCCTTTTCCATAAAATCTAATAATTTGTTTATAAGGGTAAAAGATTAATTTGCCTTTGGAGTCTATGCTGGGAAATTTCTGGTAGCAAAGCATAGTTTTGTAAAATAGAAGCAGAACCACCAATAATTTCATAGTCCCATCAGAGCTTGTCTCAGAATAATACAGTGCTTGATAAAATTAAATGAAATTCTGGAAATAGCGAGAAACAAATATTGATGCAAAGAAAAGAGCTTTTACTATGTTTTTGAGTTTAAGTAGTAAAGACAGAAATAAACCCAGATATATTAACTACAAAGGAGGGAATCAAATTACTGTATGAAAAGTTGGTCTCTTCTTTCAAGCAGTTCTCATGACATATGAAAATTTTGAGAGTACTTCCTCTCCAGCAATTAATGAAATAATCTGAACCAACAGATGTGAACTTAGCTCATTCTTTGGATAGGAAAAGTAATGTGCAGACATAGGATGTCTGCAGCAGAAATATTATCCAACAAAAGTATTATTCTGAAGAGACAGTACCTATAGAGGTGATAAATCAAATAGAAGAAGCAAAGTTTGTATCAATTATCAGGATAAAATAAAAAAATAAAATCTCCTTGGACCTGATGGCAAACCATCTAGATGTGCTTTTTGTTGATCTACCATGTACTAGGCTAAAAATTGCTGATATGCCTCTGAAAAGGAAATAATGTATTCAAAGTCAATATTGTACTTAGGTGTCACAATAACTCTGGAAATAGTATGCTCCTAGGACAAACTATTGGTGCTATTTTGGATTCAGTTTATGCCAAATTGGTGTGTAATTTGGCTTGGTATAATTGTTACCTAAATACATTACCAGAAAAAGTAAAAAGAAACATGAAATAAGAGAATAATAAAGCTACATTTTGATTTGGAAATTAACAAAACTGAAAGTCCATGTTCAAAGTGAAGCTACCCTGTATATTAGTTGGAAAAAATGTTGAAATTACTACTGATATAATAGTCTGAAATAACTCTTTTATGCCATGAAGAAATCTGATACTGTTCAGGATTTTAAAAGGGATAAAGTGTCCATGTTTGGTTAAAAATTGCAAATTCGCTGTCCTAATTCTGGGTTTAATTAGATATCTCTTGATACTTCTTGTCTCAGTAAGAATGAAAGCATTGTCCTGAAAATAAGTCTGTTGGAGAAAAAAAAAGTAGCAGGAAAACTTCAAGCAACTTAGTCATTCTAGTTATGAGAAAATTCAGTAGACTGAAAGATGCTGGAGTTATTGATGTTGAACTTATGAAACAGCTTCCAGAAATTACCTACAATTATGTCATATGCTTAAAATACAAGAAAGCACAACCAAAGCCCATTGTTGGTATTTCTTTAGCAAAAGGCTTTAATGAAATGGTGTCTATGGACATTAAAAAGATTAAAAGAACTATAATCCTTCATTTATCATGATAACAGATACAGTGTTTAAAGTAAAGTAAAAACAAAGTTAAATTATTGACTGTATTTGTCTATACTTCTGAGATGAGGTAGTATTTACACTATTTACATTGTTCGGACTATTGTCCTCATCCTTATTTCCATGTTTAAAATGCTTCAGCCATTATATGCATTCTGCATTCGTCAAATGCTAGGAATTTTAAACTGAAATGTTTATAACAATCACTGAAGTATATCATTCTCATTCCATGAGCAATGCTACTTCTAGTAGCCATGTAGTTATCTCCCTTTAACTTAACTCAAAGTTCTTTGTTTGCCACTGCTGTAGCCAGGTGACAGCAGTGGGAAACAAATAATGTTAAGGTACTTCAAAGCAATTTCCTCATTCTGACATGACGTTATGTCATGAATAGCACCAAATTAAAGACAGAAACACAAGTCAAAGCATGCATTTATTTGTAAGAGACAGCTATTACAGAAAATTAGAAGTATCAGAGGAGGGTTTCTGAAGGGGAAGTTAAATGATATTATCTAATACAACAGATAACCTTTATACAGTTGGTTTGTAAAGGTTAATGATGACATTCAGGGTTTTAATTCCTGTAAAAATGTTATTGTAAATAAAATGTTCAAGATGTCATAACAGTATTGACCAAATAGAGTCAATGATGTGCTGAAAACCATTTCAGCTGGTGTACAACCCAAGTCCTCTTTTATAATGTTTCTGACTGATAAAAGTACCAGTAGTAAACTCTCTACCCAATCAATTTTGTTTTGTTTCATTTGTAGAGCTGCCTTTAACTGCCTGTGGAAATGTTCTACCATCCTGTTTGCACAAGGGTGATAGACTGTAATTTTTATGTCAAGTTTTGAGTAGGTGATTGAATTCTATAAATAATATAGACTGAAACTGAGACAATCAGTTTGATATGAGTTCTGAAGATACTTCAAATATTGCAATCCAATCAGTAAGGATAGTGTTGGCTATTGTTGAGGCTGTGATATCTTTGATTGCTATTGCAAAAGGCCAGCAGGTAAACCTATCTATAATAGTAAGGATATATATATATCCTTGAGAGCAATGTAAGGTCCTACAATATCAACATGAGTGTTGGGGAATATTGCATCTGATGCACTGAATGTACTTGAAGGTGATTTGGTGTGTTATTTACCTTGTTCTTCTGGAATGACAAACAAGTTTTTATCCAATTTCTTATGCTGGATGACATGTTTGACAAACAAAAAGTTCAGTAATTAACTTCACAGTTGCATGTTTTCCTGGGTGAGACACTCTATAGAAGTGTTATAATACTTGCTGTCTTAAATTTGGTGATATATAAAGCTGTGGTTGAACTTATGAACTATAACAATAAAAGTTTGTATCACTGAATGGAACAGATAGTTCAACTAATTTTAGTGATGTATTTTGTTGTACTTCTTCTAGTGAAGTGTCTGTGGTTTATTCTTTAGCAATTAATTCAAGGACCAAAGAATTAAAATCTAAAGAAGCATTTGTGGGACATAAAAGTGCATTTGCTACTATATTCTCTTGACCTGTCATATAACTTATGCCTGAAGAGAATTGGGAAATGTAATCCAGGTGTATGAGCTCCTATGGATTATATTTATCAGCATGTGTGTGCAAAACATATCTTAATAGTTTATGATCTGTATATATGGTAAAATCTCTATCCTCCAAGAGGTGTGGAGAATGTTTGTTGGAAATGCATATTGCTAACAGATCCCTAGAAAAGGTGTTGTACTTAATTTGTGCCTTATTTAGTTTGGCAAAGAAAAAAATACATTGTGATTTGTTTGTTCAAAATTTAGTGTATAACCGCATAACAGCTGCAAAGTTAGTTAAAGATGTTTTTGGCATAGAATGCTTCTAGAGTGTCTTATTGTAGCATAATCTTTTGTTCTTGAGTAGATTTATCAGTGGTGATAATACTGCTGAACAATTGTGTTTAAATCTCCTGTAATAGTTGATAAGACCTATAAAGCTTCATAATTGTTTTACACTTGGTTGCAGAAAGTTGGTAATTGCCTCTATTTTGTCTGGTAAAGGTGAAATACCTTCATGGTCAATTCCATGCCTGAGAAAATTTAGTGTTGGTTCTCCAAAAGTACATTTGTAAACATTGATTTTGAGTCCAAAAATGTGAAAGTCTTTGAATAGATTGTTCCAAATGCAATTTGTATTCTTCCTGACTTTTTGCTAGCGATTAAAACATCATCTATGTAGGCATGTATGAAAGGTAAACCACTAAATACTTTGTTGATTAGTTCCTGGAAGGTCTGAGTGGCATTACATAAAAAAAAGGCATTCTTACAAATTTGTAAAAACCAGCCAGCATCATCAGAGAAATTTTGTATATGTCCTCTTTGGCAACTGGTACTTGATACTATGCCTTCACCAGGTCTAGCTTTGAAAAAATGCGAGTGCCTTAGAGACCCATTGCAAAATCATGTATATGTGGGATTGGGTATCTCCATTTCCTTACTCTTTCACCTTCTCTTTCTCACTGCATTCATTGATTCTTCTTCCTCATGTACTTTCAACAAATAAATAACATTACAGAGTGTCACAAGTCGACAAATGTATGTTTCCTCTAGACAACATGCCTTTTTCCCACTTTCCCACTCTTTCTTGCACAGCATACTAATTGATTTCTCCTTTTCCTCATTCACATTTACAAATATGTGGAGAGAAGTAATAAAAATACATGATTTTTATATAATAATCCAAATAAACCCATGGTAAAAATGAAAAATACACAATAAGAATGTTAGCATTGGTTCATTCGCACAGCTAAAATATGACAGAAGAGCAAGTTAACTCATTGAAAAATACAGCTAGAATGTGTACAAAAAACAAATAAACTAACAAACGTAAAAACAAAAACAAAAAGCTTCCACTGTTCCTGAAAACTATACCTTCTGCTACCTAAAAAGCAGATGAAAGGCAAATTCAAACTTTCGTTTTGTTGCAAATATGCCTTCAGGCCCACCTTTATAGTTTGCACCATTGTTTTTACTACCCCATTTGGTTGGGTTGATATGGAGGAGTGGAAATCTTATTTTTCTTAGCTATGAATTAAGTTCTTCATCACAAAATTATGAATCATTGTCAGATAACAGTTTTTAGTACTTCATTTTTAGAGAATCACTCTTAAAATTAGTTTGGCAGAACTTTTGTCAGGTACACAAATTACTCCAGGCTAGCACGAAAAAGTCTAATATTAATTAAGTCCCACCCCATTAAGTCATGCATACTGAAAACATGATTCCATGATTCTTTGGGCCACCTAGCTTACTTTTTGTAAAGTTTTGCCATGTCTACAAAAATATCTTATACATACCTATGTGGAAATTAAAACATGCCTACAAAATATTTATAAACCAATAACACACAATAAAGTGTTTACATCTTAAAAGACACCAATTAAACTGTACAATACAAAAACATAGAATACAGATCAGAAAGGTTGTTTTATTAGTCATTATAATTTAGGTAGATACCACCAAAATATCACACTAACATAATAGCAGACATACCATGTGTTATTTTAGAACCAATTAGCAATAAATAAAATTATATAATTCTGGAGACAATTATTTTAGAAAAAGAGTATAAATATCACAAAGTCCGGCCCAAGAAAGAGACTCATAAATGCCACCAAGGTCCATACCCCTGTAGCTGCTGATATTCAAGACCCCATTCACATCCACATGCAAAAACTATGCTCAACTCAGCACTGACCAAATTACAAAGAGATTGCTTCAGCCTACGTTGCCACCATCCACAGTAAGAACTAAATTCTACCTATCTTTATCTACATTACTACTCCGCACACATACACATACTGACTTTTTACCCTAAACACACATGCAACCACATTTCACCGTTCTCACATACATACACAATACAATTTATGTTTTATCTAAGAACTCTTATTAACAACCAAAAAACTGACATTACTCTTCAATAAATTCAACCAACTTGTATTCTTAATGTTACATAAAAATTAATGTTCTTTGTGTAGAGGATCTTTGGTCCTCTAACGATTTATATTACGATTCATCCAACAAGAAATCATAAAAACAACAACTCCAATTTATAGCCAATAAATTAAAATATATTCAACAAACCACAAGACATGTAATATCAGTACATTAAAGTAAAGTAAAGAGGAAAGAGTTGTTCCCCTGTGTCTGTTCGTAGAACAATGTAAGATGTATGAAGTTTTTTGAGCTGAAAAAAGGTTTATTACAGTTGTTAAGATTTTCATGTAAGAACAAATAGAAATACAATTATTTGGAATGGAATTGTAAATGGTACAGGTTTTGTTCAAAGATCAAAGATCAAAAGTTCTTGATGAAAAATGTTTCAGACAGAAGATAAGGTTCTGTGTGTGTGTGTGTGTGTGTGTGTGTGTGTGTGTGTGTGTGTGTGTGTGTGTGTGTGTGTTAGGCAGGAATGTCAGACAGAAGACAAAGTTGTGTGTCTGTGTGTGCGTTAGGCAGGGATGAGTAGAGAGAGACTTACATGTGGTGTAGTCTTAGGCAGCCTGTGGGATCTACTGATTAAGCTTGCAAAAACAAGTCTATTTATGTGTAGAAAGTGGATCAAACGAGCAAGCATAGGAGAAACTTTGTTTATATAAGAAAAATCTGTGATTGGCTAAAAATTAACCAATCAAAAAAACACACGTGAAAGTTGCTTCTGAGGTGAAAGGCTAAAGCGACTGCGATTGTTAAATTGTCCTATACAATAATAGTAGTTATTTATAAGCCAATCGCAGAGAAGTAAATTACATGGGTCGAATGTGGATAAGAAAAACTTATAGCAACCGCTATATTTGTTAGTACTATTAGATTTTATTTTTTCAGTGAAAGTTTTGGAATTATTCTAAATGACCGAATTACATGCAGTTCCACAACGATATTATATGTTATTGTATCGAATCACAGACTTCGTCGGAAAGCGACCTCTCATCTACAAGAGACAGCTCGCTAGATGCTATCGTTTGAGTTTGTCAAAAACTCATATTTCTTCTCCTTCCGTACGCCTCACTGGACGCTTTTTACATCTGTACTTATCTCTTTTTTCATACGGGAAACATCTACACTGATTTATCATTTGTTGTATTTTTTACATTAATTGTTTATTTTCATTGTTTCTTCTTTGTTCAGCCGCCACCATTCGCTTAACACTAATTAGCATAGTGAAAACAGAACTGGCTCTGAGTTTTTGAATTTGGCTCTACAAATTGTTGGAGTTTGCACTTGACAAGTCGGTACCGCAAGCACTAGTCTTTATTAAAATGATTTCTGATCACTTTTTTTTTGTGCAAGCAATATTTTTGTTTCATTTTTTATTTACTTAGTATAGTCTTAGACACTTTGAATTTTCTTTCAGTTTCCTTTTTTGTATTTTTTAGTATTTTCTTTTTGTATTTTTGGTTTTATTTCTTTGTAACTCCTGTCTAAAATAGTTTTTATTTTTGGTTGTAAGCTTATTTTTATTTTTAACTTTTTGTTTTATACGTGTTCACCACCCCACTTGTTTTCTATTTTTCTATCTTTTACTTTTTTTAACACTCTTCATTAAATTGTTAGTGCAGACTTTTTGGACATCTGTGCTGTGGTGACCAGCATGGCAGAATCGCTAACGCCAGAGTAGTTGGAACAACGGCTTGAGCCGATAAAAGAACATTCAAGGATGCTAACTATTATGATGAAATGAAAGAGAAATTTCAATAGTTTAGCTAGGGGAATGAATTTCTAACAATCCCCGATGCACTGAATGTAGTTACGACAAGGAAAATCTCTCTGCTGACAACCAAGTAAAAACTTGGAAGTTAATTAGGGTCAGTAGGGAAACGATGGAGGAAACACTGAAGTTCCTCAAAATTGAGCCCAAAATGCTGGTGAAAAGATCTTATGCTATGTGGGACATCCTGCTGGTGACAAATATAGATACCAAGTAGCAGGCGGGTAATATTCTTATGACTAAAGCGGTGCAGCTCCAGACTAAATAAATGGGCACCCGCAAGACACAAGTGATTGCACATGGAGTGCCCGCTGACATCACTGAGAACTGAATGGGGATTTTCTTCTTGATGCATCAAGGATGTCTCCCCAATAATTAGTAAAGTGGATATTGCAACTGAGGATATTGTTCTTCTGGAGACAATGTCCCGCAAGAACTTCTTGGTCATCCTCGACGTGTTGATTTGCTGGGATAAGCGGATCCTGGTTATTGCGGATAGCTGTCGACGCCACTGCTGATTGTATTGCGCTGCAGGGCATATGTCAAAGACATGCGTCGACAAAAAAAAAAAAAAAAGAAGCAGCACCTCAGCCTCGGCCAGCAGAAACTGGGGAGAAATCTGGAAAGGCCCGTTGATGACCTCAGTGAATGAAAGGCAGTCGTGAGGAGGGAACAAAAAGAAAGCTACCTCTCCTTCCCAGGAGGATGTCTCACAACAAACAGAACAAACAGGAGCAAACGGAACAAAAGGGACATCAAAAGCAGAAACAGCAGGACCACCACCAGCAACTAGTGCAAAAAGGACAGTGGACACCTGAGAAACAGCAGTGCCAGCAAGTAGTAAACATGGAGGTGGTGGAAATACCTCCATCTCATCCATCCTCATTGAAGAGGGGAAGGGGAGAGGATGAACAACACAAATCAACCAAAAATGTCAAATGAGAAAAGAAGGCTGGGTGTAGCAGGTCAGAAAAGTGCAGAATTAATCATGGGTCAAGCCAAATCTCAATCCATCCCTGCTTCGGAAGACAGAAAATAAACATTAAGTAAAGCAAGGAGCCTCTCCACTTCTTCTGTTAGGGCCCCTTCCTCTCCCTTCTCCAGTACACTCCCCGAAAATTTTTCCCTAAGGATGAGGACATTTGTAAAGTAGACAGGGAGCTACAGAGAAAGACTCTCTTGAGACCTCTATTTAAGTTGACATCCGTCGACAGATTGTCAATGGATGACGGCAGGAATTTTAGCAGTCTTCCTGGGATGATAACTGTCATCAGAGTGGCGGGCACGAAAGTCTTTCAGTATATCAACGCAGCTAAGGATTCTTTTCCGAAGGTCCGGATAACGCAAATAGAATCTCCGGATCTTCAGAAACTGTTAAACCATTATTGGAGGGCTCCAGTTTTACTCCATTCCTCGCTTGTGACAATAATTTAGTATGGCAGGGATGGAAAAAAATTATGTTAGTTTTATTATTATTAATTATCACAGATCGAAAAGAACCAACTAGGAAAAATTTATTCTGTTCCAATATGAACAGAGGGGAAAAAAGACGATATTATTCTTTTGTTGGGAAAAGATTCACTTTTCCAAAAGACTGCAAACGAACTAAAAATAAAATATGAATTTGAAATTCACACGTAAAATTACTCATTTAGAGTGAATACAGCAAAGCTAAATATGGTTACGGAGTCGGACGGCGATTGTTGATAGAAATGGTATTATTTGCGAAACAGAGCTTAGCTATGAAAAGTTTTTTTTGTTTTTTTGTTTTGTTTTCTAACACAGCTGTTATCAAAGCAAAAGAGGCATTATTAGTCAGTTTCAAGCTATGAAAAATGATAATGAAATTTTGTAATTTTTTTCTTCAAAACAAAGAAAACAAAGAAAACAGCTGAATTCAGCATATGCTAGCTAGCATTAATGAAAGGTCAGATGTGTCAATGGACAGTGATGAGTGAATCTCCACAGAACGCGATCAGAATCAGTGTTTGTGTATCAGAAAGCCCAGAGACGAAAAATTCTATCTTTTATCCCATCGAAATACAAAGCCAAAACACACCTGTGGAAGGTCAAAAAGGCTATTTCAAACTATAGACAAAGTTAAAAGAGGGAAAGTTTGCGTATTGGGGAATTCAACTAAGTGCAAAGGTTAAGTTGATTTGTTGACGGAGAGAAATTATGAGAATGACTAAATTGGGATTTCCCTGATAAAGGAATTGACGTCATAAAAGTTTGACACAAAACGAGTAAAGAGAAAATTATCTCATTGAATTAAAGGGAAGAAGATAGAAAGAGCTGACGTTGCATAGTGACTCCACCCCAAAGGTGGTGGCGAGAGTGATTTTATTTGCTGCAAGAGCCAGAGACTAGATTTACATAAATACCCAGTGTCTGTCGTTCCCCACACCAGAAAAACATGGACAAGCATAAATACAGAGCCACGAGGGGCCAAAGTAAGTGGCAGTTTCAGTACCGTACGGAAACAAAGTCGATTTACCACTGCTGCCAGCTTTACCCACCATACCCAAAGAAAGTTCTTCGGCAGTTTCCGCGAAGCTTCGGTGTGAAGAGAAACAAAGCCATTTCGAATCGCCACAAACTTAAAACTCCGACCGGAAGTGAAGTGATATTGCTAACAAAAAACTTAAATTAATATTAGGAAGGAAAACGCTTCGCAAATTACTACTTAGAGAACTTGTTCGAAACTTCCGTTCTGTTGCCAGATTGATAGGAACATGATTTGGATAAGAAGACCATTGGTGATTGTTTTTCTCTATTTTCCTTTTGTACATAAAGACTTTCTACAACTTATTCAGGCGTCATTCAATTTATTTGTGGTGCCGTTTTCATTTACCCAATTGTGCATGCCCATCCAGCTTGGTTTGACTTGGCGGAGGGACATCTAGCGAGAATTCAACGTGACTTCCTTGAAATCAAATTTCACAATGTGGGCAAGGGAGATCACCGTCAGAAAGGTCAACCCAAGGACCAGCTGCTGTATAAACGCCATTAACGACCGACGGGCCGAGCGTCACAGCTATATAAGGCCCCCATACTAACTTTTATCGACTTTGGCGGCATTGTCACCAACGGACGAATTACGTCTGAACTGGGCATTCGTAGCTTAGGACAATCAGTCGGAATTCTGTCTGCCACAGATTTCCATCTAATCTGCGTTTAGGGTTATTCTGAGAAATGTCTATGAAGTTGGCATGTTTGAATGCAAGGAGCTTGATTGATCGAAGTAAGGCTCCTGTCTGTTTTGTGATCTTTTATCCTTCGGGGAGGGGGATGTGTCTGCGATCGGAGAGACAAACGTTGCGAGGTCGATGTTTGTGTGCTGTATAGCGACTTTTTTTTGTCTATTCAGCATACGGGTACCAGCTGGCCAGAGGTGTTTCCTTGCTGGTTGAACGCAACCTAGATGCGAAGGTGGACCTTGTCCATGTTGATGTGGGGATCCGGTTGATGGTGGACGATATTGCTGTGAACAGTAGTTCATTTAGGGTTGCTGTGGTTTAAGCGCCCAACGACCGGGTGGAGCGTGTCTCGTTTTTCCATCAATTGCAACCGTTTCTAGAGTATTCTTAGCGGAGAACTTGAATGCTGTTCTCGTCCCGAAATTAGACAGAGGGTCAAGTGATCAAATCTTGGTTGATCTGATCAGCGAGTTTGGTCACGTCGATAGATACTGTGTCGACCATCCAAAGAGAGAGATGTGGATTATCTGGATAGAATGTTAGTGAGAAGGATCAATAAAGATTTGCTAGATTGTCCCACTGGATAGGCTATTCGGACCACTAAAAGTCTGTGCCCGGAAGGTCTAGGCCTAGGCTTAGGCCTAGGATGGCTGCACACTGGAAGTTCAGTCTGCTCTTATTGGACCAGAAGATTAGTGCAACGGGAATTAGTGGGTCGGTTATTGAGAATAGACAGTGGGGAAATGCTTAAGGGTAGCATTAGATCTTTTGCCACCAAATATAGCCAATGACTCGCCATAGACAAGGCTAGAACGCGAAGACACTCAAGGATAATCTGTCTCGGGCAGAAGCTGACAAAGAAGGGTTTTCCCTAGAAACAGGCATAGCTAAACAGGCTGTGAAGTGTTCGGCTAGCGAGTGCTACCAGGGCCAGGTAGTTAGGCATAGGTTAAACTAGATGTCTAATGAAGCCATGAAAATGGACACAAAGAAGAGATCCATCAAGGTTCCAATCATTACATTTTCGAGGTCGAAACCCTGGAGAAGCGTACTCTGAGACTGACCTGGGATATATGCAAGGCGTTTTGGCGGCATTTCGTAAGCCGGTTTGCCAAGCAGTTTGGTCTCTAGCTGACGAGAGTTAAAGATTTTGATAAGATTCTGATAGAGCATTTGCAGTCAGCTGCCGGGATTCTGTTGGGATCCGAGTAGACTTGTGCTGTGAAGGGCTGAACATTCAGAGCAGCCTGCATCTGATCCACATGATCTTAGAAGGTGTAAAAGACGACGCACAAGTCACGCTGATTAATTTGGATCAGTCCAAGGCGTTCGATAGGTTTGATCATCAGTATCTGGCTGCTCTTCTGCAAACCACTGGATTCAAACCAAATTTCTGAAAGTGTATCAGTATCTTGTATCGCTCCCCAAGTGCTGTGGTACAGGTGAACGGAAGGCAATCGAGTGCTTTTGTGCTGTCTCGGTCGGTTTGTCAGGGGTGTCTGCTGTCGGACTCACTTTACGTTCTGGCGTTGAAGCCTCTCCTTTGACGGCAAAGGGATAGGATATGCAGTCCGGGCCTACGTGAAATCGCTGTCCCTGGTGGGGATCGAGGCAGGGTTTCCGCGTACGCCGATGACGTATCCATTTTCTTGTCGCGTACAGAAGGCGCTTGAACAATACTAGAAGGTGCCAAGATTAACCACAACAAGTCTTCCGGCTTA
Organism: Ascarosepion bandense; assembly: GCA_037127315.1. Taxonomy (NCBI): domain Eukaryota; kingdom Metazoa; phylum Mollusca; class Cephalopoda; order Sepiida; family Sepiidae; genus Ascarosepion; species Ascarosepion bandense. The sequence goes on from JBBBDQ010029493.1 coordinate 530,580, forward strand.
CGGTTAGGTGCTTGGATGGTCGTTGTTCTTTCGGGGCTCTTTAGTTGAACTGACGGTTCCGTCCGCATTCTTAGAGCGTGTTTCAGGTCGGAGTTCCAGCTGAAAAAAGAATTGGTTTAAGGTATGGGCAAGGATAGAAGCGGCGCTCCAATCTTGGCTACGGAGGCGGTTGTCTTTAAAGGGTCGGATGGAGGTGAACACCATGTACCCTTTTTTGGGACTATGTTGGCTCGTATCGCTCTTGAACATCTCGTGTCTATTGATTGCGCATACGCATGTCGCACCCGTATTCTGGGGAAAACAGTGATGTTTTATACATGCTGACCGTAGCAAGAAGCTCAAGATGAAAACCAGATGTGATAGAAAGCGCTTGGTGTCGACAGATTTCAGTGAAATGTGGGTGAAAGTAGCGAGCTTGGTCTGAGTGGATTTTTCCAGCCTTGATTTTTTAGGTTACCTCTGACACAACGGAGCGGTTTCCTGTCGGATCCCTCCCTTGGTTAAGCTAGACTTTTCTTGTTAATGAGAGTGATTGCTGTTCCTTGTCTGCTCCCGGCGCTCTCTTTGGTTATACTCCATGTCCCCCTCCCTTGTTTGTTTTGTCCAGTTTTCATCAGGGCTGGGTCAGTTTTGGGGTTTTTTTCATTCCACTATTTACTTTATTTATAGACAGAATGCAGTAGCCGCTAGTGTTTTCATGGGTAGGGTGTAACTTTCTAACATTTTTAATTTTTTAAAATTCAGTTTAAAACTTAGGTATCGAAAATGAGTAGGGGGTACCTACAACAAGCATGTCATTGATAGAAAATGCGTTATCTCTTGAATACTCCTGGCTTTATGGAAGCCTGATTTAGAGTTTTTGCAGCAAGAAACTAAAAGTGAGAATAAAATGAAGTTAGAGGTTTTATTTTTGGGGCCAAAACTGGATATGAAGCCATAATAAAAGTTCAACAATGGTTCATCTAGTGAAACTGGAAGAGTTAACTTTTGGCAAAATAGGTCTATTAATAGCAAATTAATACGGAATCTAAAAAACAATAAACTAAATACCAAACAGGATTCTGATACAAAAGAAGCCCTACTGATCATTTGATTTAACTGGAAACCATACAAGAAGCCTTCATGAAAAAAAAGATCATTGGACGGCAGTTTTCTTCTTTCTGGAGAAGGCTTTGGTACAACCTGGAAGTATGGCATAAAAAGAAACCTACAAGAATTAGGACTAAGAGGCAGAATGCTATCCTTTATCTGAGTTTTTTTAAGAAATGCATTTTAAGTTACATTTACATGACACTATGTCAACTCAAAAAGACGAGGAACAAAGTGTTCCACTGGGGAACATTTTATTTGTTACCATGTTCAGCATTAAAACAGAAATTCAGGAACAGATTATGCTCTATATGTAGATAACCTTTTGAATTACTATAGATCAAAACACTATAGAGCGACAGCTTCAACTGTCTTAATAAAATTAACAAATGGGCTATGGAGAATGGGTTTAAATATATATAAAAAAAGAATTAAATGAATACATTTCTGCAAGCTTAAAAAATACACAACAATCCAAAATTAAAACTGAACATTAATATAATTCTAGTAGTAGAACAATACAAATATCAAGGCATCATATTTGATAAGAACTAACATTTATACTCCATATAAAATACCTGAGGTACAAATGCCAGAAAAATCTACATTTGCTTAGAGTTATTGCTCACTGAGGCAGGAAAGTAAGCAAAGAGTCATTACTCAAAATATATCACTCATTAATTACTGCAAAATTCAATTATGGTTGCTTTATGGCAAAACAAGAAAAAGATACATCTAAGAACTCAATACAGTACATCATCAAGCATTAAGAATTGTTCTCGGAGGTTTTACCACATTCCCAGTGAAAAACATACACAGAATCACCTTAATTGGCAATATGATAGAAAGATCTGGCTCTTCAACCTGCTCATCAAATCTTACATAGAAATGCACATTTCATCTATGATATACTGAGCTCTTTAACAGAAAAGACAACACCATCAAGTTATATGGTAACCATATGAAAAAAAAAACAAAACAAAGAGCAGACTGGGAGTAATTCCACGATTTCCTGTGTAACGTCCCTTGGGATAAAGTTTTTAGTCTTGCCGTTGAAAACTGTGCATCCAAGATCTCCTTTTGGGTTAAAGCTGACATCAATGCCTACATCACAGCCAAGAAGTTACAACTTAAACCCCATTCATCCCCCTGGTTCTCCCCTGCTTTCTCGGTTGCTATTGCCCACAGGAATCACTTCTTTATCGGAGCCATGCATCTGACCATAATAGGTTTCTTTTTGACTCTGCTCGTAATGAAAGCAAGATGATTCTAAATTATGCTAAGCTAAAAGAATGAAGTAGCATATAGTATCCCGCAAGTTCGGCCCCAAAGACTACTGGCGGCTCTGTACAAAAGTCCTCAATCTCCCTTTAATCAATGAATTTAAGGTTCTCACTTCTTCAGCAGACAAGGTTGAATGCTTTCCTCACAGATTCTCTACCAACTCAACATTTGATTCATCTGGGTTATCCACACCTGACTTCCCACCTAGAACTACATTGAATCCATAGCTAAATCTGCTACTAGGAAGTTTGGTTCACTGTATAGGGCCAGGAAGTTTTTTTCTCGTCTAAATCCAGCTTGCATATATATAAATCTACCAACCGCCTGTGCATTGAATACTGCTGTTACATTTGGTCGGGTGTTCCTGCTATCCATCTCAAAGTTCTTGACAAAATCCAATGGAGAATTTACAATGTAATTGATCCCGACCTGGTAGCTCAACTCTAGTCACTTTCTCACCAACATAAGGTAGCTTCCCTCTGCCTCTTCTACACATACTTTCACAGTGAAAACGATCAAATGTAACCGCAACTTCTACTCCTTCAGCTTCTTTGCTCACACCTCCAGCCTGTGGAATTCCCTTCCGTATACTTGCTTCCCTGATAGCTACAATCTCCAAGAATTTAAATGCAATGTCAATTGCCATCTCTTATCTCCTTGACTTGCAGACTTTCCCTGACAACCCTTGTATCATATTGCTTCTTCCATTCCACCCTACACTCATGCAGCCCTCTTCACACCAGTGTTCACATTCTCTGACACTTGTTCCTCTTTCTCATCACTCACGTTTTATGTAACTCCCTGCACACTAGTGGCAGTTCTGCCATACTTGATGTGAAGTGATTAAATTATATATATATATATATATATATATAAATTTTGTTATTACAATGGTTTATAAAAGTATTATATCACTACACAAAACAATTTAAACATTAAATATATTTTAAAATATTAATGATATTTTAAATTTAAGATTTTGGGAAAATATTTCATATCTAAACCTACTCTTCTTCAATATCTCCCTCACAGAGAAAATTGAGAATTTTATAAAGAGATTACGATGGAAAGCATACTTCTACCTAAAATTAGCTGATACGTAATAACACCAAATGAACACATACAATCTCAAAACGCTAAGAACCCCATCTCCTTGAAAATTTCTGGATTCCTTCGAAAAGGACCTATTCAACCTAATTCCCAAGATTAAATTGCACAAGTCATCCAACTACTTCCAAAAATTATTTTAATAAGAAATTCTAAGGATATTTGGGTTAAGTCTGACAAATCTGAAATCATTTACAAATGCAAACCCTCACACTACATCAATCTCCTTAAGAATAAAATAACCAGTAATTACAAATTAGATAAATTCAACAACATAATATCAGAAATTGACAGGAATACAGCCAATTTAGCTAATGATCTAAATATTGCTGATAAGATAAGAAAGATCTCTACCAAGGTTGCTTACATTTTATTTAAGGGTCACAAACATAATTTTCATAATAAATTACAAACTAGGTTAATTAATCCTACAAAAAGTGATTTAGAGTTAGTCTCTAAGGAAATCATTAAAAAAATAACTGAGGATATATAATAATAATCTGTTCTCTACCCCAATCTCTGAAAGGTCTCTTCTGATACCATTAATTGGTTCACCAAGACTAAAGAAAAAGCTAAAACTACTTTCCTTAAATTTGATATTGTAGATTTCTATTCTTTTATCTCCAAGAATCTCCTAGATTGTTGTATTACCTTTGCTAAAAATCATGTTGAGATCATCAAAAAAAGAAATTAAAATCATTGTAGCAGCTATAAAATTGATTTTAACCTTTGACCACTCCACCTAAACCAAAGGTTCTTTTGATAGTATGGATGTCTCTATGGCACATATGATTCAGCCCAAGTTGCTGATATAGTCAGTGTTTATATATATATATATATATATATATATATATATATATATATATATATATATATTTAATCATTTCACCCCAAGCAAGGCATTCCACTGCCACTATTGCGCATAGGGCTACATGGGGGAAGGTAAAGAGAAGGAGTGGTTAGATATAGGAAATGTCAGAAGGAAAGTGATAAATGGGTAAGGATACCGAGGATGAGGTTAAGGTAGATGGGAAGCATATTTGAAAGAATAGGAGCGAGTTAGTGTGTTAGGCGGTGTCTATTGACCTTCCATTTAAACTCCTGGAGATTGTAGTTGTCGGGGAAGCAATGATGTGGAACAGAATTCCACAGTCGGGAAGTGCGAGAGAGATGAAACTGTTGGAGCAGAAGTTGCAGTTGCATTTTATTGGTTTCACTGTAAAAGGGTAGGATCTAGTTGCTAATCTAGTATCTCATGCAAATTCATACCTAGGGGGCACAGTGATCTAAGTTCATCGGAGCAGAAGCCATGAAAGTATTTATAGAAGAGGCACAGGGAAGCCACGTCGTGCCGGTGAGAGAGAGACTGCAGGCGGTCTGCCAAGTCGATATCGATCACATTACAGACCCTCCGCTGTACCTTGTCGAGAAGCCCAAGGAGAGTAGCAGGGGCACCTGACCAGATATGGCAGCAGTATTCAATGCACGAGCGGATAGTAGATTTATATATGTGCAGGATAGACTCAGATGGAAAAAAACTTCCAGGTCCTGCACAGAGAACCGACTTTCATAGCAGTGGATTTAGTAATGGATTCGATATAGTCATTCCACTTGAGGTTCGCTGAAAGTGTGAGACCAAGGAGGCGTAGTGTTTTACTCTCTGGGAGGCAAGCCTGGTCCATGCTAATGGGAGGTATGTGCGATTGTCTATGATGTTTGATAGTAGCTTCGTTTTAGAAGCATTAAAATTTACGAGCCATTTCTTACCCCAGTCCACTACAGATTGGTGGTCCTTTTCGAGCTCGGCTGCAAGATTAACTTTGTCGCCTACACCAGATTTTTGATGACACCTTAAGTAGAATTGTAGACCCTAAACAAATTGGCTTATACTGTGATAATGACCTTATGTACACATTCAACAACATAATATCAGAAATTGACAGGAATACAGCCAATTTCGCTAATGATCTAAATATTGCTGATAAGATAAGAAAGATCTCTACCAAGGTTGCTTACATTTTATTTAAGGGTCACAAACATAATTTTCATAATGAATTACAAACTAGGTTAATTAATCCTACAAAAAGTGATTTAGAGTTAGTCTCTAAGGAAGTCATTAAAAGAATAACTGAGGATATATAATAATAATCATTATTGAAAAAACAAAAAAAATGTTGATCTGTATAAGTTGAATATTGAGTTGTCATAAGATGATTTTTTTTTCTTGTTTTTAGCATATGTGACTAACTGGTTGCCTTTTTTTGAAACAATGAGATGTCCCAGATTGATTATTGTTTTCAATAATCATTCCCCCTTCTTCCCACCCCTACTCTCCTTGGCCTTGGCATCGTTACTTCTTAATCACTTTCCATTTGAGGATTTTAACACAGCCTTGATGTTGGGAAAAGGAGAGTACGGTAGGGGATTATTCACCAAGAACATTAATATGAGAGAGAGATTTTTTTTTTTCTTAAGCTAATTGCTGCACTGATTAAATTATTTAAATGTCATAGTGTCTTTTACTGCTTGAGATTGTAATTCTTTTTATCATTATATTAGTTTTTGCTTTCATTGTAAAATCCTATATGCAAATAGGAGGGGTTACTACTATATTTTATCTTTTTTAAATAAAGGATCAATATGGGTATGTAGACATGGTGGTGGTGGAGGTCTCCTTCAAGACACTTGAACTGTTTCCCCACTAAATGCCTTGATTGATCCTTAAATTATCCAAATTTATCTGATTCATTTTCAGAAGAGTTAAATTTTAGATAATCCAACATGGAAATATTTTAACCTTAATGCTAACAAGCACAAAATTATTTACATGTTTGTAAGCTTGACAATTATGTTTTTACCAAATGTCTTCTTCAGAAATGGATGAATGAACATGTCTAAAAAGTAATGTTCAAATACCAGCTATAGACGTGTTTATACGTTGATCTTAATACTTTTATGCCCTTCTAAACTTGAAACAAGTCCAATTGTCAACTCATATGCCTGCTAGTACTTGGTTACTTCAAAGTGCCTCAGATTCTTAGTTAATATTGTTGTGATGTGTAAATCTCTTAGGAAACTATGATTTCTCCTTCCCCTCGTTTCTGAGGTTCACTCTATTTATGCATGTATCTCATTTGCATACCTTGCTCTATCACTTCTTCTGAATATTCGATTCATTGCTCTTCTGTTTGTTTTTCTTGTGTCCTCTTTAATGGAGATCTTGGTCTAGATTCATCTTCCTCTTACAGGTCTGTAAACTCATTTTTTTTTTCAATTGGAGTAGATAGACTAAACTATCGCCCGGTTCACACTCCACCCACATCTATTGAACAGGTGAAGAGGCTCATCCCTTGTTTCCTGTTTAGGATGCGGTTTCCGGTTTTCTCTTTTCCAATCTTTCCAATCTTTTCCTTTTTTATTTATTTTTTTATTTTTATTTTTTTTTTCAATTGAACAGGTGAAGAGGCTCATCTCTTGTTTCCTGTTTAGGATGTGGTTTCCGGCTTTCTCTTTTCCATTCTTTTTACCCTTACGTAGCCCCCTGCGCATCAGTGGCGTTACTGCCTTGCTTGGGGTGATATGATTAAAAAAAAAATATATATATATAAAAATATGAGTTATATTTTTATTAATGACGATGAACCGTGTAGCATAGGGGACAGAGAATTAAGAGAGCGCGCTTCTAAGGGTTGACGGGAGTGTCTCTCTTCACCGGCCGATCTCTGTCGCTCCTCTACTGTCTGTCCCTCTGTCTGGCTGTCTGTCTGGTGAAATCCGTGCGCCGAGGTCTTTTTATAATCTCCAAACTGGGACTTCCGGATTTTGCCTCGCCCACGCACGCCCACGTAATTCTCAGAGACACCTATTCTGTTTGCCTCTGTAGCCATTTCCGCTACTGCTGGAAATAAGGTCAAACAAACATCCGTTCCTTTCAACGACCGGAAACACCCCCGCTTGCATCAGCCTTTCTCGGGTGGGGCCAGATTGTTATATTACATTCCTCGCCCACCCATTTTCCAAAATGATCACCTAAGAACATTTTAAGCGCAACACCCTCACTCTCCTCCCCATGCCACACAAGCCCGACAATTGTATAAAACATGTGCACGCCAAAACAACAAACATGTGCATGCCGAAACAAAAAACAACAAAAAAAATATATAGGGGAGCCTACATCGGCAACCCAACAATGTTCGTGTCCATCTTGAAAATTGTTCTACCAGCTCGATGTTTCATTGTTCTTTTTTTTTTTTTTTTTTTTCATATCCATTTTCACAGAATTGGGCAAAGTTCTTAAAAATGTTCATTTTCTTTCTCGACTCTGTCCATAAGCGTAGACTCCTCGATGCATAACCACATGATTATAGGCGGTAACCGTGCCCCAGTTTCTAAACTAACATTGAGTAAATGACCTTTGACCAACACCATGTGTGCCTCTGCTCGAGTTTATTGTTACACATGTAACCTCATTTAATTTAATTTAATTTCAAACATACTATGTTTGAACACAGAAAAAATGGCCATTATCTGCCGTACATATCATTCATAGTCTGACCGAGAAATGTTCCATAGAAAATGAAGAAAATTACCCTGATTCCAACGTTAATCCGCATGCAATTTACTTGTGGAGGATTAGAGGTTTCATCTATATTAATTTAGTCTAAAAAAATGGACCCGTGATTCGTAGTTCCTTAGTTTGTACAATGTTTTCTATTCCTTGAACTACTTCCTCTGGATTCGAATCCAAGCATATCTGATCTGCCGACATCCCTCTGCCCAATGCAGAGACACCCGAGTGCCGAACACCCGGTGACCCCGGAGTACTATTCACAACGGATAACTCAATTTCCTTTTCCGAAGCACTGTTGCTTCTTTCCCACTTAAAAATCCGCTTCCTAGCTATTATTCCAAGGATTATCATAACGCCGACCACGCCAGCAATGACCCCTATCGTCAACCTCCTCAGGAGTTCCTCACATCCTTCACTAAATCTCTCCATATCTATCTGTTCCAAGGTATTTACTAGTTTGCGGATAGGAATCTCCTCCATATCGTGCAATTCTACCGGCATGGTATCCACTGAAAAATTGGGAAATTTTTGCGTAATTGGGGACCAAACCACTGAACCAGAGACGTATAATTTACTTTATGCTTTAGATACTATTAATAATTTTCCACGTTTGTATCTTTCTTTTTGTTCCGATCAACTGTGGAATCTGCAGGTCTATCCGTGTCAATATAATGTTTTCCGAAATTAATATATCTTCAAAAGATATTTCCCAAGTCACATAAATGAAAATTCACAGAGGATGTTGAATTGATGGGAACCTGCACAAAAGCATAACTCACAAACATAGAAATGTAAATCATTTTGTAGTGTACAGTCATCGAAAAGAAATCCAAAAAAAAAAAAAAAGAAAACCTAACACTGCACAACCCAACGAAAACATTGTTATCAACAAGTTAATCCAATTATCCACTTTAAAGAGTAGAAGAAACTTCCTTTACATGATTTTACATTTCACTTACTCAATAAAAGTAAGATTAATTAAGCAACATATCAGTAAACTCACTTCACATATATGGTAAAATATTAACAACAAAAATAAATCATTAACTCAGATGTTTTGTACTTACAAATCTAATATTTCAACTTTCTTCCTCCCGTCAACCCCAACCTATGTGCTACTCTCTACATGTAGTCCTGTACCCCCTCCGTTCTACCCTGCTTAATGTGTTTGACACCGAACAATCCACACTTCTCAATTCTAGGGTCAGATCGGCAAAAGTATGCATTTTTTTTTCTAACTAGACTTATAAACACGAGCAGAAAATACACACACTATCAAATCAAAGAGTCACCTACCTTGGCTGATGTCTACAGTCGTGTGGCTGCTATATATTTTCGTCTTCTTTTTTTCTTTCTATCTGGTAGTTTTAAGTCCGTTGAATTTTCAATCGTCGCCGTGGTAACCAGCTCGTATCTATCTGTTTTGTTGTCTCAAAACAGCAAGTCACTTAGGCACCAAATGTAAGTCTGTGATGACTGAGCCGGTTAGAATAGCGACAAACAGCAATATATATAAAAAATATGTATGATATTTTTATTAATGACGATGAACCGTGTAGCATAGGGGACAGAGAATTAAGAGAGCGCGCTTCTAAGGGTTGACGGGAGTGTCTCTCTGTCGCTCCTCTACTGTCTGTCCCTCTGTCTGGCTGTCTGTCTGGTGAAATCCATGCGCCGAGGTCTTTTTATAATCTCCAAACCGGGACTTCCGGATTTTGCCTCGCCCACGCACGCCCACGTAATTCTCAGAGACACCTGTTCTGTTTGCCTCTGTAGCCATTTCTGCTACTGCCGGAAATAAGGTCAAACAAACATCCGTTCCTTTCAACGACCGGAAACACCCCCGCTTGCATCAGCCTTTCTCGGGTGGGGCCAGATTGTTATATTACAAGTATATGTAAAACCAGTTGTTAATTCTGAGCCATCTAGTGAGAGAAATAGACATAGAAAAAGGAAAGTAATATGGTTTAATCCCCCATTCTGTAAATTATATTTTCTGAAACTAGTAAACTAGCATTTCCATACTACACAAAATCTCTAATAAAAATACTATTAAAATTAGTAATTCCTGTACACACAATACTGACAATATTATTAATTCCCACAATAGACAAATTTCAAAGAATTTACATAAGGCTAATGCTAAAACTGGTATTTTACCATCAACAACTGTCCAGTGAAATGTAAATAATCTACCAAGCCAATATCTCTCCCATAAATAACAAAACAAATTATCAAGTTTATAGTGAAACTTCAGCTGAAGAATTTAAACAATGTTACTACTCTCATAAACACTCCTTTTCCAACCCCAATCTAAAATTCCAGACTTCCTTTTCCTGAAGATTTTAGGAAATGAAAGCGGAGGAACTCAATCTAATAGTGAGTTGGAGATTAATAAGTTTGGCCCACAACCCCAATAACCTTTTTGATAGATGCAATCTGCATTTAGTTGAAAAATTAAAATAATAAAATATTTTAAGCAAAATTTTCTTTTCAACTTAAGAAAAGAATCCAGAAGGCCTCTCTTTTTGTGCATGCGTCAATTGTCTTTCCTGTCAGAGGACTCCTGGGAGATTTTTATGTTTATTTTATTTCATACTTTTATTTTATTTTGTATTTTTATTTTATTTCATAGTTTTTATTTTATTTTGTATTTTTATTTTATGTAGTGTTTTTTTATTTTATTATGTATTTTTATTTAATCCCTTCAAGTTGAAACAGATCCCCAAAATATTTTTTAAAACTTATCTAATAAAATAACTAATTTAGTATACAATTTATTCATTAATGAATAAATACTAAAAGTTTTGTATGAATGGGATAATTTTCTGATATATAATTTTTATTTTTTTATATTTTTTTGTTCTTTCATTTTGTGGAGAAAGGTATCCATTTTAGCGATACCTAGTTTTCAATGTATTTCTCTTCTTGGATGTAGGGGTTACAGTCTCTAAGAAAAAGGGATGTTGAAGTGTAGGGAGGTGGTTAATGTTTCTTTGTTCAGCCTTGTGTCTTTCTTAACCAAACTCCCTACAGCTTGTAAGCTTTATGTTGAATAATATTCATCAGAAGGGTTTTTATCAGAAGGTTGGTTGTCGGCAGTTGGAATGTGTAGAATTAGTGCAGAAGAGTGGAATAATAAAATGTACACTTTGAATGTAAAATAGAAATTTATTAAAAGAAGGAATAACAAGATTTGTAGAAATTAATATTCAATTATTAACCTCAGTAAGAAGTTATGAGCAGAGTTTGTACAAAATGTTTGTAGTAGTAATTGTCGAGATAGATAAGGAGAAAGAGAGAGAGAGAGGATAATGTCCCAGTCACTTGAAGTTGAAAGCTACATCTTAGATGTGTGTCAGCAAAATGCCTCCTCTGAAATAACCTTCATGACCGGTTAGAGACCATCCTTAAATATTCAATTCAATTGTAGTGTGGCTCAAAGAATGATTTTTTTCTTTAGCTATGAAAAAACTGTTTCTCTGATGTATGTTGAATTTTGCGATTTGATGATCAATCAGGGTCCAGAGTTCCGCTACATGTTCGTAAAAAGAATTTGATATTTATTTATTTTTGGTTTACCTCTGGAACTTCTGCGTGGAGCCAAATGCACAAAGACCTGTTTTAGTCACTTGCTTTCTGGATCTCTGAGGGCAAACATCCAGTCCCTCACTTGCTTGGTATCACCACAATGTCTTTAGTTTGTTTGCTAGTCAAGAACTGAGTCTGGATAGTTCATTTTTCTACTCATGTGGAGTTACCATATGACCTTTTATATCTAAAGGCTGATAACTATTTTTGTATCCCAACAATATCATAAATTTGAGAGATCATAAATTTATTGAGACATGGCCCAGTGGATAAAATTGTTGGTTAGATCCAATGACTGGACCCCAAAAAGTTGTGAGTTCAATACCTGGCTTAGCAATAGTGAACAAATAATTTAGAGAGTTCAGTTAAAGTGAGATAACTAAAATATCTGGAAGTGGCTCATGAAACAATATACCAGTGATTGAAATAAAGGCTTTGGTTCAAAATTTCAATCACCTGAAAATGGCTGGAGCATACAACAGTAGAAACATTGTGAATATGAATATGGCAGTAAAGATGTAAATAATGTCATTGATTAAGTTTGAAATTAAAAAAAAGGGCACTTCAATAAAAACAAAAACAAACTAAAAATGTTATTTTGTTTCTTACTTTTACTATCTTAGCAGAATTTGAATTTATTTTCTTTGTGCTTTTACTTGAAACTGCTTATGATATATGTTTGTATTTGTTCTGCTTTATTTCTGTTTTTTAAGAACAACATTTCTTGTAAATGATTTTAATTTTTTTTTTCTTCAGCTGATCAGCAGCTAAACCATTCAAGATATAATGCACCAACTTCCTTACTTTACAGAAAGCTTGGAGACACCAGGGCCACACAAAACTGTAAGTATATATGCTCTTGCTCACAAATTACAAGTATTTCTTTTTATATACTGTTGTTCACCCTGTATAAGGCTCAAGAGCCATTCAGGACAGTGTTACTGAATGAGGTTGTTGTAAGGACAGAAAAGGAGAAAGTAAGAAGTGCATATTATGAGGATATGTAGGATGGATAATGGTAGTCTGTTTCATAAAGTAACAGTTTGTAAACAGGAAAGCTGAATTAAACTTCCTTCTTATCAATGGAATATTAAGGGAATAAGGATGATTCAACCCTGTGTACATAGCATGGTGAGTCTTACCTGCGAATGTCTAGACTAGTAGATTTACAGAATGTAGCTTATCTGAACATTTACCATGAAAATAGCAATCGAATAATGAGATGCTATCAACACTTCAGCTGTGTGGAAAAAGATTATAGAATAACAAATAAGTAATCACTCACAAGGCTGCATAAAATACTTTTGAACTCAAGGCTGCAAAGTGAGAATTAGGGATCTCATTCTGTGGCCCAGATATAGTAGCAATGCACCATTTTTGATCTGATCTGACTCTTATAAAGATAGGAAGAGTTATGTACTTTCTAGAGCAGTACAAGGAACTGACCCATTTTTTTAAACATCTTTAGCAATAGATTGTATATATGAATTCCCCATAAAGTTAGGAGTGAGCTTTATATCCAACAGATGTTTAAGGTAAGGAGTCTCGTTGAGAGATAAATATTTATCATGACTGGAGAATATTCAAGTTCTGCTCAGGGATGATGAAAACATTACTATTTTGGTTTTGGAGGTGTTGTATCTTTGAAACCATATTTTTCCTAATTTGGGCTGGTAAAAGTTAGAGGAGACTTTCTGATCATCTAAATTTTGGGATGCACTCCTATAAACTGCAGTATTGTCTGAATATATATTTACTAATGATCTGAGAATGTTCTTAAGCAGAATGTTAATACAAAGCAGAAAAAGGGTATGATTGAGAAATTAGCATTCAGTAATGCCTGCCTTGATCTTATGGACTTCAGAGGGCTGGCCATTAACAACAATCTTCATGGACCTTACCTGATAGGAAAGACTTGGTAATTGAGAAAACTCCTCCTTTTCTTTTTGATGGAAAGTTGAGTTTACAGTCAACAAGGTGGTAGTTAGTGGGAAATTCCGCTGTAAGCATTGCTCTTGTATGGCAGACATTTTGTAGGCTTCTTTGCCACATGAGAATGTGGTTTTTGAGATCAATGTTTAGAATGGTAAGTCCATATATTTTTCTGTCAGTAAAATCTACTGTTAGTAATATTCTTGTTCCCTGCAGAATTTACAGAGATGTTGTTTTTTCTTTGATTTTCCTTTCCCAAAAACATTATTCTACATGCCATAGTTCTGGCTTATTGTGCTTGCCAGACTGTCTTGATCTGAAAAGTGGGCTTTTTCTCATAGTAGTAATGTTAATATCTAACATCTTTCACTCAAGATTGGGGTAAGAAATGGCTCATAAATTTTAATGCTTCCAAAATGAAGCTGCTCCCCTTTAACCACCATAGAGAAACTTTCCTACCCTTCATCAGTATGGATGATACTAGTCTTCCAGAAAATAAAACACTGCACCTCCTTGGCCTCACTCAACCAACTTCAAGTGTGTATAACTACATCGAATCAATAGCTACATCTAGCACTAAGAAGGTCAAGTCACTGTGTCAGACCAGAAAGTTTTTCTTGTCAGAATCCATCTGCTCATTTATAAATCTACCATTTATCCATACATTGAGTAATGTTGCCATATCTGGTCGAGTGCTCCTGCTATTCATCTTCGGGATCTCAACAAAATCCAAAAGAAGATCTGCAACATAATTGATCATGATTTAACAGCTCAAATTCAGTCATTTTCTCACCGACAGGATGTAGCTTCCCTTTGTCTTTTCTACAAAGATTTTCAAGGCTTCTTCTCTGATGAGCTTCTTTCCCTGGTGCCCCAACCACATGAATTTACTTGTGTTACTAGATTGGCATCTAGGTTCCACTATTTTACCAATTTACAGTCAAATGTAAATGCCACTTCTACTCTAGCAACATCTTTTCTCACACATCCTACTTTACTTGCCATTTTCTATTTCCGTGATCCCCATATTTCTATTATCCTTTCTTTGACATTCCCTGTATCTTTCTCTTTATTTTTTTTCCCTTTTCTTTCACTGTAATCCCCTGCACACCAGTTGCAGTTCTGCCTTGCTTGGGGTAAAACGACTATAAAAAAGTTTGAAACAGAATAGAATACCACTTGTTTTAAATGAAAATCTAGATGATGATTGCTAACAATGAAAAATGTCAAAAAAATGACTGTGTATCCAGAGACAATAAACATGTAATTTGAGTTTTATTGAATTTTTTAACAGGTAATATTTCTTTTGTTGTGTGCACCTGCAATGAAATATCAATGTATTTCAAACATGATATATTTATACTGGAACCAAACAGGCAGTATTCAACAAACATGAAAGTTTACCAACTGTTGCATAAAACTAAAACAAATAAATATATAGATAAAGGAAGTAACCCTTTTTCCTTTTATTGGCCTTGGTTTATTTAAGTTTCAGAATAAGGCTGGATAATAAAAAGATGAGAAAATCATATTTTTGTTTATTATATCAGAAATCATTATTGTGATTAAAGGTAGAGAGAAAAGTTTTTGTATCAATGTACTTCAGTAAAGTATTGAGATACAAGAAGATTTTATCCGAAATCATTATTGTGATTAAAGGTAGAGAGAAAAGTATCCAAATGAATGTACTTCAGTAAAGTATTGAGAAAGAGGAAGATTTTGTTGAAAACAAAGAAAAGAGTACTAGACTTATATGTCCTCCTATATGGTAGGGAATGTTGGATGATCTCTTCAAAATCAACAGTGATATATGAAGCAACAGAAATTTGGTTCTACAGAAGAATACTGAGAATACCATGAACTGAACATGTGAGCAATGAAAAGGTGTTGTAAAAGATGCAAACAAAAAGGAAATTTATACTTAACATCAGAAAAAGACAGCTGATATGCCTGAGACATGTAATGTAGAAGGAGGGTTTGGAGAATATGATACTCACAGGATGTAAATAGGGAAAGAGAGACAGAGGAAAACAGCATGAGACATACTTGATGGCCTTATGCAAGTGGATGGCACAGCAGGGTTTTGGAGAGATATCAAGAGAAAAAGTATTGAGAGGGACAAGGGATAGGGGCAAGTGGAAGCCCATGATTGCCTACATACTGAAAGGACACTGCACATTTTGAGGAATTTTGACAATGTATAAAATCTTAGTTTGTAAGTTTGCTTGTTTTTTATGCCTGTCTGTTCAGGATATGAAAATCATGACACTCTGCAGATTACCTTTCTTTGTTATTATGAATTATCATGGTTTCATGGGGAAGATAATGGAATGGCTTTCCATTGCTCTCCCCACAATTTGGAATTTTGAGTTTTCCTTCTCAGAATGGTTATCAACCAAGTAATAGAGTTTATTTTATTTAATCCATAGCTGGATGAAGAAGATTTGGATTCATGCCTTTCCTAATAATGCAAAACTGAACAACAGTACAAGCAGTAATTTTAACTCTACATGTTAACTTTATTTATTTTCTATGCCAATAATCATTCATACTAAATGCACATCCAAAAGTTTGAAATACAATTTAATGCTGTAAATTGTAGTGTCCAAATTGATTTGTCAACTTTAATATTTTTAGTTAAAACTTCAGATTCAGACCTACTGTATATATTATCTCTTTTACCACAAATAGTAAGCAATAAACCAGAAAACTAACCTAAAATTCATTCTGTATTAATTAGTATAATTAATGTTTGATAAAATTATCATTTCATAATAAAATTAATAATAATTTTAAATTGTTTAAAATAAAATTCAAATATAATTAAACAAATATAACATTTTTCATCCCATTTTTGGAAATAACATGTAAAAGTGATCATTTATCACATTTTTATTCTTCAAGTTAATTTTCCACAGAGAATTTTAACAGAAAATATTTGCAGTGACCTTCTGAAGTTTTTGTAATTAAGACATAATGTTGTAGGGAGTGTTGGACAATGTGCTTTAATGTCGATTTTACATTTTTGGTTTTAAGAAATTTTTTAATTTGAAAATATAGACCTGTACATTATAAATTATTTTAACATCAAGTAAGAAGTAAAAAGTGGAAAGAAATCAATTCTGAGAATGTTTTGGTCATATAAAGTAATTTATAGAGAAATAAGTTATCCTCTGATCTCCTCAGTTTGCTGAGAATTCTTATTTGTTGAATATTATTAAAAAGGAAATACCAAATTCATTTTTGGTAATAGATTAATGAAATATATGATGGGGTATC
Source organism: Ascarosepion bandense (assembly GCA_037127315.1). Taxonomy (NCBI): domain Eukaryota; kingdom Metazoa; phylum Mollusca; class Cephalopoda; order Sepiida; family Sepiidae; genus Ascarosepion; species Ascarosepion bandense. The sequence goes on from JBBBDQ010029493.1 coordinate 547,432, forward strand.
AACAAGAATGCTTATTGTCAATTCTTGTAAAGTGAAAATTCACATCATCTTGATAGTCTGTATGTGTGCATTAACAAATGTTCAAAACCACAAGGGTGGTAAAAAGTCTGTATCACAAATCCAGCCTCACAACTTCAAAAGGCATGAAAAAAATATAGTCAAAAATTAGAATCAAAAGTTCAAGAGGTAAAAAGTGTGTGTGTGTGTGTGTGTGTGTGTGTGTGTGTGTGTGTGTGTGTGTGTGTGTGTGTGTGCAAAATGGTAAAATTCCAGCTTAAACATTCTAATACAGTTAACTCACTCACTCACAAATGAAAAACAACTTTTCTCTAGTCAAGAGAAACAATGACTTTTATTGAAGAGGTATATTTGACGATAGTCAAGTAGACAAAAACAATTGCTATGTGTGAAGTATACTTAAGGCAGTAATTATCTAGGTTTTATTGGAAAACTGTGCATAGCACACTCTTTTGATGAGGTAGGTGATTTTCCTGTTTGCAAAACTCCCCTGTCACAACTAGGCACAACTCTTTAGTTTTGTGCTTCTTCTCAGTGAGAAAATTATTGTCTCTCCTTCTGATGACATATCCTGAATCAACCTCCAAGTTGCTTGCTTTTAAGGTTGTATCTGTGGCACATCTCCAATGTTGAGTAGTCTCCTGCTTTCTGAGGAGAGACTGCTGGTATCAACTGTTGAAGCATTTGGTCTGACAAAGAAGTGTAGGTCCTTTACAGGGGACAACATTCTTATTAATGAGAATCAAGTATGGGCCACAAATCCCAAGGACACGTCTTGTTCAATATTGAGTTGTACATTGGTTTTGTGGGAGTTTTACAGTTTTATTCAGTGAATATTTCAGTAGGAAGGTTCTGTTTGAAAAATAAGGCCTTTAACTGTTTGATCACTGAATCCTGCAGACACAGTTGTCACTAAATGATGAATCAAGTGGGGCCACATATCAGGTAATGTCTGTTATCACAATGAGCAATGAGCAATGTCCATCCTCACCTGAGTCCACGTATCACTAACATCCAATTTTCACCTTGGTCATTGTGTTGGTGATGAGTCAGTTGACTGACACTGCTGGCATTCTCTGATACTGTCTTAATTGCTGTTTTCAAAACTGCAGGATTAATTAGCCTTGCAAAACACAGGATCCTTCTAATGCTGGGGTGTCTACTTTGGCTATGTACAAACTTTATGTGGTAAGTGCCACATTTGCTCATTGATGTTTCAGATAATTTTCATGGCTTCTTGCTCTTTCCTTATTTCTGTGGAATTCTCATCAGTTTGTCTGCTTGGTTCTAGTTAGATTTGACTAATGCTATGCTCATAAGTTATACTCATTGACCAACTTTCTAAGTGAGCATCTTGCTTGAAGTCTTTGTGTGTATCCTGACCTTTCCTGAGAGAGTGTTCGACATTTGCTCATGAATACATGAAGAATCAGTGAATAAGTACAGTTCTGTTGCTTTTCATTGAAGTTCTACATTAACACCCTTATGGCATCCAATTGTATTATGTTTATATGCTGAACATTAATTTCTGGACACACCCAGCATGCACCCTTCATCCACATTTAACTCAAGGGATATTCCAGTTGCACAGGAGCTTACCTCAACCCATATTTCAGACTTGTGTCTGTCAACACGCATACTTACCCCATATGGGTTAATCTTGTTTTACACCAGTGACAACATCTATGATCATGTTTACAAGGGGTATGTTAGTCACTTCATCCCAACCAGACATAACTGCAGTTGCTCTGTGGTTAATGAAGGTAGTTGCACTATGGAGCCATCCAAAAACAAAAAAATGTCCTACCAATTTTCTGTATAGTGAAAATACTTTACTGCATGTCAGAATTTCAGTTCTTTTTGGTATTTCATGTATAATGTGATCATTATCTATATATTGCAAATTTCATTTTGCAGGTGCAATTATTATGTATATTTGTTTTACAGCCAAAAAGGCATCCTTACCATTTTACAATTCTCTTAATGACCCTCATATGCGGGAATACTTTTTAAGGCGATTTGGAAGATGTCAAACTCCCATCACTGTGAGTATATGCTTTTAATGTAACACATTGTTAATTTTTTATAGCTTATTTTTCGGCAAATCTCTGTTCACAATGAATGATTTCTAATAAAAGAAAATAATGTTTCTTTCGATTAAAAAATGGATATTATGTTTTGCATCTCTTTGTTCGTAGTAGTAGTCATAGCACTGCTCTCTGTGTCCTTTCTGACAACAGGGTTTTCTCTTTCTTATTTTTCATTTATTCTTTTATACTTACCTATTAATTTGTATATGATGATATAACTCCCTGAACCAGAGAAGTCATACACCCTTGTTTTTTCTTTTACTACTCTTGATTATTTTTGTATTGTATTGTCTTTCCTCTCATCTTTTTTGTTTTCTCTTTAATGGTGATCTTGGTCTCTATTCATTTTCTTCTTCATATTGGTCAGTCTTTTCATTCTCACTTTCTTCCAATTGCTGCTTTGTTCCACTTTTGCAACTTTCTGATTCTTCTTGTACCTGACCTTCCATTTCCACATCATCTAGCTCGTTTCTGCTTCTGAACTGATTTGCATGTGCCAGTATACGTCATCCCATTTTCTCAAGTATAGCCATGTTGTGTCCTTTTCGTATCAGAATATTTCCTTCTCCTGGATTTGTCTATTTATTCTTTCTATACCATACATTTTCTTTCATTGCAAAGAAAATAGTTATACGGACTCTTATTTGTCTTTCCATTAATGCCAAAGGGCTTGGTTTTCTTCCCGCATATGGAATGTATTTGTAACTGCAGAGCATTTTTTTGTAAATATGCTTCTATGTTTCATTAAGTGGTGAGAATGCTTTCAATCTCATTTTCGCTGTTTGTACAATTTTTTCCACAATGCCATTAGATTGTGGGTGATATGCTAGTGTCTTGTATGGGATGCATTCAATTTGTTTTAACCATGTACATAAGTTCTTATCCCAAAATTTGGGTGTATTGTTGGTATCTATTGTCTGGGGTACTCAATTCCTTGAAAATATAGTTCTTAGTATTTGCTTTATTGTGGTGGTCTTTCTGTCTTTTACTCTAACAACTTCTGGCCATTCTGAATATGAGTTGGCTCATACAAAGAATAATTCCCTATCCCTGATATATGCATATTCCATGTGGACTCTAACCCATGGCTCTGTTTCCTTGGGATATGAGTGAATTTTTGCTTGCTTGAAGTTTTTTATTTTCACTTATTTTGGGCATCTTATTACTCTACATTTTTTTAATATTCTAGCCACCAAGCTTGTAACTTTAGTCTACTTTGTGTTGTTGTTGTTCCACAATGTACGTCATCATGTACTCCTTTTAATATATCCCTTCTCAGTATTTTTGGAACTACATCTATTTCATATTATGCCATTTTTTGTGATTAGTTTGTGCTTCATTTCCTTAAAGTTTTGCTCTGTCATCAAGCAAACTGCTCTATATATTTTTTTCTTATTCTCTCTACTATTCTGCTTAATATTTGGTCTTACTTTGTTTCTATTTTGAGTCTATTTAGAGGAAGAAACCACTTTCCACCCAGTGTATTATTTTATCTTCAGTATTTTCCAGTCTTTCTTCAGTTTCATTCTTAAACTGCAATCTTGATAAAGCATTTACATCAGGAATAGTGTTTCCTTAATTGAGTGATTTTTATTGCTTATCTTAAAATCAAATGATTTTTATTGTTTATCTTAAAATCCTTGATGATGTGACATTTGGTAATTCTTATCTTGGGTTAAATATGAATTCTAATGGTTTGTCATCCAATTTCAATAAGAACTTTTTCCCATCAAAAAGTTTCAAGCCCTTTCCATGCTCCATACAATTGCTAGCACTTTTTTTCATTATTTGAATAGAGAGTTTCTGATGATGTTAACCTTCTTGATATGTACATGATTGGGTGTTCTTCTTGTGATAAAACAGCAGCAATCACCTTTTCACTTGCATCAACGGTTAATGGTACTTCTTTTTGTAGATCAAAAACTTTTATTATTGGTTTACTCCTCAGAATATTCTTTAGTGTTTCAAAAGTGATGGTTTGCATTTATGTCCACTCAAATTCATTGTTTTTTGTGTAATTTTGAAAATGTCTCTATTATGTGTTGTATCTTGGTATATATTTACTATAAAATTTATCAGCCCCAAAAAGGATTTTAATTCTTTTTTTATTTGCTGGAGCAGTTATTTCTATTATTTTTTTTGTTAGTTTATTATGGGAGTTATGCCTTTTTTGATATTTGATATCCTAAATATGATATCTTCTTACAGTCAAAATTACATTTATCTTTGTTTATGGTCAAGCCTGCCTTTTTTAATCTCACTAAAATGTGCTCTGTTTTATATTTTAATTCTTCTTTCGTTCTTGCTCTTACATTTATATTGTTCTGGTATATTATCCTATTTTCAATTTTTTGTAATAAGGCTCTTTCAAATGCTTTTCCTAAAATATGGCTGAAAGTTTTTACCTCAAATGGGAGATGAGTCTGTCTTAATAAGTTTATAGAAATGTGTAGCATGATTATTTTCTTGAATTTCTCATCAATTTCTATTTGATTGTATGCTGCCTTCAGATCAATTTTTGCAAAATACTTCATTTTTGCTAATTGTGGCTTACAGTTTCAATATTTGATGAAGGAAAAGAGTCTGTACATATCTGGTGATTTACTCCTATTTTGTAATCACCACATATCCTTAAATCTTTGTCAGGTTTGTTTATCGCTACGATTGGTGATGCCCAATTACTCCCACCTTAAGTTATTCTTTCCAGTATACCTTGTAACATTTTGTTTAATTTTGCCACCACCAAATGTAGGATAGGAATTGAAACTTTTTTGACTCTATATACTTTAGGTGATAGTTTTCCTTTAGTCAAATGCTTGCTTTATAGTTTTTCAATAATCCTATTTCATTTCCTTCTTGTTCCATGGAATTCATTAGTCTCGCTGTGTCTACTTTTAATACATCAATCCATAATAAGCCATGGTCTTTTTTGCATGCTAAAACTGTAATGGTTATTACTGCTTGTTGGTTTCAAAGTTGCTTTGAAACATACTCATTGTTTCTATGGTCATCCCATCAAATTGCTTTCATTGTACGCTGCATTTTTTAAATTTTGGTTGTCCTAATTTAATTCAGAAATTTTTTGATATCACTGTAACTTCACTATCTGTATCAACTTGTATGTTAATTATTTGGTTATTTATCCTTATTTTTTTTCTACCTCTTTTTTTGAGCATTCATTGTAAATATTTCAGTTTCTTCTTCTTTGGAGAGATTTTGAACAGTTTTTACTTTTTCTATTTGCTTTTCTTATTTGCATACATTCTGAAAATGATCTCTTTTTTGCAACTTGAGCATATTTGTCCTAAAGCTGGACATTTGCACTTGTCTCTCTCATGATTTTTTCCACAATATCTACATTTAATTATGGGTTTAGTCGTGCTAATCCTGTATGTCTCAATTTCTTCTTTTGGTTGATTAAATCCTCTAATCAATTCTAATTGTTGTAAAAATTTGATGCTAACTTTCAAACTCATTCTGCTATTCTGTAGACATTCTAGTATTTTTTGCTTGTGGTTTTGGTTTTGCAAGCCTTCAATTAACCTAAGAAGAATTAATTCATCATCTATAGTCATTTTCTCTGCTTCCAATTTTTCATATTCACAATACTTAGCTCATTCTTTCAGTTTATATAAGTATTTGGTGCTTGTTTTGTTTCTAAAAACTTGGTTCTTTCCATGACTAATCTTTGTTTGGTCTTACCATGTCAGTCTTTGTGTCTCTTAATTTTTTTATTCTTGTAAATGCAGCAAAAGTTCTTATTCATGTTTCTATGTGCTCTGGGTAATCCAATAAATTTATGAACCCTATCAGTGACACCATTGTTATATTTTGCATTTCTTTGTGCATAGTATTAGTCATAGCTCAGCTCTCTATGTCCTTTCTGAAGACAGGGTTTTTTCTTTCTTGTTTCTCCTGTAACTGGTGGCTGGTAAGATGGCTGGTATTAATTTTAAGTGATTTTCAAGATGAGAAAAGATTTCTCTAAAACTGGAGAATACAATTATTTTTGTCAAGAAAAGTAGCTGAAGTGTTAACAAGTGAAAAACCTTGGTGCAAATTTACTGAGTACAGAATTATTTTAAGTGAATTCATCAAAGTGATTCAAGACAAAATATTTGTCAATGGGTTTTGATGATGGGTAGCCCTAGGTCGAAATGAGACCTTGACAATTTCCTGTGCACTTGGTTACCAAGACAGTTGATAAGAGCAGGCAGACAAATAGAGGAAGTGTGTTTACTACTGGAAGTCAAAATGGTTAAATGTAATTGTTTTCATTTTGGGCTGGTAAAAGTTATACAGAGAGAGAGAGAGAAATAAAAATTTCACACCTCTCTTTCCAACACTAGTTGGGGTGTTGTCTAACAAAATCAGAATGCAAGACAAGAATTATCGAGTTGGCTCCCATGTTATAAGAGAAGAGGTTGGAAAGATATTTAAAATACAATTGGCCTGAAAACTCACCTGCTGCTAGAAATAAGAGGAAGACGATCAGAGAGAGAGATTGCCAAATTCAACCAACAAATTGTCCTGTTGAAATAGGATATGGATATTCTATTGAAATACCAGCCAACTGATATTTCTTTACCGTCACTTAATTTGACTTGCTTGTAATCTTGTAATTATTCAATATATATAAATATATATAAATCTACACTGTGTCGTTGCAGTCTTAAATCTGGTTTTCATCATATACCAATCTCTTGCAAGTCTGGACCATCCTCATGAAGTGGTAATAAGAGATCAACAACACAATGAGGGTGGAATCGGCCAAAGGTCAGAGAGGTTGACTGGACGCAGCCAAGGGTTGTGTTATACTCTAATTATTCTCTCTTTATACTTGCCTATTAATTTGCATATGATATTACAATAGAATTTTATGAAAACTGAATATTTCCATGTTCTATTTCCTCTTACTTTTGTTGTGTTAATTCAAATTCTTTACAAGTGTTTGGACTGCAGCAACCTGTCAGAACCTGTCAGAAAGAAAGCAGTAAGTTCATTGAATGTATAAGATCATTCCATAAGTAATTCCTGAAATCTGATTGTGACAAATTGAATGATATTGACATTATTTTAAAAGACCTAAATCATAATGATAGATTTTAACAGGGATTAAATAAGTTATATCATTACAATGCAACTAACTTGATTATTAACTTGATCCTCTTAAAGATGGATATCTTCACATAGTTTTAATGTCCAGATGATTTCAAGCTTCAGGGTGGGGGACTTTCCCCAGGTAGTACTTCTCCTTTGGGAGGGGGCTGGGTCTGTTGCTCAGGATCTGAGGTTTCCTCAAAAAAGGAATTGCTGAGGGGGCTTGAGCAATTTTTCCATAGTATTGTTACTAAACCTACTTTAAATGTCAACCTTGTGTCACATTCACTAGTGATGGAATGGGGATGCTGAAAAATAAAAGATTCAGATGATATCAAAATAAATCACATTCTTGAGAAGATCAACAAGGTAAATCTAATTGTTGAAAAGTATAATTTCTTTTAAAATTAATAATAAAATGATTTTATAAAAGTAATACAAACTATTTGATGAATGAATGCTAAATGTTTTCAAGATAGAAATGGCTAATGTTATTATTACTATAAGAAATGTAATTCTCTAGACATTTAGAAAAGGCAAAAATGTTGCAGTAGCAACCCAAAATATTCATATGGAAAGATATTCTTTGAAATGAAAAAATGAAACTGAAAGATGTAGAAATGGTGGTTTCAGCTTAAGAGATGTGCCAGAAAGAAGTTGCCACATAGAGTTTAATGATGTGTTTGCCTGAACTGAAAAAAATGTTGCTGTTACAGTTAAAAAATTAAAAGTAAAAAAATTGGATTCAAACTGTTAACTATGTTCCTAAGGATTGAACTCTTATTCCTTGGTCAAAAAATATTGTGGAAAAAACCCATGCCACCTACTAATTAAAAATAAACTCACACGCTTTCATAAGAACTTCTAAGAATTTGTTCAGAGGAGAGAAAATTTCATTTACCCCTCAACTCTATGCAGAATGTTTTACAATTTGATAAGTTATATTTGAAATCATTGTTGGACATTTTATTAATTGTTTCAAAGAGAACTTGTTTAAACATTCATTTTTATTTGTACTTTTTTATGTTTGTCCCATTAAGTTATTTCCAGTTATGATCAGTCCTGATTAGATTGCCTTATTGTAAAGTAAGTAATCTATTTTGTCCATTTTAGTCTCACATCTCTATCTTCATTTATTGTTTGCTGTATTGATTTGTTGGTTTTTGTTTGATCTTGTTGCTATGTTGATGTAAGACCCACTCCCGCCACTATGGAGGAGTCTCCTCAGAGTCCAGATCATTCCTTTCCAGCACTTCAACTGTGTGGATTGCAGAGAGACCCAAGGGAACATATTATTATGAGGTCCAAAAAGAAAAGTGCAAGGACTTTATAGTAGGAAATGAGCTGTTGACAATTTCTTCGACCAGAATGATCTTTAACTCAGATAAAGCAAGAAAATTAATTGGAGTCAGCAGGGAGATAATGGAAGAGACTCTTAAAAGCCTTAACATTTAGCCTAAAGTGCTGGCCAGGAGGTCAAACCTGTGAGCAACAACAGAAGCCAGAACACTTGCCAGTAGTACCCACACCATTAAATCTGTGAGGATGCAAACAGAATGTTTGGGGACCTAGAAAACAAAAATTACACTGCATGGTATGCCCTTGGATATATTTACTCACTACAGGCAAATCAGTGAAGTTACAGCCAATAAAAGTAAAGTGGGTATTGTGATGTATAAATCTCATAGGAAGCTACATGATTTCTCCTTTTCTTGATGCCTGAAGTTCACTTTATTTATTTATTTATTTATTTATGAGAGGTTTGACATCCTTATTTGCTCTATCACTTCTGAATATTCTGGATGGTCTGCATTGCTCTTCTGTTTGCTTTTCTTGTGTCACCTTTAATAGAGATTTTGATCTAGATTCATCTTTCTCTTCTAGGTCTGTTAGCACATTTCCACTTTCCTTCATGTTCTGTTCTGTTTCGGTTTCCTCGTCTTCTGTTTCCTCTTTTTCTTTGTTTCGCATTTCTACATCTTCAGACTTGAACCTGGTTCTAAATTGATCAGCATGAGCCTTGTTTTTTTTATACCAGACTTTCTCCTCTGTGACAAACGACATGGTTATTAGGCTCTAATTTGCCTGCCCATTGAAACTGATGGGCTTCACTTTCTATCCACATGAGAAACCATTCGATAGCTTAAAAGTAAATTAAGGAGATATGCCTCTATATTCTCATTAAAAGGTGTTTTTTTTACTGTTTGGACCATCTTTTCTGCTATGACATTTGGTGATATGATGGCATTTTATATATTATACATCCTATTTTTTTAATCAAAACATTAAATTTTCATCACAAAATTCTGGTGCATTGTTGATGACAAAGAACAATATTTGCAACAAACAGTATACTTTCTTAGGTACACTGTTCCTTGCAACTATTGTTCTCAATATTTCTTTATGGTGGCAGCTTTCTCTCACATTTATTAATTCTGGTCAGCTTGAGAATGACTCTACTAAGATTAAAAATAAACCAAAATCTCTAATGTGAACATGGTCTATATGACCCCTTGTCCATGGCTACCTCTCTTTAGACTATGTATTTAATTTGGTTTGTTTAAATGTTTTAATTTTCATACATTTGGTGAATCTCCTTATGTGTTCTTTGATATCTTTAAAATATCCCAGTTACCAATTTGCAGTCTCAATCTTCTTTGCATCACTGTGACACCGCAATGTATATCATTGTGCACACATATAATTATTTCTTTCCATAAAATTTAGGGAGGCACTATTGTGTCTGCATTACATATAATGCATTTTTCTAGCATTAATCTATGTCTTCCTTGAAAGGTCTTTCCGTTATAGGGCAATTACTCCACACATTCTTATGCACACTAGTATTTTGCTTAGTATCGGGTTTTGTTGGGTTTCTTTGCTGAGTGTTTTGCAGGATAATACATCCATTTCTACCCATTGTATAACTATATCATCCTAATTTTTGATGTTCTTCTCCAATTTCATTCAGAATTCTTATTCTTGATAATGCATCCACATGAGGAATGGTGCTTCCTTTAATATACGTAATGTCAAAACCAAACTCATGGCCCACCTTAAAATTCTTACTGACGTTACTCTTGGTAACTCCTTTCACAGACTGAATAAGAATTCCAAGGGCTTGTGATCTGATTTCAACTGGAACTTTTTACCCAACAAGAAATTCTGTGCTTTCTTCATACTCTCTCTAGTGATGGGGTCAGGCGAGCTTAGTTTTTATGATTGGTGAGTTTAGGTTCGTCAATAGATACCAGGTCAATCACTCTGGACGGAAGGTGTGGATGCATGACTGTCTACCCAGGTATCTAGCTACTTGTACTGTTAGTGAGAAGGGTCAATCTAGATCTACTGGTTAGGCTATTTGAACTATAGACTCATTTGTGTCCAGATGGCATTAGGTGCTAGGCCTAGAATGGATGAACATTAGAAGTTCATTCTGTCTTTACTGGACAGGTGGGACTTCCAGCAACAGCTAATTAGGAACTAGTAGGAGTGATTATTGGGAACAGGTGGTGGGAGAGGCTTAAGGATAGGATTAGGTCTTTGCTGCTAATGACTTTTTTTTTTTTTTTTTTAATCGTATCACCCCAAGCAAGGCATTCCACTGCCACTATAGCACAGGGGGTTATATAGAGCGATTAAATATAGGAAATGTCAGAAGGAGGGTGATAGACAAGTAAGGAGGTACATAGGAAGAATGTTTGAGAGAATGGGTGTGAGTTAGTGTGTTAGGAGGTGTCTATTGAGCTTATATTTAAACTCCTGGAGGTTGTAGCAAGTATGCAAAATGGAATTCCACAGGTGGGAAGTACGAGAAAAGAAGCTGTTGGAGTAGAAATTGCGGTTACATTTCATCGGTTTCACTGTAAAAGGGTGGGACCTAGTTGCTAATCTAGTATCTTGTGCAAATTCATACCTAGGGGGCACCAGTGATCTAAGTTCATCAGAGCAGAAGCCGTGAAAGTATTTATAGAAGAGGCACAGGGAAGCCATGTCACGCCAGTGAGAGAGTGACTGCAGGCGGTCAGCCAAGTCAGCATTGATCACATTACAGATTCTCCGTTGTATTTTGTCAAGAACCCCGAGGAGAATAGCAGGGGCACCCGACCAGATGTGGCAGCAGTATTCAATACACAGGCAGATGGTAGATTTATATATGTGCAGGATAGATTCAGATGGAAAGAACTTCCGGGCCCTGCACAGAGAGCCGACTTTCATAGCAGCGGATTTAGCAATGGATTCAACGTAATCATTCCACTTGAGGTCTGCTGAGAGTGTCAGGCCAAGCAGGCATAGTGTTTTACTCTCTGGGAGGCAAGCCTGTTCCATGCTAATGGGAGGGAGGTGCGGTTGTCTATAGTGGTTAATTGATAGCAGCTTCGTTTTGGAAGAATTGAATTTTATGAGCCATTTCTTATCCCAATCCACCACAGATTGGAGATCCTTTTCAAGCTCAGCAGTGAGGTGTGCCTTGTCGCCCACACCAGATTTTTGATCGAGGCGAGCGTAAACTCATTTCATTTTTGTGCTTTCTAACATAGACTATGCTTCCTTTTGTTGTAATTTCCTGTCCTTTATCACACCTTACCATTTTTTATCCACTCTCGACAACATGATAAGGCTAGGTGAGCGAGATTGTTTTTTGGCGCGATCTTCAGATTTCTCTTTGTTGGTTCCTGTATCCACACACACTATTCGCCTCTCCACCATTTCATAGAACTTTGATTTTTTGACCTAATTTGAGGAATAAAATCTTTCGTTTTTTTTATGAAATTCGTCTGTGTGTTCTTACAAATTTGAGTTAAACTGGCTGTCCAAGCAGGATACTTTTTGGCATTTTGTTTATGCTATAATAAAGAGGATAGATCAAAGTATTTTTTAATTATTTTTACAATTTTTTAAAATTGTTTTAACAGGTTTTAACAGGCTCATTTAGTATGCATTATGTACATCTAACCCCTCATCTTTTACTCTTTTAGTTCTGTCACATCTGCCTACCAGCATAGTTTATCTAGTGAGAGTCTTTTTTATTTCTTCTGGAATGACAAAGCTACTATGGTGCATCATGATGTCTGTTATCTTCATCTGTACAAGTGCAGTCTTGGAAAGCTAGACATAGAAACCTGTCAAGATATTTTATGACTGCATTTCCTTGACTGGATATGTACACAGGATGAGGAGGTCTACTGATTGCCCCAAAGTGATGGTTCTTTCTACTGGGGATACAATTACGCACTGAAGTTTCTTTTTTGGATATTGGGAAGCCTCTATGAGATCTGGCCACTGTTAAAAGGTATTTTTTTGCATGTTAGTTTGGTATGGTGGAATCTATTAAGCATACCTTCTTTCACTATCCAGTTTTATTCCCTTTGTGCAAGCTTATTGAAGGCTATATGGCACACATGATGCACAGACAATTCTTTTATCAATATGAGCTCATTGTCAAACAGGAGGAAGCACTATGTTCTTTTGTGCTTGCTAGCCTTTATGTGAATGGTAGTATAGATGATGATGATAGATTAAGATCATGGGTTATTACCCCTCTCTATCCATCACCAGTTGATGGTTAACATCAAAGTGGAGAAGGAGAGACTTTTTTTAGAGGACTTTGCTGAAAGATATATGACTGTTCATTACTGGTGTGAGTGAATATTGCCAAACTCAGTGATATTTCAAGCTGGCTAGTTGAAGGATTTGTTCTTTCATGGTAAGACATGCCCACCCAACCCAGTTAAGTCAGAGTAGCAATTCTTTTGTTTCTCTGAAAATTTATTAACTTAGAGTTGAATGTTCATTTTTTTCATTTTGTTTTTTAGTCGTTCTACATTTTCCATTTCCAGTTTTCACTCCCTCTTTTAGGTGACAGAAGGCATAGTTCTCTGGAGCAGTGGGAACATTTTGTTTTGTTTATTTTATTTTTCTATACTTTCCTATCATATTTTTCTCCTAGTTAACTTTCCTTCTATACATTAGCTGTAGGGAGGGTCTTATACTAACATTTTCATTGCATATTTTCATACACATAATTGGGCTTATTTTATTATCATATAAATAAAAAAACATGGTTTTTATCCTCTTCCCTCATGTTTGTTGATTAGGTCAGTTTCACGAAAAGAATGCATTGTTTTTATGATTGTGTGTACAGTCTGTTGTCAACTAGGGCAAGGAATGGCTTGTTAATTTCAATGCCTCCAAAATAAAACTTCTCTCTATCAAACCATCTGAGAAAATCTTTCCTGCCTCTCATCAGCATGGCTCCATGAAAGTCACTTGTTGCATCTTCTTAGGCTAACTTTCTTGACTAACATGAAGTGGAAAGCTTATATTGAATCAGTTCCTAGGTCAGCTACCAAGAAAGATGGTTAACTTTGTTGTGCTAGACAATTTTTATCTACTAAATCTATCTTGCATATTTATATGCCTACCATTCATACATGCCTTGGTCCTGATCTGGTATCTTGGCTTCAGTCACTTTCCCTGTAATGCAGTTTCTTTATGTCTTTCATGGTAATTGTTCAAATAAAGTTTTTTGCTATGGTACCTAGACTTTTAAGCATAGTACTAGATTAGGATGTGCATTGTGGTGCAGGGATGTGCATTGTGGTGCAGTGGATATCGGCTCGGAACAACAAAATCGGGGAACTGAGTTCGAATTCCAGTTGAATGCCTTGCATTCACTTATGCACAAATACCCTTGGGAAAGGTAGTAACCCGTCTCTTCCCTCCAGTTATGGGTTAAATGATAGAACAGTTTGGGTTTTATAGCATTGGCTGGCAACCAGTCTACCACAGAAAGCAATGGCAACCTACTGTAGGATAATCTTCGGCCCAGTTAGTCATGTTTCTTTCGAGACATGATCGCCCAAAGCATGTATCACATATGGCATTTAACTGACTGATGAGATTAGGGGCAAAGTCTCATTATTTTACTGTTGAATTGGCTAGATGTAACCCTAAGTTCTAAGCTAACAATTTTTCTTGCACTTCTCACTTGTGAATCTCTTTTCTGGCTCCATACTGTTTGTGTACGAGAGGAGTCTGTGAGCTGTGAGATGCTGAACCACCTCGTTGTTGATAATGGCTTTGTTGTGCTGCTTCATTTTGGTATAATTAGAAGATAACACAAACTTGAATTAATGATGTTTATTTTTGGTATAAAAGTTTAGGTTTTTTTTTTTCTTTAAATTTTGTGTGGATACAAGAGCAGACTAGCTAAATTCTCTTCACTGTGGGATGTTAGTAGTAAATAAGCCTATCCCTTCTGGACTCTAGTGGTCAACTGACTAGCATCCTCCTCTTTTCAAATCTCCTACACAAAACTACTGTCCTTAACTCCTACTTCTTACTCCTACTCTTACTCCTACTCCTACCAAAAGAAACGGTTCCTTATTTTGCCGCCCAATTTTGAATTCTTGGCGTCAGTGTGTCTACCTTTTTCTATTTTCAGAACACTCATCATTTTATAAACCATAACAGCTTCGAACACTTTGCCAAAGATCGGTAGTCTCACTTTTTTCTCTTTGTTAAGCTCAGACGTCATTTGACTGATATCTGTATATGCCTATATTTTACTTTCTACCTAAATTTGGGGTCTATTTCTCTCTGAGCTGTTTTTAATTGGCTCTTTCCTCTTGTTTCTTTCTTTCTTTCTCTCTTGTTTTCCTCTTTGTTTTTTATTTCCCCTGTGTCCAAAAAAAGAAGTGAATTTTCATAAATTTTCTTTTCAAAAATAATGTTTAATTACCATCATTAACTACCTGATGAGACATTGTTTGTTTAATACTGAAACAAAATGTACAATTATGTTGTAGATTGTAGTTTGTACATGTTTTAAAGTATAATGTATAATATATATATATATATATATATAATTACTGATGAAGCATTTTCCTTAGTGTTTAATTTCATAAAAGTAAGTAATTTGGTAATTTTGTAAGTAATTTATGAAAATGACTATTATCTTTGGGGTTTGTCTTGACATTTTTTTTAACAAAATGATGTAAAGAAAAAAGATTTTGAAAAAAATTAACCAGTACTTTTTATGAAAATTATACTTGCAAGTTTTTTCAATGTCTTTAAATAAATTTCAATAACATCAAAAATCAGCATTATTCTTTTACTAACCTTAAATTTACCCTTCAATTCAAGTTCAATGTATTACATTTATTCCCTTATTTTATAAAACATGACGAATTAAGTGAATTTTCACATCTGGTCTATGGTGAGACCGATACATTTATTTTACGTAAGGTTGAAAGCTTACATGCAATATTCATCATTTTTCAGGGGAAACTACTTAAAATTTCTTTCAGAATATTCGAAGTTAGTTCCCATGTATTATTTATTATCAACACAGACGTAACTTCATTATGACACTTAAGAATCTTTAAACAGTCGTCACATTTTGCTGGCAGTCTTATTTGACAAAAAAAAAAAAAAGTTTTAGTTCCTCCAGTAGTAACTTATGAAATGAAATGAGTTTATTATATTCAGCTACTGATACTACTGTTGATATTTTTTGAGAAAATGCAGAAATTAGTCATATTGTTGTATACTTTCATGGTCAGTCATATAAGTAAATTACTGGAATGTTATGAAATAATGACTGCTGACTGCACTTTTATACAATTTAATTTTATGACAATTCATTATGCAAGTGCTAATTGCCAAAAAAATAAAAAATAAAGGATTGATATAGTTAGAAATGTTTAACATAATTTCTTGATAATTAGAATAGAACATGTAATTTTTAATTTGTTTTTAATTTTCATTTATTCAAAACCTTTAAGTAGACTGATATGTCAATTTGGCAAAGTTTTGTTTATCATTCAAATAGTGATATAATTATTCTTATAAATGAGGTGGAGTGTAAATTTCAATTTCTCTTAATTAGATATTGTCGATTTGAGATGAAGCTTATTTTATAACCATTTTTTAAAATCACCCCCACATGTGTGTGTATGTGTGTAAATAATATCTGATTAGTATCAGATTTATTTACACACATACACACACATGTGGGTGTGATTTTAAAAAATGGTAATAAAATAGTGATGTTTTCTTTAAGAGCATAATAGTAAAAGGGGGGGGGCAATAAATCATGAGAGAAATATCTGTAACTTTCCTTGAGTTGTTGCCTAGTTGGCATGTTATGTATTTTTCTCCAAATCATGGTGTGATATTAAGACTCTATTTCTGATTCACTTAACAACATAGGTAATATAGATCATATGTTGTTATGAAAAGATCTCATAATTTTCATAATTATTTAACCATATAAATAAAACAAAATACTAAAACATAAGACAAGGTCTCATTTGCTATTCTTAGAAGCTAAATGTATGGGCTACCCAATGATAACAGGAACTCATTTACAATGATCTGCTAATTAAGTTTGATATTACACTCTGTGATGTAATTAATATAAAACAACACATCATTTTAGCTACATATTTGTAAACTAGTAATCTTAAATTAAAGCTAAAACCAAGAAAAGTTTGGTAAAATTTGTTTTATTTTCGTTAAAATTATTATTTTTACTATTATTACTGAGTTTTCATATCAGTTGTAAATGGTGTTTTTTCAAAAGATCACATGACAACAAGTCTAATACGCTTACACTCTGCTCAGTATTTGAGTTGATTTTAGTAAGGCACTTGTTTGGATGGTTTCAATTCTTTCAACACTTTTTTTACAAAATTCTTCAAAGCTGTTCCAATTGTAACCATAATGAATACAATTGTCACCTATACCTTCCACAATTTTTGCAGTCCAAATATTTTTCTTTTAACTGTGTTGTCTCAATAGTGACATTGACTATCCAATGGCTTCTTGTTTACAATGACTACATTTAATCTTCTCACCTGAATTAAATGATGCCCTTTTTTCTACATTCTCTGACACTTTATGGTTGGTGCACACATAAAATTGATTTACAATGTCTAACTCTAGTTGTTTGCACAATTTTCACTAATCACCTTTTCTATTCAGTTA
Organism: Ascarosepion bandense; assembly: GCA_037127315.1. Taxonomy (NCBI): domain Eukaryota; kingdom Metazoa; phylum Mollusca; class Cephalopoda; order Sepiida; family Sepiidae; genus Ascarosepion; species Ascarosepion bandense. The sequence goes on from JBBBDQ010029493.1 coordinate 564,633, forward strand.
TGTCTGTTTTGTTGTTACTGCTTCTACTATAAATACTTTTATAGTCAATAATATCATTAAAATACAGTTTTAAATAAACAGCACAATTACCCATGCTCCCAATTATTTTTGCTTTGGTCTCTCAACAACCAACACACTTCTAGGAACTAAAATAACAAAATAATCTCATTTTTAACAATGATTTTTCTATGCTTTGTAATTGTATTTGTTATCTTAGTAATATTTAATGATGCTGTTTAGTAATTTATTTTATTATAGACAGATAAATCAGTTGCAGTTATAATATTTTAAATCATTCTTCTTCTATGTGCCCTGTCCCTTGAGGATGTAGGCGGTCATGGCTTTCTACGTTTCCCTATCCCTGGTGGCTCTTAGCACACCTTCTCCTGTTACATCATGCAATCCTCGTTCCGTCATCCACCTGATTAGGTTCTTCAAATATGTTATCTGTTGCTTTCCCCTGTTTCTTTTCCTCTCTATCTAGCCTGTTAGTATCAGATTCTCCAAGCCCTCCTTCTTCATTGCGTGTCCCAGGAACTTCAGCTGTCTCTTCCTGATGCTCAGTATTAATTTCTTTTTTGTTTCCATCAGTTCCAAGACTTCATCATTGCTCACATGCTCGATCCATGATATTCACAGCATTCTTCTGTAGAACCACATTTCAGTTGCTTCAAGTTTTTCCTTCATCTTTGATGATATTGTCCAGCATTCACTGCCATATTGAAGGACGGACAGCACGTAACAATCCAGTACTTATGGCATTCCTTGTTCCCGTGTCTTTAATGGAACCACACTGTTCTTGTCCTATCTCAGACCTGATTCTGCTTCTTGCTCTATTCATCAGGATTCAGACGATCAGTTTTGTTATATGGCTCATTAAACTGATGGTTCTGTGGAGTTTGCACGTGTTTGCTCCTGGCTTCTTAGGTAGTGCTATGAAGATAGACTTTCTGAGGTCATCTGGTATAACCCCACTATTATAAATTTCATTTATTATTTCAGTAATTTTTTCTATACCAAATTCTTCCAGGGCTATCAGCAGCTCTATGACTATGCCGTCCGGTCCCGCTGCTTTGTTTCTAACAGCATGAAAATCATTGAAATCCATTATTACAAGGATGAATTGTGAAGTTGCCTTTATCATTTCTATCTTAAAATTATCAGTGCATCTGATGAATAAAAGAAACTTGGATTCAGTTGGAGTTAGAATGAGATCTGAAGATGAGAGAAAGAACCCTTCAAACCATCCAGTGACTTCATATATTGAGTGTATGTGGAGAATTTTGGTGAAGAATCAAAGAATATATCTAGAGGACTAGAGGAAAATCAGAATTGGTAGAAATAAGTTGAACATTAAACAGAGAAGATTAAGATGAAATACAAAAATGCTCTTACAAGTGAAAATGTGAAACTTCCTATTCTGATACAAAGCTTTTGTGAAATATTTATAAATTTTCCTAAATGATACATTTCAGAAAGTATACATAGGCACATTGTGATATCAGTCAGTAAGTTAATTGCCATACGGGATGCACGCTTTGGTGATCATGTCTTGAAAAAATGTGCAAGTAGTAGGTAACCATTACTTTCTGCAGTAGACCAGTTACCAAGGCTATAGAACCCTATCTGTCCTGCTATTTAACCCATAGCTAGAGGGAGAATAGTTGAATAACTACTTTTCTCAAGAGTATTTGTGTGTAAATGAATGCAACAAATTCAACTGGAATTTGAACTCTGTTCTTTGATTTCTCACTCCAAGACAATATACATTATACTGTAATATATATAACTCTTTCTTCAATAGTTCATTTAAATTCTGCAAGAGAATTCTTAATAAAAAAGATAAGATGCCATTAAACTGGATGTGCAATGAAGTATTGATAGATATCCTTTGCTTTTGATGAATGTTTTAGTCTGCTTTATAAAATTAGGTATCCAGTGTTATACATAATATTTTGAATGAAGGTATGATCTACAAATCTGTGAAGAACTATCATAAAGCTGTAAGAATATTACCTTGGTTTAGTAGGATTGTCATTCATTTTCACAACTGACTTCAAATGAAATGACTACATCAAATCTATAGCTGCATCTACTGCTAGGAAAGTTAGGTCACTGTATTGGGCCAGGAAATTTTTCTTGTCAGAATCCATTTTGCACATTTATAAATCTAGTATTCATTTGTGGATTGAATACCATTGCCATATCTAGTCGGATGCTCCTGCCACTCATCTTGGGATTCTCAACAAAATCCAAAGGAGGATCTGCAATATAATCAATTCTGACTTGGCAGTCAGCCTTTAGTTACTTTCTCACTGATGTGATGTGGCTTCCCTCTTTCTTTTCTATAAGTATTTTCATGGCAACTGCTCTGATGAACTTTTTTTTCTGGTTCCCCAACCACATCATGTATTTACACGTCCTACTAGATTGGCATCAAGGTCCCACCTTTTTATCAGATAAATAGTTAAAAATATAACCATCTTTTCTACTTTAACAATTTCTTTTCTTTCTTCCCATTTATGGAATTTCTTTCCATTTGTTTGCTTCTCTGATAACTAGAAGGTAACCAAAAAAGTTCTGTCCATTTTTTGATTAGTCATTGAATGAAGTTGAAATATATATGAAATGCATGTAGCAATTGTTTTCAAATTCGGACAGTTGAAAGTCAGTACATTAGATGTTATAAAAAACATGTGCACTGTGCCCGGCCATCAGTTATAAGCCGGACAGCTGTGAGAAGGATGGAAGTGTCTAGAGATCTCGTTCGAGGCTGTTTGTTTATGACTTCAAAGTGGGCTTATCAGAAGCTGCATCAAGTCGTCACATATGTCAAGTAGTTGGGGATAGTGCTGTGGATGAACGTACTGCAAGGCATTGATTTCGAAAATTCAAGTTGGGAGATTTGTCACTCCATGATGAGCTTTGCAGTGGACAACCACAGGTCTTAAATGACCAAGTCCTGAAGGTGACCATTGAAGAGGAAAGTAGTCTAACGTGTGGTGAACTTGCAAAACAGGCCCCATGTCACGCGAGTGGTCAGGAATACCATACAGCAACTTGGGTGAGAGACTTTATGCCATCCACCTTATTCACCTGACCTGCGCCATCCGATTACCCACTCTTCCACTCCCTGGATAATCATCTTCGTAGGAAATCCTTCACCAATGAAGCAGACTTGTGCAAAGCCCTCATGGACTTCTTTGCATAAAAACCTCCGAGTTCTACCGCAAGGGCATTGAACAGCTGGAGACATGTTGGCAAAAGGTGCTGGATGTCGATGGGGATTACTTCAAAGACTAAATATAATGTACACATACTGTGAAGCATTTTCTTTTTTCCTTTAAAAACGGACATAACTTTTTTGGTTACCTTGTACAATCCCGAAAAGTTTAAATACCATCTTATATCTTCTTGATTCCTATTCATCTCTTATCCTTTCTTTGACATCACCTGTACCTTGTTTTCTCTCTCACTGTAACTCCCTGCGCACCAGTGGTGGTTCTACTTTGATTGAGATGAAATGATAACAAAAATAACTAAAAAAATAAAAACAAAAAAAACAATATATTAGTTCTTTGTATTTGTCATTTAAAAACTTGGAAGATTCAATTGTGAGTAGATGTGAGGTTTATAATAAAATGGAATACTGCACAGTAAAAGCAAAGGAAAAAACTCAGTTATTGAAATATGAAAAACTACCAAAATATAAAGTTAGGTCAAAATGAGTGTAAATCCTTGAAGGAATATTTAATAATGATAGATTTAAATATTAAGTACAGTTTAGTATTAATCTTTGTATTACATATCAGGTGGATGATAAGCAACTTCAATAAATTGGCCATATTTTCTTTATTTCTTGATTATGTTTATTTTCTCTGTACTATATTCTTCTATGTGCCATGTCTCTTCAGGATGTAGGCAATCATGGCCTTCCATGTCTCCCTATCCCTGGTGGCTCTTATCATGCTTTCTCTTGTTCTCCTTCATCTTCTATGTGCCATGTTTCTTCAGGATGTAGGCAATCATGGCCTTCCACGTCTCCTATACATGGTAGGTTATAGAATGCTTTCTCCTGTTATCCCACCCAAACCCTGCTTTGTCAGCCACCTTCAAATATGTTATCAGGCCCCTCAAATATGTTACCTGCTGCTTTCTCCTGTCTCTCTTCAAGCCCTTCTTCTTCATCACATGTCCCAAGAACTTCAGCTGTCCCTTCTTGATGCTCAGTATTAATTTCTTTTTCATTTCCATCCTTTCTAAAAGCTCATCATTGCTCACATGCCCAATCCATGATATCCACAGCATCCTTCTGTAGAACCACATTTCAGTTGCTTCAAGTTTTTCCTTCATCTTTGATGATATTGTCCAGCATTCACTGCTATATTGAATAACAGACATCACATAGCAATCCAGTACTCTCTTCTTTGTTTCTAGCAAAATTTTCTTGTCTCTTAATACTCTACTCAGCTTCTGGAATTCATCCTTTGCCATGCAAATATGCCTTCGGATCTCCCTGTCACACTTGCCGTCCTGTGTTAAAATATTTCTCATGTATTTAAATTTGATCACTTGCTTGAGTTTTCTTAGGCAATAATAATTTTAGTACAATTAATTTAATAGGATTCACTGACTATATGGATGTGATGATCAGCAGTGTGTGAGCCAATTGCCAATTAGAGATGGAGAATACATCCTTGGACATTCCAATTTGCCTTTGGATCTCAATGTTGTAGTTTCTGTCTTCCGTTAGAACAGTTCCCAAGTACTTAAATTTGTGTACTTGCTTGATTTTAGTATCCCCAACCTGTAATTGGCATTTTGGGCTCCTCCATTTGCTGATGACCATACATTCAGTTTTCTTGTTTATTTGTAGTCCTTTCTTTTGACTTTCTTCATCTCCCTTTTTTAGGAGGTCTTGTAGTATTTTTTTCTGTGTCAGCTATCAGCACTCTATCCTCTGCATATCTTACATTGTTCAGATTGTGACTACTAATGACGAATTCTGGCATAATTTCTAGGGTTCTCAGAATAGTCTCACTGTACAAGTTGAATAGATCTGCTGAAAAGACACATCTTTATCTTACACCCCTTTCGATCTTTATATATCTGCTGAATTCATTTCCTGTCCATATGCAGATGGTTTGCTGACAGTAGAGGTTCTTGATTACTCTGATGTCTTTGCCATATATGTTGAGGTTGCTGAGCATTTCTCTCAATTCCTTGGGGTGTACTTTGTTGAAACCTTGGCATAGTCTAAAAAGCACAAGTAAACTTCCTTTTTAATTTGTGTCATCCTTTCTGATAGCATCCTAAGCATAAATATCACATTCCTTGTTCCAGTGTCCTTGACAAAACTGCACTCTTCTTGTCCTATTTCTGGTCTGATTCTGCTTCACTCTCTATTCATCAGGATTTGAACAGTGAGTTATGTTATGTGGCTCATCAAACTGATTGTTTTATAGAGTTCGCATTCAATTGCACCTGACTTCTTAGGCAGAGCTATGAAAATTGATTTGTTTAGGTTATCTGGTATTACACCACTGCTGTATATTTAATTTATTATTTCTGTAATTTTCTCTATGCCAAAGTCTTCTAATGCTGTAAACATCTCTATTACAATGCTGTCTGGTCTAACTGCTTTGTTCCTATTCATTTTGGCTATTGCAGTTTTCACTTTGGATTTTAGCATTTCCTGTCCGTCAGCATCTTTGTTTACTATCGGTTGCTCTCTCTTGTCATGGAAGAGATCTTTTATATATCCTTCCCATCGCAGGAGTATTTTCTATTTCTCTAATATGATCATTCCATCCTTGGATTTTATACATCCTGTTGAAGAGCATGTTCTTTGTCCCGTCAGTTCCCTTATTTCATTATGCATTTCTCCTTTATTAGTCTTGCTCAATCCCTCTACTTTGGCACATTTGTTATTGAGCCATTCCATTTTAGCCTGTCTGCACTTGGTCCTTATTTCCTTTTGTAGTTTCTTGTATTCAGTTCCATTTCTTAGCATAGTTTTCTGCCTCCTTTGCATCATGTCAAGAATCTCTTCAGTCATCCACTCATTTTTTGTTCTGCGTCTGATTTCCTCTGGGAGCATGTTGCTTGCTGATGTCACTAGCACTTCTTTCAGTGTGTCACATTTCAAATTTCCATTTCCCATTTGTTCTTCATATTTGTTTTTCACACTGTCAGTGTATTTTTACTGCAGGTTGAGGTCATTCAGGAGTGTGTTGTATTGCAGTCTGGGTCCTGCCCTAGGCTTCTTTAGTCTCCAAAGTTTCACTCTTAGTTTCCTGGAAGGTGGACGCTTCCACAGTCAGCACTTGGATAGGTTTTGCATTCAACCACTGCATTTCTGAATCTTTTGTTTATAGTTATATAAGTGATTTGTTTTTTTGTGTAGCCTTCTGGGCTTCTCCATGCTCTTGAAACCAGGTGTTGGTTATCACCTGGTCATTTGCCTTACACCACTGGACCAATCTTTCACCCCAGTCCTTCAGGATTCCTAATCCAAAGTTGCCAGTTGTCTCCCTTTCCCTCTTCTTGCCTACTTTGACATTCAACTCTCCAATGATGATTCTAATTTCTTGTGTTTTACATTGAGCCTTGGCATTATCAAGAGTGGAACACCACCCAAACCCCATTCTGCTATTCACCTGCTCATGCCTGTCAAATATGTTATCTGCTGCTTTCCCCTGTCTCTCTTTCTCTCTATCTGACCTGTGAGTATCAGATTCTCTAAGCCCTCCTTCCTCATAGCATGTCCCAGGAACTTTAGCTGTCTCTTCCTGATGCTCAGTATTAATTTCCTTTTCATTTCCATCCTTTCCAAAACCTCATCATGCTTGATCCATGATATTTGCAGTATCCTTCTGTAGAACCATATTTCAGCTTCAAGTTTTTCCTTCATCTTTGATGATATTGTTTAACATTCGCTGTCATACTGAAAAATAGACATCACATAGCAATTCAGTACTCTCTTCTTTGTTTCTAGTGAAATTTTCCTGTCTTTTAATACGCTGCTCAACTTCTGGAATACATCCTTGGCCATTCCAATTTGCCTTTGGATCTCAGTGTTGCAGTTTCCATCTTTTGTTAGAACACTTCCCAAGTTCTTAAATTTTTGTAATTGCTTGATTTTAGTATCCCAACCTCTAATTGGCATTTTGGGCTCCTCTGCTGATGGCCATACATTCAGTTTTCTTGTAGTTTATTTGTATTCCTTTCTTTTGACTTTCTTCATCTACCTTTTTTAGGTAGATCTCTGGACTATACTTACTATATTACAAATATAGAGGGTTCAAAATTCTCCAGCATTTTCTATACAAAACATTATAAATGCTTGTTATCTAATATTTTCTGCAAGAGTTAACAGTCACATCTAATATCTTGAATGGCTTACTTTCTTTCTGCAAATAAATGTGTGTCCCATAAGAAAACAAATATTTAACATAACTTTTATTTTGAACAAAATAGAATTAGCTGCAATAAATATAGAACTAAAATAAGAAAAGAGAAGAGGTAGAAGTAACAGAAATCAATTTTTTCTTCCTTCCTTCTGTCCATCAGGAACACTGATTTTCTGTCTTACTCTATTCATGGAAGAGAAATACTTCAGAATAACATGAAGGCAGGAGAAAAATAAGCAAGATAAAAAGAAGAAATATTCTATAAGCAAAATGCAAAAGCCATACTCAATTTAATGTTTTTAATTCAAAGAGCAAAAGGCACAAGGGATGTAGTTGGGTACTTTTTGGTATAACAGATGGTTGATTAAAATTTATGACATTTCATTGGGAAAGCAGGGCGTGTACTGGGATACCTCATTTAAAAACCCTTCTAGAGTAAAGTTATCAGAACTGACATTCATCTAAGAGCTTTAGGAAGGGCATAGAACTGACAGATAATAGATTTAAAGCTAAGTATTTTAAATATATTTTTGTATTAAAGGTGGTCAGTTACTATGTAATTATAATAATACTATAGCAATATTAAATGCATATCAAGCAAATGAATATAAAATGAACAAAGTTATCTTTTGACCTCTTATTAAAAACAAACAAGACAGTGAGGCAGTAGAAATAATCACAGGAACAATGAATGTTCGGAATACTCTTTTAAAAATAACAAATCAAAAGATAAAAATTAAAAATTTCCATATCTACATTTATAAACAGAATTCAGGACAATAAAATTTACTCCAAGAATTCATGAATGTGTTGTATATGAATTTTCTTTTTTCAATTTGAAATGTTAGGACACTGTTCCAACGTGGAAAATGTCTGGGGATTAATATTCTCATTGTATTAAAAAAAGATGGAAAGAGAACAGGGATTTTGTAAGTTGTTACATCTCATCCTGAATTTATAATATGAGTGAAGATAAAAAATATTAAAAATTAAAAGTTTAATTGTTTTAGTAGTGTTCTGCAGCAATTGCAATTTTGTTTTCTAATATATTTGCACCTTTTTAAACAATTATTTGAAAACATTTTAAACATTAATTTCATGATTATTTAGATACATGAACATTGAACATTTCACCATTGTTATTAATGAAACTTGAACACTAATCTGCACATAAAAATTCTGCACAGACAGTCTTTATACTCAAATATGTATTATATATTTGTATCCATGAATTGTTGATTTATAATTCATCTTGTGTCAGTGATTTTATTCAGAAAACTCTTCTTGACTCATGCAAAATAAATTTTGTTCATAGAGCTTATTTCAAACACAATTTTTTCTAATTCAAATCTTTCTGATAAAAGCAAAATAGTAAGTATCACGCAAAACATGAAGGAGAATGGATTCAATAGCACGCTGTCAGTAGCCAAGTAATAATCAACACTTGGAAGAACAATTAAGATGGATGCTTGTGGATTTGGAAAACTACAGATGGAAACACCAAGAACCAAAGAGACTAATTAACTACTTAGTCATCCAATAACAATTTAGAATCAGTTAATTTAGAATTGCATTCTAAAATATACTCTAATCCTGACAACAGGGTGATCCCCTCTCAGTTAGATGCAAACCCAGGGTAACATCAGAAAAATCAAAGAAGCTGTGGCTATATACATTTTCCTATATCTTAAAACCCTGCCCCCATGCAAAATTAAAAAAAAAACAATATTATTCTCTCACCCTAAACCCCTAAACATACAAACATGTTATTCTACTTGAATATAATTGGATATACTACAAGTCTAAAGTATATTTTTGTTGGCTAACATTTTGCAAATCCTGAACAGGGTAGAAAATATTTCCATGGCTTCATTTTCTTTCTTGTTGCTAATCAGTATTTTACTAAAGGATTTGATTTTCAATCTTTACTTCCTACATCTTTTATAGATTTCATAAAATAAATTCTTATCTCTACAAATAAATTTGGAAAATATTTAAAAATAAGCTGATCAATAATTTCTAAGAGGATTTTACAAGAACAGACTATAGCATTAAACTAATGTTTAAATTCTGACCTTAAGATAAGTCTTTCTAAAGATATAGATTGAAGCTGCACAGCCCTGTTAAATTCCAATCGTTTTGATATCCAAACTAACTGGAGTTTAACAACACAAAGCATTTTAAAAGCTAGCAAAAAAATAAGAAAATCCACATCTCCTCAGACAAAGGGGGTGAGATTGTTATGAATAGAAAGATACAATGATAAAATTAACTCACTGCTCAATAATACCAATACATGAATAAATAAATGAACACAAAATAATTACACAAAAATTAGAAAACTAACTAATAATGAAAATAAATCATAGTATAAGCTAATAAAATATCACCCTAGAATACCCAAACTTTATGGTCTATCCACAAGACAGACATTCAGATGCACTCCATTATATTGGGTACTGGTACAAACTGGTGAAAGACATAACCAAAATCTTAACCTCTCTCCTCAGAACAATTAGCCCATCACATGTTAAATCAGGTTAAAAAAATACTTTTACTTAAATACTTAAAAAAGCATCTAACACAATAAAAAATAAACCTCTTCCTATCAATAGCTAAAATATTAAAAAGACTGCTATCTTATCACCAATCAATACTATTTCATACTTAAAAATTTTTATAAACAAAAATTTGGACTACCTCTAAGCAGAATGCTAACATGCATTTTTTTAGAATTTATTAATTAGTCTGGTTTTTTCTAAAATATTTTACCTAAAGAATCAACATAGTTCCACTCTATTAAAAATGCTCTTCTATTATATCCTCATTAAATTAAATTTATCTAATCTTGTAGATGAATTAAGCAAAATTGAACATACAATAAAATGGAAACAAACAATACATTAACTTTTTTAGATATCATTGCAGTAACAATAGCCAAAAAGTAAGTGTCCATTTCAAATCAACTAATAAAAATAGTCTGCTAAATTTCTATTGTCAGCCTAACAGCAAAAGTGGATGTTCCTGACATACTCAAAGATTCAAAATACATTGTTCTGCCTATCAACTATATCATAACTACAATTTAAATGAATTTATGTAAGTTTAACGTAAAATTTGTTACAACTATTTTTAAATCATTAAATAACTAAAACTAACAAAATAAGCTAAAACTACCAGTAATTTACTTACACATGTCACTATTGCTATAAGGAATACATAGGAGAAACCACAAGGAATTTAAATAGGTTATATGAACACAAAAGTGATCTTATACAAAAGAACACACTAAATATATTAGTTGCTTAACATAATGAGTCTGGTCATAATTTTGATTAAAAAAAAGTGCTACACTGATTGAAAGAGAAGTCAATTTACTAAGGCAAATGTATAAAAAGTACTTTAATTATGAGATCATTCACAGTAAAATTATGTCCAGGTTCTTACAACATTTCATCATTCTTGGCAGAGCTTCTGTTATCATAGTGTGGGATATTTAATAACAAAAGTGATGAAAACATGAACAAAAAGAAAAAGAAATAAATGAAATTGGCTAGACTATATACCCAAAAGATAAATTTAAAAAAAATGTTTTTTCTCTTAAAGTTAGAATTTTCAGTGTCTCTTCATGTGCACATGTATAAGCACATTGCTTTAAACTGATGAAATCTGAAATGATGAAAAGAGCCACACAAAAACTTTTTCCACTTTGTCATAGATTTTCCCTAATATATATGTATGTGTGTGTGTGTGTGTGTGGTGTGTGGTGTGTGGTGGTTTGCAAGACTGTGTGAAGCCCAAATTGCTGACTTTCAGTGGTTTACTGATAGGCATTTAAGGCAAACAGACTTTATAATACTAGACTGGACATTAGAGATAGAGTATTAATAAAATTAATTTAAAATTGTCACTCAACTGATTACTCCCTACCAATTGATTGGCAGATCAGTTGAATCACAATATATATTAATATTATATATATATATATATATATATATATATATATTAGGGTAAACTGGATTATTTTGCTTTGAGTGGCAACTAGTCTAAGACATAGAAAACTCTGAATTCAAGTTCTTGCACAATGCAAAGGTAGACTGGTTCTACTATAATTCTCAAGAACTGGTTGCAATTCACAGATGATAAAAATAATCTGTGGAGAACCATGACTGCCTATCTTTTTCAGGGCATAAAGAAGGCTACTGTTTTAAAAACTGAACTACTGCATGTAAAAATGTTGCAACGCTCAAATAAGTATTTGATTCTGGATTCACAATAAACCTTCCTTTACTTTCTCTACATTCTTATTTTTTCAGACATTCATCTAATACAAGCAGAAATTCCTGGCTTTGTTTGGAACAAAAGATCAAAGAGATAATAATAAGTGTGGGGAAGTGATCACACAAATTGATCTGATTTTCATCATAGCCAATGAACATTTTATTATATCTAAGTTTATGTAAATTGTTTAAATGAAAACTGTGTAGGAATTCCCTGAAATATTTTATTAATGGCATTGAGGAAAGAATGGTACAAATTCTGAAAATGGATTAAAAGGATTCTCATCACTTACAGAAAACATAGAAGTGTATTTACCAAAAATGCTTCTCAGTTACAGATCAATTCCACATGCAGGAAGAAACTGAGCCTGTCAACATTAATGGGAAGACAAATCATAGCCCCCATAACTATGTCCTTTGTAACAAGAGAAAAGGTGTGGTATAGAAAGAATAAAGAGAAGAATCCAGAAGAAACAAATTACCTGATGCAAAAAGGTCACAAGACAGCTATATTGGAAAAGAAGGGACAAAATAGACTGGCACATGCAGATCAGTTCAGAAGCAGAAACAAGCTGGTGGATATTGAGATGGAAGATCAGGAACAAGGACAACATATACTGGCACATGCAGATCAATTCAGAAGCAGAGATGAGTTGGATGATGTGGAAATGGAAGGTCAAGAACAAGAAGAGATAGAAAGTTATAAAAGTGGAACAGAGCAGGAGATGGATAAAGGTGAGAATGAGATAATGGATGAAGAGAAGGAGGAAAATGAAGAGATGCCAAGATCACCATTAAAGAGAAAACATGAGAAACAAAAAAGGACAGTACAAAACAAAAATAATTAAATGTAGTAAGAGAAAAAATAAGGGTGTACAATCTCTCTGATTCAGGGAGGTGTAGTATCATATGCAAATGAAGAGACCAGTAGATATAGAGAGTACTTGGAGAAGTAAGACAGAAAATAGCCTGTTGTCACAGAGAACATGTAGAGCTATGACTACTGCTACTCACATTTATATGTAAAACATAACAGTAGGATTTTAAAATAATCTTGTATTTTTAATACATTCAATTTTTCAGTCCAGACTCCTAACAAGTGGATATAATACTTGTGAAACTAAGAGTAGAGATAAGATAAGTGAGCATTTAATTTTATTTATTAATATTAATGTTTTATCTCTTGTTATCGAGCACTATAATTACAAAAACTACTTGCCTTAAAAACATTATGTTTAGAAATAACCTGATTTACCATTTTTTGTAAAAATCATGTTACAATTGCATATACAGGGATATGAAATCATTGAAAATAGTCAGCCTCATTAAAAAATGAATTTTTATGTATATTTAATTTGTATTTTATAAAAAAATATTTAAAGAGAACAAAATTGTGTAAATGTGAAAAACGTGGGTCTTGTTGGGTAAACATAACTCAGATTTCAACAGGAGTTTATGAGATTAAAAATAAAATTGAAAAATGTCAAGTTTATTAAAACTATTGTTTGCGTTATGTTCATTTTTGAACATACCAAAAACCTTTTTGATAATTATTACACAAATTAAAACTAAAAATGAAAATGTTTTCATGCAATTTTTTTTTTAATTTAAGATAAGTTATCAGGATAATTTTATCTATTTTCACAATATTAATTTCTTTAAGGCCAATGTTTGATATGAAGATGCTATAATTGCAGAAATTTAATAACAATTTTCTTTCCTTCTTGAAATTAAAAAAAAAACAGTCTTTCAATGCTTGTTAAGAAATATAATTATTTTGATTTGTACTTTTAAAATTTAATTTACTGTTTATTAATAAATTTAAGACAAAATCCTTTTAAATATCATTAGAATTGAATTTAAAATAAAAAAAAATGGTTATTTAAGCTGGATATTTTCCAATTATCAAGAATGAATTTACTTTCATTAAAACTTCTCACAAAAAAACCCCCACATATTTTGTAACCTCATACCTTAATCAGGCAACCTTTGCTTTTAGTTGTATATTAGATTCTAAATCAATTCTAACTCAAATGTTCTGTCGAATGATTTATAAAATCCTGTCATTGTTATTATTTCTCATAAATTGTTTTATCTGGAATCATCTCCAGTCAGCATTCAACCATAGGGGTGTAACAAAAACATTCCTCCTAAAAATTTAAAATAATTTAGACTAATTCCCCAGTTACCCAAACTAAGTAAAAAACCACATAAATTCATATTTTTAGGTTGGAAGCAAGGCAGACAAGGCTGCATGTAGAGATACATATGCATGTATTTATAAAATATTAGTAAAAATATTTTTCAATTCTACTTATTTACTATTCACTCCCAAATGAATAGTAAATACTTGTATTTTATGTTTATATAACATTTGCTTCTTCATAAATAGCTATATAAAGGATGTATAAATTTGAACCATTAATTTTTGTAAGTAACATAACAGAATTCACAATCCAAAAGATTATCTCTTCTATTAACTAATACTCTAAAAGATATATGAAAAAAATCATAAATGCAAGTCCTTATTTAAAAACCCCTAAAAACTAAGCAATAAAACTGGAATTCTAAATGTAAATTATTGTGGTGCAACAAAAGTTGGTGGTATTTTTAATTGAATTTCAAAGACAGAATTTATTTATTTCTACATAGACTTATTCAAACATATATATGCCATTTTCTTCCATTACTTTTTGATATATTCAGGCAGATTTATTCTCCCAGAACTTGGCACCTTTCTGGGTGATGAACTGCTCTAAGTGATCTTTACAAGCTTTCAGAGAATAATTTTTTCCCTTTGAGAAAGTTTTATGAGGATAGAAATAAGTTTTATAAGGACTGAAATAAGTTGTAATTCAATATGCTATGTCAGCTGAGTATTATAGGTGTAGTGAGACATTGCAACCAAGGTGTACCAATTTTTCCAGGTCTGCAAAGAAATCTGACATCTGGTGATTTCCTGATGGAAGACAACATCTATTAAATTGGCAATTGTAGGAATTTTCCAATGAGAGCTGCCTTTTAATTTTCTTCTTTTGCTCTTAATCTCGGAAGGAGCCATTGGAGCACCAATATGCTGAGCAGTCCATCATTCTCTTCTATCTGTTGGGGATTTATGGGCTAAAAAATGAAATGTGTTTCAGAAGGTTTTGAATGTGTGATGGCTGTGTGATTCTACTCAAATCCTCAAACAAAACTTAAATAAGTTGAATACAAGCAAAGAGTTTAAAATAACCAGAAAGAACAAACAGTGTAGAAATTAAAATAACAAATAATTTTATACAGAATAATATCAAAGGTCGGTTGATATCTGTACACAGAAAAATTGTTGACCAAGTGTGTCAAAAGAATATTTAATGAGTTGAAAGTTCAATTCAGGAAAAGTCTCTCTGACAAAGTTCAGTTTTGGTATGTACGTAAATAGAATTTTAGTGTTAGCATAAAATGTTGAATGAAAGAATATTATTTTAAGAACAAGTGAGTTACGTACCTCAGATTTGTTTCAAATGAACATTTTTTTCTCTCTCTTAACTTTTTGTAGTAAGTTGTTTAAATTTCACTTTTTTGAATTTAAGTGAATTGATTCGTATTAATAGTGAGACATTCAAATTAAACTTGTATTGGTTAAGAGTTGCAAGTCAACAAGTAAGAGTAAAATGTTTGTAAGTTTGTGTAATTGAGAATTTAAACTATGATATAAGCAAATTACTTATTTGGTAAAATTATGTAGAATTCTCACTGATAAAGTTCTTTATGTGTTGGTGTTTGAAGTGAGTGAATAAGAATCCATAGATTGCGCTGATGAGAATTGATGTTTGGTGAGCACAAAAAGTCGGTTTGCTAGTAAAAAATGTTCAAGGAAAAGACTAGCGTGGATTCTGTTAGCAGTTGAGCATTCACTGATTTCTGAATAAAGTTTGTTCCTTATATGCTTTTTTTTAACCTAAAAGTGGCTCAGAAAAGCATGTTGAAATTTTGCGCCAAAAGTATATATTGTCCAATGAAATACTAAGGAATTGATTAACACACTATGATTGGTTTGTTAATAATGCTGGACTGTTCCAAGAAAAATATTTACATGAGAAAGGGGTGGATAGTCTTATAGGCTAATCCAACACATATGTCACAGTCGTGTGCCAGAGACCCAGGCTCTGCAAATGCTTTCTTGCTGTTCTCATTGTGTGGCATGTCTTGGGGCTTTTAACCTGGCGGAACCCATTCATCTCCAGGAATTGAACTGCACTCAACAAGAGCAACAAATCAATAAATTACTTGTTTGGTTTTGTAGAAGGAGAGCATAATGCACAATGGCCTTCCAATCCTATCAATTACACAGCATCACCTTCTGTGATTTCAGTACAAAATATGAATAGAATTTCTTCTGGGTAACAAAGAAGAAAGTATGTAAGATGAAATATGATGAATGAGTTACAGGTCATGATCTGAGAATTATTCAATCTTGGGCAATTTTGATGGAAAATTGAACATTTATAACTTTTTGGAAGGCTGCAGGTATTTTTCCTGTTTACATATCATCAGTGAAAACAAGCATAACTAAAGGTGGTTTCTTTGCTGCTCTATTGTACCTAACTATACATGTTTCTTACTTTTATTCAACAATCACTTACAATTGTTAGATCTATAATCTCTTATGACTAATTAGTACTTTGTATGATCTACTTCCTTTAATATGTCTTTTATCATTTTTGGTAAAAGAAATAGTTGAGTATCCAGTTTCATAGTTTATTCATTATTTGCATTAGAAGTCTTTTTAATTTCATTTTGTTCCCTTGTTTGGCAACAATTAATGACACTTATGTCATAATTATGAATAATAATGATAATGAAACATGAAAATATTTTATAAGGTTAAAAAATAAATAAAAATTCTGAAACAAACTGATTGTTAATACAAAACCTTCATCTAAATATATCTCCTGCAAGATCCCAGTTTTTAACTGAACTTTAAAAAGAAAATTGCATTCACTACTTTTCATCAAAAAGATTATATATTACAATTGTTCTTTATCAACCCTACAGTTAAAAAGATTTCATTATTGTCTATCCAACATTCTCTAAGGTAATAGAAATATTTCTATTGTTAATAAATTTTAAACAACAAAAAGAAAAGTATTATACAAATCTACTTTAAATCAGTAAATATCTATAAAATATCCTAAGTAAGTAAAGAATTTATGGAGTTGAATAAGATGAAGCTTCAGCTTATTTTATTAGATTTATTTCCCTAATTGATGAATATGCAGATTCTTTCTTGGGGGATTTTGAAAGCATTTATAACAAATATTATTCTGTTAGGTTATTTTCATTTCATTTCACAACAAATAGAAACAAGTAGATAAAAAAAATATTTGGAAAAGACGACAAATATTCTATTTGTTCCAAAGCTTAACTTTCTTTTCCTTCTGTGTTTTTCCTGTTAAATTGAGTTTCTAAGAGAAGAGCAAAAATGAATAAAATGCGTGGGCATGTTTATGAACTAGAGTTAGTTAAATGTTGTTACTGTAATGGTAACAGCTAAGCTGGGATGCAATAAACATAGGAAGGAAAGAAGAAAGTAAGAAAATTAAACATAACAAGCTGCCATTTCAGGGTGCGAGAAAACTCACATTCATGTCAGTTATGTTTGTTTATTTTATCAGTTAAATGGTGATATCTCTCTAAGTTACAAACCAAGGATATACTGAATTATTTTATTTCAACTGATACTTAAATTTTATTTTAACAATTAAAATGTTATTTATAATGTTTTTATTAATCTAATGCAATCTCACATTTGGAAAGATTTCATTATCGACCATTCAGCATTTTTCTAAGATGATAAGAAATATTTTCCAAAGTTAATAAATTTTAAAAAAAAAAGAAAAAAAGCAGTAATTGCAATTACTTTAAATCAGTAAATATCTACAAAATATTCTAATAAGTAAATAAAGATTTTATGGAGTTGAATAAAAAAAATGCACCAATTTATTTTGTTAGATTTATTTTCAACATAAACTTCATTAGCCAACATGATTTGTTTAAAAATTCTACAATCTTTCAGTAACCATAATTACACCATCTTTCCAAAACTTTTATTAAAAAAAAGAAAAAGACAACAAAAACAAACCTACTGTAGCTACCATTTGCAATGCAAGAAATTAATTCTTTATGATAATGGTAATTCTAAAGAACTGAATATCTAGTGAATATGTCAGATGAGTGAAAACATTCCAGCCAAACTGTAAGAATTTTTGTCTGATCACTAATGAAGCATATCTTGATGAATATTATGGATGCTTTCTATCAATTAATACCTTCAATTTGTCTAATCAGGAACAGTATTTATTTGAACTGATCATTTTGTTCTCCAGAAAGAATTCATAGTAGAATAATTTCAATACCATCATATTCACAGTACAGAACATTGCCATTTTTTCAGTATCACTTCAGATTCAGAAAACATATTAAGTTATTTAATTTCCACATTTTTGTGTGTATTAATGTGGGTGTGTCTACATGCATAGCTTTCTGCTCACCCTGTTCATTTTATACTCACAGAAGAAGAACGCCAAGCATGGATTCAGTGCATGTTTATTTTTGTTTTTCTTTACTAACTCAGCATTTTATATATTTTTGTGACATTCTGTCATTTTGTCCTAGGGTTCTTACCTTTTTTATGAACATTTTCTTGTTTCTCCTGTATATTCTAAAGCAGTACACCAGGTAGAACCTCTTGGATTAAAAATTATTCTGGAAAATAATACAAGCAATATTACTGACACAGCAGTGTGTGTGTGTGTGTGAGAGTATATTTCAAATATGGTATTAAATATTGGTGAAACTATTTACAAATATGAGCAAGTTTATATTATAACTCTTAGATAATTTAATTTAATATATTTTATTGTTTGTTTTCGTATTGAGGAAAGCAAAGCAAACTGAACATGAAGAATATATACAAAACAAAACTTCGCACCTTAAAAATTAATAAATATTATATATTGAGTGTATCCCTGCCATAAAAAATGACAGTAAAATATTTGAGAGGATTATTAGCTGTTTCTTCACAGGTGAGTGTGACATGAGGGAATATTATGTATATATATATATATATATATATATATATATATATATATATATATATATATATATATATATATATATATATATATATATATATATATATATATATATATATATATATATATATATATATATATATATATATATATATATATATATATATATATATATATATATATATATATATATATATATATATATATATATATATATATATATATATATATATATATATATATATATATATATATATATATATATATATATATATATATATATATATATTATATATATATATATATATATATATATATATATATATATATATTATATATATATATATATATATATATATATATATATATATATATATATATATATATATATATATATATATATATATATATATATATATATATATATATATATATATATATATATATATATATATATATATATATATATATATATTTATTTGGAGTTTTATTTGAAAAGATACACTACGAGCCATAATTATTAGGCCACCCCAGTGTTTAAAAAAAAATGATGGATTTTTAGTATTTATTGCCAAGTGAATAATTGTAAATGAAAATAGAATAGTTCTTTTGTTAATACTGCACAATAACATGTGCATCAAATGAATTTATAAATATTTAATAACTACCTATAGTGCAGTGTCATCAATGAAAGAATGAAGAAAATTTAGGGTGATTTGGACTGTGATGATAGACTTTGGCTGCTAGTTGTGATGTCTTCGACACAGTAGCTGGTCCTCAAGTCGTCTATTACAATGGTGCTCTTCCTGACCCATGCTGTGAATTTTGATCCCAAGGAAGTCACACTGAAATCTTGCTAGCTGTCTCTTTACCAAGTTGAACCAGACTGGACGTGCGCACATTTGGGTTAATGAAAACAGCACCAAAAATAAATTGAATTACGCCTGAATAAGTTGTGGAAAAAGGCTTTATATACAAACAAAAAGAAACAAAAAGAAATAGAATATAACAAACATCAACTCATCTCTATGACAGAGCAGAAGTTTTGTTTAAGAGCAATGTTTGTCTTCTTAACATTAATTCAAGCCTTTGGTTGGTAATATCTGTTCATTCCAATTGAAGTTTTCAAGTTTGTGACAATTCAAAATGTCTTATTCGAGCTTTTTATCAAAGCTTTATGGAAACTGCCAAAGATTGGTCTTTGTGTGTGGAGGGTAGCAGTGGTGTGTGTGTGTGTGGGGGGGTAATTCATCTTATCTGCCTTAGCTCAGTGCAACAACTGGTCAGTTTGTTGTTTAACTTTAATTCATTTTCATCGGTTGACAGCAGGTTTTTCTACGGTTAGTACCCAATGTCTTGGCAATTATCTCAGTCTCTGTACATCTTTAGCCAGAACTCTATCAGAGGTGACCATCTCTGTCTCTATGGTCATGGCTTCCCATCTGGGAATCGTCACTCCCTTGTTGTTACATCTTGACTGCAACTCAATCCAACTTCAACTGATTTTGGCCTCCGGGGCTCTATTTTTATGCTTGTCCCAAATTCTCTTGGGGAAGGCTTGCTGGATGTGGGGTGTCCATGCAAATCAAATCTTTAATCAATGAAGTGATTACTGATGACATCATTTCTTTTTGTCTACTTCCCTTAATTCAACCGATTATATTACTTATTTTTCAAGTTTTAAAATCTGTTCACAGCAAATATGAGAATTTCAGGATTTAACCTTTTTGGCCTCATCAAAGATTTGCGACAATCCCGAAACAATGTTTTGGTTACCACTTACTTTCCAGTTTCACCAGCTGTAAGGCTCAGGGCTTTCAATGATATTTTTCTTAGTCACCTATTCTTGCTTTGTCAAATAATGGTCGGCCAATGTGATGACATCATCTGACCTGCTGCCTACACATGCAAATGTTTATTTTAACTCACTCAGCTAGTTTTCAATATTTCATTTTGCAATATTTTTCACAATTGATTAGCTGCGTTCATACTACAACCAAATAAACAATTTTATTATCCATTAGGCTTATTTTTCTCTCTGCTCATATTGGAACAATTAAACTGCACAATTAATAATACAACTAATAATAATATCTTTCACTCCGTCATGCTAAAGTAGTGTTATATTTTTCCTGCAAGCAAAAATAGTGTTACAGGACGAGTTCCTCTGTGCTTCCTTGCCTTGTAAAATTTTGTAAAGTAATAATAACAAAAGAACCATTCCATTTCATTTGGCAATAAATACTAAAAATAGTATGAAATACATCATTTCTTTTTAAAAAACTGGGGGGAGGGGGCTAATACTTATGGCCAGTAGTGTACATATTTGTAAATAAATAACACTGTTTACATCGGGCCCTCTATCAGGATCATTTTTAATATTAATGATTTAATTATTTAATTACTTAGTTTTTGGTCATAATAAAATTAGACCAGTACATAGTTGCATTAAAAAGTGTTCAATACAATAATATTGTAGATCTTTTGAATATTTTTCATTTGTAAATGAGTTATTACGCAACCTAGGTTTCTACAATTATTGTTTTGTTTTTTTTCAGTTATTAGTTCTACCAATAATTACAAAAAAAATTATTGGTTTTCTTGCAATTATTGGTTCTACCAATAACTGCAAAAATTGCTTGAAGACACCACATGGTAGAAACCTAGGTCACATAATAACTTGTTTACAAATAAAAAAATAAAAAAATATATATATATATATACACACAAATAAATACACAAGTATTTTATTATAATAAAGAGGATAGATAAATATTCTTAACTACTCAATGACATAATTATTGCGGAAGCTAAAATAATAAGGCACTGTTAAAGAGCAAATACATGGCAGGAGCTTTCATAACTATTAGTAAAGTTTAATAACTGGCAGTAAAGAGAATAAACTGAGCTGGCGCTGCCTTGCTGTTGTCACTCTCTCCATGAGTATGACAGGAGAAATATATATATAATATATTCAATTTATAAAATATAAAATACAAAATTTACACAAAAAACTTAATTATAATAGAGAGGATATTATAATTAATAAATCTGAAGACTTCAGTAAAAAAATTTAGCTCTAAGATTAAATATTTTTGAAAGATTCCTTTATCAGTAATTCAAAAATATCAAAATTATTTACCATTTTGGAGTTCTTGTAGCACTTCTAGAGGGTAATGGTTAACAAGCTATTCTTATAGACCTTTTGTTGAGATTCTGTAACAGCAGTAGTAAAATAAGATAAGCAGAAATGAATGAGGGTAAGTATGACAACAGCAGGTAGTCAAAAAGAATATTAGGTTTAAGGCTTTAATTTCTAGTTTCAGGACTAACTCACAGTACAATAACCTAGAGAAATAAAGTGTTGGTTTGTGAATCTGGTGACAAGTTTTTTTTATAATCATTTTATCTAAAGCAAGGCAGGACAACCACTGGTACACAGGGGTTTACAGTGAGAGAAAAAACAAGTTACAGAGGATATCAAAGAAAAGAATAAGAGAAGAATAGAAATCAAGGAGTTAGATGGCAAATGACATTGCATTTAAACTTTTGGAAATTGTAGCTATCAAGCAAGCAAATGGCAGGGAGTTCCACAAACAGGAAATACAAGAAAATAAACTGTTAGAGTAGAAGAGGTGGTTACATTTAACTGTTTTGGTGGTAAAAAGGTGGGATCTTGATACCAGTCTAGTAGCATGTATAAATACCAGGGAAAGAAGCTTGTCAGAGCAGTAACCATCAAAATACTTGTAGAAAAGACAGTGGGAAGCTGCATTATGGTGAGAAAGTAACTGAAGGCAGGCTGTCAAGTTATGATCAATTATATTGCAAATCCTTCTTTGGATTTTGCTGATGGTAGGCAGGAAAGTTTCTCTATGGTGGTTAAAGGAGAGCAGCATTGTTTTGGAGGCTTAAAATTAAGAAGCCATTTCCTACCCCATTCAATTACAGTTTGGAGATTCTTTTGAAGAAAGGCAGCCAAGTTTACTCTGTCAGCCTTGGCAGATTTACTATTTAGATGGGAGTAAATGATGGTGTCATCAGCATAGGTGCTAACTTGGGAACTGATTACATCAGGAAGATCATTGATGAAGATCAGAAAAAGTGTAGGACCTAGGATGGAGCCTTGAAGGACACATTCAATTATGAGACTGCATGGTACAGACTTAGTGGAAACAGAAAACAATAACTGAGCAATACTAAAAAGAGAACAAAATATGATATCCCTAGACATGAACAATGAAATGAGAACTACCCTTCTAGATTAAATAAAGTCCCAAATTCCTTGAAGGTTTCTCAGATCAAAATATGCCTGAAAAAGCTAAAGGGCATGTCTGAAATATTGAGATAACTGTAATAGTCTGAATGTTTTTTTTTTGTTTTTTTTTTTAATCATTTCACCCCGAGCAAGGCAGAAACGCCACTGATGTGCAGGGGGCTACATAAATGTAAAAAGATTAATTAGAAAAGAGTGAGGAGTACAAACTAGTTAGAAAGGAACAATAGAAAGCTGAGAATGCAGGTGCGATGACAGATACATAGGTGGAGAGAAAGGGAAGGATATACAGGGGTGGGGAGAGAGCTAGAGTCCAGTGGTTAGTAGATGAGTATTGACTTTGCATTTAAATTTCTGGAGGTTGTAGCCATCAGGAAAGCAAGAATACGGGAGCGAGTTCCACAGGCGGGAAGTGCGAGAGAAGAAGCTGCAGGAGTAGAATTGTCGTCTGCATTTGGCTAATCTGACTGTGAATGGGTGGGACCCAGTTGCCAGTCTGGTTGCACGAGTAAACACCTGTTGAGGAGGCATCTGTGACTTAAGTTCGTCTGAGCAGAAGCCATGAAAGTATTTATAGAAGAGACAAAGTGAGGCCACATTTCGACGATGGGGAAGTGGCTGCAGTCGAGCCGCCAGATCAGTACCTATCACATTACAGACTCTCCTTTGGAGCCTGTCAAGAACACTGAGGAGAACGGCAGGGGCACTTGACCATAAATGGCAACAGTACTCCATGCACGGACGGATGGTTGACTTGTATATATGCAGGATGGATTCAGGTGGAAAAAACATCCTGGATCAACATAGTGACCCAACCTTCTTAGCAGTAGATTTTGCTATGGATTCAATATAGTGGTTCCATTTGAGGTCTGAGGACAGGGTAAGTCCGAGGAGGCGTAGTGTATTACTCTCCGGGAGAATCGCTTGGTCCATGCTTATGGGAGGCAAGAGAGGTTGCCTGTAATGGTTGACAGACAACAGCTTGGTCTTAGATGAATTGAAGTTGACAAGCCACTTCTTGCCCCAGTTCACCACAGAGTGTAGATCCCGCTCAAGGTCAGCAGCGAGATTATGTCTGTCCGCCACGACAGGTTTCTTACTGGAGCGGGAGTATATTGTAGTGTCATCTGCTTAGATGCCTACTTGGGACTTGATCTCATCTGGGAGGTCGTTGATGAAAATAAGGAAGAGCGTCGGGCCCAGGATAGAGCCCTGTGGGACACCAGCATTCGTGCTGTAGGATGAAGAGGCACACCCATTCAGAACGACCTTCATTTTGCAGTTATTTAAGAAAGATTGGATTAGGTCAAGCAGGCGACCAGTAATACCATAACCGCGTAGTTTGCATAGGAGGCCAGAGTGCCAAACCCTGTCGAAAGCCTTACACACAGGAATATTTCTCATAGCTAAATTCATAAGGGGTGCCAATATTTTAATAACCGTAAAGTGGGTTGGGCTGAGAATTTTTCTGCACATTCTTGAACAAAAAAAAATAGTATTTCAGGATATTTATAGAAATCTGGAATAAAATATAGAGAGAAATGAATATTTGTGTAAATTTGATGATAAAAGTAAGTTATGAATAACTCATGAAAAATGTTTTTAACCTGCATGTAATGAATTATTTGATATAAAAATTTGTGAAAAAATACAAGCCTCTTCCCCTTGCCACTACCTACAAACAAAGCTTACTACAATGACTTTAATTTGGTATTCCTTATTCAGCAAAAGACAGTTCTGCTACTACATTGACCTATCAATTTGTACAAAGTGCTGAAAACGATATTTTGAGTACATTGTCTTTAAACCATTTTTGTTAAAAATAAATTATTGTAAATATACAAGTTTATTATATTTCAATTTCACACTGAGTAAGTACATTTTTTTTTATTGTACACCAAAAAAGATAACTAATTGATAATTTTATTTATGTATTTTTTGTAATATTGGGAAAATCTCATAATATTTCAGAGCAGACACAGTACTTTCAGTAGAAGACAACCGAACAGTTTGACCACATCCAGTTTTTTGCAAGATCATCTAAAATCCCCAAGTAAAATGCAATCCGACACCTGTGTCTTATATAAAGTTTCTGTGATCACAGGTAATAAACAAAACTGTGGAACAAAATCCAAGGTAACAAATTTCACTGCTTTCTTTTTTCCTCACTTTTTGTTTTTTTCCTTTTTATTTTCTTTTTCCTTTTTCACTTTTCTTGTCTTTTCTTTTCTCTTTTTCTCTCTCTTTTTTCTCTCTCTTATTTCTCTTTTGTCTTTTCATTTTCCTTTTTTATTTTCTTCCTTTTCTTTCTTTTTTCTCTTTTCTTTCTTTTCCTTTTCTTTTTCTTTAACTTTTTCTCTTCTTTTCTTTTTTCTTTTTTTTCATTTCTGTTTTTTCTTCTCTTTTCTGTTTTTCTTTCCTCTTTTCTGTTTTTCCTAATTTTTTCTGTTTTTCTTCTCTTTTTTGTTTTTCTTCCTTATTTCTGTTTTTTGTTTCCTTTTTTCTCTTTTCTTTTTTCTTTACAGATTTTCAGGATTACAATGCTAAACTGTAAATCAAAAGCTGCATATTTTTCTTCACTTTTCTTTTTGATGTATTCATCATCATATTATAGATAATGGATTTTTAATAAAGTATGTTGCTTAATGTTTGATAGATATTGTCCTATAAAAGCCAATTTATTATCATTTTAAACCATGAAAATAACTCTGTCAGAAATCAATAAAGTTAATTTTTTGAGAATACAGATTAAGTATTCTCAAATTTAATTAGTATACTTGTGGTGATACCGACCAAACAAAAGCGATGAACCGGATGTGTGCTCTCTCACAACTAAAAGTCAAATGAATAAAAATCGTTGTGCGCATCCAAATTCGTGCAGATGTTCCGGTTGAAAAATAAAGATTAATCAAAGATCAAATTACCAATTTTATTTATCAGCCAATGAGAAGCCCGGATCCAAATACAAGGATGAAATTTGAAAGTTGAGCCAGTTGATCCAACAATGCTGCTATAAAAAGCAGAGACTAAGCATAAAAAAAACAGACAGGCACAGACAGAAGAGAAGATAGTAATTAGTTTCTTCCTTGACCTATGTCAAGCTGCTACTATGCTCGCCTTCTTCTTCCTTCTTCTTCAGCACCTGTTCTCAAAGTACTAACTGACCCTTTCTAAGACATTCCACACAAACCAACCCACTGACTCATTGACCTTAGAAATGGCAACTTGAAAATGAACATTTCCTTTTCTTTCAGATCATCATACCTTCCATGAACTCTTTTACCTCAGTTGAACTTTTATTTCAAGCATTACTTATTTTGTAAAACATTGATTGAAATGTATATATATATGTATAAGTGTTATTTTACACTCAAAAATTGCCTTTCTTGAATTTATGAATTATAGTGGGCTATCTTCCCACAATGCCAAATTCCGTTAACATGCTACGGAATCCTACTACCCCTCACTACAAATGAAATAATAGAAGAGAGACCTGCTATATACTCAATGCAAGAATCCCTACAACTTAACAATACCTTATGATAAGCTTCCTCATTTATGGCTTAAATTGGGCAACAAATCACTTGATTGTAAAGTGCTGCACATTACGATCATCAAAGAATGATCAAGCAAGTTTTTATTTACGGCTTAATTTTTTGGAAAAGTACCTTAAGAATTTTATATTTTCAACAAGTCTGATCGCCTTCTACTTTTGAGGTGAGACATAAATTTTATATATATGGAACAGAGACAAGATTGTCAGGAGTGTATTATTTACCTTTCAGCCAAAGTGTGGTAAAACAAACAAATAAAAAAGGGTGTAATTTAAATATACAAGAGATTCCTTGGGAAAAGGAAAGTTTACAAAGTTTATGTTAGTTCATTTCTGTGATAATGAAGTTCTTAGTGAAAGTTCAAAGAGAATCAGTTTTCCTAGGTTGGTTGTTGTGTGAGTGTGGTGCAGTTGTCAGATCTTAATTAGGTACAATAAAAAAACAAAAAACAGTGTATTTAGCTGAAGTAAGTATGAGAACTACTGAATGTGGTAGATATGTTAGGGAACTAGTTGGACACAGAATCTGGATATTATTATGTT
Source organism: Ascarosepion bandense (assembly GCA_037127315.1). Classification (NCBI taxonomy): domain Eukaryota; kingdom Metazoa; phylum Mollusca; class Cephalopoda; order Sepiida; family Sepiidae; genus Ascarosepion; species Ascarosepion bandense. The sequence continues at coordinate 591,776 of JBBBDQ010029493.1, forward strand.
TTGGACAGAACACAGAAGCCTTTGCTGTGTCAGTCTATGTTGCCTTCCGACAGGTCAAAAAAAAGCTTACTCTTTAGTTACATGACCTTCTTGTTACTACAAGATCATACAGTATCTTATTTAGTACACACCCCCATTGCTTAATATTAATGATCCTTGTTCACATGAAAATAAACTACAATAAATTTTATTTAGAATTTAACAGAAAAATAATGACAATCTTTGTTGCCAAGTAAAAAACAATGATATTCTATTTGGTTGAAAGATTTCAAATTATAAAGAATAATAGAAATTTGAAACAGTATAGGTTTTATTGATGAAACAGCAGAAAAATATATTCTATTTAATATATATATATATATATATATATATATATATGTGTGTGTGTGTGTGTGTGTGTTAACATATCTGTGTATGTTAATGTATATATATATATACGTGCTTGAATATTTGAGTGGAAAGTCTGTTTATTTCATATATATATATATATAGTTAAACAGTACATTATAATTTCCACTGGACTTAATTGTTTGAGAAATTGTTTAGAAAATATCTATTTTCCAGCAGGAATCGAACCTGCATATTCTCAACACCAGGGAGATGTCATCTTTAGATCAGATATTTCTTACCAAAACAACTCATGAAAGATTCCATGATAGACAAGATTCAATATAACCTTTATATAATCATTCTCCAGATTCATTCTATCAAACAATTAATATCTGCTCAGATTGTATCAAATGTAAACAGACTCAACTGAAGGTAACATTTATATGGAAATTTATGAAACTGGCATTAGCCGACGTATTTAAATTTTATTTGTTTAACATTATTATTTTTAAATAGATACTTGTATTTTAATGTTGTCTGCAACTTCTAACAACCCCTATATATGTGTGTGTTAACCTATATTTGTGTGTGTGTGTGTGTGTGTGTGCATGTGTGAACCTATATGCTTGTATAAATGAATACTTGTCTGCATCTATCTGTATATATATATGCATGTATGTGTATATTTCAGCTGTTTTATTCTTGTATATATAATGTTTATATTATATGGACGTATAGTGAGAATCATACTGCATATATCAGTAAAAATTACCTGTGTGTGTGTGTGTGTGTGTGTGTGTGTGTGTGTGTGTGTGTGTGTGTGTCTGTGTGTGTGTGTCTGTGTGTGTATGCGTGTGTCTGTGTGTGTACATGTACATGCTAAATGTCATTTCCCAGACAAAACAGCTATGAAAGAGAAAAGAAGAAAATGGTTGAACTAGAAATCCTAGTTAGAAAATTCTGACATTTATTTTGATGTCAATATGTTTTGAAAAATGTTATTGGAAAAAGATAGAAATAATGGACTATTGCCATATAAAATACAGTAGTATATGTTTAAGTTAGATGCATTAGTGTTAATAATGTTTTTAAGCATTGTAAGGTATTTTTGTTGCTATTGAAAACGTTTTCTTTATTTAACATAAGGCTACAGTTAGAAAGCATACTATGAACTTGTTTCCATTATTGAATAAAAAGAATTAGAAAAAAAAATTACAAAATATGAGAATAAACTGAAAAGTATTCTCTTAGGTAAATCATTAATATGAAACAGAAAAAGGTTTGGCCTAAGAAGCGGGCATTGGAGGATAACTGCATTGATCTCATAGGCCTAAGAGGACTGGCCATTAACAGCTACCTTAATAGGCCTACCTCTTAGAAAGGACTTGATAACTCTTCCAGTAATTCTTTAGCTGGATAACTTTTAGCAACCCCTATACTACACTTTGTCAAAGGCCTTCAATAAATCTGATGTCCTCATGATGTATGTAGTGTCTAATGCCTCACTGATTCTGTGAGTAATCAAAGTTTGGATATAAGTGGTGAACCAAGCAGATGGAAATCTATATTGTTCATCACTCAAGACATTGTAGCTGAGGTGATTGATAACCTCATTGTTGATTATAGCTTCAAGGAGTTTGCTGATGACACTGAGAAACCTGATTGAGATGTGGATTTTTTAAAAACTTATACTTCCATAGACTTGGGAAGGATTTCTCTTTCAGATAGCAATTAAATCATTTTACTAAGAATAGAGATGACTCAGGGGCAATATTAAGGACAGCCACTGGTATTTTGTCTGGACTGGTGACCTTTTTAGTGTCAAGGCTTCCCAAGCTGTGATAGAAATATTACTAATTTTGTGCTCTATGAAAGGAATTAATGTAATGTGGAGTTAGAGGCAAAGATCTTTTTGATGAGTTTTGACTTATCTGATGAGGATAAGATAATCTCAGAGTTATTATGATAATAAGCATTGATCCTTTGAAGAATTTGGTTAGAGATTTTCCTAAACTCACAGTTATTTGCTTCTGACCTTGACTTGGACTGCTTGTGCATAGCTGCACTTTGCATTTTCTTAAACTCTCTTGCAATGATTGTGGGCAGTTCTGAATGCAGCAAGAATCCTAATAAAATGTTTCATGTGATTGATATTGTAGTACTGATTATAGTGAGCTATAGCTGCAGCATATTCTGGAATGAACCAGGGCTCACTGTTTGATTTTTGTTGCTTTTCTGCGGTATAATCCTTTCTGTGCCAGATAGATTTCATTCAGAATTAACGAAAGTACTTGAGGCTACATATTTGAAAAATGCTGAGAGAGGAGTTTCCACTGCATAAGATCTGAAGTTATTCAAGTCTCAGGTGATGCCTTTAGTTTAACATCAACATTAACACTGACTTTGTGGTGAATACTGAAGTTGCCACAAATATGAATGCTAGCTGAGTGATATATAGAGAGGATATTATCAATTTGCTCAGCTATTTTGTGAATCATTACAATTACATCATCCTTTGTGTTGTGGATCTTTGTCACCAAATTGTTGTGGATCTTCACCGCCAATTTGTTGTGGAGTTGTGGCAAAACTTTGCCACAAAGTGTCCGGTTTGTGCTGGAAGTAAGACATGAAACAAGAAGGTAGGTTCAAAACAGTGTATTAGTATCACAAGAAACATGATATTTAAAGGAAGTGTTAATAATAAGTAATATAGAAATAAATAAGTTTGAAGGTATTATTACGCTGCCTGACTAGTAGCTGTTGTTAACTGCTCTCATTAATTACTGTACTCAACTGCCAACCTGACTGCTTGTAACTACTCGTAACTGCTCTTCAGAAGTCACACAGGTAATCTATATGTAGCAAGAGGATGAGCCCATTTCTCATAGGAGGGCAGTATAACACATAAATGATAGGGAGTGAAGATGAAAAGGGTACTGTTTATGCAAAAGCACATGAATGTGAAATCAGGGTCCTTGTTTTGGGTGTTGCTTCCACATTTGAACCCATTCTTTATATAGATGCCAAGTCTGTAGAGATTTTGAAGGTTATGTTAGTGAGTTTCTACACTGGGATAGATTAATACTATGACCCAGCCACACTTGATCTCAGGCTGTATACTGCATGCGTTAACTGGCTGTAACTTAGTTACACCTGAGTCTGCAACTGTTTCGCTTCCACCCCCAGGTAATTGAAGATGTCAAATGATTGGTCAAAAGTTTTTACTTCCTCTGCTACATTGTGATTTCTGATTTCAGAGAAAGCTATGGACCCGTAAAAAAAGGACAGTTGTCTTCATGCTGCATACCTCAACAACTGAAAATCAAGAAGCAGTTGGGTGCATAATGCTGAACAACGGGAAACAGACAAGAACAAAAAAATAACAAAACAGTAATGAAGGTCAATCTATGTGGACTAATGATTATATTGTAACTCTTTGTACAGCAAAAGAGAGAGAGAGAGAGAGTAAAAAATAAAATTAAAAGAAAATACAATCCAACATTTTTCAGTCCACAAATTACTGCTGCTACTATGTCTGTTGTTGTTGAAGTAATACAGTCTTTATGCTCCCCTCTCCTAGAGCAGTGTACATGTTACTAGTATGGGGAGAGAGAGAGAGAGAGAGAATTTTCTCGTGTCTTCACTCCACACATTTCGAGTGAGTCTCTCGTCTCTCTGACGTATCTGTAATGATCTCTCTTGATTTTCAAATCGGTTGTCTTTTTGTTGAAACCATTTCAATATGGCGTGAGGTGGTAAGTGATCAGAATGTTTCTCCATTAAAAATTTAACGTCAGCTTTGTATATCTGGCTTAAATCCCCCACTTACGGTTTTGAACCAATGTCTGCAAGTCTGGAGACATGACTCTGTTGATTTTATACATTCACCTGTCAGCATTAATTACAATTCCATCCTTACATGAGTGGTCTTCTTCCAAAATCAACTGGTAATTTCTATTTTCAATCAATCCTTTATCACTTCTGAGAGAGTAAGGGAGAGAAACAGACAAACAAGGAAGAAAGAAACAGAATTCCCTCCCTTATGCAAGGCCAGTTGGTCATTGTTAAATTGTTATCATTTGATAACATTTTTGTGAATGCATTGTTTCACTTTTCTTTTACCTCCTGACCACCTCTGTGCTTATTTCTCGCTTACTCTCTCTCTCAGCCCTTCCTAAAAAGAAGACAAAAAATATACACACAGAGATATTCTCTAAATATCTATTCAGGGGTTTGGATCCAGGGTCTGTATTGACAGATTCTGGATCCAAACCCCTGGTTTAATGTGTATGTACAAGGAACACTTACAATGTTACAATACCAGTTTCAGACAGAAACAAGAGCTCAGGTTTGACCTTGTGAAGATGGTATTAAACTTTTGGAACTTTTGGAACATAGGTTCCTCACACTGGTGTTAGAGATGGTGAATCTGGAATCTAGTTTTGTTTTGATTTGATTCATTTTTATGTTTGTATATCAGATATTGGTATAGATGAAGTCAACTTGGATTAAATTGTCTGAAAGCACAGCCATAAAAGCACCCTTCATCATGAGATTAAAAGGCCCCACCAGAAACTACTGCATGGTCCAGATTCTATTCACAAAATGACAGTTTAATAACCCTAGTATTATATATCTGCAGATAAAATAGACTCCTCCAGAATTATTCTAACCTGACTATTAGACAGATAACACCAACCCAGAAAAGCTACCTCTAGTACCATGAAGAAACAGATAACCTAGGAAAGAAGATAATTATGATCAGTCATTGGGACGAGCTCACTCATATGTGTGAACTAAAAGCTTACTGGACAAGGAGGTTACTCAGAGGACAGCAATATTCCTACCTCACATTGGATTGAATATTAACATGAAACAAGACTACATGACAGAGAGCTGAAAACATTGGCTGAAACATATATCATACTGATGAACATAGAAAGGTATAAAGGTACAGAGGTTTAACAGTTAAAATTTTGTGGAACGCCAATGAAGTGAGAAATTTTGAAAATCCAAGTACAGTTTTTTTTATGTACTTAAAGAATCTACCTTATATAGAGAGGGAATAAATAAAAAATCCTTAGCCTAACCAATGTACCTCTTCTAGTTAGGCAAATATCTTGGCATTGTCCATCTGATGACTGAGGAAAAAGAAATTGGCCTACTCAAAATTTTAAACTTCATTCCACTAAGGCCATGGGGTAGGGGTTGGGGTGGAATTAAGTTTAAGACTAGCAAAAGAATACAGTTAAAAGCACATTGAGAACAGGATGAAAATTTTCTAACTTTTGAATAAATTAAACAAAAATATATTAAATACAATAAAAATAAATACAAATAAAATATAAACTTTTAGAGTATGTCAGTTGTTACCAACTGGCCATTTAAAGAAAACAACTTTTAAGTATGTAACATGTAAAAAAAAAAATAAAATAAAATAAATCACAATAGAAGAATTTTGTATCATTTTATGTGACTGTATAATCAGGCCATCTGGTGGCATGTATACATCACTCTTACTTTTAATCACTAAAACAAATGCTATCTCATTCTGACCACATATTGATTATAAATGTCTAAGTCTTTCAGTGGGTTGATATATATTCCATATAATTAGAACATTATACTAGGCCTGCAGGACACCAAGATGCTTTCAAAACTCAATTTGGCTAAAGTATACTATCAAATCCTGAGATCAAATTCACATGACATCTATAACCACTCCTTTCAATCTATATAGATTTTTACTGCACCTTTTTGATTTGCGGCAATGCTTTCAAGCTCTTCTAGACAGTTCTTTGTGAAATTCCTTTTACTTAAGCCTGTGTCAATATGATAGTCAGTCAAGACAAAGAACAGCATAAATCTCATTTACATTGAGTTTTTGAAACATTAAACCACATTTGACTAAAACTAAATGCAGACTAATGCATTTTTGAAATCAACAGTCTGGAATTTTTGTGTCATTTAAACTACAAGGAAGGATATTTCTCTATATTTTTGAGATGAGATATTGCAATTATTTACAATTGAATCCATAATATTGATTTCCAAAAGGTTCAACTTTCAAAGCAAAGCCTTTATAATTAAATAGTGATTAAATGTGATTTTCTGATATTGTTTGCAGCCAATATTTGGTAGTAGATGGTAGGTGAAACCTGAATATAGGAGGAAGTTATATTGACTAATTTTGACTCAATATTATCACATATTAAAAAAATGTCTGAACAATGTGATAATTTATAAATAATCTAAGAATGCTCTACCAAATACAGACAATAAGCATTATAGCAAAGTCATTAAATCAAAGATATTTTTTTCTGTAATAGTAAAGATAATTGTTGATTATTTGCATGTGGAAATATGGTTCTGATACTCATCTTCATTCTTTTATCAGAGAAAGGCAAGTTTTGAGAAAAGACACTTGAGACAGTCTCTTGGTCATTTATGTTTGAATTCACAAAGATTACTTTGGTTTTGATCAGTTGGAACAAAATTGGGGTTCAGAACATCATTCCACTATATTTATTTAGCCTGTCAGCAAATGATCTTTTAAATTTTTAGAGTTTATAAAAATGCAGAATTTTAACTGCCAAAATACTTCTGAAATCAGGAGATATTACAAGTAATAACATTGATTCAGAATCTTACTACTCATTTTCAAACTATATTTTTGATCAGAAGAAATACTTATTTTTCATCAAGAATCTTTTAGTTTAGACTCCTTCCTAAAATAAAAAATATATTCAGAAAACCATTTTTTATGTGAATCCTTCCATGAAGTTCAATGAAGAATAATTTTATCCAAGGTTGGTTTATAATTTATCTTCTTACTATGAACTTATACAAACCAGTATATTAACCTCAAAATGTGTTTGAGGTTACTATTATTATAATATTATTATCTACTAACAAAAAAAATGAATATTCACTCATAACTGTTAAGTAAAGAAATATATATATATATATATATATATATATATAAGATACAGAATTTTGTGTGAAAAGTCATATTTTGTCAATTTGATGTTCAAGATGCAATCAAGAAAGAATTTAGCATCTCCTCAGTGAGATTCAAGTTGGTTAGGTGAAATATTTATTATTCTATTTCCTGCTCTATTGATTGCTTGTTTTTTGTACAGAATACAAATGAACACTATGAGGGTCATGTATGACCAATTAAAGGCAAGGATGTTTGTGTAAGATTTTTAAATTCTTAACAAATTCAGAAATTTAATTTACTGGTGAGAGGGTGCCATTGTAGAACAATGATATATAGAAATTTGGAAAATTCTGCCCACTGTAGACATTGTAGGGTTTAATAGAATATAATATCTTCTTGTTTTTATAACTGTCTAATTTCCACATCCTATGGAAATTAGATGCAGGCCTCCTGCATTCAACAAATTTTAAAAAGGATCACATTGTTATGACTGGTGTTTTCAATTGATTTTAATCACATATATGTCAGCTGCTGTGACTGATAATACCAAGAAGGAATGGTTTGTACTTTTATACTGTATGGCAGAAAGCAAGACAGAGGCAGAGATGATGAATCAAAGCTTATGTTGTATCTAATGGGCTGACACTGAGTAGGCATTTTTAAGATTTGAGTTTGGTGGTAATTTGTTTCTATCTTGTTCATTTTGACCCATATTAGATATTAGTTTTCTAGCTCAGAAAGGTCATTAAAATACTATTTGATATTTTAATTATTTATGATGCGATTTAATGAACTGCATTGTCATTTACAACTAATATTACATTATTAAAATAAAAATTAGAGTAAGAATGTGATGGTAATTTACCCATGAATATATGAACTCATGAAGTAAGCAACAGTTTTTGCTGTGTGGCAGAAGGCTATTCCAGCTGAGGCTGGAATTCAAGTCACCTCTCAGTTGCGTCTCTGTACTTGGGCAGCTTGGTTGTATGTCTGTCCCAGGACGGACATGCAGCCGAGAGAAATTAGACTGTGGGATGTCAAACCCCAAGGGAGCATCCCCCAGGCTTTACCTTTCCCTCGGGAGGGGGCTGAATTTATTGCCCAGCACCTGAGGCATCCCCAAATTTTTCTATGACACTGCCGATAAACCCACCTAAAAATTGACCTTGTGTCGCATCCGTTGCATGGTGGGTGCTTTAGTAAATACTAAAGTCTATTCCAGCAGATAAACTCTGACATCTGGACTAAACAGTCACGTTGGTGAACTTCTCATTTTGTACATGTTTTGTACTACTATTCTTTGTTAATATATTTAACTCGATTTCTTCATGGTGTCTTCAAGGCTACGACAAATTGGTGACGAGGAATCTTAAGGACCCTCGAGGACCCCAAAAGGACTGTGGGGAAATTGTCAATATTGCTTCAACATTAGACGCACGAAATTCTATTTTTCGTTACACTTTGTACTATTCAAGAGTACTTGGCAATCCAGAAAACGAAACCGAACAAAAAAAAAAAAAGAAAGTGTAACTAACTTACACTAAACTTGAACGCGAGCCGCTAAACTACGAGAATTCATGTTTTTTCGGAAGAAAAAATCACTCGATATTCCCTGAATAAGTAAGAAATTAAATTCTTTTTTATTCACTTCAATTAATTTTTAATTGAACCCTAAAAAAAGACACGGACAAACGTGAACGAATTTAAATCCACCATGCTCGAATTTGTTAGGTTCCAACTTGAACAGCAAAACCAACAGAAACTTAAATGGCAAGAGAAACAACTTGAGCAGCAAAAAAGAATAGAGCAACTCCAGCTGGATATACAAAAAGATCGACTTGAAATTCAAAAGCTAACCGAGAAAGAATGACCTGAAATTCAAACGCAAACTGAGAAAGAACGGCTTTAATTTAAAAAACAAACAGAAATCAGACATCAAAAACCCAAAGAAATTCTCCGGATGAGGATATAACGTTCGCCTCCTATTTTAGAAGATTCGAGGATTTATACGCCACAGATTGCATAAATTTGTCCAACTCTAAGAAAGTTCGCCTTCTTCTTCGAAAACTGGGTACCACAGAGCAAACCAAATTTGTGAACAATATTTTACCTCGTAAAACAAGCGAACTAACATTTACTGAAGCAGTTAAACTTCTTACAGAACATTTTAGTTTTAAAACTTCACTCTTTCATAAGGGATGGAAGTGTATGAATTTAACAAGAAAGGATAGTAAAGATTTCACTACATTCGCGTCAGTCGTGAAGAAGCATTGCGACGATTGTAAACTGTTAGAATTGAGTGCGAATAATTTCAAGCATCTGATATTTGTTCATTGACTCGTTTCAGCTAAAGACACTGAAATTAGACGCAGAGTTTTAAATAAATTAGAAAATGAACCAAACCTTGCACTCCAACAAATAGCGGAAAAATGTCAGAGATTCGTAAGCGTACGCCAAAATTCGAAAAATATCGAGGAATCTGGCATAGCTCACATAAAAAAGTACGCTAAAAGAAAAATTTCATTATCCTTCTAAGTCAAACCAATCAAAAAGAAATAACTTGACCCCTAACTCGAGTTTCGGTTGTGGGTTACTACATTGGTATAAGGACTGCTCTTACCGGAATAAAAAATGCTTAAATTATAGCCGTATCGAGTACATTCTCATTGTAGAATGAGAAAAAAAAAGGTTAATATGTGCATAAAAACACCAAATCATATGAACAAGACAATTAAACATTAGAAAATACGTGCAAGTACAAACCCTAAATAAATATATTAAACTACAGTTGGATTCTGGTTCATATTTAACAATCATAGATCTACACACTTTTAAAAAATTAGGAAAACCAACCTTGCTAAGAACTAATAAAATGGCTAGGTCTGTGATAGGAGAGAACTTATCACTAATGTAACTTTTCAAGGAAGGACGTTAAAACTAAAAACATTCGTTTTAAAGAATATATAAAATTTGTTCGACACAAACTGGATGGAGAAATTTAAGTTGTGTGATATGCCAATTAATTAATTTTGTCAAAAATTCAAAGACCTTATCACCGAGGCAAATAATCTAATAAAAGATTTAAAAGAAACTTTTCTCGAAGTTTTTTTTTTTTTTTTTTTCTGGGTGGTCTTAGTCGGTGTAATAAGATGACGGCAAAATTCGAGTTAAAAGATGACATCCAGTCAGTGTTTAAGAAAAAACAAAATGTGCCTTTCACCTCTTTACCACAATTAAATGAAGAAATCGACAGACTAGAAAGTTCCGGTGTCTTGTCGAAAATTGTGTACAGTCAGTGGGTTTCACCGACTGTCTATGGGAAGAAGAAGTCAAAGGAGATCCGGGTCTACGCCAATTTCTCGACGAGGTTTAATGCGGCACTCAAAGACCGGAAGAAATTTTCGCCAAACTAAATGGAGGGAAAAGTTTTTCATAAATCGACCTCAGTGACGCCTATCTTCAAATACCGGTGGAGAAAGAATGTTGTAAGTTGTTTTGTATCAACACCCATCGTGGGTTGTACAAGTTCGAACGTCTACCGTTCGGAGTAAAGGTTGTGCCGGCAATTTTCTGACAATTTATGGACACTATGATGAACGACCTTGACTTCGGTTGCATATTTGGACTACATATTAATGATCAGTCGAAATATAGAACAGCATAAGGAATATGTTCATAAAGTATTCTCAAGAATTCAGAAGTCAGTCAGCCATTTAAGTGCCATACGTGATACAAGCTTGGGCGATCATGTCTCGAAAGAGACATGACTGACTGGGCCGAAGATTATCCCGCAACAGACTGGTTGACAGCCAAGGCTATAGAACCCAATCTGTTCTATTATTTAACCCATTACTGGAGGAAATGGGCGGACTAATACCTTTCCCAAGGGTATTTTTACGTAAAAGAATGCAATAAATTCAACTGGAATTCGAAATCGGCACCCTGATTTTTTGTTCCGATTCGATATCCACTGCACCACAACACACAAAGGGGTTCAAATTGAAAGAGTCTAAACGCGACCTTTTTATAGAGAGGATTAAATACTTGGGACACATTATCACTAAAGAAGGCATAAGACCAAATCCAGAAAGGGCTACAGCAATCAAGGACATGTCAGCTCTTGAAAATGTCTCTACCTTACAAAGTTTCTTAGGACAGGTATACCTGGTAGTAGTGAGTTAACGTGCTCCGTTAAATGAACTTTAAGAAAAGACAAGGACTAGGAGTGGACACCTGAATGCCAAGAAGCATTCATCAAAATAAAGGAAATCTTGACGTCGGACTTGTTTCTCACCCGCTATAACTAAGACCTGGACATTATAGTTGCCAGCGACACCAGCTCGTATTTCATTGGAGCATGTATGATGCAAAAGATGCCAGATGAATCTCACAAACCAATAGCTCATGCGTCGAGAACATTTACTCACGAATTGAGGAGTAGTTAGGAATTATTCTCGCAGTAACAAAGTTTCACCGGTACATTCACAGTAGACACTATATTACAGACGGACAGTAAACTGTTACTGACCATCTTCGGTTCTAAAAAGGTCTGCCTGTGCATACAACAAATAGGCTGCAGAAATAGGAACAACCCTTTAAACTTATAACTTTAAAATGGTTTTCCATAGACGGTCGTTCTAAAAAAAACTCTGTCATGCCGACAGACTGTCCAGATTAATCCTGAAACACACAAAACCTCTTGAAGATACTGTGATTGCTTCTCTTCGAACAGAAGGAGAATTTCAAACCACATTATGCAACACAGTAAGGGAACTCCTTGTAACTCTCGACAAAATCAAACAAGAAGCTCTATATAATGAGTTTATCAGGAAAACCAAAACCAATATTTGTAAAAAAGACAAATAGACTTAAGATATTTTCTCTCTTTGTGAGCGAGTCGTAATTCCCACCACACTACAAAGAAGAATTCTGAAAGATTTCCATGCCGGCCTTCCAAGTATTATAAGGATAAAAAGCATTATACGCAGTTATGTATACTGGTGGAACATGGATAAGGATATCAAAAACATCGTTAAATCCTGTATAGGCTGTGCCTTGGCAGCTAAGGCACCTCCAATCAAATATAGTCCTTGGCCCAAAACGAACCGACCATTGTCTCGAATTCATATAGATTTTTTCAGGCCGGTTGAACGGATTCTACTATCTTATTGCAATAGATAGTTTTTCTAAGTGGCCCGAAATTCTTAGATGTAGAAATCCTACTACAGAAGTGACAATCAATTTCCTAGACGAACTGTTCGCCAGATTTAGAGTAGTCGATTGTTTAGAGTCAGACAATGGGACACAATTTACTCCCGGCGATTTTAATCGTTTTTGTGAGAACTTCCAGATGAGTCATATCACTATCGCTCCATATCACCGAAGATCTAACGAACAAACCAAGCGTTTCATTGGCACACTGAAAAGAGCCTTCAAGAAAGCTAGGGGTACACCCACAGAAAAAGCCCTACAACAGTTCCTTCAGGTGTACAGAATCTCGTCCAACGACAACACACCATTATCATTACCTCCAACCGCCTAAAATCAGGTCTGTGTTCGACAAGCTACTTGTCAAACAAAAAAAACTCGGACGAACAAATACAGTACCTACAAAACGATACCAACACGGATAAGTTTTTTTTCCGGGTGTTTCGGGATAATAAATATTTCTGGGAAATGAGTACAGTTAAGAAAAGAGTAAGAAATATGGTCTACATAATTAAAGGCCCCAGTTTACTCACAAAAGACATTTAGACCAAATCAGGAAACGCATGTTGGACGATGCTAACAGCGGTCCTCCTGAAGATAAATAAATCATGGATGTTATTTACAATACTTTTGACATGCCAATTCCGCAAGCGGTGCTGGAAAATCACCGTTTAAGAAGAAAAATAAAAATGACGGATTTTATCGTCGTTAATCTAAAGAGAAAAAAGTATTAATATACTTAGTAGGGGCGTGTTTTGGTAATTTACCCATGCACACATGAACTCTTCTAACTATAAATAAGCAGCTGTTTCTGTTTTGTGGCAGAAGTCTATTCTAGCAGATAGGTCTGACAGCCGGACCAAACACTCACGCTGTGGCCTTTTCATTTTGCATATGTTTTTTACTACTGTTCTTTGTTAATGTTTTTGTTTAACTTTATTTTTTCTTTTTCTTTTTTTTTTTTTTTATTTCTGGCCTCTAACAAGGCCACAACAAAGAAACAAATAAAAATTACAATAAAAATATAAGTAATACTATATATATATATAACACCTAATGAGCCAGACGAACCTACCTAGGTTTCACCTAAATGGATCGTTATGGAAAGTTGGCCAGCTTTCCCTGACGATCCGTTTAGGTGAAACCTAGGTAATAGATAACATCTAATGAGCCAGACAAACCGTCTGGCTCATTAGATGTTATCTATTTATTTCGCTCTACCTCTGTAGTGAGCGCTTTCTGTTAGATGATTACTCGTATCGGAGTTTTTTCTTTGGGCTTCGTGCTGATCTCGGTCCGAACACTTTTGACTGACGTTCATGTACTAAGCTCTTTCTTTTTTTAAAACCATATTTTCCTTCCGAAGTTTTCGAGGAAGGTTTTCGACGCGAGTATAATTATAGTTTCGTTTATATATATATATATATATATATATATATATATATGTGTGTGTGTGTGTGTGTGTGTGTGTGTGTGTGTGTGTTATCCTACGTTGGTGACACGACTCAGTTTCATGCATTGTGCAATCATCAGGTACATAATTTAAGCGCTGTGCCTGAAACTCCGAGTTGTGCTACCGACATAGGATAATATGTATATATTATTAATATGTAATTAATAGTTTTCTTATACTACATTCATTACTGTCATATTAACACCTGATTAATACTTTTATGCATGTAGGTATACTTGAGTGTATACCAATATGCATATTTATTAATTCACACATCTATCTATCTATCTATCTATCTATCTATCTATCTATCTATCTATCTATATATATATATATATATATATATATCTAAAAAAAACTCATAAATACTAATATTTCTCCGACAGACTCTAACAAAAGAATTAAGTTCATTATATATTACACTAAATCCACTACATCTAATTCATTTGTCCGCAACGACTCTTCCCCCACCGTTAGTGATTTGCAAAAAACCAATGTAGTATATAACTTCATATGTCCATTTAGAGAATGTATCTCTAACAACCTCAATAATATCTACATCGGCCACACCACAAATTCGCTCTCACGGCGTCTGACGTTGCACTTAAATAAAAATTCAAATATATTCCGTCATTTAGAACAACACGGTTATCAACGCACACTTCTGAGAAAAACGCTTGTTGATAACACGTACATACTCAAACAAGAAAATAATAAGCAGAAACTAAAAATCCTCGAAGCACTCTACATTAAACAGTTTAAACCTGGTTTGAATACAATCAATTTCGATATTTCCAACAACGTACTCAAAGGTCTGTAATCAGACCAGGGACCACAACACCACTATTTTGTCACTGTCTTCGGCCATCCGCCACGGTAGGGATGGACTTATATTTTCAATTCAATTATCTTTATTGTTAATAGCTTAAATGTTCTATGTTTACTGTGTGTTATTATTTACTCTTTGATAATGGCTTATGTGAGCCGAAAGCTTAGACCCGATAAAAAATTCAACAAATACTGTGATTTTTTGTTGTCTTTTAACGACATCACCATCAAGTATATCAGACGGTATGAACGGATCCTACACAAAATTAATAGACAAAACTTGTCTATATTATTCAATGAAACCTGCATTAATATATATATATATATATATATATATATATATATATATATATATATATATATATATATATATATATTTAGTATATCGAGGCAGCAAGTAATTTTCTAAACATATTCTATTAAATATAAGAGACAATGAATGTCTATTATGTTTAATCATGAGCCGTTCTAAACGTATTTTTGCTTTAATTTCAGTTGAAAATAAAGACAAAAATTCTCCAACATTTGGATAATTATTTATTGGTTTTCTTCTAAGCTTTCGGCTCACATGAGCCATCTTCAGAGAGGTAGTTTAAACTGAAATATTATAAAATCCACCATCACCGATGATTTTATTTTGTGTTGATATAAAACTCCGCTTGGCAACGGCAATAGTTACCAAAAATAATAAACGCAGTTCTTAAGTTTTCGATGCGGTTTTATGACGTCACACCGCGGGATAGCGCGAAATGACAACAAAACCATCTAGTCAAATGCAATGTAATATGTTATTTCCTGTTTTAAAGTTGATTTTATTGAGTGTTGGTTGTTTTGATTTGATGTACATGGCCTCCAATATCTGCAGGTTCCTCTTACTGTGTGTATGAGTAAGGATCACCGTATTGTTGACCAAAATCTGTCTGATATTACCTACATGTTTATGTTTTTCAGAGAAATGTTGTTTAATAGTACTCTGAACAGAAAGATGACATGTAAGTCTACGGGAGAGCGTGGTTGTAGTAAAACCAATATATGTACTAGATTTTTGATTAGTATCAGAGATGCAATCTCTGAATGGGCATGTAAATTGGTACACTACACTGGTTTTTTGGAAAGAATTTAGTTTAGTGCTTGTTGGGTTATTATAGACTATGAGGTCAATTGTTTTAAACTTTTAATAATATATAATGAGTTTAATTTGATTATTACTATCCACTGGTTTAACATTTCTACGTATTATGTTTTTGAGAGTTTTTTCATCTTGTTTATAATTATTATGTATTTGGTTGCAATAGTATAAGTTAATAGTGTTATGTTTATTTTGATGTAAACCATTATTATTAATATTATCATTATTGTTAGAGCTATTGTTAATTTTGTTGAGATACATTTTAATTTGTTGATCAATAACGGAGTTAGGGAATCCATTATTGACTAGTGTTTGCTTAATGTTGTGTAATTCTTTATAAAATATAGATTTGGAAGAAGATATGGGATACATATTTTTTTTATTAAAATAAGCACACAATCACAATAGAACATTCTAGATAAATTGGATCAAAACAGCAGTAGAATTTAGATTACATTTTTATATTTCTCAACCAATCAGCTAAAAACTTAGAATAAGAACATTCTAGAAAAATAGGCTTAGAAGTAATTAATACAAAAATATTTAGGCCCCAAACAAAATAGTAAAATAATAAATCTGATTGGTCAGTAAATGTTTTCACACCCTAATGTTAGGAAGATTAGTTGATCCACTATTAATGTATATAATACACACAGTTAGAAAGAAAAGTGAGTCACCAAGCAGTCACCAAGCAGGCCATTAAGTCCGCATGCCACCGTATACTTTGCCGGCCATGTCATTTCTTCCATGCCAAAAGTTCGTGACCTCGCTCCAAGGACCTTAAAAAGAATAAGCCGACAAACTTTCTTTGAGCAACGCGACACGTTGTCGCCAACTGTAACGCACCAAAATGTAAGTAGGAAAGGCTTATTTACAGACTCTGATAATGCAAACATATACACGTTTTTGGACAAAAATTAACTTCTTGCCAAGTTTATATTTCTCAAAAAGGCAATTTTAGAATCATGTATTTTGTTGGTTTCTACATACCATTTTATTTGTCACAGAATAAATTGTTTGTTGTTGAATGTCCGTTGTAATTTATTCCTTCACTTTGCGCGATTGCAAAATTGAGTGTTGTATTTGTGGGGGAAATGATCAACATACAACCCAGCAAATACCAAATCCCCCACAAAGATATCATTTGTGTGCGTTGAAGTAAGTTTTTTATAACAGCTAACTTATATCGTTGGGGGCATTCACTATTATAATTAAGAAGACACGAATTGTCTCTTATATTTAATAGCATATATATATATATATATATATATATATATATATATATATATATGTGTATATATATATATATATATATTGTTGTGTCCAAGTGAAAGGTTTAAGAAATAGCAAAATCAATGTTTATCCGCAACCACGGACGGTCGGTTTTAGGACAGGGACTGAATTTTATCGGGGAGCTTTAGCAGCCAAAGCACACCCTTTGCACGATCTTACAGTGTTTTCAATATCTTTGTCCATGTTGGTCCAGTAGACGTAACTCCTCATCAAAATCTTCATTCATGAAGTTCCCGAATGATCAACATGGAATTCCTTTAATGTTCTTTTCTGTAGTGTAGATGTGATTTCTCCGTTCATTAGAATGTCGTTACAGAGTAAACATATTTTTTGTCCTTTACTTCCTTTATGAACTCGTCATCAGACGCTTTATCCATTATCTCGTCAATTATTATAGAAAGTTCCCTGACAGTATTCCACAAGGTACTATTTATTTCGACCTCTGTTCTTATGGCAGCAATGACTGCGTCTTTCAGGAGTTCAGCAAACTTAGCTATCAATCTAGCCAACCCGTCAACATGACAGATTTTACTGGATGGGAGTAAACTCCATTTTGTAGTTATAATTAAGGAGAATGGTTCCCCATCTTTGCTGTCTATTAGCTGTATGTGTTGGCAGACCCTTTTTTGATCCAAAGATAGCAAGGAATAAACGACAGTCTGTCTGCAGCAAAAATACTTTCCATGAATAAATCTATGAAATTTAGTCACTGCAAAAATGATTCCTAAGGCTTCCTTTTCTATTTGCGAGTAACTTCTTTCAGCTGGTAATAGCGTCCTAGATACATGGGCAATGGGCTTTATTTTAACTTGTGTAAAATGCACGCCCTGATGTCGTATGAGCTAGCATCGCTGGCTAAAATTAGGTTCGGATCGTAATGAGTCAGGAACAGATCTCTTTTATTTGCTCAAATGCTTACTGGCATTTGGTTGTCCATTCCTACTCTTTATCGTTTCTCAATAATTCATTAAGTGGAGCTCTCAAATTGTGCATTTTTCGGACAAAACCATTGTAATAATTGGCAAGACCTAAAAATCTTTGGAGAGCCGGCACATTTTCTGGTGCTGGTATATTTTTTATTGCCGATGCCATATCTGAGTCAGGACGTCTTCCGTTATTGTCAATTATTTCCCCAAGTACTTAATCCCCTCTAAGAAAAATTCACACATCCCGCCTTTTAATATGAATCTGTAATCTTGGATTCTCACGAACACCTGCCAGACGTGCGATTTGTGTTTCTCGACACTCTCGCTTTTTATTATTTTTTATTTTATAGGCCACCGCAAAAATCCAAACATTTAACATCGTGTCCATACCTGTTCAAAAATGGAAGGGGCGACCTTAACCCCGAACGGAAATCTCAAAAATTTGTATAAACCCTTGTGTGTGTTTATGCAAAAGAGCTTCGATCATTCATCGTATCGGGTATTTGCAGATATACGTCACTTAATCTTAGAAAAATATTTCCCTCCACTGAGCTTAGCAAATATCTTCTCTGAACTTGGAAGGGGATAATGGCGATCCTTTAGGCCCCTGTTCAGCCCCGTAGAGAGCACATACACGAATTTCTTTGCTCTTTTTTAAAAATACGTTGTGGGAGATTCACTATATATTCAACTCCTATTGCCTCAATTCGATTCGACTCCTCGTCAATTTGATTTAACGAGGCAAATGGAACATTACGGTTTTTCTTAAAAACTGTGTTTACGTCTCGCTTTAAGTCAAACTTAGCAGACTTATTTTTTTGTCTTTTCCTAGTCCTCCAATGAAAACGTCAAATTTTTTTAAAGTTCACCATTCTGCTTTCTTTGTCAGTCAAATTTTCGACTTTTTTTCACATAATGAATTAAAAGGTATATCTCAAAGTTGAAACTGTTCTAACCAATCAGTCCCGAACAAATTACCTGTATTCTTTAGTTTTAAAGTTTTACCTTTGAATGACACGTTCGTTATGAGTTCGCCCATAAACTTAATAGTATCGCCAGTGTAGGGGCCCCGGAGATGTTTATCAAATTGGCCTTGTGCCAAACACAACCGTAGTCCCCACAATTCAGAAAGTTGAAAGAATAAAAGTGTTTTGTTTGTAAAATAAGTGAAATTTTATCAACTGAACAGATTAACAAAGTTGTAAGAAGTAAAATGTTCAAATAGAAAATGTACGTAGTTAAATGTTCCAGAGTAAGGAGTTAAATGAATCCAGAGCTTTTAGTTGTAGATAGCAGAATGTGTGTATGTAGAAAGATTAACAGATTATTAATAATAATGGCGAGCGAGAAAGTGAAAAGGAAAGTGAAGCAATAAAGGAAATTGTACTTATCAGACGTTAGTTTTTAGGAGTTAGTTGAAGATGTCTTCTTGTTGTTGTTTCTTTGGCGGCGAGTGAGTGAAGACGAAGAAGGGAAAATAGGAAGGAGAGGAATAACGAATGTATGTCGACGAGACATGTAAGTTTCGGCGTTTTGAAATCTCTCCCTTACATTGTGACGAGATTCTTATCAGATCCCTGCTCCCATCGGACTGCCTTTGGCCGGTCAAGAGATGTAGATAAGTACTTAAATCAGGTAACGTGGTCAACTTCAGCCGCATACTTATTTTTTAGGTGTTAAGAAAATTTGACAGGGGTCATAGTTCAATTTACTATTTCCTATCTAATCAAAATTCAGAATCTAAATTTTCACACCGGCTTGTGAAATTTGCCTTGGTCTATTTTGTTTTAATGTTTTTCATTAATTATAAATACGTCTGAACTCTTATATTTTTGTTAAATATTTGTGCTTCAATATATTTCCTGTTATGACTTTTTAGTACATCAGACTTGGTAAGTTTTACAAATTCTTTTTGTCTTGTTCTTAATCCTACAGTGGGAACTTTTGCGTCCCAATTTATCGCAATTAAAATATTTTTTATCTTTGAAAGGACAATCTCTATACCAATATAAATGACCACACACGAAACATGGTCTTGACGGCAAAGTAACTTTATTATTTTTTAGCTGACTCTTTTTAATTTTTCTTTGGTGTATTTTTTGATGTGAGCCACGCTACTCTGTTCGATGTTGCTCGAATCCTCTTTGACGTTCACAAAACATTGGCAATCTTTGGCAACTTCCTGTAAAGTAACGTCAAATTCGTTTTCAAGCTTGTTGAGTATCCTACGACGTATTTCGGCGTCTTTCGCTGAAATCAAACACTGAACGAAAATCAATCATTTAAAATTATTGGCGCTTAAATCTGCCAATTTGAAATAATCGCTGTGTTGACTACACTCGCGAAAGTAGTATAATCTTTGTCTGTTTGCGGGTGAGATTCATGCATTTCCGACGCTTGTGCAACAGTGATGCCTTTGGAGTGAAGAATTAATGATTGAACCCTCTTTAAATTTCTAGTCGGTGGTTTTCTTAGGTAAAACAAACTTAGTATATTCTACTGTGCTTAATTTCCTGAGGAATAGGGGAACCTTTTTATAGTCAGCCCAACTTGCACAATCCGTATTGTATAAGCCCTCGTAACGTTTAAAGTACGAAGCGAATGTAATTTCTTATTCAGGTGTAAACGTGAAGTTTTCAGTTGCACTTCCATATAGTATTTTGAGAGAACGCGTTTCCACTGTCCTAATTTTGGCTTTTGATGGATATATTATGCAAGTGCCTTTGCTCATTCTGTGTTTGAAGGAGTATTTCTTCAAGTTTCTGTTGTCTAACCTGAATTCCAAAGTGCAATTCTTCAAATTCTTCTGGTATTCTTCTTGTTCTTGTTGGAATTTCTCTTGTCTTTCCAAATATTTCTGTTCCAACAGTAGTTGTTATTCCTGTTGGTGTTTCATCAACTCTAGCATTGCACTTTTAAATTCATCCGTTTTACTACGGTGGTACGTAAAATAAGAAATGAGAGGGGAAATTTTTTCTCCTTACCCTCTTAACCAACAATAAGTCTGTTTGACTTGTACGATTCTTTTACTGAAAAATTTAAAAGTGGGAGAGGGGGTAAATTTTGACTTTACCATATCAGCGAAAACAATAAGTCTGCTTGGCTTGTACAGTTCTTTTTGTGACTTGATGGAATGGAAAAAAAAGTTTCACCAACCTTCTTATTAACCACTGAATTGAACTTGTAGAAATGCTATTGTTTTGAAGAGTTTCTTTTCCCTTTTTTTTTTTTTCACTCTCAGTGTTGTAATTACACTGGGTATCCTTTGTCATAGAGTCTGATTAGAATTCCTTCTTTCACCACTGTTGTAGACACTGGCCAAAAAATATTTTTATGATTTCTCATGAAGTTCGTTTCTTCAAATCCTTCATTGCCAAGATGTTGTGACCAAGTGAAAGGTTTAAGAAATAACAAAACATATGTTATAAAAATATTGTATATTTAACAGTAAATACAACAGAAGAGTATTACATGACTAGTGTGTGTGTCAGTTGTCCAGCGTTCAATCAATTCACTTGTTCCCCCAAGGTCTTCTATCCTACTAATCTTATAGTAGGTGGAAGTGTATAACATAGACTCTTTAGAGAAAGGACGCCACAACATATATATATATATGTATGTATGTATGCATTTATATTTAAAAGTATATTTTGGCAGCAACCAAAACAAAAGCTTTAGACTAGCAACTAGGTCCCATCCTTTTACAGTGAAACCAATCAAATGTAATGCAATTTCTACTCTAGCAACTTTTTTGCTCGCACTTCCCGCCTATGGAATTTCCTTCCCTGAAAACTACAATCTCCAAGAATTTAAATGCAAAGTCAATTGCCATCTCTTATCTTCTTGACTCACATCCTTTCCATGACAATCCTTGTATCATGTTCTTCTTTTACACTCCATTCTCATGCAGCCCTCTTCACACCTGTATTCTCATCCTGCTCTTACTCATTCCTTGACTACCCTGTAACTTGTTCCTCTTTCTCATCTCACCTCTTCTGTAACCCCCTGCACACCAGTGGCAGTTCTGCCTTTTTAGGGTGAAATGATTAAAAAAAGACCTTTCTTTTAAAGATCTTTTGTTAAATATGGTGGACAAGGAAAATTTTATTAATTTTTTCTTTAGTTCTTCCATCTTCTTACATTTTTCTGTTTGGTAGAAATGAGAGCATACAAAAACTGTTCATACTGTCCATGGTCGCAACCACTTTTTGCCTTTTACCCAAGCCATTTTTAAAGAGCTTTTGTTTTGGTGTTAGTTTCTCTTCATGTTTTTATTGAGATATATTTTTTGTATTGTTTTGAATACTAGTAGGAGTGTTTATTCTGAGTTTTCACATGTTAAGTGCAGCAGGAATTTGAGTGAGCAATTTTATATTTTTAAAATATATATTTATTTGTGTGTGTGTGTGTATGTGTATGTGGGTGTCCTAGAGTAAGCTGTCATTAGATCTGACATGTTTTAAACCGCTCAACCATCTAGAACTCATGATCAAACAAAGCTTTTTCCACAATCTAGGTTTCAGCCTTTCATTATCTCCAGGGGATTTACAATAACTGATTTTTTTCATTTTTCAAATGCATGAATAGGGAGTTTTACAAACGCATGACTGGAATTTTCAAACAACTGGAGATTTTCAAAATTAGGGAAGAGTTATTCAAGGATCTTACAAAATTTTCATCCATGTTTGTATGATCCTAGTATGGTTTTATAGGTATGATTACATCTGGACATTATTTCTGAGCTTCTATTTAGTAATTTTTTTTTCTTCTGATTTTTCCTCCTGGCATAATCTGCATACATTGCCATCATTGTATGATTTGGCTGTTTTCACTATGCTCCAAATTATATCAGTAGTTTTTTTCCATTTTTCAATTTTAATTTCCACACATTGTGAGCTAGTTTGGTACAATTTTTGAATTTTCCAGTTTAAATGTAGATTTAAGATTATTCCATCTGTTTTTAAAACTGTTGTTAGTAGACCCCAAATATGTTTTTCTTTATCCATTTATATCATGTAGCTCTGCTTTGTAAATAATTCATTCTGTTTTACAAAGTCAGTCATGTGGGCATTTGTTTTTTTCCCTATAGTTACATTTCTTGTTAATGATGTTAATTTGTACATTGTTATTTAGATTTCTGGCATTTTGTTTTTTATGTAATTTTCTTAATTACTACTACAGCTATAACTTAATTTGATTGAATTCCTATTGAAGATTTTTTTGGGGGAAGTGTTTATTGATTACTTTTAAAAATATTTGTCCCATTTTATATTTTATATTTTATTTTTATATATAATTGTTTTAATTACCTTTTAAGCATTTGTTCATTTATTTTTCAACAGGTATATATAACAGTGAACGGGACATGTGGAAGGATTAATAAAACTCATCTCTTTAAAAAGAAAGCTCAGAAATCAAAAATTTCCAAAGGTTCATTCAAATTTACAAAAGATTCTACTCAAACATTTAAAATTCACAGTCCTGATATTGGTGACATAAAATCCATTTTAATTGAGGTTTGTCTTCTTTTATTTATTCTTTTATATACTTTTGCAAATCAAATCCTACAAATTTATCTTTCATAATTAGAATTAAATTTATTCAAATTGGACCAACACTGATTTTACTCACAAATCATATGCACATTGTAGTATAATGGATATAGACTTGGAATGAGAAATTGGGGAGCTGACATCAAACTCCAGTTGAATTTATTACATTCACTTATGTGCAAATGCCCATGAAAAAGGCATTAATCCATCTTCTCCCTTCAGCTATGGTTTAAATAGCAGAACACATATGGTTCTGTAGTCATGGTTGGCAACCAGTCTACTGCAGAAAGAGATGACAACCTACCAAGGGAATATCTTCTTCTTAGTCAGTCATATCTCGAAAGAGACATGATTGCTCAAATATGTATCACACATGGCAATTAACTGTCTGACTAAATTAACATTATTATACACTAATTTGTTTGGATTAGCATGCAACAGCTGAATCATTGAGATGAAAACAAGTATATTGCTGAGACATGTAGATATCTTCATATTTTGGCCTCACTAGAAATATATACATGTATTCAGTTAAGTGACATACATGATACACGCTTGGGCGATCATGTCTTGAAAGAGACATGACTGACTAAGGAGAGGGTTTTCTCACAGTAGTTTGCCATTACTTTCTGAGGTAGACTAGTTGCCAACCAAGGCTGTAGAACCCAATCTGTCCTGTTATTTAACTTGTAACTGAAGGGAGACGTGATGGATTCATATCTTTTCCAAGGGTATTTGCACATAAGTAAATGCAACAAATTCAACTGGAATTCTAACACGGCTTCCCGATTTCACATTCTGAGCCAATATCCACTGTATTACAATGCACATCCACACATTCATGTATTACTGTCAGACAATATATGAACTTTAGTTCCCACCATGCATACAACATGAATGAACAAAGGAGATGATTAGCACTGAAAACACCTTCAGAGTTTTTCAAGGTCCAGCAAATTTAACAAATATACTTACACAAGCAGAGACTAAAACAATAGGTAGAAAATTATAATGGTTTGTCAAACTTATATCAGATGTATGTCAGAAAAGATTAAGAAAATTTACATTTTATACATCATCAGGACTGCATTATAAAGTAATCCCACTCTCTGGGGACAATCCCACTCTCAGGAGTAAACATAACCAAGAAGTATATTCCATTGCCGGTAGTTGTGAAAGGAAAGATAAGACTGGCTTGTTAAAAAGTAAGGCTGGAGGAACATCAGAAAGACATAATGCAGATACTATGTAATCACATATGGCTGATTTTGTGTGGTGGAAAAAAGAATGATGTCAAAATAATAGAAACAACTGAGGAACATCAGCTGAAACTGTAATAATAACAACCAAGATGAGGACACTAGTCCCAACAAATCAATTTCATAATTTAGATTAAAAATAGGCATAAATTTAAAAATGATCGATTTTTATATTTGTTTACATTTGTATACCTCTCTAATTATTCCCTGTTATCTGAAACAGAATATCTATTTATGTACATAGAAAAACATGCAATGTATCTGTTTCTGATAGAGTGCTTTTGAATATTGTCTTTGTCTAACTTTGTCTGCTTAAGTGCACTAAATTTTCCATAAAAGCTACAGTTGAAGATTTGGAATAGATTATTTCTTTTCAGAGATGACAAGAGTAGAAATATCCATTACTTTATTGAAACTGACATAGGTACTAACAAAAAAAATATCTTGAACTGTAAACTTCCACTTATGACTGAAAGACTAATTGATTTCTAAAAAATCCATGAAGTTTAAAATTTTGTTTATAGAAACACAAATATTTTTATTCACCAGAGTGATTACATCAGATATCACAATGGCATTTCACAAGGTGTGGCATAGGTGGTTGTTGCACAAACTTCCCAGCTATGAATGGCATCTCTGGAAGAGTTTATACAATTATCAAGTCTTTTCTCTGAAGTAGATACATAAAGATTTGTGTGGCTAGCCAATCTTCTGAAACTTTTGATGTTGATATTCTTCAAGACCTCCCACCCCTTCTCCTCTCTTTCTGCTTTTTTTTTATTAACAATCTACTTAAGAACATTCTGAGGTCACTAGTAATCTACTATTTATGGGAATACTTCCAAAACCCAAGATGGTTGGAATGTTGTAGCCTGTTTTCTGACTTGGCTCTAACAATGCAATGGGAAAATGGGGAATGCATGTTACTTCTATTCTACTTTAAAGATCAAGCTTGTATCATTTTATCATCACCAATTAAACTCTGAGTTTTCATTAGACACAATAACCAGTTACACTCTTAATGAGACATCATGCTTTGAACATCTACTGGGTTTCAAGTTCACTCTAGATCTCAAGTGGCAGATCTTTAAATGAATTCCATTCTTTAGCTCAACCAGGATACACTATGCTACTTCCTCAGTCAAATCAACTGCATTTCTGCAGTTTTCTAAATGTAAGAAGGAAGTTCCATTCAAACAGACTTTTCCCAAGAACTGTAATTTTGTGGAATAGACTCCAACATAGATGCTTCTCTGAACACATCAATCTTGACCTCTCCAAATCAAGAGTCACTTGTTATCTATCCTCTTTATTCTCATAATCTCCATTCTGACCATCTTCTCTTTTATTCATAGTATCACCATTTCAAATGTAACCCTCTACCTTGAGTGGCTCTTGTGTTGTAACTAATGAAATCTCAGACTATGATGCAAAAGTTAGTCCTGCAATTCATAGTCATATATAAGATGGAAGATGTTGCTCCATAGGTTTTCATTGCACATTGATGATCACTTCAATAAATCCTGAGTAAAGGATAAAGAATGAATCACATGGGTATGTTGAAGAATCAAGGCAAATTTGTTGGTAGGCTGTGAAAATTGTGATGTCAGCGAAATTCCTTTAATAAGAACTTTGAATCCATTTACTGAATCTTGAAATTCTACAATATTAAAATATTTTTTTATAAATGCACCTGATTTTAGTAGAAAGAAATTGAGAAAACTTCTGAAAATGGAAGAGAAAAAATGATTGCAATTTGTAAGCATTTTGAAAACAATAACTCTTAAATCTCCAATATACATTGAGAAAATAAATTGAAATAAAATTGAATAAATATTAGCTTGTTTGTTTGGTTTTAATTTTTTTTTTTTTTGTAGCAATTCTTTTGAAATTATTTGTGTAGTCTTGAAAAAAACTATTTTCTCAGTTATTGAAAAGAACTAAGAAAGAGTGTTTATAAAGAATCAAGGTCATTTTTCTGTTTATCTTGGGAATCCAAGATCTGAGAGTAGAAGGTCATCCTTATTGAACCTTTCAAACACACCTTTATCATCAGACCTGTAGAACTGATTGAATTCTTTCTTTGTCAGGTTGGGGTACAGATCTGTGTAGTAGGTATTGTTGGCAAGCTTGTCATCATCATTGGCTTCTTATGGCTCCTCTGTTGACCCGTTTTTGTATGAATTCTTTATATAAGATATCATCTTCAGTGCCATCAAGATGCAGCATTTCTTGAAGGATTTGACAATGATAGTAATATTCAACTCTTCCCAGGCATTAAAAATCCACTTGAAGATGTCTTCAAGCTCTGGTTTTTGTATTATCTTGTCTGATGTGTAGGTGTGATTTATTTCCCTGTGTTGCAATACACCATTAGATAGATAGTAAATATTATACAAATAAATCCAATTTCACACAATTTTGTTCATTTTGAGACCTGACTAAAATGAAATTGAATTATAAACTAAAGTATAAAATGCAGTAGACTTTTCAGCACAATTTGGACTGAAAATACCTGTGTATTATGCACACAGAATTATGGTAAATGAACTAAAATAAATCAGAAGTTCCAAGAAGAGGGTGATATTATGTATATAAGTAACTGTTTCTAGTTATTTTCCCTTACCTTTCTGCTCCTTGTATATATGAACCACTTCCATTGAATAAAGACATGTTACTGTTCTCCATACAGTCTGTTCTTGTTCTTGTTTATCTTTTCAGAACCTCAGCCGAATGATAACCAAAAAAACATTTATGTATCTTTTTGATGTTATGTTTTGCAATGGAATCTTTTATATTATCACAGCATGTAACACCATTCATATCTCAGATATAAAATGTGTGTCAATATGAGTGTTATTACTAGATAACTGAATACTTAAAAAGATTTTCCCAGAATTATGCTGCTTCATAGTTTACTCATACTGTATCCAGGTTAAAATCAGCTTAAATTCTATCTATCTATCTATCTATCTATCTATCTATCTATCTATCTATCTGCACATGACTGTGTGGTTAGAACATTCACTTTCTGACCATGAGACCTGGGTTTGAATGTCACCATGGTTGATTTGTCAGGAAAGTGACGTTTTGATGTTATCAATCTGGATGAGGTGATCTCAATGTGTGGCACATTTTGAAACTGCCTGAATTGATCTTGTGAGCAAAATTTGATAAACAGAACCTTTTGGGAACCATCAATGATTGTGCTAGCATGAAGTCATAAGTCATAGTGACCAAAGCCTTGTTCAAAATGTTGATCATGTGAGATAACATACTCTCTCTCAGAAACTGTAATTAAGTCTCTTCAGCATAGTTGCAGTATAAACCACAGGTGGGTTCTGCTTTTGAATAAACACAAATGTACTTGAGCTAGCTACCCTAGAAGACAGGAATCCTCAGACCATCCATCCATATATATGTATATGCTGATCTGTCTAATCTAATAGCAGCTCTTTCTTTTTAGAGATTTGTTCTTTTAATCAAGCATCTATTTTATATTATTATTTTTTCATGGATAATAAGGTATTTTTCATTTCTGGCTATTCAATTTTGCTTATTCGTTTGTTATTCTTGGATTCTTCTCTCATAAAATTATAAATTCATTAAAATTTTCACAGCATTAAAAAGATTTCTACAAATCATAATTGAAAATTGCTCTATGCATCATTTGTGTACATGAGAAACTGAAACTGAATTGAAAATAATCTAAAATCTTTCTATCAATCAAAATGATAAACCTGTGTTCATCAATGGTACAAATACTAAATACAAAAATGTGAAACTTTACACAACAGAGCCTAGAGATGTATTTATTTCCATTGCACATCAGTACTTAAGCTTATGTGCAGACAAATCTGTGTATCACCTGCCACATATTAGAGAATTTCCTATAACACTCATGGAATCAGGATGTGAATAATAAATTTCTTTCTGTCCCATTGTCAGCAATTAAACCAGCAACCCCACCAAAAAGACAGATGAACTCAGAGTTAACAATTACCTACCTAGAGCTGGTGTCTTAATAAAGTTACTGTAGAGATTGGCAATGAGAAACTACTCCACTATCCCTCCCAAGAACAATTATGGCAATCTTTCTGCCTGAATCTATCCTGCAATTATATCCACCATCCGCCCGTGTATTGAGTACTGCTGCCACATCTGGTTGGGTGCCCCTTCTATTCTCCTCGGGGTTCTTGACAAAATACAGCGAAGAATCTGTAATGTGATTGATACCGACTTGGCTGACCGCCTGCAGTATCTCTCTCACCGGCGTGACGTGGCTTCCCTGTGCCTCTTCTATAAATACTTTCATGGCTTCTGCTCTGATGAACTTAAATCACTGGTGCCCCTAGATGTGAATTTGCACAAGATACTAGATTGGTAACTAGGTCCCACTCTTTTACAGTGAAACCGATGAAATGTAACCACAATTTCTATTCCAACAGCTTCTTTCCTCGCACTTCCTGCCTGTGGAATTCCCTACCGCATGCTTGCTTCTCCGATGGCTACAACCTCCAGGAGTTTAAATGTAAGGTCAATAGACACCTCCTAACACACTAACTCACACCCACTCTCTCCAACTCTCTCCCTATGTACATCCTACGTTGTCTATCACCCTCCTTCTGACATTTCCTATACCCAATCCCTCTATGCTATAGTGGCAGTGGAATGCCTTGCTTGGGGTCACACGATTAAAAAAAAGAAATACAAAACAAAAATAACAAAACAACATGAAAGAGGTTAGCTCCTTGGAAATAAAGAGAAGGATAAAGTGTCACATGTTATTTAGAGAAACATAAAGACAGAAAATTAAGGAGAATTATGATTGCTCATATATTGAAAGAATATGGCACATAAGAGGAAGAATATGTAAAAACTGATGAGCCATTTTTCTCTGGAAAATTTACGAAACTCTACTAAAATTAACCATGGGAGATTTTACAAAAATAAATTTTATTTCAGTGCTAATTAGTACAGAAGTACTAATTAAAGATTAAATTACAGAAGTACATTCCTTGAGTCCTGCCTGATTTTGGAAATTTTGGTTCATTTTAATTTTGGTAAGAGAACTATAATTATAAATATAGAATTTTATTTTTGTCTGAAATGTAAATATATTTTTGATGAATTTGCTTCTTTTTGATTTTTTTTTATTAACAACATTTTGACTGTTTACTCTTTGGTCTTTTTCAAGTGTTTATGTTTTCTGGAAGGTTTTTGAATCTTGGTAAAATAAATATAAAAACTTTAGGAACACTGAAAAGCACTGAGATATTTAATTTTTTATGACTGACCACATATTAAGAGAATGTTAAGATTTATAGAATTAAGTTAAAATAATAGATAAGAGTTGGATCTTTAGAGAAATAAGGTTGCAAGTCTCTTTGCAAATAACTCTGCAGTTGGACTTGTCCTATTTTGCAAAGTGTCAAGTGATTATGAATAAGTCAGTTGTCACAGATAAGAAACTTCTACATCACAGACCAGAAGACATCACAACAAATTCGAATCAGCAGACTAAGCATAGACATTAATAATTTACTAAAATCATAACTCAAGAAAAAACAATTGATGAACTTGAGATACCATAGCCAGAACTTGAGAGATGGTAAAAAATATAGTGGTCAAATGGTTGTGGTGGAGAATCAAATATTCAGGAGGAGACAATCCCAAGAACACATGAAAGTAATCACTGAATGCAAACTGCATGAAAAGTGCATGCTTTCTGAGTGTGAGAATTTTTGTGAGCCACTCAAAGTAGAGGACTATAAAGTAAGAGTATATGTGGATATGTGGGGCAAGATAACAGTTAACTTGAAACTTGAAGAGATTAAGATTGTAGTGATCAGAAAAGCATTATCTTGAGAGTCGATTCCACAAATCAGTGGCTTGTGGGGAAAAAGCTGCTCAAGTGGAACTTACATTTCACTAATGAAATACAAAGGGTTCACTAGAATGTGCATAACATGGTGGGTCTTAGCCATAGATGTTAGAACTGGTGGAATTAAAGAATTTAGTTCATTTGATCACATTCCATGGAAATAGTAATAGAGTAGTGAGAGGCTTGCAAAGTGTCATTTGTGTGAAAGGGGTTGTACAGGGAAAAATAATTTGGACTCTATTAAGACTGAAAAGTGAAAACTGAGCAGATCCCACTCATGTATATGGTAATAGTACTTCATTTTAGGCCTGATTTAGCTCTTGTAAAGTAAAGGATAGTAGGAAGAGCCAGAGCGCAGTACAGTAAACTAATCATTTTTTTTTAGTGAGGGGTCATATGTTGTATGTGTATCTTGAGATTTGGACTGAGTTTGCTCCAATAAGAACTCAAAGCATGGGAGCTCTCTGAGAGAATATCTATTTATCATGGTTGGTTAGAGTTCAGGATGATCTGACAACATCCTTCAGCCCAATAGACACCCGACAAGGACACATGACCAAAACTTTGAGAAGCACAAATATGAAATAACTCCAAATCAACAAAATACGAAAAGATTAAATGTTTATTCTCAGTTTGCAGGAACAAAAAAGATATACCTTCTCTTATGTTTCTAATCAGCCAACAAATTAAATTTCATGTTTTTATATAAATCTTGTAGAAATATTTTTAATAAAATTTTTCCATGTTACTCATTAGAAAGGTTAAAATTGCTGGTTTTAAAATTTTAATTCCTCATCATATAGAAAATTTCTTTTTCCTGTTATAAAATCTAGAAAGCAAGCAATTCCAAACTGTTAGACTGTTTTATTATTAAATAAAAGAAACATAGCTAAGTTCTTAGAAAGCCTATATCTAAGGTATATTGGGTTTAAGAAAACTAAATAAGTATTGTGTGGGTCATTTATTTTAGTAAAATAATTTTTAAGTAATATAAGAGAATAAGTTATTATAATTAATTAAATTTTAGAGAAAAATATTTTTGATGTCTGTGATGCAGTGGGTATCAGCTCAGAACAGGAAATCGGAGAGCCGAGTTCTAATTCCAGTTGAATTCTCTGCATTCACTTATGCACAGATACCCTTGGGAAAGGTATTAATCTGTCTCTTCCCTCAAGTTATGGATTAAATAACAGGACAGATTGGGTTCTATAGCCTTGGTTGGTTGCCAGCCAAGGCTATAGAACCCAATCTGAAATCTGAACCCAAAGATTATCCTGCAAACTACAGCAGGAAAATCTGCTCACTCAGTCATGTCTCTTTCAAGACATGATCACCCAACATGTATCACATATGGCACTTAACTGACTGACATAAAATCATTAATTAATTCCTTTGATTCAGCAGCACTTTATTTTTAGGGAACCTTATAATCTGCAGCTTTTCATTGAGGGTCAGAGGGCAGATGTCATAGAATGATTCTTGTTTTTTCCAGAATTTTCCATTTTACTTTAGGGGTATTATTTGTATTTTTTAACTTATGCTCTAATATTATATATATATTAATATATTGGGGAAAAATGTTTAAAATTTGGTGTCCACCGAAAATCAACCGACAAAAACAATCTATTTGTCTATATTTCTGAGGTGAGGTAGTATTTACATTATTTACATTTTTTGAACTATTTTTTATGACCATGTTTACAATGTTTTGGCCATTGTATGCTCCTGCTTTCTTTAGGTCCTAGGAATTTTGAACTTAACCATTTACTATGATTACTGGGGTATATCATTCTCATTTCATGTGCGATGCTACTTCTGGTAGCCATGTAATTATCTTCCTTTTAAATTTGTCACAGATCTTAATCAAGAACAAGGATTAATTCCAGCCTAAGACATGCAGGCAGTTGTCTCAATACTACAGCAAGCTGCCTCAGATGTATTGTCTCCCTAAGATTCACAATGACAGTATTCCACTCAAGTTGATTGTTAACAGCCAAGGCTTGGTATGCCATCCTTTGAGTCACTTTCCTTGTAGATATAACTGACCCACTTAAAACTTATCAAAGATGCTCCCATCCAGATGGTGAGCCTGGATATGGTGAGTCTATTGACTAAAGTACCCATGGTGGAGGCACTATTGGTAATCATGGTCAGACTGTCGTCAAACTCACCCCTAGGAGAATGTACCAGTATTCTACTAGATAACCTGATGGAGATGCTGACTTTCTGCACACAAACAACACCCTTTGGAATGGGATCACAAATATACTATAACCCTATTAATTTTAATTGATTTTCAAGATGAGAAAAGAATTCTCTAAAATTGGAGTATACAATTATTTTTGTAGGGAAAATTAGCAGAAATGATAAAAAGTGGAAAATACAGATTCGGATTCAATGAGTACAGAATTGCTTTTGTTGGGAGAAGTAAGCAAATTTATCAAAGCTAGTTAACTAAGTGTAGTCAAAACATTGTCAAAGGAGTTTTGACACTATGTGACCCTAGGTCAAAATCCAGCCTTGAGGATTTCCTGTTTACTGATTACCAAGACTGCTGAGAAGAACAGGCAGACAATAACAGGGAGCACGTTTTCTACACTTCTATTGGAAGTTAAAATGGTTAAATGAGATTACTTATATTTCAAGATGCTAAGGAGTATATATGGAAAATTATTTTTGGCCTTAGAGCACTGAGCAATAGATACAGTTGCTTTATTCTCTCTGCAAATATGGATGAAATGAAAAAAAGTAGAAAGGTTTGGTCAGTCAATGCACTTTATGGCAGGCCTATTTATGCTGGAATGAGACAAACCCTGCATGTAAGAAAAGTGCCTTGGTACCTTATATGATGTTTCAGCAAGAATGTTTTTTGTTTTTACCTGAAGACACCTGTCATAAAAAACAAAATGCATTGTCTGAACAAGCTTTTCTACTTTGTTTTATTATGTCTACCTTTGATTGATATTATTCTAAAACCTACTAATACCCATAATGCAAATATCCAAATGTTAAGATACAAATTACTGTTGGATAATGCAAAAATGCATTTGTTAAAATATATTTTTTTTTAAAACTTGTCACATACAAAATGACATTATATTTTAAGATGTAGAAAATTATGTCATCCAGGTCTTTTCATATGTATTAAAAATCTGAACCTCTGAATTCTAAACTATAAAATATAAATAACAAAAACATGGATATATCTGTTAAATAAATCATTTATATTTACAAACATATCTACATTAATTGAAAAGAGTCAAAAAGGAGTAAAATAGTTTTTAGTTATATTAAAGTCATTGGGTAGTTGGTCAACAGAAAGAGGTTTAGAGTGTGGACTTTGATCATCAGCAAAAATTCATTGACAAAAGAAGCTTTTGTTATTGGAGATGATTTGTTTGAAGTCACTAACACATGTTTCTTTCAAAATGTGTTGGGAGGAAGGATAAAGTTAATGTAGCCACATCTTGTGTTCTAACAGCTTGGAGACAGTCACATCTCTGCTGCTGAAAGTTAAAATCTGTGGTATTTTTATAAGAAATTTTCTAAATAGTAGGCTCAACAAAAATAAAGTTTTAAATTTTCTCTGATTGGTCAAATATTTCACATGATGATGTTAATTTTTAACCAATAGACACTGATTTAAACTCTGTGTGTTGTATAGTGGAATCTTTTTTAGCATATTTGTAAATAATGCATGTTATTGGGTAGAAAACAATGTTTGGATGTATTTTAATATGATATGTATGTGGGTATGTAAATGGAAATAGGATTTGTTTCCTGTAATGTAAATAAACATGAATATTAATGTTCTTTTTGTTGACAAGTCTTTATGAAGACCTTGATTTAAAGGTAATTTTTATAAAATATTTTTACTGAGTGGAGATGTTTCTCTTTAAGGCTATGGCATTAAACTATGTATCTGATCTGCTGCTACCATCTTGGTCTTATAATTTGTGGGTACATTTTAGCCTTCTTTCAAAATACTATTACATACATTGCAATATGTTATATGTAGAGAATTTAATGTGAGATTTGAAACTGAGTGACATTTTTATTTGGCTGGCCAGGAGAACATTAGTGTCATTAGGATTTTTTTTTTATTAAAGGGAAAGAAAATAAAGTTTAATGTAACAGTCTTTCTTTCCTAAAGCTTGACCTTTTGTCCCTGGGTGTGGTAGGTCCCCAAAATCAGAGGAACGAAAATCAGAAAGAGAGACAGGAAGAAAGGGAAAGAGAGATATTATGTATGAAGCTGTAAGTTTATTCAAGTTAATTCTCTTTTAGTATAATTATATGGATATTAACATATATGTATACATAGTATATAAGCCCAAAAATATATGTCAGAGAGAGGTTTCTTCATATTTGTATATATATTATATATGAAGAAAAGTGTGTCCATACATGTATGTTATTTTTATAGTAAGTGTTGTATAACTATAATCACTGTGTAAAATTATACTTTTATATTGAATTATGTTTGACTGATAATATATATGTATATAGATATGCAGTAGAATATAATTTTATATATACACACACACACATTATTTTCCATTCTATGTAAAAAAGAAGTTCTTATGTATATAAGAAATGTACAAAAAATTTTCTCTTTCTCTCTCTCATATAATTATCAGCCTAACCCAGCTCCGAAAGTCAGATCAAGTGACAAAGCATCAGATTTTTTTCAAAATCTCTTCATGGTCAGTCCAACAACTTTATCACATGCTTTCTATGTGTATTTGTGTATATATACAAATACAGATTTTATTAAAAAAAAAGTAGACAAACAAAGAATTTCTTTATGTTTTAATTAACCTTTATTGTTTACACAGAGATTTTGTCAATTTGTGTTTTCAACCATAACCTCTTGTCATTTTCATGACATATGGTTCTTTACAGGCTAAATGTTGTTGAATACGTTTAAAACAGCAATTACAGCATTGAAGTAGATTTTGATTTTTGATTTTATGGTAAGGGCTTCTAATATTTGAAGTTTTTATTACAGTTAATGTTATATATTATATATTTGTCATTTATGAGTTTTTATCTGATACTTGTAGACATGTGTTTGCCTAGTGATATTGATATGTGCATAGATTGCAGTGCGATCAATAAGGTAACTGGTTGGAGATATATGTGTAATGTAGCACTTTGGTGTTTGTGTATCATAAAGGATGCATGATTCACAGCCGGTATCTGGTATGCTATATTAAGAGGTGTTGAGAGCTGACATTATAATGTTAAATATTTTTATTTTTCATCAGTCAGTTAAGTTTCTTACATAATACACGCTTGGGCGAGCATGTCTTTTTCAATCCATAACTGACTAGACAGAAGATTTTCATACAGTAGGTTGCCATTTCTTTATGCAGTAGATTGGTTACAAACCAAAGCTATAGAATCTAATTTGTTCTGCTATTTAATCCATAACCAGAGGGAGAAGAGATGGATTCATACTTTTCCCAAGGGTATTTGCGCGTAAGTGAATGCAGAAAGTTCAACTGGAATTCAAACTCAGCTTTACCAATTTTCCATTCTGAGTCAGTATCCATTATAGCATAATGCACATCATAGGATTACTAATCTTATATATTTATCAGATTTGACAATGAATGTATACCTATGTCTAATACTTTTATTACCTATTTCATCTCATTTATAATTTAAGTGCGTTTAATTGCAAGAAAATATTTTATGATATATTTGAATAGAAAAGGCAGGCTCTTTGATGACCTTGTATGAGGTCAACATTATATGATAGATATTGTCAACCTACTCGAGTTCTAGCAGCTATCTATACACAACAAGTAAATACCTTGTATGTTTGTTTGGATCCCAGTATATGTATATATATATATATATATATATATATATATATATATATATAACTCTAAACTAACTGACTTTGAAACCAACTGCACTACTAGAATTATTAACCTAACTATTGGAAAAACTAGCAAACTATGTAAAATATAATGCTAACCCGATTTACATACATTCTAAATCAAATCACCCGCCTTCTATTATTAAACACATACCATACTCTATTGAACAGAATAAACAACTATTCCTCAACTGAAGATATTTTTTATAAACAGTCAATATATTGCCCTAAAAAACAGCAGCTATAAATGCAATGACATTAAATATTATAAACATAAAAAATAATAATACCAAACATAATAGAAATAGAAAAATAATTTAGTACATACCACCATTTAACCATTTAAGTTAAGCAATAAATCCCTTAACCTAGTTCAAAAACACTTCCCAACTAATAACCCCTTAGCAAAATTTTTACTAAGAATCCATGGTAACTTAGTTATTGCTGCACTTATAATTTTGAAATGATAATAAAAAACACAGCAATAA
The DNA here is from genome assembly GCA_037127315.1 of Ascarosepion bandense. Lineage (NCBI taxonomy): Eukaryota > Metazoa > Mollusca > Cephalopoda > Sepiida > Sepiidae > Ascarosepion > Ascarosepion bandense. The sequence continues at coordinate 628,962 of JBBBDQ010029493.1, forward strand.
AATCCTAAAACAACATAACAAGATTAGCAATCAAAACCACTTTTAAACAACAACAATAATACCAATAATTGTAATTATTGTAACCCACACAAATGTCTTCTGCAAAATAGATGCCTTACAAATTCTATAGTATACCAAGTTAAAATCTCCACTACAAAAAATGCAAATTTTATGAAACATTATATTGGAAGTACAAAAAATAATTTTAAGGCATGATTATAGCAGCATAAGCTATACTTTAATAATAAAATCCATAGTAACTCAACTTCACTTTCCAGATAATAAGATTGAAAGATGCAAATAAAACTCCTACAGTAAAATAGAAGATATTAACAAAATCTATAATATATCATGAACAAAATCCATATAATTACATTCTCAAAAGCTAACTTATTAAACCAACATAATAAAATTGCTACTTAGTGTCACCATAAGATAATTCACACTCTTAAATATATCTAAAATTATCTCAAACTGTTTACTATTTGCTATAATCTATAATCTTACTCCTTTTAGTTAATTATATATACCTTATACCTACACTTAATTACCTGTTACATTACTGTATACACTCACTTTCAATACCAGTCAAGTAATTCAAGTAAAATCAAGTAATTCTGCCTTTAATAATTAACTTTATGGCCTTACATCTATTTCCTTACATTAAAATTGTGATTTATATTAACAAAACACTTTAAGACAAATATTTTATTTATTTATTGTTTTAATATCAATATTTTTATAAGGCTACATTTTTGTTTCATCTTTATTTGACCAATTGACACTTCCTCTTGTCTATACATACATGGCTACACTCTAATGTCTCAATATTCATTGGTCTACATCTACAATTCTTTTAAGCTATAATAATCCCCCACTCCAATAGTTTCAACTAATATGGTGGCATTTTTATTCTTAATTTTAATTTAATTTAACTTCTTATTTTCAGTTTCCTTATCAATATATATATAACCCTGTAACTGAATCACATTTCACTGCCTGATGATGGTGCATTGAGCACCAAAACTTGATAGCATTTGAGTTGCAGTATACTATTATTATAACAACAAAAATAACTATATATATAGTCATCCACAAACAGATCTGTTTTGCTGTACAGTTAGATATACGATTGCTTTTATCCAGGATTGAAACCCGACTGAATGGACGTCAGTCAGTGATTCTACCTCTGAGCTATGGGCGCTCGGTAGAAGGAGGTACACATTTAGCATGTGTTATAGCACGCCAGTAACTACGAGTGTTCTAATTCATTACTGAATGAACTATGCGTAGATGCTAGAGTAGCTACTGTTTTTTCAAAGAGTGCTCAATCAGGGTATGAGAGCGTATATATATATATATATATATATATATATACGCTCTCATACCCTGATTGAGCACTCTCAATATATATATATATATATATATATATATATATATATATATATATATAATGTTTAGAGGTACAAAATTTGTACACTTCTTTAAAAACAAGGAATTTATTAACAGTCTGAAGAGATCTTTCGTCCAACATCTCATCAGGAGAAAAACGTTGGAATTATAAATCAAATGACAAGAACAGTATCGAAAATGAATAGAAAAAGATGGGGGAAACACACTAAAATAAATATACATATAAATATATATATTTATAATGAGGGGAGGAGAAATCGCGTGTAAATAATTATCAAGGGACAATTAAAATAAAATATCCCTTAGCAAATGAAAAGATTTCCCAAACCCTTCTGCTGGCAAAGAGAAGGCTTCCGTAATGATATGCAGACTGATTCCAAAATCTTTAAATGATTACTGGAACCAGCTACATGTGAAATTTTGAACCACTCTTTCCTATACGACTTGGCACAGGCTATATTCTCTAGTATGTGTTGAGCAATTCTATATTTGTGGAGGGAAACTCTGGAGTCAGGATGATGAAAGTAATATCTATCAGCTCAGTACTTAACCTGCAATTTGACATTATTACCCTTCAGTTTCAATGGGAATCATCATCTCTCAGTTGTGTCTCTGTTCTTGAGCAGAGTGGGGTTCCATTGTATCTCTGTCTGTTCCATTGTATCTTAGATAAGCTTCTGAGAAAAATTGTACTGAGAGGTGTCCAGTTTCGGGAAACAGTCCTGAGTCTAAACTAACCCATTGCACCAGATCAATGGTCATCACCGAGCCTGTGCAAACTATGGTTGCAGGAATTAGGCTATTTTTGTCCCTGGCACACGCTTATGTATTCAGGTTCCCCACACTAAAATCGACATTGGGTCACATCCATGTGCCAATCACATTACTGTAAAGGGGGACCAAGGTGTATGCATATTCATTACATATTCATTACATCATATATAATGGTTGAATTATGTAATCTATATAAAGCAGAAAATCTGAGATTCTGTAGCACAGGCACTTGAAACACCCTCGTAAACGATCCTGGATTTACCTGCGCCAATCTGAACCTGCTCTGAACACATAAAATTCTAACTATGTCGTTTTTCAAATTTTTGTTCGATTTTTTGCGCATCTTTAATTTTGCTCACGCTGGATCTGACTTATTGACATATGCGCCTCGTCATTTCAGGACCAATGCTCAGACGGTTTGCCCCGCTAGTAATCTATTCGTACATTTAGTTTACTCTACTCTAGCCCTCTCAGATCTCCGTGGTAATTCTCCACACTTCCCCCTGATCTCTTGATCACAAAAATGGCAGTTGGGAGGTGATCGTCTTCGAATCTTTTACTTTCTCTTCAGGTGAGCTGTCTGACTCCGAATTTTTGTTGTCATGTAACAGACTCTCCGACTGGCTTTCTGAACATATAGTGTCGTAGTCTTCTTTTGGGGTGCTGACACTGCGACGTGGGCGCATGCCTTTCACGTGGTGAAGCATTCCATTCACTATACAGGTCTGCGGGCTAATTATTTTCGTTACCTGACCCCTACCAAACTTTGTGGTACACCGACTCTACGGAGCCTTGAGTCACAGGTTATCTCCGACCCGGTAAATCGCAAGCTTGCAAAAGTTTTGAACTTCCTGCTGCAAAAGGCTGTGTGTGTCATTATCCATAAAGAGCTCACACGGTGGGTCACGCTCAAAGAACACCATCTCCAGCTGTTGAATCACACTTACTGAGTCTTGCCTTGGCAATTGCTTTCAAATAGTGAAGCGCGACGGGCCGCAGTCTGTGAGGGATAAGAAATGGCGTGGACCGTAATGCGTTATATCCATTCCTATCTTCTGCCAATTCCTGTTCACCTCCAGCTTTCCATTCTCCCAGATAACTAGTGCTGGGTCTATTGATTGACATTCTTCGCACCCCCGTATGGCTGCTTTTGTCATTGCTGGGCACACTCCACTGATGAAGTAAGTGGTGCGCCGTACTCTCGGGTGCCCACTACTCCTGTAAATCGACAAGATCTGATTCACATCCAGCTCATCTATGTGGACAGCTCCAATCAATGGTCCGGGTTCATTCTCTTTTTTTATTGCGTCACCGCTCTGACACCCTGGTCAGTTGGTCGGCAATGTTTTCAGTTCGTACTCCATCACGATCTCTTTCAGGGTACTCAACCGTTTTCTGATGAGCATCTCGCTTGCTGCTTTGGTATGCACTTTCGCCTTCCCAGTAAGAGCATTCGATACCCAGTGGTACACATGGAGAGAGTCCGTCTTTATGTGCAACACCCTACCTTGCCATTGGAGAGCCAAGTTAACGTCTTTTAACATGGTGTCCCGTTCAGTCAGGTTTATATGTTAGGCATCATTTTCAAGCCGCATCCAACAAGCGTCCTCCAGTACAGTCCCGTACCTTTCCAACACTATGCCGATTGCTAACGAACTTACGTCAACCCACATGTTCAGCTCACGATCGTCCACACACCATTCCCCATGAGCCAGATCATTCTGCTTTACTGCATCCAACGTCTCGGACATCATACACTGGAGGAGAATGTCCTTTACTTCATCATCCCAGCCCTTCGTGAGCACACTAGCTTCCCTCTTGATAATTCCACATGCCACATGTAGCTACTCACACACCGGGAAGTGCCCGACAAGCCTCTCACACAAGGAGAACACGGACCGTCGTGTGACGATGTCTGTAGCTTCTGAGACCATGCTTCCTCGCTTCCACCGCAGTCACCGCGTTCCATTCCAATGGTCAATCCCAGCATCTGCGCACCGTCCTCCAACCTTTCTGGATCCTTACATTTCAGTTCAAATTGAGACAAGTGTTCCTTGATGCGGATCGCGAGCACAATATCTTCGTTGAAATAAATGTCGTCGATGTAAGCTGGTCAATATCTTCGTCCTACGACATCACTGTGCTGGCAATTACCTTCATGATAAGGGGGGTTATATTTAGGCCAAACCCCAAATGCGTCAAGCAGTACCGTTTTCCATCAGTCTTTACGGTCTTGAATGACCATAAAGTTTCGTGGAGATGTACTTGGAGGTATGCTCTCCTGAGGTCCAAAATAGATACCTTCGAATCTTTCTGTCGCCATTCACGCAGTTTAGCTGCGATTGCGGTGAACCCTTCAACATGATGGTTGAGTTTCCGGTAGTCCATCACAGGACGCACCTTTTCTTTGTTCTTCTGCATCAAGGGAATTAACCCTTTGGGAGGCCTCAGCCTTTCTTCTGGGTATGGCGCGAGCCAACTATTATCCATCCATGTGAGGAGCTCTTGCTCATAGTTGTCTCAGATCTCTGCAGCTATCGGGTATTCTGACACTCCGTTTCTCAGTCCTTCTGGTGAGCTGTTCTCTGGCCAATTCCATGCCGCAGTCCATGTTCGGCTTTTATGGTCGAAGATGGCGGTAAAATCAGTTTTTTTTATGGAAATGGCTGCGTCCATAGTGACTTTCCCAGTGCCAATCTGCGATGATCCTGTTGGCCTAACAATGACGCCTCCTAATGCTTTTATCGCATCGATTGCTAACAGCAGATCAAAACCCAGTGGTTTGCCACGCATCACCAGAACATCAACGTTGGCTGAATCGCCTTTGTCTGTGGATATAGTGACCACTCTGACACCGCAACACGCATTGGACGTACCTGCAATCGTCCTGACATCCACTCTTTTCTGCCTCTAGGATTGACACCAATCTGCATCCACTATTGACCGCGAGCAACCAGGAGCGCCGTGTTTACATCTTGGTGGGGAAGAAGGCTGGTGCTGATGCATTGTCCCTTAGTTCGTTTCTCGGACAGTCTCAAACCCAGTGCCCGACCTCACTGCATTGATAGCAATGTGTTCCACGCTTTTTGCAGTTCTTTGCTATGTGACCCTTGCCACTGCATCTGTAGCAGGTTACACTGGTGCTGGGACCGTTCTTGGTAGGGGCTATGTTATTGCTGCAAGGTGGGCGCACGGCTGCAATCACCTCTTGACTTTGGTCTTCAGCCATTGTCAGTAATCGTGCTCTTGCTATCAAGTCTGCCATAGGTAGGGTGTCAAGTCCAATAAAGATAGTATCAGGGAACCAGTAAGTTTAGTGAGCCTTTCCAGCCCAACTCCCTCAAACCCAGCCAGTCCAGCTAACTGCGTGATCCTATTCGCATAAACGTGCACCTGCTCTCCAGCCCATCTGACCAGGGTCAGTTTCCTATAGGCTGTAAAACGCACATCAGAAAACGCCTCCTTCAGCTGGCCCTCTATCATATCAATATCCCTTTGGTCGTCTTCATCCAGTTCCATGTAGAAGGCCAGTGTGTCACCATCTAGATACAATGGCAGCAGACTTGCGACATCATTCACCAGCTGAAGTCTCGCCACCATTCTCACATTTTTCAACTACACTACAACATCTCCTTCAACAGTAAATGGTTTTATCATGTCACTGGTTATGCACACTTTGCCATGGTAATAGTGCCAAATTATCTTGTTGCAGAAAATCTGAGATTCTGTGGCACAAGCACTAAAAACACTCTTGCAAACGATCCTGATTTTACCTGCGCCAATCTGAACTGCTCTGAATGCACAAAATTCCAACTGCATTGTTTTTTGAATTTTTCATGTGTTTTTAATTTTGAGCATGCTGCCAGCCTTGATCTGACCTACTGATGTATGCGCCTCATCATTTCAGCGCCAATGCTCGGACGGTCTGCCCCGCTAACAATCTGTTTGTACATTTAGTTTACTCTACTCTAGCCCTCTCAGATCTCCAGTATATAAGTAATATTCACCACTTAACTTGCAAATGAATTTGTATTGATAAGGAAGGAGTTTATGTAAGAAAAATAAATACTTTTATTCAGATTAAAAATTTATTGATACACCTAAGAGGTTATCCTGAGAAATGAAAAAGGGAAAAGCAGATTACAAATTCTTAAGCAAAAGAGAGATTAATACCAAGAAATGGCATAAATCATATATAGTTGAACAAAACCATCAGTGACAAAACCATCAGCACCAAAAAAAAGTAAAAAAGAAAAAAGAATGATTAAATGGAAAATGTACAGAAGTGGAAAATCTGAAGGACACAGATGCAGTAGGCATATGCAAAAAGATGACAGTAATAACAGGATAGAAAACTTTATCAAGTTGTATAAAATTTAAAGAAATAAGTATTGTTATGAAAAAAGAAAAGATGCTACAATGGTAGAATGAATATTGTCCACAACAATAAAAATGAGAAACCGACAATACACAAAATTATGGAATGACATGAGGCACTAAAATCCAAAGTATGGAGCAAAGTAGTGGAACTGGATGAGACTTAGATGACTTTAGAATTGATAAGGTTTCTAAAATGATAGTTGAAGCATGCAATAGCTGTAAAATAGGTAATTTTCATAACATATATTGAAAGAAAAACAAGTTCAAATAAATAAGAACTTCATTGAATATTCAGGTTTACATTATAGAAAGAGATATGCACACACACACAGTGGGTTACAAAAACTTTTACCTACTGTGAAGAAATTTCTCTTAAATATGCAAATTTTGATATCAAATAATTAAGTTCTAAAACTTTTTAATTTATTACAAGAAGTGTTAGAAATCACATTTGGCATAAAAATTGTACTGTAAAGTCTAAACTCCTCCTATCATCATCCTTCATGCAACCAGAAATCCACTGACAATCCCACTCCACACAGCATGGTCAAGCATGACTGTACTCAGATCATTCTTATCCAACTCTGAGTCTCAGGAAATTGTGTATGAATATTCCAGTTTTCTTTGATAAAACACTTCCAAATGCATGCCAAAAGAGCAAGGATGAGATCACCTCATTCTGCAGTTGATAACAGTGGCCAGCAAATTGCAGCCATTTCCTATTATGCTTAAGCATGTGATATCTCCATAGATGTAGGTTAATGTTAGATAGGATCTCCAGCTGATATTTTGGACCTTTCTCAGCATGTTGGCATAAGTTCCATCATGTTGCTTCTCCAAATGTGCAGACAAAGTTTAAGTCTTTGAACCATTGAGAAAGATCAGCTCAATCAACTCTTGGAAAGTTTGAACTTTTAAATGAAATGTTAGAGTTATAGATCTTATCAAGTTTGTTGCATTCATCCCAAGCAAGATCTTTTTATATGAGAAAGTCATTTCTTGAATCTACTATATACAATCCACGATATTTGAAGTCCTCAACCTACTTGATTGATGAAAGATTTGAATTCAGTTGCTCAAAGGATATTCTAATGAACTCTGTTTTGCTCTCTTTGCAGTAGAGGCTGACCTGGTTAGCTGCTAACTCAAGTGACTGCAACAAAGACTGTACATCCTTAATACAATATGAAAACATCAGCAAAATCCAGATTGGTCAAATATTCTGTACAATGACAACTTCTCTTGCGGGGTTTTAGAAGGAGCCCTCTTTCCTTAATGACAATCACTACTTCTTGATTATTATTTAGTCAAAGCCCTGAATATTTTAATGATATTTTAGATAATTTACAATAGCTAAATGAAAATGTGTCACATTGAGGAGAAGGTACTTTGTCATTCATTATGGTACAACTGTACAAGAGCTGTTAAATTTGACAACAATGATCTCTAACTAATTTTCAGTAGCATTCAAATTTAGACTTAGTATCAATCAACAATTTTAATTTTCTTTAATTTGAAGAGCTTATGGATATAATCTATTTTTATTAATTTGAGATAATTTTAGCCTGAATATTCTTACTAAATTCTCAAATTTGAGCCTTATATCATATTTAAAAGGAAATTTAGAAAGAACATTTATTTAGGCTTAACAAAGTTATGTTAAAAAAATCAGAGCCACACATCATGATTAATTTATGTTATGTTATAAAAATTATCTAAGAAACCAATTATTTTTCTACGTTTTTCTAAAAGAAATACTTTATTTTGAGTCTTAATTTATTATATTTTGAGTCTTGATTTAGGTAACAATTTAGGTAGGTTTCTTTTATAGTATTTTTAATAACTTGTTAATTCAGTTAAAATTAAGTCAATACATAAATCTGTTAATTAAATAAAAATTAAAACATCCATATTTGGTACCAACATAAATATTCATTAACTTAAACATTATACACAATTTATTATCTGTTTGATAACTTATATGATGATTTATGAATGCATTTTTGAATGCTTTTCTTGGTACATTCTTATCTGTGTTATGTGACAACTTTTGGTACCCAGCTTCCCATCTATACAAAGTAAGGCTACTTTTAAAAAATTACTAAAAATTGTAAATTGTAAGGATATAGTGATCCAGTGTGTCAATCTTGAATTTCTAGAGTACCCAGTGAGAAATGAACTTATGGTTTATATAGAAAAGTATATATATATATATATATATATATCACTTCTTGCCCAAACACCAGAATTCATTTGGGAAATCCTTCTTGGTTAGGCCAAGAACTTTTCAGTACTGAAGAAAATGATAAAGCATCTGTTGACAATCTAACAAATGAAAAATAGACAAACAAATATTTACAAAATAAGAAGATTCAAACCTGAATCAACAAAACTGATTTATTTTCCTTCTGTAGTGAAATTTATAGAGTCAAATTCAGAACATTGATATGATCTAAACATAAGTAGAAAGTCACAAATCAAATTAATCCCTTCCAAAGTATTTCAGTGATTTTGTTCATTCTCAAATCATCATCTTGATCAATCATTGAGTATATTCCATCTGTTTTTTCATTTCTGTAAAATCAATATTATTGACATTGTTACTGATGGCAGTACCACACTTTTTTTTATTCCACAATTGTTCAATTTCCAGGCAAAGTGAACATATTTTTACAACTTTTTATTCTTCTAATTTTATTCTATGGTCGGCTGTAGTAGTAACAACATGCTTTTCATTGTTTTTAATGACTATAACTGACACTTTGGTCTGGATTGATTGATCCACTTGAATTCCAAAGCCTTATTAAACATAACTTTATATTCTTTATTTTCTGCTTCTGCTTGTGCGTTGGTTTGCATGGTCAGATGTCAGTCATTTGCACCATTCCTAACCAGCTATGTCTACTTTTGTATTTTGCACCATTTTTAACCAGCTATGTCTACTTTTGTATTTTGATTAAGCTAAATTGATGCATTAATTTACATGATTTGTTGAGGTTCTCTGATCCTCATTTCAGTTTTGCCACAAGTTCTGTCATCATTACTCACCAAGTCTTTAATAACCAAATCTTCAGTGCTGAATTTTTTCCTCTGTCTTTTATTTTTACATAAATCTATTGAAATTATTATCTGGGGTAAAAAGCTTTGAACATGATTATCAATTTCTTTATTCTCTTGATTATTCTCAAGTCTAGATTATGAAGGATCTTGAATGTTTTACAAGATGGATAATCTTTATTTGTATGAGATTTATTTCAGTGATATTTTTATCAACATCTTTTTTTCATTATTTTAAGTTGTTTATCTTTCATTTCATTGTTTAATTGAATGTCCAGATAGCTTCATTGTTAGTGAGTCAAATTGCTTATGAAAAACACAGGCCCAGTGGTTGTCATTAAGAATGTTAACCCAGAATTATTCCTGATCTTAGGAAAATTATTTAACTACTATGTGAAGGAGAAATAATTTCCAAATTTGTGAAAGGTGTCAAGTGTATGCCTGGTTTCCAAGAATGTAGGCAACTGCTAATCTCCCTCTCAGTATAAAATTATCAGTCTCTTCAGTGTTATCAGCAAAATTTTGACGCTATAATCATCAAGAATATTGTTGACCACCTAAATACAAACAACTTCTTGAGTGACAAGTAGTACAGGTTTTGTTTGGCCTGATCAATAACTGATGTCCTAACTGACATTACTCACAGAATCAGTGAGTGACTCACAACAAATACATTTCAAGACAAAAAATACATTTCAAGCAAAATCGTATTAGATATTTCAAAGGCCTTTGATAAGATGTGGCATAAGGATTGCTGCACAACTTCTCTAACTATGGAATCACTGGAAAAGTCTTTTAAAGTCCATCCTAATGGGTAGGTCCCTGAAAGTAGTTGTTAATGGCCAGTTCTTTGAAACCCTAGAAATCAACACAGCCATCCCCTATGGATTGTGAGGGTTGCTTCTCAGACCAACATTCTTTTTACTTTACATATCTTATCTTAGTGAGTGTAAACTCCAATCATTTGTAAATATCTATATTGATGATACAATAGTATATGGGTGCACCTCCAAAACTCTAGACAACCAGAGCTTTGTAGCAGATCTCTCCTCTGATCTAGCTCCAACAGCTCAGTAGAGGAAAAACTGGCTGAAATGCCTTGAAAACCAAACTAGTGTTATGAGAGTGCATTTCTATATAAAAAAAATAATCAATAAAGTCAACAAAAAGGTTAAAATTTATAGTGAGGAATTCTACTGAGACCTACTTGTTTATATAAAAAAAGTTTTCATACATGAAGTAGTTGTAAAATACAGAAATTAGAAATAGAACATTTGGAAGATTCTAGACCATTCCAGTATATTCCAGAAAAATCTAGATGATTCGTGAAATATGCTAATTGGGTGCTAGCCCCTATAAAAATAGGTTTTTGAAGAGAGTTGCCAGTTGTTAAAAAGGAATTTCTGGCATTATCAATTCTGGTTTTAATTTGCGGATTATTATATCCAGCTGAAACAATCGCTATGAAAAGTTACCAACCAACAAAAACCCAAAAGAGAAGCTCATGGAACTAAACTGATAAATAGATTTTTTTAATATTTTTATTGACCAAACTAAACATTAATCTATATATACACACGTCTGAGAATTTCCAGTAATAGCACATACAATACTTGACCCTCACCTTTCTTTTTTTCAATTGTAACACTTCGCCAGTAAACTCTATGTTTTCTGTTTTAAATGCTCTAATTGTATATTTGTATATATTTTATTTTGTGTTTTTAGTAAATTAAATATTCGTTCATGATTTAGCTCTGTGTTTTGGTAAATTATTTTCTTTTCTTTTGTTACAACTTATAACACGTAACAAAATTGGGGGCTCGTCCAACTCGATAATATCGTAAAAACAAAAACAAACAACTCAATATACATAATTCGCAAAAACTACTTTTATTGAATAATAAAAACCAATAATTTTTATTTTATTCAATAATAAAAACCAAAACTAAAACATACTTTTTTCTGTGGAAAATGTTTTAAGTTTTAGCTGATATGGGCAAAACATTCAAAGCTAGTACAAGTTGCAGACTATTTCAGGTTAAATACAAACCCGTGAATAAAGAAATAAAAAGTATTGTAGATAAAGAACTAATGGATAAAAATCTGTTAGACTTATGTAATATTGATGAAAAAGACAACCAAAGTAGTTTACGTCTTCAATTAAAGAAATTAAAGATGCAAGAAAGAAAAATCCAAGCTGAAATAGAGTTGGAAAAATTGAAATTACAAGGAGAAAATACAAGTCAAAATTCCGATAATTCTTCTTTAGGTGCAGCATTTCATGCAGGAAGACATATCAAACTAGTACCTAAGACATATCAAACTAGTACCTAAGACATATCAAACTAGTACCTAAGTTTTACGAGAAAACAGTGGAAAAATATTTTCCTCATTTTGAAAAATTGCAGTAAATTTAGGATAGCCATATGAAATCTGGTCAACACTTTTACAGATGGCTTTGGTCGGTAGAGCTGCTGATATATACTCGGCATTGAAGAGGCCACAGATTATGAAAAAATAAAAAACGCCATATTAAATGCAGGCATATAGGCAAAAATTCGGGAAATATAAAAAAATTCGAATGGCAGACATACATTTGAGATCTTTTTGATAGATAGGTTAGGGTGAAAAAAATGATTATGATAACCTACGGTAACTCATTCTTATTGAAGAATTTAAACAATGCATTTCACAGGAGATTCAAACACATCTCGATGATAAAAATGATAAAAATGTAGAAACTATTAACGAGGCCACTGTAATCGCAGATACCCATAGTCTAACTCACAAGAAGAGTTATGAAAAAATTAATATGACCAAAAACAAGTCAGTCTTTCACATAAATATGCAAACACCATTGGAATCTCATCCTCATAATGTATCTCATAGAAATTATATACATAAAAAAATAAGAAATACATCTAAAAGTTCTGTTTCAACAGAATCAAAAATTTCCTGTACCTACTGTAAGAAGGATAACCACATCATATCCTACTGCAGAGTCTTAAAAAGAAAACGGGAAGAAAATAACTCCCTTCAACCTCATGCTTTTGCTATACAACAAATTAAAAGTAATTCCTTTCTTCAGTCTTCTTTCTCAAAACTTGGTGTTAGTGAAAACAATAAAAAGTCATGTATGGAAAATTAAAGCGCATTTTTATCCCAGAGTTCTGTTTACATCAATGACCCTGAGAAAGCTAGGCCTGTCCAAATCTTGCAAGACACCGGTGTGTCTCAAAACTTATTATTAGAAGGCATACTACAGTTATCAAAATCGACCTTCACTGGTGATTTTGTTTTATTACAAGGTGTTGAATTGACTGTCATTAAGGTTCCCCTTCACAAAATTCATATAAAATCGGAATTGGTGAATGGTCCTGTCATAGTCGGTGTACAACCAACCCTACCAGTAAAAGGGGTCTCCTTACTGTTAGGCAATGACTTAGCAGGTGGCAAGGTAGTAGCACAACCAGTCATCTGTTATAAAATAGAAATAAACAATGAATTTGAGGTTAAAGAAAACAGTGACTTATACATGGATTGTGTTATTACTAGGGTGAAAGCAAAGAAGCAAATTTCAGAAAAGGAAGATTCATCAACACCAGCTAATCGATAACAGTTGAATGAAACCTTTATATCTCATCATTTAGAACAAACCAATAATTTGAATAAAAAATTAAATAAACCACCTCCCCAAAAAAGAAATGGCACAGAAAAAATGAAAGACAATCTAAATCAAAATCAACTTGTTATTGAACAAGAAAAAATCCTGAAATTTGTCTTTTAAAAAATAAAATACTCCCTTTAGAAGAAGCAAGAAAAGTTAGAGAATGTTTTTATATGAGAGATGGCATTTTAATGAAGAAATGGCACCCAGTGGATACCAGTCTAAATGGAAGATAATAAACCAAATAGTGGTCCCTAAAATATACAGACAAGAAATACTAAACATAGTTAATGATACACCAATGTCAGGACATTTAGGAATAAATAAGATCTGTGAAAAAATATTAAATCATTTTTACTGGCCAAAACTTAGACAGGATGTAATCAGTTTTTGTAACTCCTACCACATATGCAAGATTGTCAGAAAACCTAATCAAAAGATTATGTCCACCCCTCTGAAACCTATTCCAGCATTCGGAGAACCTTTCAGTAGAGTACTAGTTGATTGTGTTCACCCTCTTCCAAAAACAAAAATAGGAAACCAATATTTATTGACAACTAGCAGTATAGCCTGGCATTACTCGGGTATAATGAAAGCTTTAAAACTAATCCATGGTCCTGGAGCTCAGACTCTTTGGAAGTTGGCATGAAAGACTAAAAAGCATAGCTGTTTCCAGTTAAAGCGAAACCACAGACTGAAAGAAAAATGAATGGATGTAAGTCAAATTTTGATTTTCTGGTATCGATATCAAATAAGTTTTTTTTATCCTAAACTGAATTTTGAAGGCTAAATAAGTCCTCTGAGTAAATGGTATCATGGCTGAGACTAAGAACTACAATTATACCTACTTAGAGCCAAACCCAAAGCAAAAACTAAAATAAAAGGGCTGAAAAAAAGACAGACATACAGGCAAATAAACAGACACACACACACAAACATCTTGCCTTTTTTATATATATATATATGTTATTGATTTTCTGCACTATTGTAAAAACTGCAACCTTGAAACTTCTGAATATTGTTTCTTATGTCTTTGTCTATGAGTTTATCAAATTTGATTAAAATTGGACCACTTCTTCTATAACCCGATTTTTTCGATTATTGATTTTCGATATTTATTGGGGGTACCTCGACACAAAACCTAGCTAAGAACACTCACAGACCCTTATAGTACAACTGTGTAAATTTTCAAGAAAATCGGTTCAGCCATTTCAGAGTCTATAGGTAACGGACATACACACAGACACACACACACACACAAAGTTCCATTTATAAATAAGTTTAGATTATGTGTACATCAACCCGCCTTCCAGAAGCTATCCTACTAAGAAATATTAAGGCTAAGACTATTGTTAAGGCTTCAACTAAGTTTTTCTGTTTAGTCAGGATTCCTTCAGCCATTTAGTCAGACCAAGTCTCGATTTTTTTGTCTTGCTTATTTCAACAAGTAATGAGTGAAATGGCTATGAAGCAATACAAATCCAGTGTTTACCACCCTGAACTACAGGGGGCTCTTAAGAATTTTCATCAAACTGTAAAGTCTATGATCAGAAAATATTATCAATATAAAAAAGATTGGGATGAAAGGGTTTATTTTGTTTTGTTTGCCACTAGAGAAACTGTTCAAAACACTCTTGGGTTTAGTCCTTTTGAAATGGATTTTGGATATATGGTTAGGGGTCCTCTAAGACTTCTAAAAGAAAAATGGTTGACTGAAAAAAGTAAGATGCATCTTTTAGACTATGTATCAAATTTTAAATAGAAATTATACAATACTTTCATAATAGCACAAGAAAATTTAATAAACTCCCAAATTAAAATGAAATCTAGATATGATAAAAATAGTAAAAATCATAAATTTGAAAGTAGTGACAAAGTTTTAGTATTTTTACCAATTCCTAATCATCCTCTACAAAGAGATATTTTGGTCCTTATGAAACAAAAAAGAAAATTAATGATGTAAATTATATCATTCACACCCCAGATCTAAGGAAAAAGAAAAGGATTTGCCACATTAATATTTTTAAAATTACATCAACAGAAATTATGTAACTAATATTAAGCCAGTCTTAACCTTAATAAACAGTAATAATACAAATCAATTTGAAGATGATTTAGACAATAATAAAGATATAGTCATTAGGTAGAAGGACATGGGTCAGAGTAGTCATTTGAAAAACTTGGAAATCCTGTCTAATTTAAAAGTAAAATTCAAGCATTTATCAAATGAGAAAAGAAAAGAAATTCATGGTTTGGTCAGTAATTTCAAAAATCTTTTTCCTGATGTTCCTAGAAAAACAACAGTTGCAGTACATGATGTTTTAGTTAAAGATGAAAACTAATCAAACAACATTTTTTACTGGGTAAATCCAAACAAGCTTCAGCAGTTGAGAGCAGAGATTAAATATATGCTAGATAATGATATCATTGAACCAAGCAACAGTCAATGGAGTTCTTGTACCAATTCTTGTACCAAAACCTGATGGCACTTACCGATTTGTAACAGACTTTCAAAAAGTAAATGCAGTAACCAAAAGTGACTCTTTTCCAATTCCTAGAATTGATGACTGTATTGACAATATTGGCAAGGCAAAATATGTCAGTAAATTTGATTTAATGAAAGGTTATTGGCAAGTGCCCTTAACTGACAATGCCAAAGAAATTTCAGCATTTGTGACTCCAGATAGTATTTACCAATATAAAGTTATATTGTTCGAGACGAAGAATGCACTGGCAAGGTTTCAGAGGATGATGCATTCCCTTCTGCATAAAATTCAGGGATATGAGGTCTACATAGATGATGTAATTGTGTACAGCATGACTTGGGATAAACAAGTACACATCATCAAGCAATTTTTTCTTAAGCTGGAAGAAGCAAACCTATGTGTGAACTTAAACAAGAGTGGATTCTGTCATGCAAAAGTAAATTATTTGGGTCATACTGTTGGTCAGAGACAGGTTAATCCTATCCCATCAAAAGTGGATGCTATCTTAAAGTATCTTATTCCAACTAACAAAAAACATTTCTTGGTATGGCTGGATTCTACAGAAAATTTTGTAAAACTTTCTCATCGATAGCAAGTCCTCTCACCGACCTTAAGGACTTCATCTAGATGCTTTATCTAGAATATAACTTTATAAAAAAAATGTTTATGATATTATGATTTATTGCTTTACAAAAAAAAAAAAGACTGATACTGTCTTATAAAAGCTTTTCATTATAATTTCAAAACTTTTACTTCGAAGGAGGGAAGTGTTACAAAAGTGCATTTCTACATAAAAATATTTAATAAAGTCAACTAAAAAGGTTAAAATCCTCTAACTTTACAAGCCAGATCAGGCTGAAAATAGAGTACTGTTGCCATATGTGAGCAGGAGCTGCTCAGTCATCATTTTCCATTCTCAAAAGTGTATTTGCCTCCTTATGGGTTACAAATTATTTTCCTCCCTTACAGATGAAATGTTGCAAGCCTCTCATTGCTCTATTGCTATTTTCCATGTAGATTGCTCAGACAAATGACATTTCTTAGTTCCACTAGTTCACAGCTAAGACCAGACATGCTACACACATTGTAGTACCCCACCTTCATATCCTTCCTATTCCATTGATGAGATATAAGTTCCACTCAAGCAGCTACTTCCTATAAACTGAAACTGACTTAAAAAAGGATGTTTTTTTCAGTCACTACAATCTTAACCTGTTTCTGTCTAGGGTTAACCATTGTCTTTCCTACATACCCCCATAAACTGTACCTCTTACTCTGCAACCCTTCTACCTCGAGTGGCTCCCAGGCTTTGTACAATGTGAACATCATCTTCTTTTTCTTCTATGTGATGTGTTCATTCAGGATGTAGGTAATCATGATCTTCCACATCTCCCTATCCATTGTACTTCTTAACACCCTTTCTCTTGTTACCCCTCCCAAACCCTGCTCTGCCATCCATTTGCTCAAGCCCATCAAATATGTCATGCATTGCTTTCCCTTGTTTCTCTTCCTCTCTATTTGTCCTGTGAGTCTCAGATTCTCCCAGCCCTCTTTCCTCATTAAATGTTCCAGAAACTTCAGTTGTCTTTTCCTGATGTATCAGTTTCCTTTTTGTTTTCATCCTCTTCAAAACCTTGTCATTGCTAACATGTTCTGTCTATGGTATCTACAACATCTTTCTGTAAAACCGCATTTTGCTTACTTCAAGTCTTTCCTTCATCTTTGATGATATTGTCCGCCATTCACTGCCATATTGAAGAACAGACATCACATAACATAGCTCTTTTTTATTTCTGCAAAACTTTCCTGTCTCTCAATACTCTACTTAGCTTTTAGAATGCATCATTGGCCATCCCAATATGCCTTTGGATGTCAGTGTTGCACTTTCTGTCCTCTGTTAGAAAATTCCCAGAAAAAAAATGACACTGTGTTCTTCCTTCTTAATTCAAAATTAAGTTCTAATGTCTTGATTAAAGATTGTTTGTCTAACATATTTGATTAATTTTTAATTTTTGCAAATAATTTCAGGTTACCCAAACAATCTTTTTGGTGAGCTGCTTTACAATTCTAAAATGAATGAAAATGAGATTAAGAGATTCCTTGTAAACTATCTTGTTGAGTTTGACTAAGAGTTCTCTGTCTCCCTCTTAGCTCTAACAGTTTTTCATTGCATCAGATATAAATTTGATCAAGAATTTGGTTATTTGTGCATTCCAATATCCAAAACAGAATAGTATAAAACCTATCTTCCTGGCTGTTGATAAATCAATAAAAAAAATTAGCAATTGTAAAATCAATGCATTATAAATTTGTTTTTTATGTTCCTGTTCTAGCACTGATTTTTATTTTGCAGAACTCTGGCAACAGGAAAGAAGATGCCTGGTTTCTTAATAGAATTGAAATTACTAATACAGCTAAAAAGAAGACATGGTCATTCCTTTGTTACCAATGGCTTTCTTTATTCCATGCAGATGGACATTCTGAAAGAAAATTATTTCCTCACAAATTACTCAAAACTGGTATATACATATTTTTGTAACACTCTCATATATGAAACTCATCATTTGTAACCTATATTATTTGACTTAATATGTGTGTAAGCTCATCACAGCTTTACACTGAACAAAGACTTCATTAAACAATGACTTGGAGGCCAGAAAATATCTTGTGGGTTTAAACAACATTACCATTAACCCAGAGCACCCTAATAATAACTCATAATATCCCCAGTCTTCCATCACATTTATTGAAAGGCCAGGTCATGTACCTCTACATAATCTTGCATTCTCTTTGTAGATTTTCTATTTTTTGATGTTGACAATTCAAATTTGAGCTATAAAAAACTATAAAAATAAAATAATCATGTTTTAAATTTATTACATTAAAATGATAAAAAACATAAAATAAATGATAGCTTCCTAAATTTAATATTTTTAACAGTGTGATACTCCTTAAGGCAATGGAGCTGTATATTCTTTAACTTGTCATCATTATTTCATCCAAGAAAATCCTTTAGAAAATATTGCCATAGACACTTTTGAACTCTGTTAAGATATACTTTTTCAAGAATTCATGATAATTCTGAGATAATGAAGAGCTATGAATAATCTATGACCTGAAGGGATAAGGGAATTTTTAAAAAAGCATCACACGGAAATTTCTTTTAGTGACTTTTATTCTTTCTTGCAACATTGCTTCAGGCATCAAAAATAACCTGAAACCATATAATTCCAGCTTTCTGGACAAATGTAACAACAATTAATGCTCAACACAAATTTGATTATTTTTCTAGTAAAAGATGTTTTCTTCTAAAAAATTAAAATCTAAGGGTTTAGTATCTTTCTACTTTAGATTTCACTTGCTTAGTACTATTAAGTTTGTGTTGGTGTTTTGTAAGTGTGTGCTTCTTTATATATAAACAATTAAAGAAGAAGCAATAAAACTAGGATTTCTTCCATGGGCCATTTATTTTTATGTAGAAACTGTAGAGAAACAAAGTTCTCAATCTCTCTTGGGTATGTCTGTTTTCTTCCTCTGGTTTAGAATTAGGTTGCGGAAATTAAGGATAAAAAATGTTTATGATCCAAATAATGCTCAAATTTTGTTAAAGAAAACATTACATTTCAATAATTTCAAGGCTGCTTCTTTGTTATATTCATTTTAATGTTTGAATTAATTATCCAACTTAAAACTGTTTTTGTGAAACAAAAATCATATTGAAAATATGAATTCTGGAACAAAAATATGACATGAAACAAAATAAACATCAAAATAACATATTTTATTGTTGAAAAATGAAGTAACTATTGTTCTGGTGAACAATAGTTACTTTTTATCATAAATATACATTCTTTTGATTAAAGAAGTATCTTAAAAAAATTGACTTATAAAAATACATGGCTTAGCAGTAGGTTGGAAGTGAATGTTTTGTACTACTCATTTATGATATGTAAAAATACTGAATAAAATTGATTGAATTTAATTATGACATTAACTTTACATAAAAATAGCATTTTTATTAAATTAATTTCTTTTAATTTTGTAGTATAAAAATATTACATTTACATCTACTTTATGTTTTTAATGATAAACTAAAATTCAACAGAATTTTGTAAATTGAATCCATAGCAAAATCTACTGCTAAGAAGATTGGGTCACTATGTCGATCCAGGATGTTTTTTCCACCTGAATCCATCCTGCATATATACAAGTCAACCATCCATCCGTGCATGGAGTACTGCTGCCATTTATGGTCCGGTGCCCCTGCCGTTCTCCTCAGTGTTCTTGACAAGCTCCAAAGGAGAGTCTGTAATGTGATAGGTACTGATCTGGCGACTCGACTGCAGCCACTTTCCCATCGTCGAAATGTGGCCTCCCTCTGTCTCTTCTATAAATACTTTCATGGCTTCTGCTCGGATGAGCTTAAGTCACTGATGCCTCCTCAACAGGTGTTTACCCGTGCAACCAGACTGGCAACAGGGTCCCACCCATTCACAGTCAGGTTAGCCAAATGCAGACGACAATTCTACTCCTGCAGCTTCCTCTCTCGCACTTCCTGCCTGTGGAACTCACTCCTGTATTCTTGCTTTCCTGACGGCTACAACCTCCAGAAATTTAAATGCAAAGTTAATACTCATCTACTAACCACTGGCCTCTAGCTTTCTCCCCTCCCCTGTATAACCTTCCCTTTCTCTCCACCTATGTATCTGTCATCGCACCTGCTTTCTCAGCTTTCTATTGTTCCTTTCTAACTAGCTTGTACTCCTCACTCTTTTCTAATTAATCTTTTTACATTTATGTAACCCCCTGCACATCAGTGGCGTTTCCGCCTTGCCCGGGGTGAAATGATTAAAAAAAAAATAAAAAAATACCTTTTAATAAGAAAAGCAAATTATTCATAAAAATTAAATTTTATCATATAATTGTTATGAATCCCAAAGAAAATATTAAATTACCTTTATGTGACAAATAATGACATTTTTAAATAAATTTTGCTGTGTATCAACAGAATTGAAAACTTGTTTGTAAGAAAAGTCTCAAAGATTGAACAGATTTTAAAATAGTGTAAAATATTACATTATTATATAAGAACTGTGGTAAGAATTCAATATAAGTTTTACCTATTAGAAACAAAAATACAGATAATGCAGAAAAAAAGTTGATCATCAGTATATATGAATAAAACTTTAATAAAAGTTCAGATGAAATAAGATAAATAAATTTTATACTTACTTTGATTAAGTAAGTTAATAGTTATTCCAATTTTAAAAGCAAAATTTATTTTTTATAACATACTAATTTTAAAATAAAAATTTAAATAAGTTGTAACATTAACAGAAATGTCTAGAGCCATTCTAGATATAACTGTGTATTTTGTAAAATGTTTGAAAAGTTCCAAAGTTATTCATCTGCTTAGGTGGCTTGTTAATTCCTTTGCAGACTCAGGAACATGTGTTTCTTCAACACCCACAGAGCTAAACTGTAGTTTATATCTGAAAAAGAGTACATAATCTAAAATGATCAGTGGTTGAACTATGCTAGTACACTCAAGTTCTCAGTCATAATGACTTGTGACTTCATACTAGCACAAACACCAGATCTATGTTTCTTAAAAGATATTTTCATATTAATAGATGGCTTATCAGTATGGGATATGAAGTATGCAAACCTATGAATATTGACGTTGTTACTGTTTAGTTTAGCACAAAGTTACAAATATGGGGACCCCAGTGAGAACTGAACTTACTACTCAGTAGTAATGGTTAACCATACTAACTAGCTCATTAACCACTACTCCTCACTAAAGCACCATAACCAAGTAATATTGTTGGTGTCATTTTATAGTATACTGTGAAGTTAGAGTATTTTATTCTAATCAGCCGTCTTGGCTAGGTACAACCTTATTTGAATATTTAAGGAACAGTCTTTTCTAACATTTGGCTTTGGTTTGTTCTGATGGTGTTACATTTTTATATTGAAAAAAGCCTTAATGAGGTTTATATCTTATTTATCATATTGTATAAATATATTGACATTTAATTTGTATTTTATACAAATTTGATAATCAATATTTTTTTTATAATCATTTCACCCCAAGCAAGACAGCACTGCTACTGGTGTGTAGGAGGTTACATTGAGAGGAAAAAAGGGAGAACAAAGCATAGGGGATGTTGAAGAAAGGATATGAAAAAGATGGGAATCAAGGAGGTAGAAGATGGCAATTGACGTTGCACTTAAACTTTGGGAGATTGTAGCTGCCAGTAAAGCAAGTATATGAAGGGAGTTCTATAGATGGTAAGTGCAAAAACAGAAACTGCAAAATAGGAGTGGCAGTTGTATCTGACTATTTTGATGGTAGAAAGTGCAACCTAGTTGCCAATCTAGTAGCACAAGTAAATTCATGTGGTTGGGTCACCACGGAAAGAAGTGTGTCAGAGCAGAAGCTGTGAAAATATTTGTAGAAAAGACAGAGGAAAGCCACATCCCATTGGTGAGAAAGTGATTGAAGCCAAGTTGCCAAATCAGGATCAGTTACATTGCAGTTACTCCTTTGGATTTTGTTGAAAACTTCAAGAGGAATAGCAAAAGCACCTGACCAGATATGGTAACAGTATTCAATACACAGACAAATGGTAGATTTATAAATGTGCAAAATGCATTCTGATGCATTCTGATGCATTCTGGCCCGACACAGTGACCCTAACCCTCTTAGTAGTAGATGTAGCTATTGATTTGATGTAGTCGTTTCACTTGAGGTTGGTTGTGAGTGTGAGATCAAGGAGGTGCAGCGTGTTGCTTTCAGGGAGACTAGCATCATCCATGCTGGTGGAAGGTAGAAAAGTTTCTCTTAAACTTTAAAGGAGAGCAACTTTGTTTTGGAAGCAATAAAATTTATGAGCCATATCTTACCACAATACATCACTGATTGAAGGTTCTTTCCAAAAGCAGCAGCAAGGTTTACTTTGTCAGCCTTGGCAAATTTCTTATTGAGAAGAGAGTAAATAGTGGTGTCATTTGTATAGATGTCTACTTAGGAACTGATGACATCAGAAAGATCATTGATGAAATCAGAAAAAGGATAGAACCTAAGATAGAACCTTAAGGGACATCTGCATTTTTATGAAGCATGAACACAAAACAATCTTCATTAATAGGAATTACTATTAAATCAAACAATCATTTAGTTATACTGTAGCCCTGCAGTTTACACAGAAGGCTAACAAGATAAACCCTGTCAAATGCTTTTGAGATATCCATTATCAGTTAACACATTTCTCTTTCAGATATATTGAGAGTAATACGCCAATCTGACAGGAAATGAAAGCATGCACTATGTTTATAGTACAAGCTGCCTATCACATTGAGTTGGAAAGAGCCATCTTCTTGAAAGTAACAATGTGAACAAGAGGAAAAATGACTGCTAAATGCTCTACAGATGTACTCACAATGATGTGATGTTCTGAGGGCTATACCATGCTAACCCACATTTTTTCACAAGGCCTTTGGGTCAATATCACCACCTACATTGATGTACTGAATATATTTGGTGAAATCTTAGCTGGAAGGGGTAGATGTACATGTTCCAGCAGAACTTTGCTCCCTTTCATCCAAGAAGAACTTGATGATAATCTTCATGTCACATTCAGCAGATTATCTCCTAGATTTCATGATTTGAATCTTCTGGACAAAGTGTCTGGGGTCAACTAGTGCACTTACATTAATAAGGATTCATTGAAAGTTGTCATCATCAATGTGATTGCCAATATGAATGAAAATGATTTCAACATGTATTTCTAAAGCCACATTAAGGCCATCTTTGAGATTGAAGACACTTTTATTGATTAATTTTTTCTCTGTGTTTCCAAATATTTATACATAGGTTTTTTTTTATTGAATATCTGTTTTCCTTTACATTAATATTTATTTTCAATTACCTGGTATACTGTATATTACCTGTATTATCATTACATGTATTTAAATTCCATCTCTAATGTAGAGTATATGCTGTCTTTTTAATTTTCTACTTCTGTTTCTAGGTAAATAAAACCTTGATGTATTATATCATGATTGTTATTTATGATGATGTCATTTCAGAATATGAAGTGGTCACAGTAACTGGAAATGTAATCGATGCAGGTACTAATGCAAACATATTCATTACATTGTATGGCAAATTAGGAGTGAGCAAGAAAATGCCCTTGAAAAGTAAGAAGATTTGTTTCCAGAAAGGTGAAAGTGACAGATTTCGATTGAAAACCTCTTGCATTGACCCACTCATTAAAATTCTCATTGAGCATGACAACACAGGCTTTTCTCCTGGATGGTTTTTGGAAAGGGTAAGTGAACATGTGCTAAAAACTGTAGATGAAATTGAATTGAGAAGATTTTAACTTAAGAGAAATGTTTATTTTTTATATTGAATAATAATGATGGATGTCATATTTTAATAAGTGATTCATATGGCTTTATTAGTTAACAGAGTGCATTCTGTGAGAGTGAGACATGAAGAAGAGATTAAATTGTGCATAAGAGTGTTGAACTTTTCTAAATAGTTAGCTGTTTTGAAATAAGTTCTTTAATGAGATCCAAAGGTAAAAATAGTTTGTTCTCATCAGATATTTGGAATCATGTTTTGATGAAAAGGTAAGGTTTGAATATAGGAAGATTTTTAAAATTTTAACCAAATCAAGAATTGAAAGAAAAATCCTTGAATCTACAAAAAGTAATTTTTTTTCTGCTCTTAACTTTCTTAATGTATTATATAGAACATAAAATTATATCATACTGGATTTCTCAATCAAATCACATTTTTTTATAAAGATTATCTTAAAATTTGATAGTCTGAATAGAATTCTCTTTTGTGTAAAGAAATACTGAGAAGACATATGTTCTTTAAGATTATGTTAGATATATTAGTTTAAAACAAAGGACACAAGCAGATTTAGGACACAGAAGATTGAATGTAGAAAATCACTCCATTATAGAAATGTATCAATGCTTAAAAAATATCTTCCTTTACTGTTATGTTAAAATATAAGAGATTGCAATTTAAAACTCCTTATTCTCTTCTGATGTTGATTATTCAATTGCATATACAAATTTTGCTTAAGAATTTATTTAAAATTAATAAAAGAAATATTGCACAGGAAATAGTTCTGTTAAAGAATTTAGGGGTAACTTCTACTTAGTGCCATCTAATCTAGATAGATAAAAATAAATTATGTGTAATTGTAAATTGTATCTGAAGTCTACAAAACATATGTTTACTTTTTAAAAGTATATAAATACTACACTGCCATACAAAATAATTGACAATATTATAGATAGGGTGCTAAGTTCATAAGATTGAACTGTACAGCTGAGAGTTTGAGATGAATTGTAGTTAGTTCAAAATACCTTTCTAAAATAGATGTCATACATACTTTTCCCTGTCAAATCAATCTTTCATTCACTCAAATTAATCTTCCAACCACTCAAATTAATCTTCTATCCAGTCACATTAATCTTTCAACAATTCAAATTAATCTTCTACTCAGTCGCATGATGTATTTTTAATTTGATTGAATGGGTAGATTAATTTGAGTGGTTAGAAGATTAATTTGAAAGGGAAAACATGTAATAAATATGATACTGGAGATAAATGTACTATACCATCTCAAAGCAGCAGTAGTTTACCTGTAATATAGTAATGCCTATGGGTGAATATACATGGGTGAATATACAAAAGACCTGTATAACATTTGAGAGAAAACACTTTATTTACATATTTACAGAATGTAGAATTAGACAATAGTTTGTTTATGCAGAAAAACTAAATGCATATTAGAAGAAATAGAGAAGAAAATTGTAATTATGTCTTACTAGTGAGTTAACTTGATCACATGTGGCTAGAACATGTAAGAAAATGAAAGACTAGAATGTTGTTCTGATGAATTAACTCTAGATTGTCATGTGATGCATTTCTTACCCTTTGATATGCACATTAATTAAAGCTGAGTAAAGAGTAGACAATTAAATTTTGTAGCACTACAATGTTATTAGATTAATTTTTTCAGTTACAGATACAGTATCAGATTATTTTTATGCTATATTCTTCCTTTTTTGTAAAATAGATTTTAATTAGAAATTTTAGCAGTATAAATGGAAATATTTTAATTATTGATCTTATTCTAGAAAAAGATACAAGTTCATATGATACAAAAAAACATGTTAGCTTAGCTTTTGAATGGATGTGATAAAATAAATCTTCTTGTTTTAATCATGTTGGTTTGGTTTTCATTACCCCAAATAGAAGATATAGCTATAATAATTTACTTGTGTTTATTAAAACCAGTATTTCAGAATGTATTCTTAATTACCATTCAGGTAAAAATTATTACAATTTTATTTATTTATTTATTTATTTATTTATTTATGTATTCATTAGCTGGTCAGCTAATCAGGTCAGTAAATAAATAAGTAAAATTCATTATGTTGTAATATACACATAATGTTGTAATACAAAATGTTGTTCATGCTAAATGATAGGAAAAAGATACATAATTGGAAATGAAATAAGGTTATCAGGTGGCAATAGATTATGGGAATGAAATGGTAAATACAAAAGCCAAAAATGAATAAAATTTACTTCCCACTTTATAGCAGAAAAAGAATCCAGACGCACCCATAACACCTAAAACATAATATCAGAAACTAACCTACATATATCTACACAACCTTATTGATTCTTCTTTCATATCCAAAAGATGTCTTGAAAAAAGTATGGTTACTATTAAAAAAAAATCAGTATGTAACCTGTTAATAGTTCTGTGTTTGCAATTAAAATATTTCACATGACCATTCAGAATGAAGTCTTAAATGAGTGTTAAAAATAATTTGAATTGATCATCTTCTATTTTTTACCGATAGGAGGAAACTTGAAAGAAATGATAGCATTTGAATAAAGCTAAATTGGCACATGGTCACATTCTGGAAGCAATAAGCAATAAATTCATTAATAATAACATGTGAAACTAGTAAGTGTTCTGTGAAAGAATTGTTTGGCTTAGGTTTTAAAAGTTTTATAAAAGGTGATGTGACAATTTAAATATTTTGTATCAAGTTGAGTGACAAGTATTTTCTTTCAGTGTACATTCACAAAAAGAGATATTGTATTTAAATAAGCTGAGGAATGAAAAGTTACCTTTGCATTATATAAAATAAAGCAAAACAATTTTTTGATAAAAATGTTTATCAAAATGTATGTTGCATCTTGATATTAATCTCTACATAAACTCTTCTTTTTAAGAAAACAATCAATAATTTTTAAAACTTAAGAAGCTTTAATGAACCAATTTAACAATCTACTGTTACAGACTTAAATAATCTACCTTTCTTTCCTTGTGGCATACAAGAAGTGCCTGTAGCCCAGAAGAGTACCTTAAGGTTTGATAACCTTATTCTACAGAAGTTCCTTAAGAGTTATTAATTATTAATATTACATTCTCTTCTTCTATTTTTTATTTTGTTACAAGTCTAGTTTGTTTTTTACCAATATGGAAGACCTACAAAACACATAGCAGTTGGCTTTAGTTAGTGAGGTGCATCAAGTTCAGCTGACTGAGTCGAGGACTGTTCATTACTAATATTTTCATTTTCAACTGTATACTCAATGTGATCGATTCTTTCCATAGGCACTGAGGGTGTCCTCAAAAGGTTCCTTAATTACATCAGTGTTTTCTGCCTCTGATACTGGACATGGTGCTATATCTCTTAATGATACCATTGATTCTCATCCATCTTGGTGCTTTTGAATAATGTTCTATTTTTTTACAAGAGTGACAGGTGGACTCTGAGGCTAGACATACATTTCTTGGTCTAGTAGTCCTTCACAAAAAGAGCAGTTCATTTTATTAGAAATATGAAGCAACCTTCCTCTATTGAATAATGTAGCAATATGTCTGCTTATGTTTTCATTGCTTTGAAATTCTTCTGAGAGCTCTATCATATCAGCGATGTAGTCTGTTGGCTTGCTGTTTTAGGCATCTGAGATTTTAGGGTGAAGCCTGTTGATAGGCATACTATAAATTCAGGGTACAATTGTCAAGTAGTCACTGACATATTATAAACAAAGCTAAGCTGTTAATAAACATGTCCCTTACAAGTTCTTCTCAGTACTGTTTGGCAGTCACTATTTCAAAAGCATAGCTTTTTACTCTGTCTGTGGAGTTCTTGCAGAAACTCTTCCAGAGATTTGCTAAAATGTGTCTGGCAAAAGTTTCAGTTGGCATGTTAACATATAGTTGTTCTAGGATATTAATAACTATCTCAAATGAATTGAAGCTAACAACCAATCTTAATTTGTTTAGGAGTAGTGAAGTTGTTTAGCATTTTAATTGAATGTTTCCATTCCATTGATGCTGTAGGGAAGATCAGTTTTGAGGATTTAAACATTTTCTCCATGTTGTCAGGGATAGGTCAGCAAAGATTAGTTCATTAAATTATACTGATAATAATCAATAATTATTACAACTTAAGAAACTTTAATGAACTAATTTTACAAGCTACTGTTAGTGCATTGTGGTACAGTGGATATCGGCTCGGAACGAGAAACCGGGGAGCCGAGTTCGAATTTCAGTTGAACTCATTGTATTCACTTATGTGAAAATACCCTTGGGAAAGGTATTAATCCATCTCTTCCTTCCAGTTATGGGCTAAATAGCAGGACAGATTGGGTTCTATAGCCTTGGTCAGCAACCAGTCTACCGCAGAAAGCAATGGCAATCTACTGCGGGATAATCTTCTGCCCAGTCAGTCATGTCTCTTTCGAGACATGATCGCCCAAGCATGTATCACGTATAGCACTTAACTGACTGACTGTTAGTGCATTAAATAGTATGCCTTTCTTTCATTGTAGCATGCAGGGAGTGCCTTGTCATCTAGTATAATTCCTTAAGGGTTGATAATCTTATTTTACACTCCTCTTACAAGGCAGAAAGAAAAGGAATGAAAATATACTAAAATGAAATTCTCTGTATTATTGGCATAAATGATCAATGTGGAATGTTTCTTTGTGGGTGAGAGTAGTGACCTGGAGGATGTATAAATCAATAGTGTATGGGTCTGGTGTTGAAGCTGGTGTTGATTTGTGACTGCCTGTCTACTGCCTTGGGTGTCATGACTGGATCCTTTTAAACACTCAGGTTGGATACATGACTCAGTATTTTTTGTCATAATTTTGCTTTAACAGCAACATTCAGCATTGGCTCTAATGTTTAAATTGTATTTTTTATTTTTGTGAGGATTTATATTTGAGCCAGATGTGATACTCAGAACCACTGCACAGAAAAATGACTTATTTAATTTTGTTTTCAAAGCGTTCACATCTAGTCGACAATTTTTGATGCAGAGTGAATCAGAAAAAGTTTCAAATTCCTGACAGACACCTGAAGATGGCTGGAGAGTATAATTGTTAAAATATTGTAACTATAACCACCAAGATTCAGCCAAGTAAATCAAGTAACTCCCCCCCACAAAAAATAATTATCTTTTATCCATTCTGCTTTCTTCCTGAACTGGTTCATGTTCATCTGTGTTCACTAAGCACATTTTACTAGAAACCTTTAAAATGTTGTTATTTCATTTATATAGAGATATGATCAAGCACTCTGATAATAGACTCTAATTAATTTCATTGCGAAAGAAAAGCTTGTGGTTGGTAAATATCCATTAAGGTTAACTGACTGTACTGGATATTATATGACTCAAATGAAAAATGATACTTTTGCAGGATTTACTAAATTATTTCTGTAAAGTGGTTTGAAAAATGGCAGACTAAGTTCATAGTGTCTAAATGAGGGTGTTGGAAATGTCATAAAATTGAATCCCTTCATTGGGTGTGCTGCTTATATGATATATCATCCTAAGTTAAGAACTTGGATAGCTATGGTAGTATTAAGGTATAAGCTGAATTGTCACAAGCAACCTAATGAAGGTCAGTTGATTTTAGCAATGACTATTACAATATATTCTTGAGTTTTATTTATTTTTCATTGAAGAACAGTATTTAAATTTTTATTTCCTTTTTTATTGCTTTTTTATTTCATTTATAAACAAAATCATTTATAGAAGGTAACAGGATACCACTCCACTATCTATCTATTTATCCTGCATATAATCATGGCTGTACAACCTAAATATATTAAACTTAATGGCATGAAGGGGGTTGCTTCCAAAGAGAGCAATTCCTCACCCTGTAAGGACCAACATGAGCAACAGGTGTCACCTGACCATCATTCGGTGACTGTTAGCAACAACGACATAAATCCCAAAATCTGTTCCTCACCTAAGAAGGAACAACATGAGCAACAAGTGTCTCTGGACTGTTACCCTTTGACTATGCGCAACAAAGAAAGTATTACCTTGGGGACATGGAACGTCAGGACGTTAAACAACTGCGGACAACTAGAGAATGTCAAGCAGGAGATGAACAGACTGAACATCAATATTCTGGGAATATGCGAAACCAGATGGCCAAATAATGGAGACTTCAGCAGCAACAACCTATAATATACGCAGGAGGCAAAAATAATGAAAAAGGAGTCAGCTTAATACTGGACAAAGAAATGAAAAAATGTGTTTTGGGATACTGCCAATTCTCCAAAAGAATTCTCCTGGTCAAACTGAAAGGGAGACCATTCAACATAGCAATTGTAGTCATCTATGCACCAACAACACAAAGCACTGAGGAAAAAATAGAATTTTTTTTATTCCATTCTAGACAGTACCAAGGCTCAATGTAAAATCCAAGAAATCAGAATCATCATGGAAGATTTGAATGCCAAAGTAGGCAAAGAGAGGGAAGGTATGACAACTGGTAACTTTGGTTTAGGAATCCACAACGAACAAGGAGAAAAATGGGTCTAATGGTGCACAGCAAATGACCAGGTAATAACTAACACCTGGTTTCAAGAACACCCACAACGTCTATAGACATGGAGAAGCCCAGGAGGCAATACGAAAAACCAGATAGACTACATAACCATAAACAGGAGATTCAGAAATGCAGTGGTTTAAAGCAAAGCTTTTCCATGTGCTGACTGTTGAAGCAACCACATCTCAGTCATCTGCAAACTAAAGGTGAAATTCCGGAGATTGAAAAAGCCTAGTGCAGCACTAAAACTGAAATACAGCATACTCGTTAATGACCTCAACCTACAGAAAGAATGGAGGATGGGGAACTACACAAGGAAATGAAAAGAAAATGTACACAGGCTAAAGAGGAATGGCTCAATGACAAATGTGCAGAAGTAGAGAAATTGATCAGGAAAAATAAAGCAGACATGCATAAGGAAATAAAAGAACTGACTGGACAAAAACCTGCTCTTCAAGAGGATGTATAAAATCCAAGGATGGAACAATCATTTTGGAGAAAGAGGAATTACTCCAACAATGGGAAGAATATATAAAAGATCTTTTTCACAACAAGAGAGTGCAACCAATAATACACAAAGATGAGGATGGACCAGAAATATTAAAGTCAGAAGTGGAATCTGCAATAGCCAAACAATAGAAACAAAGCAGCTGGACCAGACGGCATAATCATAGAGCTGCTGATAGCCCTGGAAGAATTTGGTATAGAGAAAATTACAGAAATACTAAATGAAATTTATAATAGTGATGTAATACCAGATGACCTCAGCAAGTCTATCTTCATAGCACTACCTAAGAAGCCAGGAGCAAACAAGTGCAAACTCCACAGAACCATCAGTTTAATGAGCCATATAACAAAACTGATCGTCCGAATCCTGATGAATAAAGCGAGAAGCAGAATCAGGCCAGAGATAGGACAAGAACAGTGTGGTTTTGTCAAAGACACTGGAACAAGGAACGCCATATTTATGATTAGGATGCTCTCTGAAAGGGCAATACAAATGAAGAAGGACTTATAACAGTGCTTTATTGATTATGCAAAGGCGTTTGACAAAATACGCCACAAAGAATTGATGGAGATGCTCGGCAGCCTTGACATATTTGGGAAAGACTTAAGAGTACTCAAGAATCTTTACTGGCAGCAAACCACTTGTATATGGACACGTAACGATTTCAGCAGATATACAAAGATAGAAAGGGGCGTAAGACAAGGATGTGTTCAACTTGTCCATTTTGAGGACTCTAGAAGATATGCCTGAATTTGTCATCGGAGGCCACAATTTAAACAACCTAAGGTACGTAGATGATACAGTGCTGATAGCAGACACAGAAAGGAAACTACAAGACCTCCTACAGAAGGTAGCTGAAGAGAGTACAGGAAAGGACTACAAATAAACTGCAAGAAAACCGAATGCATGGTCATCATTAAAAAGGGCAGCCCAATATGCCAAATACAGGTCGGAGATACTAGAATCAAGCAGGTACAAAAATTTAAATACTTGGGAAGTGTTATAACAGAAGACGGAAAGTGTGACACAGATATCCGAAGGCAAATTAGCATGACAAAGGAAGCATTCCAGAAGTTGAGTAAAGTATTAAGAAACAGGACAATTTCGCTAAAAACAAAGAAGAGAGTACTGGATTGCTATGTGTTGTCAGTTCTTCAATATGGGAGTGAATGCTGGACAATATCATCAAAGATGAGGGAAAAACTTGAAGCAACTGAAATATGATTCTACAGAAGGATGCTATGAATATCATGGATTGAGCATGTGAGCAATGCTGAGGTTTTGGAAAGGATGAAAATGAAAAGCAAATTAATACTGAGCATCAGGAAGAGACAGCTGAAATTCCTGGGACATGCAATGAGGAAGGAGGGCTTGGAGGACCTGATACTAACAGGCCAGATAGAGGGAAAAAGAGAAAGGGGAAAGCAACAGATAACATATTTGAAGGACCTAATCAGGTGGATGATGGAATGAGGGTTGCATGGTGCAGCAGGAGAAGGCGTGCTAAGAGCCACCAGAGATAGGGACATGTGGAAAGCTATGATCACCTACATCCTGAAGGGACAGGGCACATAGAAGAAAAAGAATTTCATTTATAGTTCTGAATTGGTGATTCTTCTTGATGTAATGAATATGTAATGAATATGTATACACCTTAGTTGCCCCTCACTGGAATGTGATTGGCTGGTGTTAGCCATAAATATAAACAAAGGCAAGGACATAGAGAGTGAGTGAGAGAGATCTACCATTATTGACTATGCCTACATCCTAGGATACTGCATACGTCAATTACATCTACGTACTAGATTGACCTACCCAGTTACATTTTCCTTTACCACTTAACTACTTCATATTGATATATATCCCTTTCCGGGACATATCATTTCCCAAGTTGCTTAAGAAGAAATCAAATTGTTTTGAAGCATAAAGAAAATTTTCTATTCCTGAAAAAAGCTTAATAGTTTTAAAATATTCACACACTGGAAAACAACACATGCTCTGTAGGCATTTATCTGCATACTCATTCAAGCAGAATGTAGCACAAAGTCTAGTTTAAAGTGGGTTGGTAACACATACATATGTGAACTGGGGTCAAAAACTACTCATGCCTCCTTGATTACTCCCTTTTGGGGTCACCTCAGGCATCAGATGAAAGCAGAGGTATTACATTTTAAACCAATCAACATTCAGCAGGAAAAGTTGTGAATAATTCAGATAGTGAGCGCTCTTGGTACACTGTACCAGAGAGATGAGTTTTAACTCAATTTTAAACAAATTCTTTTAAGCAATTGATTCAAACTTAACAGATTATGAATTAGTATTGAGAAAACTTCTCATTTAGAAATACTAATTCAGAAAAGCCATGATTATAGGCTTTTCTGAATTTGTATTTCTAAATGAGAAGTGTCCAAAATAATAATTCATAATCTGTTAAGTCTGAATCAATTACTTCTAGGAACATGGAATGTCAGGATGCTGAACAACTGTAGTCAACTTGAGAATGTCAAGTAGGAAATGAGCAGATTGAACATCAAAATTCTGAGAATATGTAAAACTAGCTAGCCAAACAGTGGATATTTCAGCAACAACAACCACAGGATCATATATGCAGGAGGTAAAAATAATGAAAAGGGAGTTGACTTTATACTGAATGAAGAAATGCATTCTGTGATACTGCCAGTTATCCAAAAGAGTTCTCCTGGTCAAACAAAAGGAGACCCTTCAACATAGCAATTATAGCAGTCTATGCACCAACAATGCAAAGCACTGAGGAAGAAATAGAATCTTTCTACTGCACTCATGACAATGCCAAGTCTCAGTGTAAAACCCAAGAAATTAGAATCATCATGGGAGACTTGAATGCCAAAGTAGGCAAGGAGATGGAAGGAGAGACAACTGGCAATTTTGGATTAGGAATCCACAATACTTGAGGTAAAAGATGGGTCTATTGGTGTAAGGTGAATGACCAGGTGATAACCAACACCTGGTTTCAAGAACACTGAGATGTCTATGGGCATGGAGAAACCCAGGAGGCAACACAAAAAACTAAATTGATGATATAACCATAAATGAAAGATTCAATGCAAAACCTATCCAAGTGCTGACTGTGAATTCAGTTCCTCTATATGGATAGGAAATGAATTCAGCAGATATACAAAGAGAGAAAGGGGCATAAGACAATGATGTATCTTTTCACCAGATCTATTCAACTTGTCTGAGGACCCAAGAAATCATGCTAGGATGATACAGTGCTGATAGTTGACATGGAAAGAAAACTACAAGACCCCCTAAAAAGGTAGATGAAGAAAGTCGAAAGAAAGGACTACAAATAAACTACCAGAAAAGTAAATGTATGGTCATCAGCAAACAGAGTAGCTTAAAATGTCAATTACAGATTGGGGATATACTAAAATCAAGCAAGACTAAAAAATTAAGTACATGGGAAGTGTTCTAACAGAAGATGGAAAATGCAGCAATGAGATCCAAAGGTGAATTGGCATGGTGAAGAATGCATTCCAGAAGTTGAGCAGAGGAAAATTTTGCTAGGAACAAAGAAGAGAGTACTGAATTGCTATGTGATGTCTGTTCTTCAATATGGCAGTGAATGCTGGACAGTATCATCAAAGATAAAGGAAAAACTTGAAACAACTGAAATGTGGTTCTACAGAAGGATGCTGCAGATATCATGGTTCAAGCATGTGAGTAAGGATGAGGTTTTGAAAAGGATGAAAACAAAAAGGAAATTAATACTGAGCATCAGGAAAATACAGCTGAAGTTCCTTGGGCATGTGATGAGGAAGGAAGGCTCAAAGGATACTCACAGATCAGATAGAGGGAAAGAGAAACAGAGGACAACAGAGAATAACATATTTGATGGACCTGAGCAGGTGGATGGTAGAGTGGGTTTTGGGTGGGGTAACAGGAGAAAATATGCTAAGAGTTACCATGGATAGGGAGACATAGAAGGCCATGATCACCTATATCCTGAAGGGACATGGCACATAGAAAAAGAATTCAGAAAAAATATGCAATCACTGTTCATAGTGGTTTTCTCAGCATATTCCGTAACAACTATTTAGACAAAAATGTAATCTATTTTCATTAGAGACGCCTTTTACTTAACATAGCAAAAAAAGATTTGAAAAATAGAACAAGTAGAAAAATAAATTTTCTATGCAATATGTTTATACCTCAAATAAGGAAAATGTTTAGAAAAATAATTTCTCATGTGTTAGCTACAGCTTAGTTAAATATTTCACAGAAGAATCTGGTATATCAATTGATATGTTAAATTCAAAATCTGAAATAATAATCTCTTAAAGATGGCAAATGCATCAAGTTGTAATTTGCTTAGTAAAAATATTTTTGAATTATTAAGACTCTAGTTAAAAAATACAGGTGCACATTTACTTTTGTGATACATAAATAATATCATTTTTTCCAAAGTAATGTTAATTGACCAGAAGTTATTTTCTATTTAATTTTACTTGCATTTTTTTTTTTAACAGGTTGTAGTAACCAATTTAAAAGGTATTAAAAAACCATATTATTTTCCATGTGGCAAATGGTTGGCAAAGGATAAAGGAGATGGCAACATCAGTCAACATCTGATTGGAAGCAGAAATCCACTTCTTATGAGAAAAGGTAACACAATAATTTTCAAGAAAGTTCTTTTATAATTTTGTTAACAGGGAAATATTTCAGTAATTTAGTATTTCTTGAAAAAATATTTGTGTAAAAACTGATGCTTTCATCTATTTTTCAATTGAAAAACCTTTATATAGAACATTTATTATTTTAAATCATGCTTTTTATTCTGAATTATAATTAAATATATATATATATATATATATATATATATATATAATTATATATATATATATATATATATATATATATATATAATTATATATATATATATATATATATATATATATATATATGTATCCGACTGAATACAGAACAAAGAAAGAATTCTTACACCGTCCAAAACATTAATTTAAAACAGTACTCAATATATAATATATAGAACTGTGAATATTTATTATAAATTATATTTTAGAACATATACATAATTATTCTATATATATCCACTACAAAGGTACATTCATTTCGACATTGGAACTTCAATGTTGAAACAAACGTACCTTTGTAGCGGATATATATAGAATAATTATGTACATGTTCTAAAATATAATTTATAATAAATATATATATATATATATATATATATATATATATATATATATATATTTGGGTGATATATCTGTAAAAACAATATAAATGACAAACTAAACTCTATCCATATACATACGTTTTGATAATACAAATATAATAATACCACCCACATGCAGAATAGGCTAAAAATAATTGAAAAAAAATTTCAACACTTAATAATATCAACTATGAAGATGGCAACTATGTACTTACCGTGTTTGGAATATACTACATGCATATGACTCTACATACATACATAAACACTACACATATTCAATCAAACAAAAAATAAAAATAAAATTTTATCCTAAAAATATAGCTGGGAGCACTCAGAAAAACAAAATATTTGGACAATTTTTATATAATTTATTTTCTAAAAGGAAAAAAAATCATAAGATCAGATGAAAAATTACATAAAAAACTTAACTATAATACCTTATCTGTCGTTTTTAAAATGAAACATGCATATATATAAATTAAATATTGTTAGTTACATCTTCCTTTCAGTTAGCAGCAATTATAAGTGTTAGGTTAATGTATATACAAGAATAACTTACAATATGTTTTTCAAAATTACAAAAATTAAAAAGACACTGCAAAATTAATGAGAAAATATAAACTGAAAATTAAATTTTTTTGTATAAATGATGAATACTAAGTAATAAATGATGAATACTAAGTAATAAATATCAACTAATTTATTTTTGAAAAATCCAAGTTCTGATTCCAATTGCACTGTAATTATTTATCTCGTAACATATGATGTAATTTCTAAAAATATCCCTCAAAACATCAATCTAAAGTTCAAGAGAGAAAAGAAATATTGTAAATTAACCTAGATGCAGTAGAAAGAAGAAAGAATTGGTTAGAAGAGAATGTAATCTTCTTAAATCTGTTTGAAAATAACCTAATTACTACAGTCAAGGTTCTCAGGAATAATTTGAAAGTTGTTGGAGTGGCAGTAACAAGAATAGGCCTACAAGTATGCAAATTTAATAAGACCCATTTTCTAAAGAATAGTCATTTAAAATCTTGCTTAGTATTTACAAATAAACATATTGCTAAGCCAATCTCATTCTGAGGTCAAATGAGACAAAATTAGAAGTTCTAGAGCATAATGAAAATAAATTTGTTTGGTGATATCAAAGTTAGCTTTCAATCCAAAGAACACAAAAAGGAGGAGGGGATATCATATTTTGGGGATGAGTTTTAAGTAAAAGAAAGAAGAGAAAGATTGGTAAGAGTCAATGGGATAATGAAAAATGGGATTATTGTAAAATATTGCATGTCAAATTTAAAGTGTGTGTGAGAAATCTGAAATGGCAGCATGCTTGGAACATTATCAATGACAATGATCTAAAATTTATAAACCAATCTAGAAATATCTTCATAATAAGAATATAAAAATTTTATTTTGACCTTCATAGATTCCTGCTGACCTGAATCCATTTGAAAACTTATGGTATGAATTGAAAAGTCACATAAGAACAAGAAAATGAAATAATCTGCAATGACTGGAAGATTTTATCACATTTCATGTGGTAAAATATCCTTGTAAATGTTTGTGTTAAAAGGATTTACAATTAACAAGGAATCATTAATTTAATATATGAATTGAAAAGTCACATAAGAACAAGAAAATGAAATAATCTGCAATGGCTGGAAGATTTTATCACATTTCATGTGGTAAAATATCCTTGTAAATGTTTGTGTTAAAAGGATTTACAATTAACAAGGAATCATTAATTTAAGCATATAACTTTTTTTGCTTTTGTTTACAATTATCCAAAATGAAACATTAAAAATTTTCTTTTATATATTTACTATCCTCATGTCTACGGTGATCTCTATTTTTCATAAAATCTTTGCGACTCAATTATCTTTGTAATAGTATTTAATAAATTAAAGAAATTAGACTGTTAATATACACACATACACACACAATCAAGGGGTGTTGAAAAGCTCTCAGCCTGATCAAAGTGAGATTTTGGGATATATGTGTACAAAGTACAAAAATCTAATTTCCAGAATAGCCCTCTGAAAACAAAATTTGCTTACCTGATCAATATTGACTGCTGTCAATTTCAGAGTTCTCCCTGCTGTGAAGCTGTGATCTTTGTGAGATAAATGTTGCCTTTTTGGGAACTTCTTTTTCAGAATTTTTTCAATAATGTGTTTTATGTGTTGTTGGATGTTAGGGATTCTATCAAATCTTTCAGACATTTTTCAACTTTTTAAATAACCAAAAATCACAGATGGCTAATTCTGGTGAATAAGGCAGCTGGAATATTTTTTGTTTCTTAAACATGGAGCTTTGAAGCTTGACTAACATCAAGATTCAAGGCACTTGAAAGTTTTTCTCCTTCTCAACTCCTGTTAGAATCTGCTTCTTTTTTTGCTATCAGTCGTATAATTAATCTTAATATTTGCACATTTACTTATGTTTTGGGCTGTTTACAGACAAGGCTGAGTGCTTCACTCGCAAATTCTTCCCCAACTCGACGCTGGACTCTGAAGTATCTGTACCCGACTCCCCCACATTACGCCCTTGATGGTCTTTAACATAATTTCAAAGCTTGACCCCCATAAAGCGAGTAGTGGCAATGGAATCCCAATCATTGTTCTGAAGAAATGTTCCCCTGAACTCTCCTCTGTTCTCTCCAAGCTCTATAACTACTGCTACTCTGCTTCTTGCTTTCCTGCCTGCTGGAAGTCTTTCTTTGTGGTTCCAATATATAAAATCACCGTAGAACCCTCTGATCCTTCTAATTATCAACCTATCAGACTCCTGGTTCAACATCTCACAGCCCATAGACTCTTCTCTGACAAACAGTATAGTTTCCACTTCACCAGGTCTACTGCTGATATCCTCACGACCATCACTGAGTATATACACCAGGCTCTTGACAAGAATAGCAAAGCCCAAACTGTTGCCTTAGATATCTCCAAAGCATTTGACAGTCTGGCATGCTGGCCTTCTATGCAAGCTGCAGAGTTATGGTATAACTGGACAATTGTTTGACCTAATCCAGCCATTCCTTTCAAATCTCCCAATACTATCATATGAATGCGAATGTTCCTCAAGGCTTTATTCTAGGTCCTACGCTTTTCCTTATTTACATTAATGATCTCCCCAACGTAATAAGATCCCAAGTAGGCATATAGGCTATGGTTTACTCTTGCCTCATTCAAAAATCTGCTGAGGTTATCAAAGCAAACCTCACAGCCGAGGCTCTCAAAGCAAACATCGTTGATGAGCTTGAAAAGATCTCCAATCTATGGTGGACTGGGGTAAGAAATAGTTTGTGAATTTTAATGCTTCCAAAATGAAGCTGCTATCTATTAACTATCATAGACAATCACTCCTACTCCCTACCCCCCCACATTAGCATGGATCAGGCTAGTCTCCCTGAAAGCAAAATTCTGTGCTTCCTTGGGTTAACTTTCACAACAGACCTCAAGTGGAATGACTATATAGAATCCATAACTAAATCTGCTGCTAAGAAGGTCAGTTCTCTGTGCAGGGCCAGGAAGTTTTTCCCGTCTGAAACAATCCAGCACATATATAAATCTACCATGCACCCACGCATTCAATACTGCTACCACATCTGGTCGAATGCTCCTGCTATCCACCTAGGTGTTCTTGACAAAATCCAATGGAGAATCTGTAATGTGATTGATCCCGACTTGGCAGCTCAGATGCAGTCACTTTCTCACCGGCACAATGTGGTTTCCCTGTGTCTCTTCTACAAATACTTTCACGGCTTCTGCTCCAATCAACTAAGCTCACTGATGCCCTCTATATATGAATTTACTCGAGCCACAAGATTAACTAGGTCCCACCCTGTGAAACCAATAAAATGTAAATTCAAATTCTACTCCAGCAGTTTCTTTTCTCGCACTTCTTGCCTGTAGAATTCCCTTCTATTTACTTGCTTTCCCAACAGCTACAATCTCCAAGAATTTAAATATAAAGTCAATAGTCATCTATCTCACTAACCTGAATCCTCTCTCTCTCATGCTCCTTTCTCCGCCCACTCCACTCTCGTCAGTATTCTCATCCTTCTCTTACCCACTTCCTGACACCCCCTATAACCTGTCTCTTTTTCTTGTAACTTTCCTTCTATATATTATTTTGCACAACAGTGGCAGTAAAATGCCTTTCTTGGGGCGATATGATTATAAAAAAATTTTTAAACTATTATAATTAAGGAAACAGGGATTAAAACTTTTATAAAGACAATAAAGGTGTAGCTATTGTTTTGTTTTATGGCCTATCACTCTATTGCAGATTATTTTAAAGCCAGAAAATCTTTTTAGATTGTAAGTCTTTTTTGAGAATAATAATAATTTAATGATACAAGTCTTACTAATTAACCCATATCTAAAGGAAGAATAGGTGAATTCATACCTTTTCCAAGGGTATTTGTGCATATAATGAGCACAACTGGAATTGGAAGTCAGCTCTCTCATTTCTAATTCTAAGCTGTTATCTATTCCACCACCAACATATCTAAGTATCCTGGTATTCCTAAGTGGTCACCCACCTAAGTACTGACCAGGCTTAATGTTGATCAACTTTGGTGATCATATGAGAACTGGTGTTTCAATGTATACAGCCACGCATCCAATGTTACAGCTTTTGGTATTCCCAAGTGGTTACCCATCAAGTTACTAACCAAGTTTGACATTGCTTAACTGGTGATTATATAATAGCTGGTGTTTCAGTCTGATATAGCCATAAACCTTGCAGCTATTTTTAAAAAGGGATTCTATTTTTAAGTTCATTAGTGAAACCTTGTTGCTAAATGCACCAGAAGCACTAAGAAGATAGACTACTCCAAAAAGCATTATCTACACAAAATAATGGAAACACCTTGTACCATAATAGTATAATTTTGAAAAGCTTGATTATTTTTATGTTTCTTGATTTAATATTAGTAGTACTTCATTTTTTTGTGGAAATTATTTTTTTTACAGATATTATTTCAATAAGTTTATTAAAATCAACAGTCAGAATTATTTAAGAATCTTAATTGATCAACTTCATCCTATGGTTAAGGAACTGTTTCTAGATGGAAATGCCATCTTTCAGGATGATAATGCACCCATTCATACTGCTAAAGTTGTAGCTGAATGGCACGAGGAAAATTCTAGTGAAGTGGGACATTTTCTCTGGCCACCACAGTCCCCAGATCTCAACATCGTTGAACATTTATGGTTAATTTTATGAAAACAAGTGAGGAGTCGATATCCTCCACCATCATCATTGAAAGAACTGGAAACTGTTTTAGCTGAAGAATAGATAAAAAATTTTCTGGAAACAATTCAAATTTTGTACAAATTGACACCATGCAGAATTCAAGCTGTTATTACTGCCAAAGGCAGTCCTATTCCATATTGAAACAAAATTGCTTGAAATTTTAAGGTATTTCCATTATTTTGATCACTCCTGTATATCTAATTATCTATTATAAAAAAGTAAAACATCAAACCTTATCATCCAATAATTCTTTATACTCAAAATCTTACATTAAAATAATGCCATCTATGAATTTTCTTGTCAATTAAGGAGTTGTTTACTCAATAATTTGTTTCATTCACTTTGTTATCAACTTCATCCTATGGTTAAAATATCTTTGTGTCTAAGTGAATGAAATGAGAAGAGATGGATTAATATATTAATCCATCTCTTCTCCTTCCAGCTATGAGTTGAATAGCAGGACAGATTGGGTTCTGTAGCCTTGGTTGGCAACCAGTCTACTGCAGAAAGTAATGGCAACCTACTATGGGAAAATCTTCTGCCTAGTCAGTCATGTCTTGAATAAGACATGATCACCCAAGTATATGGCAATAAACTGACTGACTCAATAACGCTCAAATATTATATTTGT
Organism: Ascarosepion bandense; assembly: GCA_037127315.1. NCBI lineage: Eukaryota > Metazoa > Mollusca > Cephalopoda > Sepiida > Sepiidae > Ascarosepion > Ascarosepion bandense. The sequence continues at coordinate 671,269 of JBBBDQ010029493.1, forward strand.
ATATTGATACTATAGCCACCAATCTACTTCATAAATTCTGTTTGTCTAGCCCAAGCTGTATTACACTCTACCATTCCCTTAGACAACATCATTGGCATGGAGATGGAAGCTATGTCCCATGAGCAACTACTGATCTCTCATAAACCCTTGCCCAGGCCTGTACCCTGGAGAAAACATTCCAGTGTCATCTTGCCATAATGGCATAACATGGGAAACAACAGTCTACTGATGAGAGGATTATGAAGATGCTTCTATATGGGAACTGGCTAGCAGCAAAAGAGCAACCCCATCTTTGCTTCAATGATGCCTAAAAAAGTGACATGAGGGTGATGGACATGGATATCAAGAAGTGGGAAGGCACTGCCAATGATCCCTCATGCTGGAAACATGATTTACAACAAGGGCTTTAATGAGGTGAGAAGAAACAGAGGTTTGTTGCCAAGGGGGAAGCATGTTTGAAAGAAAACAACACAGTGACATCAAAGGAGAGTGTCTTCACATGCATTGATTGTAATTGAGACTCACTCCTGTGTGGGCCTGTACAGCTATAACAGATGCAGTACCACCATCAATAGCTAAAGCATAACTTTTTGGGTGCATATCCATGATTTCTTGAGGCTGACAGATGCCACATAACAAATAACAAATAATATGCATATACTTTCTAAAACATTAATTGCAAAACAAGCTTCAGATTCTTGAAATAAGTCAAATTAAATAAATATCACTTTTATGTGGGTACCAAGATTTAACAACAAATAGTCCCTATAGATTCTAACTTTGAAATTGTATCTCCACATAAAGAGAATGTTCATAGATTACCCTTACATATCTGTTTTATAGACCATTAGATCTGGGAGCTCTTTGTTTCAACCTAAATTTGTGTAGCAAATTACTACTTCATATATACATATACAACAGGCAGTGGAGCTGAAGCAGCAACCATATGTAAAAACCTCAATGCAGAAATCAAACTGATAAACTTTGGTCACTGCACAAAGGGATCAATGCAAATCTTCCATCAAGAATATATAAAAATTTCAAATAAATACAATATCAATTTCTAACCAATGAGAAGCTTCTATACTTCTTTTTTGGTAACCTAGAAAATCAGCGTCTGTTATCCATATTAGCTGAATAAATAACAAGAGATTATATTATCCTGCAATCAACATTAAAGTCTCCAGCTGCTGACCTGGATCTTATTCACCAAAACACCAAACATTACTGTAGATTATTTTTTCATTGAACACACATATCTCCGCTAAAAAAGCTAAACCAGACAAATTAAAATCACCTAAACCCCTTAACATTTCCTTTAATAACATCCGCAGTATCCGAACCAATTTCAGTAGCGTTGAATCTTTTCTCCATCAAAAGTCCCCTGACATCCTAGCTCTGTGTGAGACTAATCTCAACTCCTCAATGCCCTCTTCTGACTTCTCTATCCCTGGCTAACTTGCCCTCTTCAGAAAGGACTCCAATGTCCACATGCATGGGCTCGGTGTTTGCGTCAGTGAATGACTTCCTCTAGCCAGGATGATTTCTCTTGAATCCCCACATTGCTCTTATATGCGTTTCCATCTCTCCCTTCTAAGCTCAGTTACCTACCTCTTCTTTCTCTACCGTTCCCCATCATCACCCAACTGCTCTGTTCTTGACAGAATCTCCAACAATATCGACATGGCCATTTCCTCCCAACCGTTTGCCCATATATTTGTGTTTGGTGACTTTAACGCCCATCATGCTGAGTGGCTGCATAACTCCGTCACAGATCTTGCTGGTGTACATACCATGAATTTTTCTATCACTCAGTCCCTTACACAAGTGGTGGAGTTCCCCACGCATTTCTGTAATAACTCTAACGGACAGGATTCACTACTCAATCTGTGCTTTATCTCCACTCCTGATTCTTGCAATGCCGAGCAACTCTGCTCTCTTGGAAACTCTGACCATACATTAATTTCCGTCAATATCTCCTTCCACCTCCATCTCACCCAAGAACCTCAGACCAGCAGAATATCTTACTGCTACCAAAGAGTCGACTGGGACTCATTTCGCAATTTCTTGAGTGACGTCCCTTGGAATAAAGTAGTTAGCCTTCCTGTTGAAGACTGTGCTGCTGAGGTCTCCTCTTGGGTTAAGGCTGGCATGGATGCTTTTATCCCTGCCAGAAAGTTGAGACTTAAGTCCCACTCATCCACCTGGTTCTCTCCTGCCTGCTCAGCTGCCATCGCTCACCAAAATCACTTCTTTTGGCATTACCGGAGTCACGCATCAGATCATAACAGCACCTTTTTGCCTCGACTCACAATGAATGCAAGAAGGTACTTAATGAAGCTAAGCTGATGCTTGCAGCCAGAATGAAGCAGCGCATAGCATAGCATCCCATAAGTTCGGCTCCAAAGACTACTGGAGGCTCTGTAAAAGTTTGCTGAACAACAGTAAGCCCTCAATAGCCCCTCTAATCAACGAATTTGAGGTCCTCACCTCTTCAAAAGACACAGCTGAGTGCTTTGCTCGCAGATTCTCCACTAACTTGACACTGGACTCTTCTGGAGTATCTGTACCTGACTTCCCTCTGCAAACCCAGGCCCAACTGACTGACATACTAATTATTCCCTCAGTGGTCTCCAAAATAATTTATAAGCTTGATCCCCATAAGGTGAGCAGTGGCGACAGAATACTCACCATTGTCCTAAAGAAATGTGCCCTTGAACTCTCCTCTGTTCCCTCTAAACTCTATAACTTATGACTTTCTGCTTCCTGCTTTCCTGCCTGCTTGAAATCCTCCTCCGTGGTTCCTATATATAAAAATACTGGAGAACCCTCTGACCCTGCTAATTATTGCCCTATCAGCCTCCTACCGATCTTTTCTCATACCAGACCTCAAGAGGAATAACTAAATAGAATCCATAGCTAAATCCGCTGCTAAGAAAGTCGGTTCTCTGTGTAGGGCAAGGAAGTTTTTCCCGTCCCAAACAATTCTGCATATATACAAGTCTACCATCCACCCGTGCATTGAGTATTGCTGCCATATCTGGTCTGGTGCTCCTGCTATCATCTTAGGTGTCCTCAACCGAATCCAACGGAGAATCTGTAATGTGATCAATCCCGACTTGTCAGCTACAATACAGTTGCTTTCACACCGATGCAGTATGGCTTCTCTGTGTCTCTTCTACAAATACTTTCATGGCTTCTGCTCCAATGAACTTAGCTCATTGGTACCCCCTATATACAAATTTTCTCAAGCCACAAGATTAGCAACTAGGTCCCACTCTTTTACCGTGAAACCAATAAATTGTAAACACAAATTCTACTCTATCAGCTTCTTTTCTCGCACTTCCCGCCTATGGAATTCTCTTCCTCATACTTGCTTCCCTGACAGTTACAATCTCCAAGAATTTAAATGTAAAGTCAATAGTCATCTCCAGTCTCACTAACTTACATCCTCTCTCATGCTTTTCTACATCCACCCTACTCTCATCAGTAATCTCTTCCCTCTCCTACTCTCTTCCTGACACCCCCTGCAACCTCCCACTCCTCAACATTCCTCCTATGTAACCCCCTGCACAACAGTGGCAGTAAAATGCCTTGCTTGGGGCAACATGATTATAAAAAAAAAATATTTAGTGATTCTTTTGTTCAGTAACAAAGTTGACCAAAGATGTTTAAAAAAAAAAAATTAACTGGATGCAAAGATTTTGCATATGCATGTAGGACTTAATATTTGCAACAAGAATTATGTTCAAAACTGAAAAATAAAAATGAGTAACATCCATAGATTTTTGCCATTAGGTTTTAAAACTTTTTATCTTGACAATGGCTTGGATATGATTTCAAATATTTTGACAATGTCTACACTCCAGATATTCATTCTCTTGTACATAAGCAAGAGAAATTAATCAAAAAACAATTTAATTTCACACACACACATATATATATATATATATATATATATATATATATAATTGTGTGCATGTTTGTGTGTAGACAATATGTTTGTTGAAAAGTTCTCATCTCTATCTACTTTCAATCTAAGTAACCGAACACCAAAATTTCTTTTGGAAGGGCAGATCTTCTTTGTCAGGCTGAGAACTTTTCGGCAGCCACACATATGTATATGTATTTTAACCTTAAATAACTTTCTCTATATATATTTTAATTTACATACAAACAAAATAAAAATATGAGTGATCAAACTAAAATAGCTAATAAAAAGAGAATGAGATATTTTGCTTTATAAAAACCTAAAAAATCTATCACATCAGAAAACTATTCCTGATACACAGAAAAATACTGAAATGTTTGAAACATTATCAGACACATTTTAATAAGCAGATTCAAAAACAAAAAGTGAGCAAACAGATCAACTATTTTTTAATCTCTTCTCATGATAGCAATTTTGTCATTTTTACATTTGCAATATACACAAGTCAAATATTTTTCACAACTTTTATACACATGAAACAATATAAAGTTATTAATCTAGATTTTTGTCTTAGTTTCTACTTTCAGAAACAATTTCTCAAAAAAATAGACGTTGTTATTATTCTAGTGAAGCTTTAACAGAAAATTATATGAAGAACAAATTATTTGCTGCAAAAACATGAGTAAATTTATATAATTTTTACTGAAAGCAGAAAGAATTAGGCTTTAGTTAAATTTTTAAATTTTTAAACAGATTTCTTGCTCATTTGAGAATTATTATCTTAGAGTAATTAAAATTTGAAAAGTTATAAATTTCTTTCAAGATTTATTACATATACCATATCGTTTTTTAGTTTTATAGCAAAATACTCTAATTTCAACTGCAAATTTTCATTTGAAAATAAAACTTTTTTTTTAATTTCAGATAATATCTATAATGTTACTGTCTATACAGGAGATATAAAAGGTGCTGGAACTGATGCATGTGTCTTTATTACTTTATTTGGAGAATTTTCTGATTCTGGAAAACACAGATTAAGAAGTTCAAAGAAAGATTTTCAACGTGGAAGGTGAGTAACTGTGAAACTATGTTTATTATCATTAATACAGAAAATAAGGTGTGAAAATCCTAACTTTTAGAAATGCAATATTTTATTTAAAATATATGAAGCCAAATAATTTGAGGACAAATTACTTTCATATTTTAAGTGTTTAAAATGATCTGATACAACAAAATTGTAATGATGGATAATCTTATTAGTATGAGACTGCTATGCCAAGTGAATGGAAAACTTATCAAATCCCAGATTGTTCTTTAAATGACAAAGGCAAATCTGCAATTACATTTTTGTGAAAATTATCTTTTTAGTATTCTTGCTGATAAAGTCATGCAATAAAATAACACAATGCAGCACAGAAAGATGGAAAATCAATCTTCACTGAAAGATTTATTGTTATATTTCTAATATGTCTTCACCTATGGAAACTTGAACTTCACAACTTATTATAATTACAAATTTGTATTTGTCAATATTTCATGATAGAATTTTTAGATAAAAACATTGAAAACTTCTTCCAATTGAATTGGGTGATAACTTACATGTAAATTTTTTAGTAAACTTCAACTGGCAACTTCAAATGGATTTATAGTAAAATTACTTTCTACAGTGATTAAATATAAACAGATACTTACAATTATAACTTTTATTGGAAGATCCTTGCTTCTCATAACACATCCATTTTTCAAGTTTCTTTTCTACTGCAATTGAGATGCCTGCTTCTAAAGAGTTTTCACATAAATTTACTTTATTACCCAAACATGCACTTTGCCACATTTTATTTTCAAATAAGGTATTATTTTATAACCTTGTAACTTTCCACTTTGCATATATATGAGAAGTTTAATCTCCAATTTTTTTTGTTGGATTACATATAGGAAGAAAATCAAGATTCTTTTATTTATAACAAATTTAAAACATCAGAATTATTATCCTTCAAAGCAGAACTTGTTACAAAATGGAAAATACTTGACAAATCTTAAAACATTTCAAAAATATTTTATTGCACAAATATCCCATGACATTTAGTCAATTTTTGGCAGGGCATTATGCTTGACAGCTGATCTTGGCAACTTTTAGATTAAAAAAATTAATTCTATGAGTAAGGCTCATCCCTTGTTCCCAGTTTAGGATGTGGTTTCCAGCTTTCTCATTTCCAATCTTCTCACTTCGTTTTTTTTTTTTTCAATTGGAGTAGATATATCTATCACACTCCACCCATGTCTATTGAACAGGTTAAGAGGCTCATCCCTTGTTCCCTGTTTAGGATGTGGTTTCTGGCTTTATCTTTTCCAATCTTTTCACTATTACGTAGCCCCCTGCACATCAGTGGCATTACCACCTTGCTCGGGGTGATACGATTAAAAAAAAAAGAAAAATGACTGCACTGAATTCTCTCTTTTAATCTGATATTGTTAACCTGGTTTGAAGACTTTCCTGTATCTTTTTCATTGTGTATGCATATGATTTAATGCAGCTAACCAATTTCTAAAAGAAATAAAGAGTCTATTTCTTTTCTTAAAGACTTTATTTAAAATGTTGCTTTATTATATTCCATGTAAGTCATCTGAACTGAAGTGTTGCTTCCCCTACAACAGAAGTAATGCCAAAAATGTTCAGAAATTACATTCTTCATGTAAATACATAAATTTCAACAATGGATAGGAAATAAAAACTTTAACAGTTTCTTGATTAACCATTTCCACTAGAACATTGAGCTTTCTGATTAAAAATCATAGTATTATATGCTTGATGAGCTTAACAGAAGGATTATTGACTTCAAATCAGACCTCTTTCTGATTCACTTCACACCAAAACTTATTGGCCAGATCTGAATGCTATAAAAAATTCACTCTCTGCTCAGGAGCTTCAAGCATTGCAACTGGCTCCCAAAACAAATCCACCCAAAATATAATTTAAACATTGAAACCAATCACAAATGTTGCTGCTAAAAACATGACAAAAAAATGCTGAGTCATGTATCCACCCTGACTGCTTAAAAGGAGCCACACTCATGATACTCAAAAGTAGGCAACCGCAGAGTTCACCAGTGGCTTCCCAGTCAACTAACCAGACAAGCTCCAACACTAAACAAACACAACTCTTAAATCCTCCAGGTTACTTCCCTGACCCACAAATTAGACATTCTGCTTTGATCCATTATACCAGCAATACAGAGAATTTTATTTTAACATATCTTGCCTCATTTTCTTTCCATCTCACTGGCAGTATTTTGTTGTTTTCATTTGTTCTCTTATACCCATATGTGGTACATAACAACCATTTGTGCAGTCTTAATTTTAAGCATCAAGGAATAAAATAAAACATACCTATCTGATTTCAAGATAAATTTTTTCTCTAGATGATTGTGTAGCACTAAGCAGACATCAGGAATAATCTTTTAAAACTTGTGGCCATTTTATTCATGTCAGAACCTTCATGCAAAAATTTAAAGAAAAGACAAAGATTAATAAGTGAATGTCAATATCTATATATTTTTTGTTTGCAGTGTTGAAATTTACTCTAGCAAAATGAAATTGAAAGACAATGTTAGTTTCAATTACTGATAATATATAGATGCTATTTTTGTTCTGGAAATAATAGATCTGGTTTCTTCTAATGTCATTTTTTCAATATTGTTTTCTTTTAAACTTTTTAAATATTTTTTTATGTTAAATAGAAAACATAATAGAATGTTCAGTTACTGAATGTAATAAATGACTACAAAGAAGTTACTGTAGTTCTTGTTTGAAATGGGTTTCCTCCAAAAATAATCACAGACAGAAGGCAAGCAAATAACTATTTCTTTCCACCATTACAAAATAAATTTGTTTTCATATTCTCAAATAAATTTTTCATAATTTACCAATGTTGGTGAAACATTGTTAGTAAAAAAATAAGAAAAAAGATTCAGTTTTTTATATTGCTGTTTCCTGTTATAATTTCAGAATTGATCAATTCATTATAAAATGTCCTTGCTTGGGACATTTGGAAAGAATACATATTGAACATGATAACACAGGATTTGGACCAGGATGGTTCTTGGATAAGGTAGGGTATTAATTATCATTTAACAAAAAAAAAAAAAAAGAAGGGAGATTTTATAAAGTATATATAAAGTATAAAATTGTGACTCATATCGGGTGTTTTATGATTTGCTAAATTCAGTAGACATGATTTATGTAATATTACATCCAAAGTTGAGATAACAATTTGTTTAAAGCATTTCAATATACTGCAAGAAGTAATAAAAACAATACTGTGATTTTATTTCTTACTTCAAGTGTCATAAATCAAAACCAAATTGTTGGTTGGTTGGTTGTTTTGTTTTTATGGCATATCAACCTCAATATGCTGGTAATACCTTTTTCTTTCAACAATTTATTGTTGTTTTTATATAAGTTTTGTGTCTAGTAATACTTTTTTCTTTTCGAGTATCAAGATTCATTGGGATTTGTTTTTAAGGGTAGGGTCCCCAAGTCTTACCCTGTTATTTAACCCATAACTGGAGGGAAGGGACGGATTAATACCTTTCCCAAGGGTACCAGTGCTTAAGTGAATGCAGGGTATTCAACTGGAATTCGAACTCGACTCACCGATTTCTCTTTCCGAACAGATATCCACTACACCACAATGCACATCCGTCACTATACGCTTATAGCACCTAGCAGTCACCCATCTAAGTCACCCATCTAAGTACTGACCAGGCTCAACGTTGCTTAAAACCAAATTATTGTTCTGTAATTAAATCATTTCTTTATATAATGCTCAAAAGCATTTGCTATTTACATTGTTAATGGACTTCAATTCTCATACTTGTCACTTACAGATATTTTTTATATTTATAATTTTTCCTTGCATTCTTCATTTTTATGCTTTAATTTTAAACATTTTCTTTGTTCTGACAAATCTATTTCTGTTAGACATAACAAACTAATGTTAAAGTTCTCATTGAATTCTTCTAACCTATTCATTAAATTCATTAGCTCTATTAAATACTCACAAAATTCAAAACCAATGTTGAAAAAATGATATGTATTTGGTAGACCAATAAGTTTGTTTATTTTTGTAATTAGATGCCATTAAAAACATTTAGATTTTGCTAACATCATTCAAAAATATGGTTTTCAAATGTATTGTGATATTTAGTATATCATTAAGTATTTTGTAAGAAAGATTTTGTCAGAATTTCCATATTTTTTTTATTGATTCTAAGATGAAAGATGAAGGAAAATAAACATTTTTTATTTGAAGAAATAAAAATGTGATGGAAATGCTAAAAAGATTTGTGCAACTTATGAATAAAGGCCTGTGAATATGTGATATGTTAAAAGTAATTAAACTTTTGTTCTCTCACTGAACAATACTTGTCAACACATACGTTAGTGGTAATGATAAGATCCTGGTAATACTGTTTTTTTTCATCAAAGGTACAACCAAAAAACAAACAATTCCCTGGAAGTCATTTAGTACAGCTGTTTAATAAAATAAAATAAAAAATTGGAGGATGGAATTATGAAAGCACTTAAAAGATGGCAGAAAATTGTGAAACAAAGTAGTAAATTAATACAAAAAATTAAAGAAAAGTCATATTTTTGCTTAATAAATTAAATTTATTTAATAAACAGAACACTTTTTGGCCACATAATATAGAAGAAGCCAAGACATTCTTTTTATAAGCTTGCTGTTGTATGTAACAAATTCATATTAAATGAGTTTGAAATTATAGTAATAATTTTTTTCTATATAACTTTTGCAAATTCATCAATGATGAATCTCTACTGTTGAAAGTAATTTCAGATATTTTTGAATCCTAGATTTTACAAGTAAAAGCTTCAACTTCATCAAGTATGAAATGTGTAATCATAAACTGTAAGTTAAAGAGAAAGAATATCACAATTAGAAAATACACCAAAAGCAAATATTGTTAAATATAAATTATAATAATAAATACATTTTAATTTATATTTAATCACATTCAAACATTACATAAATTTTCTGAAAATATAAATAAAAGTTTTGTTTGTTTTAAAATAATAGGAAAAAGTTTAGTGACATCTTTTTTTCTCAGTTGACATCATGTCACAAATCAAGTATTTGTTGATGACTTTTCTGGTACAGTGAATTAAACTTTCATTTCATATCACAAAGAATTTTCTCTGTTGCTAAACAATTTGAATATCAGTTATGAGTTATGGTAATTGTGCTGATGATGCAATTTTTTTTAATGAAAATCTTTCAGTAAGTGTATAGACAGACTCTTTTATCAATAAATTTGACCTGACTAAAATGATATACTAATTAGAATCCTCTAAGCATTTATTATTTATTATATACTATTATATTTATAAAGGATATATTATTAATATATAAATATAATTTTAAGTCTGTTTTTCTCCATAGATATAAACTAAATCCAGCAAGCATGGGACTGTATATTTAGATAAGGAATGTGTGGCATTGGTTTTCCCCAAACAAAAAATATTTATTTAAATCTGGCAAGCTTGGTTTTTCCTGCTAAGTATCTATTTTTTTTAAAACAAGCATAATTGGGTCACTATTAAATAAATTCATGAAGCGATAACTCCTAAATTCCTTCTTTCCTTTCTTAAGGTATAAATATTCAGTTGTTTTGATCCAGTTAAGTTTTGACTCTGCATTTGCATTTAATAAAGTTTATTTGCAAAGAAACTGTTTAAACTGAATTTTGTACCTTTATAAAAAAAAAACAAAAAAATAATTTATTCATTTATTTTCAAAGTTGATGATTTCAGTGTGTTACAAAATATCATGGTCAGCTGAAAAGTAAACTAAATTATATACATTGAAAAGAATAGAAAACATAACAAAATAAATTGAAATAACTTGTAAATAACATATTTTGTTACCAAAAGAAACTGGTTTTATCAATGAAGTCACACACACACACACACATATATATTATATATATATATATGTATATATATATACACACACAAGGGTGGATACAACAAATGCTGTTTATAATTTCAGATCAAAAACATTAAAGTTATAGGATTACTCAGCTTTAAATTTAAATTTATGATCCCTGGTACATACTGAGATGTTTAACTTAGCCAATTTCATTCAGCTATCACTTTTGTTATGATTTGTATTGCTACTGTTTATAATTATCCCCTATTGTGCCAATAGTTATTTCATAATGAAAATATTAAACTTATTTCTTTTTATCATATATTTGAAGAGACCAGATTATTGTATTAAGCAGCATGAACTACACTATTGTAGTCATGGATATTTGAGTAACATTTGTAATGGTTTTCAGTGACAAAACTCATAAAAATATCAATGATCTTTTATATGTATATTTTAAATTCTATTTGTGAACTCATATAACTTAGTCTTGTTAACAATGGACATATTCTCCTACTTTGAGAAGTTCAGAACCTTATAAGGAACATAAAGGGAATTGAAAAATGGTTTCTACTGTGTTTTGGTCAATTTTTTATGTTAATCATTATAAAAAAAAAATAAACATATGCATATTTTCTTAAACAAGAGGTCAGATTTATAATATTAACAAAAAGATTTCACAACTGGTTTGCTACAAATGAAAATTTTTTATTTATAGTGTTACTTATAACATTTTTCTCCTTTGTGAAAAGGGAATTTTTATGCTTCTCAAATATTGTCAATGTACAGGTCACTTGAACTGGAAGTTTTTACTGAAAACTTCTTATTGTGATCTACAATGCTGAATATTCAATGTTTAAATATTATTGATAATTTTAAATTGAAATAGAATAATATTATATTAGTATTTTTTAATGAACTTGCAGTTTTATACAAAATTTAATCATTAAAATAGCTAACATGTGAAGTGTTCAGAGGTATGTAAAAATGTTCACACAAAAAGAGTAAACATATATTTCAATGTTAGATTCCAGGAAAAAGATACCAAAATATGATTAAAAATATTAGAAATTTGTCAAACATAGAAAATAGACCATATAGTATAAAATGAAAACCAATCAATATCGGTTTGATTAAATCCAAGAGTTCACATTTAAATCATTTGAAAGATAAATACAATTTTTTGTTATAAATCATTGTCAGTCAACTCAAAAATGATAACAAAAATTTTGCTGCCAATCTATTACTGCATTTAAATTCATAAAGTCTAGGAACCAAAGAAGAAAGTTCAACAGAACAGTTACCATGACAATATTTATAGAAAAGGCACAGGGCAAGTCATTAGTGGAAAAGTAACTAAAGCTGGGATGAGGTCAAGACTGATAACATTACTGATTCTTCTTTGGATTTTGCCAAGACTCTTTAAAAACATAGCAGAAGCATATATCGCCCTATGTGTGTGCCCTCATATTATGCTAACCTTGTTGCCAATGCATTTTTTAATGCATTTATTAAATTCTTGTTTGTAGATGCATATGTGTCTATATAGACATAAGACTAAAAAAAAAAAAAAAAAAAACTCTTTCTAGTTCTACTTGGTTTCCATGTGTTTCTGCAATTATGTCACATTCTAATGTTGTTATTGTCCTTTCTCCATTTTTGAATTTACTTTGTTTGATGTAGGCAATGATTTTGAAAACTATGTTACCAGATGAGGAAATTAGTATGCACCATATGTAAACTACTATTAGTACTCAAAACATCTTTTTTCTACTTTTTTAAATGCTAGATCAACGTTTTCTCTTGCTTCTGTTAAAGAAAAAAATGATTACTTCATTAACATTGATTTTTTTTTATGAAATTTATTCCCAATTGCCAAGATATTGGAAATGATAGCATATCTTCACTTCAATTATTCAAGGTTTATATCATTAGTTACCATTGATTTAATGTACCTTGTTATAAAACGGTTTACTTTTGCAAACCCAATTTAACCTCCTCTTTTGTGTGTGTGTGTGTGTGTGTGTGTGTGTGTGTGTGTGTGTGTGTGTGTGTGTTTGTGTGTAAGCACATGCAGAGGAACAAATATTATTCCATTTTTGGATTATCTTTGTGATTTTTTTTAACCTAGAAACATTGTGAAAAAACACCAAAGATGAAAATGTTTTTCCTTCTTACCCTTTCTCAATTCGCTGTTGTCAACATCCATTCTTTCATGTTTTTGTCTTATTTCAACTTTTATTCAGTTTTTATTTATTTTTTTGTTCGTTATACTGCTTCTGTATTCTTCCATTTTTTCAATTTTGTTTTCTTTCTGAGATGATTTTATTATCATGAAAGTATTTTAATAACAATCATACAAAATATGTAGAATAAACATTTCTGTCAATCTAATTTGAATTCTCTCAATTATTTCATCAATTCTGATCTATTTTTTACTGAAAAATTATTTCTTCATTTTTATTTTGAAAGAAAACCTTTTTAGCAAATCCCTTATCACCCATTGACATCCTAGTACTTTCTGCTGAAAAGATATAAAGCTTGTTTCTATATAAAATAAGTAAAGAAACGTTTGGTACCACATAATTTATAATGTAATTCTTTGAACCAGAAATTTATTTGATTATAGAAACAATTGTGTTAGTCTAAAACTTTTTAAGGCACTATTATATTTCTATGATTTATTTAAACTAATATATCTTTATACACACCCCATTAGAAAACCCGTACATATTAATATTTAGATAATATATTTCTAGTTAAGGTTTGATTGCTTACTGATTTACAAAACATTGGAAACACTGCAATTTAAGTTAAGTCAAGAGAAATTAGTAAAGATTACCTGAATGTCAGTTTTAAGAACAACCAAATCAATGAGCCTGATTCAGTGTGATTCATAATAGATGAAATTGTTACCAAAAAATCCCTTTCAGAGCTGTACCCAGAGAAATAGTTCAAAAATCCATTATTATTTTAATATGTTCCAAATTGCACAATAAAAAATAAATTAAACAAACAGTATTGATACATCTTTTAAAGACACAGAATTAATTTTGAAGGTAGGATATTGTTTATTCATATGGTCTTTAATTATAAAACATGCCTTACATTCAATTCCTTTGGCATGCAAAATCGTTCAGGTCTTTTTAATAAAAGCACTGAAAATACTTTTTGAATTCTTTGCTTTTTAGTAAATAGCAATTTTTCTATACAGTTTTTGGTTCCATATTTTAAACCTTTTACCATATTATCTTGCAAGTTCAGGAAGGAATTAAAATATTAGTAACAATTCAAATTAACAAATCTGTAGAATTACATATATATATAAAATAAAATAAATTTCACTGTTCAAAAACTGTTGAATGATCATTTCAACATGGAATCCCTAAGAGAGATTTCACATTTCATCAGCTGATTTTTAGAGTGTTCCTATTAAAATAATAGGAACACTAAAAATCAGCTACTCTTGTATCCCTAATATAGACAACATTATAAATTCTCATAATAGGCAAATTCTAAAGAATTTATGTAATACTGAGTCCAGAATTTTAAATAAATGCAATTGTAGCTCCATGGATGCCTGCCCAGTTGAGGGCAAATGTAAATCCACACAGGTAATTTATGAAGCTCACATTTCACCATCCAACAACAAGAAAAATTACCGAACTTATACTGGTATGTTCGTGGGACCTTTTAAGCAAAGATATTACAATCACAGGTATTCTTTTTCAAACTCAGGTCAAAAATACCAGACAGCCCTTTCATGGAGATTCTGGAAAATGAAGGAAGAAGGGGTGGACCCTGTAATTAGCTGGAGATTGATAGGTTCAGCCCAAATTCCAAGGAATTTTCATGATAGGTGCGATCTGTGTCTGCAAGAAAAAATACTAATATTAAAGTACCCAAACCAGCACCTACTCCTGAATTTTAGAAAGGAATTCATTAGTAAGTGCTGCCATAGGGCAAAATTTATGAACATTTAAAATTTTAAATTCTAAATTTAGTTTTTAGGAGAGTAAATATAAATTAAATTGTTTTTGATTAATTAAATTTTTAAATAGAAATTTTGAACCCCTTTATCTTCCTCTTCCTGTCTCCTTTTAATATCTACCTTTTATGAAATAAGGATAGTTATACTAATTTAACCCCAAAATTTTTTCTGCAAGTATGTATATATATATATATATATCTTTTTCACAGCATAAAATCTTTTATAAATTTTTTTTAATTTTTAAACTTTTTTGTGAAAACTTTTTTAAAAAAATTAAATTTTATTAATTTTATTTTAAATCTAGATTTATAATTAATTAGATTAAGTTAATTAAATCATATATCAGCTTTTTCTCCAAATATGTTTTTTTCTAAAAATCTTTTTTCTAATACCCATTTATAAATGCTAGTTTTGTTGACACGTATATAGCATCTCTATAAAGTAGAAAATTTTCCTTTTTCTTTTCTTTATCCTATTTTTCCTCCCTCTCTTTGTTTTGTTTAGCCCACTTCTCAATCAAACACTACTTCCTATTTCATTTGTTAACCCCCTTCCACTTTGTAAAGCTAGACAAAGCCAAATTTTTAAATTTTTCACTTACATCTCATTCTAAAAGTAATGTTGTCCAAAATCTAAAAATAGACATTGTTTGCTAAATTTTTTTTGTGACGTAAATTTTTTAACTTTCGCTGGTAAATTCTTAATCTTAAAAATTTTTTTATTTCTTTTTTTTATTTCATTTTGAAATTTGGTAGTTGCCGATGAGATGTGAAATCTCTCTTAGGGATTTCATGTTGAAATGATCATTCAACAGTTTTGAACATCAAAATTGTATTTTATAATTGGCTCTGTAATTTTAATTACATTGAGCTCTCCACCTGTATCATTTTTTAATATTAAAATATTAATGTTAATTAGGGTCGGGTCTTTGGGATTTACCTTCCTGCTTTTCCTTTCGGATTAAAGTTATTTAAAAAAAAAAAATATATGTAATTAATCAATATAATTAGCTTGCATAGTTCAAAGCATTCTTTAAATCCATGACATTTTTACCATCTCATCCAAACTGGCTTGGGGTACAATTTTTAACTGTATTTTAAATAAATTTCTAATATTGAAAGACCCAATTCTTTATTGTAATCAGGGCAAAATTTTAACTTTTGGACCTGCAAAAAAAACAAAAGAAAAAACAATGTGTCAAAAGGATGGTTTTTCTCTTGACACCTTTATTACTGTATATTTCCTTGACAATATTTTTAAACCTTTTTTGAGAATTTCAATAACAGAAAATATATTATTTAGATCTTAGATTATTTATTTACAAGATTACTTTTATATTTATAATATATCAAAAATGTGTAAACCAGCTACAATGCAATATTATTTACTATTTTATAAAGAAATATAAAAACAAATTTTTTTATTCAAAAATTTATCAGTACAAGATTCCAGACATTATACATTTTCTAATTTAAAAAAAAAATATCTAGGATCAAGGATGCCAAATCAATAGTAACAACCCAGTAACAATAACAGACATTCTGTAATTATACACAAGGAAAACTTTGTCCAGCCAATGAATAGGGAAATAAACGTCCAGAATATTGTATGTTTATGGTTTTGCCTAAAATCTAAAATTAAAAGAAATTTTGGTTTAGAGGAAGAGACAGTCTCAACCTACTTTTGTGTAGTTATGTGATGAGAGCAAATGAAGGAATTACCCGGGAAATGCATTTCTTTTTAAATTTATAATTACAGTTACTCATTTTTATGTGTTTAAATTTTCTTGTTTAGATATTTTTATAAATGTAAGAATAAAAAAAATTCTTTTCATATTTATTTCTTCATAAAATGGTAAATAAGAAATATTTCATATTTAGTTCACATATTTTTACAATTTAGTAATTTTTTATAAATTTACATATGCAAAAATTCACTTTTATATTTATTTCTTTATAAAATGGTAATTGCATTATTGCATTATAGTTAATATATATAGTTTTATAATCTTGTAAATATAAAATTAATTTTTTTGAATAAGTATCCTAACAACTAAATAGTATGTAACATTATTGTTATTAAAATTTTAAACATGACTTTTTAAAACAAACATTGTCAGTAACAGTGGTATCAAGAGAAAAAAAAATATCCTTTTGAAATTGTTTTTTGCAGGTCCAAAGGTTCAACTTTTTATAATAATATTTTGTAAGGAAAGCAAAATTATTGTAAAAATGAATTTTTAAAACTAATTTAAGATGTTAAGAACTCTCTTAAAGGGAACTTCCATAAGTTTTTAATTTTTTTTTTTTGTATGTTTTGATTTTTCTAATTTGGAGGTAAACTTCTGAAACAATATTATAAAGATTTATTCTTAAAAAGATTATAAAGTAGGTATAGAAAATGATAGGAGTTTTTATGTTGCTCTTGATACAATTAAAGAATTTGGGGGTCTTCTGGCTGGTTAATATACTATACTGAATTATTCTAAAAATTTATTAAATAAATAGCAGCATTATATATAATTTGGAGAGCAATGGCTTGGGTTTAAAGGTTGGGTTCAATGGAATGGTGATTAAAATAAAAGTAATCCATGAATATTTTTAAAGTTTTAGACTGTCATTCCTTTACGATATGTATAGGATTATCTTTTTCTTTTTTCACAAGTAGGCAAAGATAGGAGGCATTTCAAGTTTAAAAAGATTTTTATAATTCCAAGGTTTTGGTAATTACATTTTCTCTCTTTGTTTCTTAACTGATAAGAATGTCGAAGCATTTTAAAACACTGAAGAAAAATCCAATTTTTCTTCTGTTTGTAGAGTTGACATAAATGTGTTGTAGGCAAAAATTGAAAAGTAATCAGAGATTAGTTTTCAGAAATTTTCCAAGTCTATAAATTCATGATTTATCTACTTTGGATATTTTTTAATTCTTTCCAAAGCTTATAACTATTTGTCTTTTGGTATTTTTGCATAATTTTTATAATAATCACATGGATAAAATGGCTTAATCATTCGTTTGTTTCATCTTTTATTCTGTATTCATTTTAATATTTAAAATTCTTAATGCTGGCTTAACAGCAACAGGCAAATTTTGGAAACATTACCGAATCACATACATACATACATACACACACACATATATAACACTCATACCTACACCCATTTTCTCCCCCCATACACACAATTATATAAAGTATAAACAAGACCTGTTTAAACATATAAATGCATATGATATACATCATATACATGTACACACACACAAACCTTATTTTTAACTTTTTAAAAAGTTTGAATGCATTGGCCTGCTCCACAGTAAAACTGGATCACAAAATCCAATGTTATTTTTCTCCACTAGGTAGGATATAAATTACCAATATAAAACTTATATTGTAAAACTGCATGACTTTATTGAAATGAACACAATTGGTAGATGATCTATTTCTACTAATTGTCTGTATTCAACACAGATGCGTATCTTCAATGATGGGACAAAAGCCACACCATCGAAGTTATTATATTAGCAAAGATTGCTAGCATAACTTTAAATATTCCATATTTGGAGATTTTAAAGGTCCAGTAGTAAACATATCTATTTTAGTTTTTTTATGAATGATAAAAAATAGTATTAGCAGACTATAGCTAAAATTTCTTTATGATTAAAATATAAAAATGGCAACTAAATAAGTCAACATGGAAATCCAAACCTCAACTTGATCTCTCTTATTATTACAATTATGTTGGGTATGAGAAGTCTTAGATAAAAATTCATTTTTATTCTCAAATATTGTAATATCTAAGTAGCCTGAGTTAATAAATTTAAAAATACAAATCTTAAGAGTCATTGAACATGTACAATGTGCAGCAGCCACTCACATGTGTGTATATTTGACTAAATATGCATACATATATTTTTTTCATGAACCTACAAAAAAATGGAGTTGTAAATTATCATTTTAAAGATTGTTTAGGCCTTCAGTGTTATTTCTCCAGATCTGTATATGTTTATATGTGTGTGATTATATATTAAGCAGATACTTGTGACATATGCATGTAAATAGATGCATATTCAGAGATACACACACACACATATATAAGATAATACTGGCACACACCTGTCATATCTCCAACAAGTATACATGCATTTATTTGAATAACATGATTTTCTGAATCAATTCAAAATGTTTGTTTGACATTTTTTCTCATTTTTGCCTTTTTCAGAAATTTCACTCTTTGTGAATTTGATGATTACTCTGTTGGTTTTCATATAAAATTTTCTTTGCCATGCATTTTACATTCTTTACACCTTAGCATGGTGAAATGCAACTTGTCACTTATTATTTTATTGACAAAAACTTTGTGTAAATGTATCTTTAATTCTTGTTTGTATTACGGTATATTAATGCCACACTTGTACCAGCTAGATGTTGGACTCAGGAATCCAATCATCCTGATGTAAGGTTCTTCTCCCCAATTACTTCGTCGGAATCCTGAAAAGATAAAATAAGACATTAATTATGTTATTGTAGAAAGGTGCATGTAATATTTGCCAAGGCATTTTCTAATGTTATACAAATCATAAGTATCAAACCAATTCACAGAATAAAAATAATAAAAAATTGTATTTAAAAATTACAGATTCTTTTGACCACATTAACAGCACTTCACTAATTTTTTTTATTTTGACTTTTTTTTTTAGATCAAACTGAAATATATTCTTTTTCTTAAGTAGATGTATAGTGACTTTTAATTTATAATTAAAAAATCTTCAATGTTAACAAATATTCAAATAACCAAACAAAAAAGTTCTACTTCAAATAAAAGCTCTTAACAAATGTACATAGAAATGAAGAAAAATGACTCCTTAAATTACTTTAATACAGATAAAGCAATTTATATATTAATTGTTCTACTACTGCCATAGAACAAACCATTGCAAATCTATAATATATATCTATTGTGATGACTGACAATCTTTGATTATTTTAAAAGTCAGTTCAAATAATACAATTAAAATGAAAAAGATTTCTTGATTTATAAAATGACATCTATTATGAAGATGATAAAGTATTTACATTAAAAAAAAAACACATTTGAGGGGATTTGACTGATTTATGAATCTATATACAGCACAAAACATTTACAAATCCTACTATAATCAAACAAATTTTTCTGCAGAGAATCAAACTTCTTTTCATAGAGACTGCTGATACTACCACCATCTCCGAACAAAATAAACAAAACGAAAACACTGAAATAAGTAGTAATGAGATGCACTGCATATTTTTTGTACAGATAAGAATTTTTAAAGTAGATGCTTTTTCTAAGTGTATTAAATGAAAAATAGGTATTGTCTAATTTCAAATTATATCTGCTCTGGTATTCTGTCAGATTAATATTTTTGTAAACCAATTTAAATTGTTTAAAAGAGGAATGTCCAAAATATTTTTTTTAGAAAATTTCTATACTAAAGCACATATTTTTATGAAAGCTTGAATGTTCATTTCACAATTGTATTCAAATAAGGATACTTTTAAAAGTGATGTTAATTTTGCATCAAATTTCTCATTTTACAGTTTTATTTATTAGTTCAGACAGAAATATGCAAAAACATAAAAATATACATTAATATAGCTTCCTTTATTGATATATTTAAATGCACCATAAGGAATAAAGATATTGTAATAAAAAATTAGCAAAAAATTATTCTTACAACAAATAAAAATGTACATATCTCCCAACACTGAGGACGTTGAGCTTAATTCTTGACACAAAATAGTTAGGATTTTCTTTTCTAACAATTAAGAGAAGTAAATAATTAAAAGCTACTGTGGATATCATATTGAATGATTCAAAATAAAAACTGTCGTTTTATGCATACAGATAATAAAATAATTTAAAAACTGAGATGGCAATGGGAGATATTAGCCATTTCCTTATAAGGAAACATTCAGCATTCATTGATCAAGCAGCCAGTACTATTGTTGCTCGAGTACTTTCAGCAGCAACAACAGTGGATTACACATTTAACTAATAAGGATATAATCAAGATGTTGGCATTTCACACTGCTTCAAACAAAAGGTTAGGAAGGAAGCCCTCATCAGTACTTGATAAGAGTAATAAAAGTGAGCATAAGAGCCCATTTTCCTGAAAAATTGTTTTAAGAGAAAGATTTTATAAATTTTACCCAACATTGACTACTTAGTCAATGAATGCTGAAATTTTCTTTTAAAGAAATTAATTCCACATCCTGAAGTTTTATGATGGATCCAGGGTTGGCCCCTTCAACACTTCCATTCTAAATCATACTTTCAGTTTTGTAAAGGTTTATCTTAAGTCCTGTTCCTTGAAACATTTGACAGATAAAGGATCTTAAAATATTATTTTTTATTCTTTTAAGAAAACTTGAAGTGGTTAAAATAAATGTAAAATTAACAAAAACTTTAGTAGTTTTTATAAAATGAGTGTGTGATGGGCTTGATGACCTCGAGCAAATAGATGTCATAGCAGGGCTTTGGATAGATACCAAGAGGAAAAATATTAAAAGTGACAAGTCCAGGGGCAAGTGGAAGTCTATGATTGCCTACAGTTTCAATTTTATAAATTTCATAAGGTTTTAGAAATAAGTTTGAAAAAGTAAGTAAATAATACATAATGATTTCTTAAAAAAAAAAAAAAAATCTAAAAGGTTATAGAAAAATGTCACAGAAGATTCATAAGTTATACTTTGTTAGAGTGATAGAGAGACACCATAAAATTCAGAGAAAATAAGTTGTAGTTTCATTTTTTAAAATTTATAGTAAGAAAATAAATAAAATTCAATAAAAGCAGTAATATTTAATTTATTGTGATGAAATAGGAATAATTAAATGTTTTTAAACATTTTTATCTAATTTAGTGAAATTAAAGTACTACTTTACAAAGCTAGATTACTTATTTCATTGATATAAATTAAATTTGATCTTGTTTTTTGTTAATCAATTCACCCTAAGCAAGGCAATAACACCACTAAGATGCAAGAAAGAGTGAAAGAGAATGAAAAAAACTTTATAAGGAACCAGGAAACCAGAAATAAACTTCTGCTCCTATTCAAAAGAACCAGAGAAGAGCATCAACTAGATGATTATTTCAACATATATTAAATAATCAAAATATTACATATATCAATTGTATAAGATACATTTATTTAACATATGTGAATATACTAGTGTGATACAAACTTTATAAATTTAAAATTTATATACATGAACAATTTTGCAAATTTTCAAAATAAATAGCATTTTATTTGCAATTGGGGTTTAACTTTTCTTTTTTTTACAACTTCATTAAAACTTAATATTTGTAATAGTTTTAAAATGTATAAACAAAATACACAAATAGGTAAAATGGAAAAAACAAAAAACAAAAAAAAAGTTGATTGAGAAATTTTCAAAATGTTTACAAGTATGAATGATTCAAGCTATAGACAGAATTCTTTGAATGTTTTTGAAGTAAAAGATATTTTCATATCCAAAGACATGTTCATTAGCTTGAATTTTTCTTTGGTTGTGATACATAAATGGCCTATGTGATGTTTCTGTCAAAATAGTATCAAGTTTTCAAATTTTACTGCTGAAATAAAAATGTGTGTGTAAGCAAACAGAAATTAAAAGGAATCTCACCTCTCTCATATTTACAAAATTCCAAGTGGAAAAACTCACTAATACAGCAATCATCAATTTTAAAATTCATTTTTGCATTCCTGATTCTTTTTGTTTACTTACATGCCTAAGTTACTTTCTAAAATAAGGTAATATAATCCTCTTCTATAGTCATAGCCTTTAAGAACTCAGGTGAACTGTCTAATCCTTCTATCCGCCAATTAGCCTTCTACTCTTTTTGACAAAGTAGAGGCTCTAATCAATTCCAAATTGAATAAACATCTCACCCCACAGGGTTTTCTTTCACACAAGCAATATGGCTTTCACTTCTGTAGGTTAAATGCTGATGTATTAATGCTAATTGCTGAAAACTTTACATTGAAATGGTGAAGCACAGGCTGATGCTTTCAATATATTGAGGGCATTTGAGAAGGTTTGGCATGTTGATCATCTTCACAAATTGAAAGATTATGGTATTTCTAGAGGAATTTTTCATCTGAGTCAATCTTTCTCATCAAATCACAAAATTAAAGTTATCTTGAATCTTAAAGTTATCTTCTAGATCTTTTTATATTAATGTGGACATCCTTCTGGGCGTTATCCCTGAACCTATTGTTCCTAATTTTCATCAATGATCTGCCCAATGTCATCAGTTCTCAACTCAGTATTTATACTGATGACAACTATTTACTCCTGTCTTAATTGTAAGTTTGGTCAGTTCAATAAGATCATATTGGCAACTGATTTAAAAAATGACTTACAATCTGTTGTCAACTGGGGCAAGAAATGGCTTGCAAATTCTTAAACTTCCAAAATAAAACTGCTTTCTTAAATCATCTGAGAAAACCTTTTTATTTTCCTCTTCCATCAATATTGTTGGAGAGAGTGACTCAATGCATTTTCTTGGGCTAAAATTTTCTGCTGACATGAAGTGGAAAAATTACATTGAATCAATTACTAGGTCTGTTTCTAGGAAAGTTGGTTCACTTTTTCATAAACAATATGTCTTGCCAGAATTTATCTTACACCTTTATAAGTATATCACAAATTAAATATTGCTGCTACATTTAGTCTGGTGCTTCTGCTATGTATTTAGAGATTCTTGATAAAATCCAAAGAAGAATCTGCAAAGTTATTGGTCTTGACATGGCACCATTGCTTCAGTCACTTTCCCACCACTCTAAAACAGCTTGCTTGTGCTTTTTCTATAAATATTTTCAGGGTAATTCTGATGAACTTTCCTCTTTTGTACCTAAACTTTATGAGTTTAAATGCAGTATCAATCATTATATTCTTCTTAATTCCAATTCTTTTATTTCCTTCTATAATGATTTTTTTCTTATATACTTCAACACTCACTAACACCTTGTGTCTTTGTGGCTTTATTGTCTTACTCGAGGTAAAATGATTAAAAAGAAAAGATGAAAAACATTATCATATGAAAATATTAATTTGTAAACAACCAAATTTTACTTGCATATTTAAATTAATAATTTTTCATATTGCCTGCATTTGGTGGTTACATAAAAATCAACTTTTAAAAATCTTAAAAAAAAACAAAAAAACATTTATTTTTATACACAGAAAAACATTAGTAACTACGCAAAATGTTTGGGTAGTTAGTAATGTAATTTTGCATGTAACTTTATATAAGCCTACCAAGTTAAGAAATGCTGGAAAAAATGTTTAAGTGGATTAGTATATTTTTTTTCCATTTAAACTATCTTGTCAATTTATATAAAATGGAAATGCTCTGTGATAGCAAATCTGATTGTAGTGTTAACAAATGAAGTTTTATGATGACATGCATTGTTAAAATTAGGAAATTGTTGCTACAATATCATTCTATCCACGTTTATTAATACAAGAAGTTGTATTTTATCTGGGTTAAAAGTATTTTAAAAACAATTTATATAACAAACTTTAAAACAAGACACATTGTTGGGTGTGTGGGTGCAATAAGAAAATATAACAGTAATTTTTTCTCCTTAAAACATGGAAGAAAACCATTTACTGGTCATGTTAAACAATTTATTTACACACAAAGCACATTAAAACAATAATGGATATAACATTACAACTTGTGTTTTTAAAATTTATTATCAAGCAATCTATATTTGCATGATAATTTAAAATTTACAATTATAAGTTAGCTATTTTAAGTAGATAAGAAAATATAGACCATCCTAATATTGGATTTTATGTTGCACAATACTATTGACATTCTGGCACAGTACAACAGTAGTAGAGTACCCAATAAAGATCAGACTCACTAACAAGTTGGCTTGTGAAAAACTTTCTAGCCTTCACATTACGGCATTGCCACCCACTATTGACATTATAGTAACAGTAGGGCTGATTTTTTCTCAAAAGGTTACCAACTGGATATTAGTCCTGTGTATAATTCTTTAGATGTTAGAAAGTTTGGAGAGTAGCAACAATACAAGGTTGGACTTCAGTTAATTGATGAAAATACATTTCAAAATTTTCTTTCAGAGTAGTACAGTATGAATTTGTTTGCTCAATATCACAGCTAACAGCTGTTTTTTTCATTAAAGGTAAAGTTTGGGAATTATCAAATATTTACTATTAACCTCTTCATGATTTCTTTTTATTGTAAAATGTAAATTACACAGAATTATCCATTAATTTTTCTTGAATGAATTTGGTAAATAAATTTTAAATGAGTTTACAGTTCATAAGTTAGTTATAACTTATGAACTGTAGGTTTTAGACTAAATTAGCTATCAGAATATTTTTTTGTCAAAAAGCAAAAAAAAAGGTAACCAACTATCACGGCTCTTCAAAAAGTTTGTTTCATTTACATTTAACATTCGCAATTGTAAATTTTTTTTTTTTTTACACAAAACATTTACAAACATCACAAGAGTGTAAACCAATTTTCTTGTAAAGCATTTGATTCATTGTTTTGGATAATACTACTTTGATATTATATAGCTTTAAATAAAACATTATGTAATGCCCTAAGTCTGTGTGCTGTATGTGATTGATATATTAGTCTTTGGTCAGAATTAAATTAGACCAGTACACATTTGTATTAAAAAATGTTCAATACAATTATATTGTAAAACTCTTGAATATTTTTCATTTGGAAATGAGTTATTGCTTAATCCATGTTTAATGGAAGCATTAAATTTTGCAAAACAGTATATAAATATACCATCCAAGCATATAAATATAATTCTACATTACCAAAAATCCATACTATTCTACAATGGTCAAGCATGGATTAAAAAATTAAAGAAAGAAGGCACATTTGATGTACCACAAGAATCAAAATTTCAGAATTGATGGGAATACACATTCTAAGTAAAATTAATGAAATAATTAACATAGACTATCATGGATTATACAGAGATGATGGATTAAGGATAGTATCAGACAACAAAAGAGAGAATGATAGTATAAGGAAAATGCTTTAAAAACTCTTTAAAAGATCTAGATTTTGAAATAGCTGAAACAAATAAGATGATAGTCTAATATTTTTTTGTTTTTATAATCGTATTGCCCCAAGCAAGGCCTTATACCGCCACTGTTGTGCAGGGGGTTGCATAGAAGGAAAGTTATCAGAAGGAGTGACAGAATAAAAGGGGTGTCAGGAAGTGGGTAGGAGAGGGATGAGAATACTGCAGAAATGAGATGAAAGCATGAGAGAAAGAATGCAAGTTAGTGAAATAGGAGATGACTATTTACTTTACATTTAAATTCTTGGAGATTGTATCTGTCGGGGAAGCAAGTAAATGGAAGGGAATCCCACAGGTGGGAAGTGTGAGAAAAAAAGCTGCTGGGGGATTTAATTTACAAACTTTAAAGTACATAAACACAAGATCTAACCATCCCATGAGCATAATCAAGCACATTCATAAAGGAATAGAGCACAGGCTATCAAAAGATTCATCAAACAAATCAATCTTTGATGAAAAGAAAAAAGATTATGAAGATGCCTTAAAAAAATCTGGTCATAAAAACATTTTAGAATAAAAAACGATACTAGAAATCAAAACATTATCTGGTTCATCCCTCCATTTAACTTAGAAGTAAAAACCAAAATAGGACAAATATTTTTTAAACTAATCGATAAACATATTCCAAAAAAACTCAGAATTAAATAAAATTTTCAATAGGAATTCAGTCAATTTAAATCATAGCTGTACTAGAAATTTAGAAAATTACATAAAAAAAATACAAAATGCCAGAAACCTTAATAACAACATACAAAACAATATCATTAACAAGGAATGTAACTGTAGGGACAAAAGCAAATGCCCACTTAATGGACTTTGTAATACAAAAGGGATTATTTACAAAGCAAATGTACATGACATAAATGGTCAAAGTAAAATATATTTAGAATCCACCAAAGACAGTTTTAAAGTTAGATGAAATAATCATAAGTCTACATTTAAGCTGGAAAACCTCAAAAATTGTACAAAACTAGCTAGTCACATGGGGAAATTAAAATATGGAAAAGACCCCAACATAACTTGGAGCATAATAAAAATAGCCAAACCTTACAATGGTGGCAAAGTATACAGATTTTGCCAAGAGGAAAAATTGGCTATTATGTTGTTTCCAAAAAAAAAACAAAATAAAAGAAGAGAAATTATGTCCAAGTGTAATCATACTCATAAATACTAGGATCATACAGTCATGGATAAAAGTGTTCTAAGACACTTAATTAAACTTCTAATTTAAAAAAAATTTTGGTTGTTTGAAAATTCCAATTGTGTGTTCATAAAGATCCCTGTTTGAGCATTCAAAAAACAGGTAAAATCAGTTATTGTAAATTGCCTGACAACACCTAGGTTACAAAAATAACTTATTTCCAAATGAACGTGTATGTATATATATATATATATATATATATATATACATATATATATAGATATAGATATTATACAGGCTCACACTTCTACCATAATCCTTCCTGTTCTTTGCCCTACTTATGTGAGGAAAACTTTAATATTTTTCATTCTTACATTAAGATAATTACTTATGAGACAATTGTATTTTAATTAAACTTGTGGAATGTACAGGAACTTAGTTTAGAAAATAATAAATTGATTGTGACATGAATAAATGAAATAATTTCTATAGCAGAATAAGAATAGACGATGAAGTATCTTAAGAATTAATAAAAGAATTCTTATATGCTGAGCATTCAGGAAAGAAAGTAAAAAGTTTATTTTTGTCAAATTAACGAATCACTTATCAAAACATTTTGATGGTTTTCAGTTTTATTGCAAATATTTTAACACTTAAATACACCACTCATAAATTTTTATAAATGTCATATAATTCATACTGACATCTCACTTATTATCATAGACATATGATAAGGTAAAAGCTGGTTATTATCAGGGTAACTTACAAAATTTTCAGTGCAACCACCTTCCTTCTGCAACCACCACCCCTATAAGATTTCCTCCTGTATCTGTAAGCTTATTACAAAAGAAAAATGGAATTTAGATCCTACTTAAAGTGTGATTATCTGCTCTTATCCTCCTTCGATTTTTATGATGTTCCTGGAAAGAGTATTAGCCCATTAAGTTTGGGAGAAATTCCTAGTGGAATAATGGAAAGCAACAAATATATGTATTTCACTTAGTAAAATATATAATTTATAAGTAGCACTTTCAACTTTTTCCATGAGTAGGTGATAAAATGATCTTAACTCCTCTTCTCAAAATTTGATCATTTATTTAAAACTAACTATTTTTAAATAATACATTTCAAATACTTCTCATCTATTAAAAAAGATGATGAAAGTATTCCCTGAAAATGAAATAATTTTATCCAAATTTAAAATTCTTCAAATGCAAAAATTTATTATATTGGTTCTTTTTTTTTTTTTGTAACTTTTCACAAGTAGTTCAAACATCTGTTTTAATTTATTCCATATCTACAGGGTGAAATAGGTTGTTACCGTTTATAATTGTAATTTCATGCATGCACATTGTTTTTGATTTTGTTAACTGCACAGTATAGTAGGGTCAGTTGGGTACTGTTCGTAAGAAAAAGAGCACCATGATGCAATTTACTCTGCCAGAAATTTGGAAACATACTGAACTGCTTGGTATTCACAGCAGAAATCCCAATACAAACATTTCAGAGAGTTTGGGTATCAGTTTGAGAGCAGCGTAGAGGATTCGGAAAAAGTTGAAGTCTAATGGTGATTACAAAGGTGTTTTGAAAGATCACTAGTGATGGCAACATTATGCCTCCATTCATCTTTCCACAGAGCCTCAGACTTAATACAAAAGCCTACATCATGCCTTGGGTAGGTAGTACTGCCTTAGGTCAAGAGGGTGGCTACTGGAACAACCTATGTCTAGCAACAGGATTTTGCACTATGCCACGCAAGCAGAAGAACCCAGTCATGGTTGTCAGACAATTTCTGCAACCACATCATCTCTTACATTTGGCCACCTAATTTTTCAGACTGTAATCCCCTTGATTATTATGTGTGGAGCACAGTTGAGCAAGAGACCAACAAAACTCCTTGTAATACCAAAAATGAACTGAAGGCAAGGATTATGGCAGCATTAAATAACTTACAAAAGGAGACCATTCAGAAGAGATGCAAGAGATTCTGAAGTCACCTGGAGGCCATGGTTGAAGCCAATGGTTGTTTTATTGAATAAATTTAGTCATTCATATTCCAAGATATTTTAGCATAATTTTGGTAAATATATGTTAAAATGAAATGTCATTGTTATTTTAATTTTTGCATAATTTAGATGACAATTTGTTTATCTCATCCTGTACATGGTTTCTAATAGAAACCAACAATTATACCAACAATTCAGTTTTGAAAATCTATTGCAGGCTGAAAAGAAAAATATATCAATTCCCTTTTCTTCTCTGCTTGATGTCAAAGTCATTAGTTTCAAATTGCTTACCTCACAGTTGTTAATTCAAAAAATTTCTAAAATTTCAGATTCCACAAACCATTTAAGATTATTAAATGGGTAAAAAAACTTGTTTGTCTAAATTTAAAAATTATCAATTTCCATAATAAAACATACTAAATGATTGATGCTAGAATATGAGTGGTTGAAACTTTGGTAAATCTGATTGTCAGTGTTTGTGCCTTTAAATCCTACCCACACTGATATTATTTGCTTAGTTTATAAATTAAATTTTTATACTACAAAAGAGAATTTCAAAATATTGAAATGCTCCAGAATAAAAAATTTAATGATGTAAGACTTGCAGGAAGAGTGAAAGGTGATATAACTTTTGTTTTTAAAAAAATTCTCAAGAAAAAGAAAAAAATCTTAAAGTTTGTGCACATGTCTAAATATTATTTTTTAATTTTTTGTTATTTTTTAAAATTTAATCTCTATTACTTTTTTTTTGTTTTGTATACATGTGTATTGTGGTGCAATGGATACTGGCTCGGAATGAGAATTCATAGAGCCAAGTTCTAATTCCAGTTGAATTTATTGTATTTACTTACGTGCAAATACTCTTGGGAAAGGTATTAACTGAGCCATAATTTTTCTGAAGCACCAGAGTATTCCAGATTACTTTTTGAACAGGTATAATCTTTAGCAAATTATAGATATTTTTTTGTTTTTACTATTCACTAACTTTTAGTAGCTGTAATGATATTTTAACATCTGGAAAACAACCATGTATTTATTTGTAAATACAAAATATCAATAAATGTTAGAATACAAATGCTCTCTCTGGAATAAAATGGGTAACTTTTTAAAGGTGAAGAATTAGTCTGGCTCCAATAAGATTACTCTTGATTATTTTTATTTTTGAGTCTTAATTCCAGACAGCTTTAAGGTTGTATGCAGAAATTATTAAATCTCAACTAGTTTTTATGTAGGAAAAAAAATTATTAATCAATTTGTTCTGTTCATAGTAAACAACAGAGGTAATATATATATATATATATATATATATATATATATATATATACGTAAAAAAATCACAAGATCGCCAAAACCTACCGCGGTTTCACACAACAGCTCGTCAGGGCAAAGGCAAACCAAGGACTAATCAAATAAATAGACACCACCAAACAAAGACTAACAGACCAGCCTACCCGACGGGGGAGGGGGAGGTTCAAAAAAAAAAAAAAATAGCCAAAGACTTTAAGCAAAGACTCTAAACAAGAAATTTAGTTTTATGGAATTTACACCTATTCAATATTTCAGTTTTGGCATTAATAAGGTTGTGGGCAGGTTCGAATCTAGCTATCGCTAACTTCTCATCACATAACCTACAAAATTTACTGCCTTTGTTATAGTTAGGGCATTTTTTTATTATTTCCCCATTTCAAAATGGGTTCTCTTTTAGTTTTAGTTTTTATGTCCCATACATAGCTGGATAAAGTCGTACTGTGTTTATACTTCTCATTTTTAAAGGAGGTTTTATGATTGTAAAACCTAATTTTAAAATTATCATGCATAGCTCCTATGTATGTTTTAGGGTTTTTATCATTTTCATTAATGTAAACTCTAACTTTATAAACTACATTTACTTGATTACAATTACCTCTAATGGGGCAGTCGGTTTTAATTCTACAATTACAATTATTTTTGTTGCCGGTATTAGTACTAGGAATATTGGTATTACTTTTCAATTTACTTTTATTGGTATTATTAATTATTTTGCCAATATTAGGTAAACAAGAGTAACTGAGTTTAATAGTGTTCCTATTAAATATTTTTTTAAGTTTGCTATCAGAGTTAAAATGTTTATCTATTAGGTTAAAAAACATTTTGCCTATTTTAGATTTAACTTCATTATTGTATGGGGGGTTAAACCATATAATATTTCTGGATCTGTTGTTATTGGTTTTTTTAGTAATATTTTGGTCAGAAAATTTTAGCGTTTGCGAATGTCCACTTTTTATTAGTGCAGTTTGATAAATTTTCTTGTATTTATCGAAAATTTCACTATTGGAAGAGTTGGTGGACAATCTAACGGCTATACCATTAGGGATACTTCTAAGAATATGCATAGGGTGATTAGAATTTTTATTAACATAATTGGGGGTGTAATTATTTTTGACGTAGGGTGTTATATATCCGTTATTAAGATTTAATGTTATATCCAAGTAATTAACAATTTTAATGTTATGTTCTATTTCAATCTCTAACTTATAAGATTTAAAAAAATTTTTGCACTTCCTTTCTAAATTTATCTCCTATTCTAGGTGTACATTTATCTATTAAAATTAATCCGTCGTCCCGGTATAAACCGTGATTATGGAAATCTATTATGGCGTTAAGTTTATGGAGCAGTAGGCAACCTATCAGCTCCGCCACCTCTGCCCCATCATATGCCCCCATAGGATTATCAAACCCCTGGGCATCAGTTTTTTTTACCCATATCTCATCATTAAAATATAATAGTGTTTTGCGGCAGTGCCAAATGATTTCTAATTCTGCTTCTTTTATATCATTATATTCTTTAGCTAACTCCAACGCCTCTGAAAGTAATTCAGCTGTTATGGAGGGGTAGAAATCTTTAATGTCGTATTTGATAAATGCTGAGTTCTTATTGAAATTTAGGGATTTAAACCATTTAATGCAGTCACCAGTTGATTTCCACTGGTTAATGTTAAGGAACATACGTAAGTTATTGCAGATATTTTGAATAATAATTTTACTTATTTTACCAAGCTCCGTCTTAGTTGGGTTTATAAGTCTAAATTCGGGGTGGTTAGGAAATGAATTTTTATGGTCTTTGACCGTAAGGAAACAATTCTTTAGGGTTATTTTTTCCACCCTGTTATGCAGGTTAAATTTAGCTACTAATGAAGTGGCTTCGTTATTTATGTTAGAAATAATATTCGGTGCTATTTTTCTATAATGTTTAATCACCGAATTTTTTAATTCACTGTTAAATTGTTCTTTTGGTATTGAATATAAATTAGTGGACTTATCACTTTTAATGTAAATATTACCGTTATTTTTACATGACTTTAAAATATCATTAAGCTGTTTCTGAAAAGAATTTTGTCCTAATTTCCTATATTTAATTTTTCGAATAATACTAATCAGGTCCTTTTCGAAACCTTCCAACTCTTTAGAATATGGTGGGTGTTTATAGGTTTTAAATCCATAAGTTTTCTTGTCTTCCTTAGTGTTTAGGTTATTTAAAAAGAAGAAGGCCCTCCATCTTAATCTACTAATAAAATCTTCGATTTTATGGAGTAACTGGTGTTCGTAAAAATGTTTTTTAGGGACTGGGATGTCTTTGAGGGAACAGTCTAAAATTATTTGTTCCATTGCGAACTGGCAAACAGTGCTCGATGGGTAAATCCAGAGCATAAAATAATAACAAGACCGACTCTGTAAGTATCTAAATCCTAAAATTATACGAAAATAAACTTTGAGGACAATAAATAACAGACAGAATCTAACTCCGTTACTGTCCGTCGCTATAAGGCGTTGGACAAGAGGGGGGAAAAAAAAGAAAACTGCGGAATACAGACAATACATACAATACCCCACAGTAAAGAAAAAAAACCCAAACGGAACCAACCACAAAGAAAGAAAAAGTGCTCGATACAGAACTAACCAAAGCGGAATAACAAAGAGGAAGCAATGTAGAGCAAAGACACGTAAAAAAATCACAAGATCGCCAAAACCTACCGCGGTTTCACACAACGGCTCGTCAAGTGTATATTTTTATTATATATATATATATATATATATATATATATATAAATATACACTTTTCAGCTACACTGTATATTCAAGTGATGTTACAAGGAGAGATTTCCAAAAACTGATATATATACCCCTTAATTCAACAATTTTTAGATTTTTATCTGAAAAGTGTAGAAAATGAATACAGATGTTGATTAGAAGTTATTTTTTCTATATAATATTATTTTTGTAAACCAAAATCAAATTTTTACTGACCTTTATGGTTATATATATTTAATATTTTTAGGATTTTGAATCAGAAAAATAAATGCATACACATAACATAACACAAAATATATATTGCCCAATGCCATAGAAAATGTCAGAGCATAGGTGCATGGCATCCTTTCGGAATCACAAAATCTGACCCACCCTGCCTCTCACCAGGTATAGTCCAGCATCTCTATATATCACTGATTCCAGTAGTGATAAGAAGAACTCTGGAGTTGATCCATGCTTTCTCAATTGCTGCCCACAGCTCAGTGATGTATTTTCAGGATGTTGTGCATGGACTGACTTCTTCACCATATCCTATAAAGGTTCAAATGGGGTTATGTTAGGTGAATGATGTGTGCAGACTATTCATTGGAAATCTTCACAGTGCTAATTATGGTCTACTCATTTCCTGATGACTGCATTAATCTAATGGAATAATTCATCATTATTGTTGGGGGGACATGCAGTACCTGAATAGGTTATAAAATAGTCATCATTGATCAATAACATGCTTAGATAGACCAGTGGACTAAACTTATACCAGATCAATACACCCTACACCATTCTGAAACCACTGCCAGCCACCATAATGCCTTCTTCACAACTAGGGTCATGGAGGTTGTATCACACCCAAACTCAATCATCTGCCAAAAACAAGTGAAACTGTGATAGTCCTCCAATATTCAATTAGTAGCCATAAGACAGGAAATATGATTTGGTAGTAACAAGGGCACTATAGCTATACTGTAGTGTCACCTACCATGACCTTTACATACTTCTAGCCCATGACATTCAACACTTTGGTACCTATATTCAAACCTGTTTTAGTAATATTTATTAAACTTTTTTTTTTAAAACAAGTTTCACTAAAATCAACAAAAGTTCTAGTTCTTTCAAAACATTTTTGACTTGTTGCAACTGTGAATTAAATTCTTGGTGGGTTGTTTGAGTTTACTCATTCAAATTACTCATCATTATCAGGAACATTATCAATTAGAATATAGAAAAATACAAATGATGTCATGTGTAAGTAATCATACAATATGTGTGCATATGTATCAGTGACAACTCAAGGTCATCATTGTTACTTGGGCTCAAAACACCCTGGTGTTCTGACTCATTACTATTTTTAACAAAAACTAACTCCATAGATAATTTAGTCTAAGAAGTGTTTTAGTCTAACTAAAATCTTTTCTAAATACAGGTTTCACCAATTTTCTTCAGAAATTTGACACCTGAATATAAAAAAAACATTTTTTAAACATAATTTTATGGTAATTTTATTCCTGCTCTTTGTCAAATCAGTGCTGCCAGGTTAAATACAATTAATAATTCCACATAAACACATGTTAGTCTTATAGTGGGTTATCCATTCTAGTGAAGGGTAGTAGTATGTTGTTGCAGATTAACAAAATTTGGCCTCGTTGTAGATAGCCCACTATAAGTCATAAAATGATTATAAATCAAGAAAAGCAAATTGAGTTGAAAAATAACATTTTATATATACACATATCAATTAAGGTTTTTACAATTAAAGTAATACTTGAAGTATAGATCCAACGGACTTTAAAATGTTCATGGCAATAAAATGCTGAAAAGAGAATTAATGCTTAGGAATGTGGGAGCGTTGTAAGTAAGGAATGTCTTTGATGTATCCACTCCTTAGGTCAGTCAGTAGTTTTGAGACAGCGAAAGATAAGATGAGAGGAAAGGGAGGCAAACATAGTAAGCCACTTAACGTAGGTCAAGGGGGATACTGATTACACTCTTCTCTCTCTCAAGTCAGTCCGTGTGGGTCTGTCCGTCTATCTGGTGATGCCTTTTGTATCAGCTTTTTATATCTTCTTTTTGGATCGCAGCAGATCATTTGGGAATTCACACTTGTATTTGATTCTGGGCTTCCCATTGGCCGATAAATAAAATTTGCGTAGGCTCACGAACTGGAATTTAATATTTAATTATTTTTAGTTTTCAACTGGAACATCTGCGCGAATCCAACTGTGCACCAACGACTTTTGGTCATTTGCTTTTTGGTCGTGAGGGTGCAAACATCTGGTCCATCGCTTTTGCTCGGTCAGTATCACCACAGTCTCATTCTAAGTGATAAAAGATACAAAATTTCTATCCTTTTTTTAATGTGTTTGTGTGTGTGCACACGTGTGTGTGTGTGTGTGTGTATATATATATATATATATATATATATATATATATTAGTGTATGAGCCTCACTCCCTCACCTTACTAGTTTATCATTCTGTATAAGTAGCACTGAGTGGTGACATCAAACATTTTGTTGGAGTCATTCATTTCCTATTTCTTCCTCTTACACTTGAGTAGAATTTTTTCAGCTCAACTTTGTATCTTTTTTACCTCATTTAACATTATAATGAACAGAAAAATGAATTCAGAGTTAAAGTTTTAAAGCTATTAAGTTGATACAGGAAGGTATTCTTTGAA
This sequence comes from Ascarosepion bandense, assembly GCA_037127315.1. Classification (NCBI taxonomy): domain Eukaryota; kingdom Metazoa; phylum Mollusca; class Cephalopoda; order Sepiida; family Sepiidae; genus Ascarosepion; species Ascarosepion bandense. Next base: position 707,149 of record JBBBDQ010029493.1, read on the forward strand.
ATACAGAATTGAAATCATTTGGGACCTTTAAAGTTAATTTTTGATAGGCAAATAGATTGCTGACTGAACTGATTCATGCTATTCATTTGTCTTATCAGGCTGGAAGTTTTTGGCTCTGTCATTACTTAATTGTTAGACATTCATTTTTTCCAAAAAATATTTTTAAGTTAATTTCATGAAGTTAAAACACAGTTATACAGTTATAAAAGTATTAAATTAGAAAAAAAAATCATAATTATTTTGTTCTTGATGTTTCATCTCACAAATTTGTGAGATGAAATATCAATGGCTGACTAGTTCAACATCTGGATTTATTTATTAAGTGAATAATTTGATTTCTACAGTTTATCAACCTTTTGCAGATTATTTAAAGCCATCAAACTTTTAGATTGTAAAAATGTTTTGGAGACAAAAATGATTTACTGTACCAAGTCCTAGCTGGGGAAAGAGGGGGTGGATTCATATCTTTCCCAAGAGTATTTGTATGTAAGTGAATATACACAAATGAAATTGGAACTTGGCTCTCCAATTTCCAATTCCAAGTCATTATCCATTATACTACAAGTATTCACAAGTGATTACCCATGTAGGTACTAACCAGGCTTGCCATGGCTTAACTTTGGTGATCATATAAGAAAGTGTTTCATGTGATATTCCTACATTTGGAGTCATCACACATACACAGAGATCAGGTAAAAAGCAATACCTGTTCTTTAATTGCAATAATTTAATAATAAAATAATAGTCAGTTATTTGCAATATGTGATAGATGCTTGGGTGATCATGTCTACATATTTTTTCAGAGGGCTTTAAGACACTCTACAGTTCAAAGCTAAAGAATCTCAAATTTGGCTAATAAATTTTAAATTAAATTAAAATAAAAATACTTTTTGATCAAACATTGTGTGTGAGTGTGTGTGTGTTTAATAAATATATACATATATATAATGTACAATATTTGGCATTTAAGTCAAGTAAATTCTGATAAATGAACTCAAAAGGACTCAATGTTAAATTTAATTTATTTAATTTAACAGAGTATTATAATCTAGAAAAAATTTTAGATATTCTACAATTTCATGGGTAATACGTATTTTGAAGCAAACTTTGCTGCTTGTTAGACCCAAATGATACAACAGTTAATATTAAAAATAATCCAGAAAAGAATCACATCCAGACACTCATGTGCCCATATTGAGAATAGATATTTGTAACAGTAATCTAATGAAAACATTTCTTCATCCATTCAAAAAAGCACAATAGAAAGAAATAAAAATAAAAATATAGAAAAATCATAAATGGAAAAAAAAGAAAAAAGGAAAGGAAGTTAAAATTAATGTCTTAGATTGTCAGTGTCTAGTGCAATACATCTGCTTTCTTAAAAAAACATGACATGGAAATTTAATATTAAATTTAGTTTTAAAGATAATGGGATAGGTATAAAAATAAATGGTAAATCATAATTTTTAATACAAATTAAAATATAACTACTAGTAGTATAATATCATAAATAAATATAGTTGTAATAATTAAAAAAAATTAAAATAAACTAATAAAAAATATAAGATAATAATAAATAAAATATTAAAAACGGTCTTAAAATTATCTTAAATAATATTAGTAAAAAATATCGTAATAATAATAAATATAAAATGTATATTATTAAAAAAATGTAAAACAACACTAATAATAATAATAATATTATAAAAAAGAAAAAATTAAATAAATATAAGAAAATGATAAATAAAATATTAAAACGATCTTAAAAATTATCTTAAATAATATTAATAAAAATATATTAATAATAAATATAAAATATATATTAAAGAAATTATTAAAACAATAATAACACTAATAATAAAATAAAAACCTAGTAAAGAAGCTAACATACACCAAGCAATAAATATATCATATAACACTGAAAAGAGGAAACAATTAAAATATATATATATATATATATATATATATATATATATATATATATTCATGTACATGCATACATCATCATGCATCCAAATGCAAATATATAAATATCCCATATATATTTTTCATTAATATATACACATACATGTACATACATACATACACATATATACACACACATACATATACATACACCATTACAATCTAAAATATCATAAAACCATTACAATAATATAACTATAAAAATAATTAATATAACATTTTTGTGGGTACAACCTTTCCAACAGTAAATTCCAGATTTTTCTCCAAAAGAAACCAAATTTTTTTTAAGTTAAATTATAATTTTGATCTAGCTAAATTATTTTATACTTATTATTATGTCTGCATTTAAATATCAATTCATTTTGTTGATTAAGGAGTTCCTTTGGATTATTGTATTTGATAATAATCAATTTCACCTCCAGGCATAATTTACATCTATCCCTGAAGTTATTGGGAGTGTTAGCATATTTTTTGTTATCCTCCATTTGATCAGTGGGGTAAATCCTTCATCTTTTATATCCCAGTATTATTTAGACAGAGCTGTTTGATGTTTCAAGGAGACATTGGAAAACAAGTGTCTGTGATTGTAAAGTCACTGTTTCCAACTACCTGCAGATATCTGTATAAACTTTTTTTTTTTTTTTTGCTAGGGTCCTCTTCTGGAAAAATAGTGGCTTCATAAACAGCTTTTTCAGAATTACACCTGCCATCAATGGGACAGTTGGTTTTATTAATGCAATTGCAGAAAAGTTTATTTTCCAGAGGTTTGTTATGGAAGATTTTAAGTACTTTATTATTATGAGAATTAATTATGATTTGCATGTTATTGGTAGTTGAATAACTAACTTTAAGAGTTTTTCTGTTGAATAATTTACTTAGGGGATTATTTTGGTGGAAGTATTTGCTAACTAAATATAAAAAATATTTACCTATGTTTACATTGGACAACTTGCAGAAAGGAGGGTTGAACCATATTATTTTTCTGTTTCTAATTTTGTCTTTTTTTCCATTTTCAGTTTTATCTTTCAATTCTTCTTAGTATAATATTTCATCCTTAAAAATTACTCTTCTTAAGGGCTTCATTGTACATTGTTTTATTCTTATTGAATGTTTCCTTATTAGATGATAATTTATTAATTCTAATATTGACTATTTTAGGTACCTGTTTAATAATAGATTTTTTGATTATTATAACTATATTTATTTATAATATTATACTACTAGTAGTTATATTTTAATTTGTATTAAAAAGTATGATTTACCATTTATTTTTCTACCATAAATATATCCCATTATCTTTAAAACTAAATTTAATGTTAAATTTCCATGTCATGTTTTTCTAAGAAAGCAGATGAATTGCAATAGATGCTGGTGTTGATCTAAGACATTAACTTGAACTTCCTTTCTCTTTATACTGTTCTTTCTTCTTTCCTTTTCTTTTTCTTTTTTTCCATTTATGATTTTTCTATATTTTTATTTTTCTTTCTTTCTTTTGTGTTTTTTTGAATGGGTGAAGAAATGCTTTTATTAGATTACTGTTACAAATACCTATTCTCGATATGGGCACGTGAGTGTCTGGATGTGATTCTTTTCTGGATTATTTTTAATATTAACTATTGTATCATTTGGGTCTGATGAGCAGTAAAGTGTCATTTATATTGTGAAAATATTTAGTGTTTTATATTGTAATAAAACAGGCCATAATCTTAGAATTCTAAAAATAAGTAGTCTAATATGCTACTGAAAGATAAACTTATACAGAGGTTAAATTTTGTATGCAAAAACTATAACTGAATGGGAAGAAACAATGAAATTTTATAACTTTATATTTTATAAGGTGGTTTCTTAAAAAATTTAAACATATATCAACTGGTATAAGGATTTAATACCTTAGCTATTTTTATTTTTCCCCATCTCTAGTTTCTGATGAACTTTTAAAGTAAAAAGGGTTGTTCCTTTTTAAAAGAAGGCATTCAAATTTCAGTTAGAGCTTTCACTAAATTGTAATCAGCACTGCCTACAGAGATGATGGATTGTATTGGTTGTTTTTAATGTCATGGAATATATACATTTTTTTTTTAAAGGATTTTTTTGTCACTTTGTGTTTTTCAATTTTTTATATACATTACATTTAAGAGAAACCCCATTTTATTGCTCTAAACATTAACATCCATAGAAATAACATGCCCATCTTTAGCTGAGAACGTGACAGATTGTATTTTAGTAAATTTTTGATTTCTTCATAATGCTGTTTCATTTTCTGTTGTTTATAAAGTATCCTTTCTAATCAGTATATATATATATGAAAAGTGCATGTATATAATTATTAATATATATGTGTGTATGCAATTTGTTAGATATATTATATTGTTTACATATTATATATGCATGGTACTTATTTAAAAGCGCTCAATATCAGTAATAGAGCAGACATATTCATATAGATAGGTGTGAGTTTATAACCCTGGGTTTCATGCTTTTGTGATCGTCAGACAAACTGATTAATTTTTTTTAAAAAATTGGTTATATTGTGGAAGTGGGGGAAATCTATTGTCATGACAGATGCAGACATATGTGGGAGTGGGGGAAATCTGTCGTCACGACAGACGCAGACATATACATATATATATACACATTTGTACACCCATCAACGCACGCAAGGACACACACACACATTCGGTCACTGAGGCTTGCATAAACATATGCATGCGAATCGTGCGGGGTTCAGTATATATATGTATATGTGTGCCATTGCACACATACATATTCATTCGGTTGGTATATTCGAATAGTGTAGCAATGTCAACGTGCAGATAGTTGTTGATTTCTCGTACATACATATGTACATATGATGGGTTCTGTGTGAAACTATGGTAGGTAAGAATTACTATTATTTTATTTAAGGCTGGATTGTTATTTTTTGTTTTAAAGTTGGTTATTGGCTCGTTTTTTATTTTTTTTGGTTGCGTATATTTAAATGGTAGAAATTCTAATTTGTAATACTTGTTAGTGTTTATTTGTGGTGTATTAATTATTAATTTTACTATGGCAGAGACGTGTGGTTTTTTTTTTTTATCCGTTTGGCATAAATTGTGATAATAGCTATTTATTTTCATGTTTGCATTTGGAAATTAGTTATGATCTCATGTTTAGTAAGTTCTTTTGTGGGGTATGAGATATAATTGCTACTTTCTCATGTAGGCAAAGTAGGCATTTTTTGTAATGTTGTTGTAGGCAGGTGCTTTTTTCAGTATTTCCCAGCTTATTGTTGGTGAAATATTTCTGTCTTTTAGACACCATACGTATGTTGATAGTGTAGTGCTGTTCAAGTATTTTCTGTTGGAGAATGAAAGATTGTGGTTGTTATTTCTTTTCTTAAATGGTCCCTCAGTGGCACCGATGTAGTACATTGTGTTGTTTGCACTTACCTTGGCTTTATATACTATATTTGTTTGCTGGCAATTTCTCTGGAGTGGGCATGTAGTTCCGTTTCTGCAGTTGCATTGAGCTTCTTCGATTGCATTATTGTAGTTTAATTCTTTGTTGTGGCTTTTTATTATTTGTGTAATATTTTTTGTGCAGCTGTAAGTAATTCTGACATTTTTGTTGAATATTTTTGCTAATCGGTTTGTCACCGGGAAGTGTTTTTCTATTAAATTCAGGAATGTCTTACCTATGTTTGTTTTGACGGCTTTGTTGTATGGTGGATTAAACCAGATGATATTTCTTTTTCTGTTTTTGCTTTTTCGTTGCGGAGGTGTATATTGTAGTTGTTGTTTGTATCCACATTTCTTTAGTGCTTCGTCGTATGGTGTTCTTTTGTTATTGAAAATCTGTATGTTAGCTGAATTTTCAGACAGTCTGCAGCTGATTGATATGGGTATTTGTTTGATGATTGAAGGTGGGTGGTTGGAGGATGTGTGTACGTAAGTTGGATCGTCATTATCTTTTCTGTATGGTTCATATGTATTTTTGTCCAAGTTAAGGGTGACATCTAAGAAGTTTACTGTTTTTATACCTGCTTTTATTTCTATTTTGAATCCAATGGATTTTAGAGCGTTTACTATTTTTTTCCTAAATCTATCTAATTTAGGACCGTTGGGTTCTCTTATCAGGATAAGTCCGTTATCTCTGTATAGTCCCATGTCCTTTTTTTTTTTGTGTATATATATATATATATATATATACACACACACACAGATTATAAGTGATATTTAATAAACAACAGAAAATTTTTTAAAAAATTAAAAAAACGTCCAATATAATACCACTAAAGTATGTAACTGTAGGGATAAAAACAAATGACCACTTGACAGATTTTGTAATGCAGAAGAGTTTGTTTACAGGACAGATGTACATGATACAGAGGGACAAAGAAAAACATATTTTGAATCTATGAAAGGTATTTTTAAAAACAGACATAATAATTGCAAATCAAGATGTAATCACACCCAAAAATACATCCTAGATGAAAGTGTTTAAGATCCTTCATTAACTCTTCTCTAATTTTGAAATTTTCAGTTGTTTAAAATTCCAGTTAGTAAAAAAAGAACCTGTTGTACATTTAAAAACATTGGAAAATAATTTAAAAATTGCCTGAACATACCAAAAGTTGAAACCCAGGTTGCAGAAATAACTTATTTCCTAATGAGAAATATTCAAAAGCTCTACAATTTATATTTATGGAGAACTTTTTAATACAACTGTGTACTAGTCTAATTTAATTATGGCCAAAGACCTGATTAACAATAATTATATATAAGTTAAATGTTCACTTACCCTTATGTTGAGTTTTGTAAAGATTATATCCAATCAGGGGATTTGATTGTAAAATTTCATTAAGAAATGATTCTATTTTTGTTTTCTCAAAATCATCTCTGTATAGTTGGTATATAATATACATATGCATAAATACATACACTTTTTGTAGTATTTTAGTTTTAGATTTTTTCATATTTTCAACCAAGTAAACATTTTCATTTGTTCATTTTTTGACATGTACCCAAGAGTGTATTAAACATATTAAAACATATTAGGTGTATTAAGCAATAAAATGAAAATATTAATTTCTAATATTTATTCATAAATAAAAGGAGTAATCTTCTATGAATGATATACTACATAAATATAATTTGATTTAAATAAAACCATTAAAATCTCTCAAACTGATCATTAACTACATAAGATGATCAAAGCAATTTAAAAAATTTTATAAGAATTATTTTCATTATTGTTAGCAAAATTATGTTACCACACAAATACATTAACTATGTTTTAGTTCCAATTTTAGTCAATATTGAATGTATAAGGCTAAACATCTCTCATTTTACTGATTAAAGGTTAAAACAGTACGTTTAACCTTTGAGCCTAATATAGATGTTATTTAATAACATAAAATTATTGTTTTCTGATCATCTTATCAAAGAATTACCTCAACACAAAATGATAGTTTTTTCTTTTAGATAAGGAATAATTGTTATTATATGTCTTACTAATTGAACCAGCAAGCACACTTTCGTTATATTTACAAGGCTTTTGTACCTTTCAGCCTTCTTCAAATCCTATTCCACTGAAGCCCATATCTATCACCCCCCAAGCAGATTCCTCATAGGTATAACTGAAAGAATCAGAGTACATGTTAATTACTGACAACCTTCTCAGTAGACCTAGCACAAAGAATAATACCATCTGATTAAGAAAGACATTAACAAAATTCCACCACCTGAACCAGGAGACTTATAAAAAACATCTACTGCCTGAGTACAGACATTAAGCTTAATTAAGGCTCCAAAATTTCACCATTGGATTGTGCAAAAGTTTACTGGATTTGAGCATTGATGAGTCTGGTTTCCTAGCATTTGTTTGATGAATCTCTGTATCTGGTAGTGATAAAAAATGATGCACCCCAATTCAGTGGAAGAAATGAACAAGTAACACAAAAGTACATAAGACTGGTGAGTATTAACTCATATGAAATATCACCCAAGCATGGGAAGCACACTGAGTAAACTCTACTCTCAGTTCAAAATTCCAAGGTTACCAAGTACAATGATCAATACCTGAAGAAGACCTCATGGTACAATAGATGAAATGTTGATTGTGCAGTTTTAAGATAGTAAGGCATATAATAATGTCAAATTTAATTATTACAACTATACTAATACTGTTTTTATTTAAGTTAAACAGGAAATTTTATACTGAACACTTTATTTTAGATATCAACTGGATGATGGAAATTTAACATCATCTTTATTGTTTCTCTTTTAAATCCAATGTTTTTTAAAAATATAAAAATATTTTTAAAAAATATATAAAAAAGCAGCATAATTGGTAAGCTTTTATTGTTTCCCAGTGTTATTGTTTAATAGCACTGTTTTTACTTTAAACATCTATACTTCTATAAAGTGTTTGGGACATCCACATTAACAGGTTATTGAAGGTGTTTCCATGACCCACAGTGTTAAAGAACTCTAGCATTACTTATATTTCAGGCAGTTTTTCTCACCAGCACTTACATTTCTAAAAAAAATAAAAAATAAATAATAATAATAATAATAATATTTGCTAGTGAAGAAACAGTGTGAAATGCAAGTATACTTTTGTAATGAACCCAACTCTGCTTATGAGCTGAGAAGAGAGATGCTTGTTGCTTGGCAGGGGTGGCCAACCATTGATCTACTGCATGGAGACTGAGAAGTAAATGCGAGTGTTACACAAGTAATAGAGAAGCCTGGAGCAAAGAGTTGGCAAATGAATGAAGTAGAGAAGTAATACAAAGGAAGCTTCTTTTGAAGCTTAGAATGACACTAACAGGAAGTGTAACATTAAACCCAGTCAGATATGTCTGCCAATCCAGAGGGCTTATCAGTGGGAGCCCAGGGGGGAAAAAATGGAGTGATAGTAGATCAAAATTCAGGTATATCTATTTATTCTACAATAACAGTTACCAATTTTACATTTTGAGATGTTTTCTTTTAACAAAAATTTGGATATATAAAAATAAACAAACTCAATGTCATGACAATAAATCATTTTGAACCAAAAAACTGAGACAAAAACTCAATTTTCACCTTCCTAAACCAGGCATGCAGTGACCTATAAACAGAGCCTAAACAAATAGTATGATTTCTATCTTAAGACATGAAAATAACAGTCCCTATGCAACTTCGATTTCTATAGCCATATTGTTTATATCTAGAAACACACTATAGCCATATTGTTTATATCTAGAAACACACTATCTCTGATAATAAATATTTTCCTCCATAAATATATCAAATTTTAAATTAGATATTATTACAAATATAAAATTTTAAATTATATATTATTACAAACATAAAATTATTATCATTACAAATAGAAAATTTGTCACTTAGCTGATTGATGTTATGATGAATTTGCATCAAATTCAACACTACCAGAGAGAAATAAAATGCCCACTAGGTGTGCACACACACAATATCAACCAACTCCCACATAGAATTATATGCACCGACACGCAAGAATCATATGCATGGACACTACCAAATAAAACAAATACACATGATGTTTACTTAACCAATGAAAAAAACAAACAGTATAAAACTAAAATATCCCAGAAGTTTTTCTTTCATTTTTTTAAATAAAAGATAGACATTTCCTATTCTATTTATGAAAGAAAAAGAGAGAGAGCAAGAGAGAGAGAGCAAGAGAGTAGGTGAATGTTTTGGCATTACTCAAATGCATAGTGTGTTTGGTTGAATAATATCAACAAGTTCTGCCCATTCAATTTTTTTTTAACTTTTTCAGATTCCTGAATTAGTTATTTTTTACATAAATCAGTAAATTTGCCAAAGTCCATATTTATTTATATATCACCACCAAAAAAAGATTTTTGAGTGTTGCTATATCCATTTTCAAGGATTGTGTTCTGTGTATGTTTATATAACTGTTTTTGGTTTATAAACATACACAAAATAATCCTTGAAAATGAATGTAACAATATTTGAAAGTAGTGGAAAAAATAAAATATAAATATGAAAAAATTGGATAGACAGAACATGTCTATATTATTCAACCAAACATGTTTAAAAGAATTATTGCTATTGAAATACACCATATTAGTATTTATAATAATAATACAACTAAAAAAAATGTGAGAATTAGAAAAAATTAGCATATTTTTCAGGTTAAGAGAACTTCTATCAAAATTTATTGAATTTATCAGAGCTCATATATTCCTCACAATAGATACTATTTTTAAACTTACAAATTTGGATTTCTTAAAGTTCCATTAGAAACATCATGTTTAAGTTAAAAAAATTAACTGGTTTTAAATTGAAATGTGATGTTTCTAAAAAAAAAAAAACTTAAGAATTTCAAATTTGAAATTTTTATATACTAACATACTACCTGAGAAATATCAAAATTTTTTAAAGATATATGTATATTGAGGTTTCAATAAAAATGACAGACAAGATTATTATGATTAAGTTTTTTTTGTAATTTTTTATGTGATATGATATTTTTTCTTTTTGAAACATGAATTATATAGAAATTTTCCAAATGTTTTTTTTTCTGAGCACTTTCAACTATACTTTTAGCCATAATTGAAAATGGATTTTATTTTAATGTGACTGAATATGTGTAATGTTTATGTGTGGATGTAGAGTCATGTGTTTGTTTTATATTCAAAATACAGTAAGCATATTCTTGCTGTATTTGTAATTGATATTATTGAGTGTTGATTTTTTCTTTTTTATTAATAACACTTCCATTATTTTTAGCCTTTTTTTGCATGTGGATGATGTTATGATATTTGCATTATCAACAAGTATGTTGCAAATAGAATTTGGAATTGAACTCTGCTCTGAGAGGTGCAAGGTTAATCTTCCTGTCAATCACATAATGTCACCAATGTAATTATTTATGAATTTGGACTGAACAAGAACACAGTTCTTCAAAGTACATGCAAATTCATGAATGATATTGGTTTGCTGTAGTTTAGATCTTTTTTTTTTTTTTTTAATCATATCACCCCGAGCAAGGCGGTAATGCCACTGATGTGCAGGGGGCTACATAATAGTGAAAAGATTGGAAAAGAGAAAGCCGGAAACCACATCCTAAACAGGGAACAAGGGATGAGCCTCTTAACCTGTTCAATAGACGTGGGTAGAGTGTGAACCGGGCGATAGATAGATCTATCTACTCCAATTGAGCAGGCGAATTGTCATTTTTGATGATGAGATTAGCAAATTTAAATTTTGTGTAATAGATAATTTAATCGTTTTCTTCAAGTCAACAGGAGTTGTGTATTTTTGGATGATGTTTCGAAGTGAAAATTTATCATGTTTATATTTGCTATGCATCTGGTTTTTTGTAGTAAATATTAATGTTATTGTTTTTTTTTCTGTGTGTCGTTGTTATTGGTCACGCTTGAAAGAAAAAGTTTAATATGGTTGTCAATAAGATGATTAGAGAAGCCATTGTTTACAAGGGTTTGTTTCAAGTCATGGAATTCCTTGAAGAAAAGCAGGTGAGAAAATTAATTCTTGTACACTCTTGTCAAGTAATTTTTAATAACACCAATTTTATATCCAAGAGGACATTGTTTAATAAAATTAAGGTGGCAAGAATTTTTACTAATAAGTTTTTTATATAGTGTATAATTAGTGTATTGGTAACAACATAATGTCTTGTGAATAAGGTGTTATTGCTTAACAGATGAATGAAAATAAATATCTACAAACACTACAGCATGATCAGAATTGCTAACCGGACAAAGCACAACAAGAATCTGGAGAGGAGAGTTTAGGATCTCTCAAAGCCAGTATAGAAATTGTTTTTATTGGCATAAAATGTATGAAAGAATCATGTCTTGCAAGTGATTCATTACCAAGAAAAATACAGCTTCATCTTAGGATATGGCATAGTTTTGTTAGTAATAAACAGATTACTTATCCATTTCTTTAATATTATTTACTATTCAACATTTAATTAATAGCTATTTGTAAATTTGCTCTTTTTGCTGATGATCATACATTCAATTTTCTTGCAATTTATTTGTAGTCCTTTCTTTTCACTCTTTTCAGCTAGCTTCTGTAGGAGGTCTTGTAGTTTCCTTTCCAAGTCTACTATCAGTACTGAATCATCTGCATACCTCATATTTTTTTTTATAATCATGTCGCCCCAAGCAAGGCATTTTACTGCCACTGTTGTGCAGGGGGTTACATAGGAGGAAAGTTGAGAGTTAGCCCAAGGAGGCGCAGTGTTTTAATTTCAGAGAGACTAGCCTGATCCATGCTAATGGGGGGAGTAGGAGCGATTGTCTGTGATGGTTAATAGATAGCAGCTTCATCTTGGAAGCATTAAAATTCACAAGCCATTTCTTACTCTAGTCCACCACGGATTGGAGGTCCTTTTCAAGCTTGGCAGTGAGGTTTGTTTTGTCAGCCTCGGCAGATTTTTGATCGAGATGAGAGTAAACTGTAGTGTCATCAGCATATATGCCTACTTGGGATCTTATCAGGGAGATTGTTAATGTAGATAAGGAAAAGCATAGGATCTAGAATAGAGCTTTGGGAGACACCGGCGTTCAAGTGATAGTATTGGGAGGCTTGTCCATTCAATCCTACCTTCATTGTGCGATTTGAAAAAAATGACTGGATTAGGTCAAACAATTGTCCAGTTATACCATAGCCCCACAACTTACATAGAAGGCCAGCATGCCAGACTATCAAATGCTTTGGAGATGTCGAGGGCAACAATTCAGGCTTCACCATTTTTGTCGAGAGCCTGGTATATATACTCAGTGATGGTCGTGAGCATATCAACAGTAGACATGGTGAAGTGGAAACCATACTGTTTGTTGGAGAAGAGTCTGTGGACTGAAATGTTGTACCACCTCGGCGCTGATGATTGTTTCGAACACTTTACCAAAGATCAGTAGGAGGCTGATACGGCGATAATTAGCAGGGTCAGAGGGTTCTCCAGTATTTTTATATATAGGAACCACAGAGGAGTATTTCTAGCCAGTAAGAAAGCAAGAAGCAGAGAGGCAGTAGTTATAGAGTTTAGAGAGAACAGAAGAGTTCTGGAGCACATTTCTTGAAGACAATGATTGGCATACCATCACCACCTGTTGCTTTATGGGGATCAAGCTTTGATATTATTTTAGAGACCCCCAAGGGAGTAATGTGTATGTTAGTCAGTTGGACCTGGATTCAGGGTGGGAAGTTAGGTACAAATGCTCCAGACAAGTCCAGTGTCGAGTTGGTAGAGAATCTGTGAGCAAAGCACTCAGTCTTGTCTGTTGAAGAGGTGAGGACCTCAAATTTTTTGATTGGGGGATTGAGGGCTTGTTGCTGTTCAGCACACTTTTACAGAGCCTCCAGTAGTCTTTGGAGTCAAACTTATGGGATGCTATACGCTGCTTCATTCTAGCTGCAAACAGCAACTTAGCTCCTTTAAGAATCTTCTTGCACTCATTGCGAGCAGAGGCAAAATGGCACCTGTTATGGTTCGACACATAACTATGGTAAAGCCGGAAGATGTGATTTCGGATGGTGATGGCAGCCAAGCAGGCAGGGGAGAACCAGGAGGTGAGTTGGATTTAAGTGTCAACTTCCTGGCAGGGATGAAAGTATTGATGCCAGCCTTAACCCAAGAGGAGACCTCAGACACACAGTCTTCAACGGGAAGGCTAAATACTTTGTTCCAAGGGACGTCACACAAGAAATCATGGAATGAGTCCCAATCAGCTCTTTGGTAGCAGTAAGATATTCTGCTGGTCTGAGATTCTTGGGTGGAGTGGGAGTGGAGGGAGATGTTTACAGAAACTAGCGCATGGTCAGAGTTTCCAAGAGGGCAGAGTTGCTTGAAAGAGTCAGGGATAGAAGTAAAGTAGAGATCTCGTAATGCATCATGTCCATTAGGTTTATCAGAGAAACACATGAGGAACTCCACCACCTGCGTAAGGGACCAAGTGATTGAAAACTTCATGGTGTGGACACAAGCAAGATCTGTGATGGCGTTCTCCAGCCACTTGGTGTGGTGGGTGTTAAAGTCACCGAACACAAATATATGGGCAAACAGATGAGAGGAAATGGCCTTGTTGATATTATTGGAGATGCTGTCAAGAACGGAACAGTCGGGAGATGAGGGGGAGCAGTAGAGAAAGAAGAGATAGCTTGGAGAATCTAATACTAACAGGTCAGATAGTGAGAAGGAGAGACAGGGGAAAACAGCGTGTAACATACTTGAGGGGCCTGAGCAGGTGAATGGCAGAATGAGGCTTGTGTTGTGTAATTGGCGGAAGTGTGCTACGAGCCACCAGGTATAGGAAGACGTGGAAGGCCATGATCGCCTACATCCTGAAAGGACAAGGCACATAGAAGAAGATTTGTATATAAAATCAGCCAATAAATTATTGAAGTTGAACTGTCAATTAATAGTAGATTAATTGACGTTGTGACCTGATTGCCAGATACGTTTAGAGTTTTATTGCTATTAACTTAGATGTTGCATTCATAATTATTTTTATTTACTGAAAATATATAAGACAACTTCATTCAAAGTGAAACTAGCAAACTAAAAATGTTATTTTCAATAAAGAAAAAATGAAATATTTGGACTCAAAGTTTTTGAGATGGTAAAAATCATACATAAAAATGTGATCATCTCATCAGGATTTTCTTTAAGTAGCATAACAAATTTGATTAATGAGAGTGGATTAATTTTTAAAATATTAATTTGAAAAGTTGCCTGGGGTGAGAGAGATAATAAATATTAGTCAATACTAATATTCTAAGTTTATCTTACATGGTCACAAGTATGAGGTAACCAGTAAAGATCAAATTCATAACAATAGTTGTATCTATAAGGTTAAATTTTCATTCACTGCCCATAACAAGACATTCAGACTGTATTAGTAGAGGTTAAGCTCTGGCAATTTTAGAAATGTGGACAATTATACTTTCTAGCTTCTGTTGGCACATGGATTCTAGTAGAATTAGGATTTTGTGTTTATGGTCTTAAAATAGCAACTTTCAGGCTCCTTCAAATATAGGTTATAAGCTTTGTTTTTATCCAAAAAGAGAAAATATATTAAAAAAAATCACCCACTATCATCATTAAATTTGTATTGCAGAGATAGAGAGGCAATCCATCAGATCTGACAGCTCAGTTTATTTTATTTAAAATGAATGAGAATAAATCAATATTGTTCATTTTCTTGTTATTTGGCTTTATTCCACATTTGTAATGAAGATCTGTTCTGAAATAAAAATTTATTTTATTAAGTTTCTTTAAATCTAAGAACAGAGAAACAAAATTTAAGCTTACATATTTTATATTTTTGTGATTACAACTATAATTCAGATTTTAACATCAAACCAATATTTGAGCAATTTCTTCTTTGGTTCAAGTGCTGACTTCATCATTATCTACTTGAACTGGTTCTACCTGTTGCAGTACTAGTCAGAGGTCTGTAAGATATCAGTTTAAAATTGATTAGCCAAGCACTCAGATTCCCACATTTATTTCGTGACGATTACATCACAGATATGCTTTTAAACAATGGCGTACTCTATCAAGTGATACTGTTTGGATCTGGGATGCAATCATGTTTTTTTACTTGTCAACATGCCTGAAGTGGTTGCTGCTGTTCCAGGCTGTTCCCAGCACAAAGATCCAAAAGAAGAAAGATAATGCTGTTCATTTTGCAAACCATCCTGTCCCTCAATGATACCTTTCCAATTCTCACTGTCAGCATTGAAGTTTCCAAAGTGAATCCATTTGTTACTGATGTTATATTAATAAATCTATCAATGCCTTTGTAGAACTGATCCTTCTAGGCATAAGAACATGAGAAGGTGGATGTATAAGTACTGATGGTGGGTAAATGGCATCTGGTGTTCTGTGAAAAGCATAGATTAAACATCATCTTGCTGCCTACTGATAGATCTGGTAGTGGGTGCAGAAAGGAAGTTTTCCCTGCAAAGCCAACACCATGTATTATATCTTCTGTTTTTGATTTTTTTTTTCTAAAAGAAGATGCAGCTATCACCTTGTTTGCTGATGCCCCATTCTTCAGCCAGTCTTGTTTCACTTAGGGCCACTATGTCAATTTTTTAGCTGAATAATTCTCAGGCAATGAGAACTCTTCTTATAGCAGCTTCATGATCCATATGGTGCAAACATTTCATATACCAAGCATGATGTTCTTTGTGTTTTGTTTTGAAATTTGACCACAGTATGGGTTGACCAGAGCTGGCAGAATTACAAATTCCTTTACTGCCTTAGATAACTGTTAACCTGGAGATCACCTATGTTTAGGTTTGGAATTACAACTCTCAATGGTTTACTAAGTTCCTCATCATCAACACAGAATTTTAATAAGATTAAAGAAAAGAAAAGAAAAGAAGACTAGACAGAGATTGGTGATGATAAATTCAGTGTTAAAAATAAAAATCTTTTTTAAATAGTAAAAATCATTGCACTCAAGCAATTCCACTCCAGTTGCCATGAACACTAAATCATGCACTTCTGTTTTTTATATAAAGCAAATAGCAGAAAAGCAAAAAGTGAATTTACTTCAAAGTTTCACTTTTGTTGGCTGAATTTTCTTACAAACTTACTAGTTTGACTAATAATTTTACTAATATATATATCAATTAATATATCAATATGATCAACCTTGTATTCAATATATTTCCATCAAAAATATATTTAAAACATTTCCCAAAATAATTTAAGAAAGTATTTACTTATAAAAACAAGAAATGTGAAAAAATAATTCATTCTTACTGAGTCGAATATGGACAAAAGATATTGTTCAATTATATAAACAGTATATAGTCTTATATAATTGAATTATATCTAGTCCATATTCTACTAAGAATGAGTTATTTTCCTCAGAGTATATACTCAAGAGGGAATATAAAATGCTATAAGTATGAATTTATTAAAGATTACACAATTATCAGTATATTGTATGTATAACAGATAAAAAATACTTTTGTTTGAATTTCTGTGACAGTTGTGCATGACTATTCGACATGGATTTTTTTCAGATCAGAATTTGTACCTTTCCAACTTTCCCAGGAGTTTCACATGTGTTATTTTCTTTGTCTGTTATACTACAAAGAGAATATAAAAACTTACAAATCTCTATTGATGGATATTAGAAATTGAAGTAGTGACTTTTAGCTTGGATTTTCCTGCACTTTTATTCACTCAGTTGCTTCAATAGTAAATTTTAGATTTAAACTTAATGTCTATTCTTTTCTAATTAGATAGTCTTGTACATGACTTATACTCATTTTTATTGCATTATTTGAGCAGAGAATATGCACTGATTCTATCAATTGTTTTATTCCCCCAGTGTTGTTTTATATCAATAATTTTGGGTTAATTCCATAGAAGTTGCTATTTCTCCTTTTCCTTACACAGTTATACTGTATTTCACAGTCTCTATATAAATTACAGCTTTTTGGTGTTCCTTCAAGCCATATTTTCTACTCCACTTGTACAGATGGAGGAAATCAAAGTTCAGAAAAATTGATTTATGGCATATAGATATTGTAATTTTATACAATGTGGGAGTTATTAGCATCTTCAGGAAAGCTAGCTAATTAATTTTTGTCACAAACCAAAATTCTAAATTTTTCATTTTTCTTGAGCTTTTTAATATCAGAAAGATAGATGTATATTAAGTCTAATCAAATGCATGCATATTATCTGAAGTGTTTGAAAGTTTAAATGGCTTTTCAACTTATATTCAAATTCACCTAAAAAGAAAATAATAATCAACATTGTAATGCTGTATTTTTGTTTTGTTTATCATTTCACTTAAAGGAAGATGATAAAGCCACTAAGATACAAGAAGGTTACTCAGTGTGAAAGAATATAAGAAAAAATCATTTTTAAAGAGAGAGAGAGAACAATAAAAGAACAGTAATTAATGAGACAGAAGATAGTCATTAACACTGTATTTAATTTTTAAAGAGCTAAATTGATTAGAAAGCAAGAGGCCGGAAAAGAGTTCTACAAGCAAGAAGACTGAGAGAAGAAACTGTTAGCATCAAACTTATGGTTGGTTACATCTAGCAATTTCACTTGCAAAATGATGAAATCTAACCATCAATATGCACTTAAATTCATAAAGTTGAGGTACCAATAAACAAAAGCTCATCAAAACAATTACCATGAAGATATTTATCAATACTTGATTAATTCATTTTCTACAGCTGTTCAATCCTTTGCAGGTTATTTAAAGCCAAAAAATATTTTTAGATTGTAAGAATTGTTTTGGAGGTAGTAAGTTTTATAAATTAAACCATAGATGAGGGAGAAGAGATGGATTCATATCTTTTCCAAGGTTATTTATGCAGATGTGAACAAACCCAATGAGAATTGGAACTTGACTGTCCAGTTAACAAGTCTGAGCTATTACCCATGACACCATCCACATATCCAAGCTTACAGCTCCTAGTATTCCCATGCAGTCACCCATGTAGGTACTAACCAAGCTTGACATGACTTAACTTCAATGGAATGCCAGCATTACTTCATGATATTTAATTCTAATTATAAATTACAATTTCAGAAAATGTGTGTGAGAGTATGTATGTAAGTTTTAAAAATATGAAATACATGTTTTAAAATTAATTATGCAAAATAGCATAATTTTATTTAATTTTGATTGTACACATGTCTAGATATTTGTAATTATTATATATTTATCTAAAGTTATCCTTTAAAAATGTGACAGATTTTTTTATAAAATATATTTGTAACACATTAACATTTCAAGAATTGTTTTAATCATTTAGTACATTTTTTTATTTGTTCTGCTTTTATTGCTGTATACGAATAACTTTGCTTAGCAGCGTAAAGAATTGGAGAGCATTATCTAATAAAAATACAGAATTTGTTTTCCCCACTGATGGGAATATACTGAACTGATATATATATATATATATATATATATAATTAGTCATCCACATACAATCCTGTTTTGCTGTATCACAGCTCATCAGTGTGGCTAGACATCCACTTGCTTCCAGCTGGGACCAAAACTCGATCAATTTGGTGTCAGTCGGAGTGCCTACTCCCTAAGTCATCGGCGCATAGAATGAGAGAGGAGGAAATTTTAGCATGTTATATATATGCAGTGTATACACACACACACACATATATATATGTGCCACATTATCTCCATTTTCTACTATTTTCTATCAAAATATTACTTACAACCATTTTTTGCATTATTGAGTAGACTAATTAGCATGAGAAGGTGACAAATTGTTGAGTTACTTGCAAGATTACATTTGAATTTGGTATTAACTTTTAGCCAAAACTATATTTTTAATAATAGAACTTTTTCTATGTCATGAGTGAAAATGTTTCATATGTCATGAGGGTTAGATTAAAGTGTTTTGAAAAATATAGTCCAAAAAATAGAGGATTAAAAATTTAAAAATCAATCAAAAGCAATCTATTTGTGCTACATTTGGTTTCTTTTTCAGGCAAAACTGGTAAGAAAAAAAAAACTAACCTCCCACCTTATCAACTGGTATAAGAATCAAATTTCAGTAGATAGTCACAGATGTAAATTTTCCCCACACAACATTCATTATCCACAGAAGATTACTAGGCTTTAATTGGAAGTAAAAGACCATAGAATTAAAACAGAATATTATGGGATAAAACAGGCAGCAGGGTTTCATTATATTACTGAAGATCCCTTGGTAGCTTATTTCCTACAAATTTGGAGTATTGTTGAGATGCCCTCTGTTAATATACATGGAGAATGACAATTTGATCTCACAGTAAGTTTTTCTTGTTTGAATCCATTTTTCACATTTATAAATCTATCATTTATCCATGCATTGAATACTGTTGCCATATCTGGTCAGGTGCTCCTGCTATTCATCTCAAGGTTTGCAACAAAATCCAAAGAAGTATCTGCAATGTAATTGGCCCTTCAGTCACTTTCTCACCAATGTAATGTGGCTTTTCTACAAATATTTTCATGGCAACCACTCTGACAAGTTTTTTCCATGGTGCCCCAACCACATGAATTTAAGTGTGATGCTAGATTGGCATCTAGGTCCTACTTTTTTACTATTGAAATAGTTAAATGTAACCACCACTTTTACTCCAACAATTTCTTTTCTCACACTTCACACCTGTAGAACACCTTCTGTTTACTTGCTTTCCTGATAGATACAATCTCTAAAAATCTAAATGCAACATCGATTGCCATCTTCTTGAATCCCATTCATCTTCTATCCTTTCTTCAATACACACTGTACTCAGTCTTTTCCCCTCACTGTAACCCCCCAATGTGCCCACGAGTAGCGGTCTACCTTGCTTGGGGTGAAATGATTAAAAAAAAAGAAAAAAATGAAAAAAAGAAAAAAGAAAAGTTATTTCATGTCATTACCAATATTTTGGATGTGGAGGGCTAGATACTTCTAGTGATGGCGGCGAGAAAAAATCTACATGTGGCTTCTGTGAATAGTCTAGTTGCCTATGGAGTGCCAGGAAAGGAAACCCGCAAAAAACAAAATAACATGTTTGTAAAAACTTTCATCTAAAAAGTATTTATAATCATGTATTTCTCAAGCCATCCTGCTATCAATGGCACCTTTTCAGCACTAGTAAAGTATCAATCACATCAGGCAATAAAAAAAAAAAAGTTGTTTTTCTTCTATTCTGCCCCCAGTTGAAAAAGAAGTGTAGTAAAAATAACAAGAGTCACAAAGAACAACACTAAAAAAAGTAGAAATAACAGTTTCTGAAAAATAAATGAGTCCAAGAAAAGAACTGGAGATATATAGAAGAAGTAAAAGGGAAAGTCACAGTAACAAAATACGAAAAAAGACATTAAACGATGTTCATCTAGTCCTGAAAATTCTACACAAAAAAAAAAAAAATTCATCTCATTTTAGAATGAACAATTCTAAACAAATGAGAAGTCCATTATCAGGTCATAATTCAGAGAAGAAAAATTTATTACCCTGAAAGGTACCATCACCTCTGTACCTGTTTTCCCTTTCAATCTAATCCCACCCCACAGAAAATAAAAAACAAAGAGAAATACAATAACAAGCAAACTGTGTGTCAACTGATACCTGTTGGTGCAAAGATGGAAACAATTTACAATTTTTTAGCATTAGATTTTAATCTAGAGAAGAAATTGTCAAAGACTATTGCAATTTTCTAAATATACAAAGAACCTTTATTATGTTTTATGTATGTAAGAGATAGGAATGGAATTGGATTTTTGAAGAGATTAGTAAACCATTATTTTTCATGACCTGCACTATAGCATAATGGAGATTACCATGCAAAGTGAAATTAGGTTTCTTTTAGAGGTTTACATGCTCTTACTGGAGCGTGTAATAAGCTTTCATGATAGCATCAAAACAAGTAGTTTTCTTAGGTGATTGGAATAATGTACTTTATCCTAATCTTGATCACGGAGTTATTAGGTGGAGACCTAAATGTCAGCACATTTTGACAGATAGGTTTCAAAATGGACATCTAAGGAGGAGGAGAATGTGAATTTAGACTACTAGGAACAACTTATGAGCTACATTGGTAAGGTTTTAGAAAAATTGAGTTAGGTGTTTTTCTTTACAAAGGTATATTCAATTTACAGACTAGTTTGGATTTCAATGTAGTTCTAAATATAAGATGGCTGGCCACTGGAAGTTAAATTCATCCTTGTTGAACAAGTATGATTTCTTAGGAAACTAGCAATGGCTTTGTTTGGTAATTTCTTTTGAAAGTAAAGATTATGACTAATTTTAGAAAACATCACAAGGGAAGCACAAATAACATGAAAGGAAGTAATTTCAAGTTATTGTGAATAAGAATAAAATCCAATAAAAGCTAAAAGGATTGTGAGGCATGATGTAGAGAATTCAGATAAGACAGTTGTGGCCTTCTTGCTTTTATCAAGAAAAATCATCATTTGGTAGTTAAACTAGTGTTAAAAAATATTTTCTTCTAAGTTGGCAAACATGACATCAGAATTTATCTAATGAGTTGCTGATTGACATATTCAGTTAATTAATTGCCATACATGATACATGCTTGGTTGAGCATGTCTCTTTCAAGACATGACTGACTAGGCAGAAGACTTTTCCTTACAATAGGTTGCCATTACTTTCTGCAGTAGATTAGTTGCCAATCCAGGCTATAGAATCCACTCTGCCCTGCTATTTAACCCACAGCTGTAGGTAGAAGAGATAGACTCATACCTTTCCCAAGAGTATTTGGGTGTAAATGAATTTTACTGGAATAGACATATTGCTGAAGTATATTGACATATACTGAAATAGTCTGATGAAAAATGAAGGTAGGTTTTCAAAATCTAAATAATTAATTAGCAAAACTTTCACCATTTAACCTGATATGAATTTGGCTCAATTTGCTATCAAACTGATCAACTTTCTCTGCCCAATGATTACTTCCAGAATTTAGTCATATCTAATCATGACTTATGTGTGTCATGATTTGGATGACATGTTAAAAGGGACTGCCTGTTGCATGAAAGTGAATCTTCCAATCAACTGATCTGTTTCATTAAATATCAGCTTATATCAAAGAGCAGAGATGAAGGAAAAAATATTGTTTCCCAAAAATTAGCGTAAGATTTGGATGAATGTTAAGTGCTTTGTGTTGCATGAAAGGAGTCAACTTAAACTGGCTTCTGGTTGGTAAGAATGTGGAAAACTAGAAATGACCTGGTAACTAATCTAAAAAATATAAAGTAAAATAGATTTTACTTTGATGAATTTAGAATGGTTATCAGCCCAGGACTTTTAATCCCTTTTCCTTTAAAACATTTATTTTCCCCCCTTCCCTATTTGATGATAGAATGCAGTTTTCTTTTGAGATGTAAGAGACTGTTTCAGTGGAGAATAGATTAAATTCTCCTTTACTGCTTGGTGAATGTTTCTAAACCTCCTGATTATTTTTTTAAATTAATTTCGTTTTCTGCTACAAAAGTTCAAATTGAGGAGTCCTAAACTAAGCAAAATAAATCATTTTCTTATTTTTTTAACATTTTCATTATGGTAGCATGAAGACCAACATTTTCTTTAGTTTTATATTTAAAAACAAATTAATCAATGTAAAAAGAAAAACAAGCACTCCTTCCTTACAGATTTATGTACACATGAAAAGGTTGTAGAATGAATCAGCTAAATGGTAATAGCAAAAGTTAGAATAAATAAACAAGAAAAGTAAGTTACAACTGTCTAAACTCTTGAAATAATGTCTTAAACTTAAGTCTTAAAATTACTGAATGTATTTCTAATCTTTTACTAGAACTTAATAGAAAATAAAATATCCCACCATGAGAAAAAGTCATGAAATGATCACCCATGAAGAAATATTTTGAATAAAATACCTCATAAAGTCCAAGATAATTGATTTGATAAAAATTGATCTTATTTGTAGAACATTGACAATTTGTTATATTTAGTTCCCAGCATCATCTTTTGCCTAATGTCAGTGCAATTGTCAAAGTATTTTTGAAATTTACTTGGCTCTTTATGCCAGTCAGTCAACTGTATTATATCATAAGAAATGTGGCTTTCACATGAACTTACTAAAAAGAAAACTGATTTAAACTCCTATTTTTCTCATTGCTGGCAGAGAAAAAAAGTAATTTTCCAAGATATTCACTGGCAATGAAGAATATAATGTGGTACCTATAATGTGGCACCTCCACTTTTTCACTGAACAAACAGCACAGCATGATGAAGAAAGACCCCAAACTTAAAAACAAAGTTTTATTATCACAATGCTTAAGTTATTAAGAGGAAAGACAACAGTATTTTTTATTAGATTTTTTAATCCTTTCTTGCATTCAGTTAGGTTTTTCATCAGCAGTCAACATATTTGCAATTAGTATTTTTTCACTTTTTTCTTGCAAAAAACACATTGATTTGAAAATTCTTGCAAAAATCAAATAATTGTCAGACTTTGTTGAAACTTTCAGCACTTATTTACAAAGGAATGAAAATATTTGGGAATTTTTTTCTTTTTTTAGAAAATCTTGGTAAATATATATATTTTTTATATATGTTACTCCCACCCACAATAATTTGTTTCATGAAATTTTGAGAAATTAGACTTTCATCTGAAAACTGTTTTATTAGTTAAAAGCAAGACTCCTTGGAACATATAAATCATCAATTTATTTTTTCAAACTAAGATTCATTTTCAGAAAATCTGCTCAGAATCTTAAAATAAAAAACACAATAAAACTATGACATTATTTAATTAGAAAAGCTTTTAATTGCTTTTATAAATAAGATTGTCTCAAGCAAAAATTTTTTTGGTGAATAATGAATTTTTACAACAGTTGTTTTCATTTTTTTTTTTAAATTTTGATTATAATAATTTATAATAATTTTTTTTAAATTCTGCATTACTTTCATTCAGTTAGGTGACACTTTTATTAAGAGAAAACTATATTTACTAATCAAAAATTGAAAAGCTTAATACAAATCATTTTGCTTCAAGATTTTTAAAATAATTTTTATTACATATATAAAATATTAAAAAATGTTTCCATTTTTGAAAGTATGGTCAACTATGCACAACATTATCAGAAAATAAGAGCAATGACTATAATAAATTTAAAGTCAACATTTCTAAAATTAGATTACAGAGAATATTTTCCAACATTTCTCAGATTACTCAGTACTCAAAAATTATATATAAAAAAGGATCACTTGTCATTTTCATAAATTATGTTTTAACAGTTAAAGTTTCCATAGAAATCTGTCAACATCTTTCTTTCCAGTGCTTGTTACTTGTTCCACGATTGACGAGTGATAAGATTATAAGAAGTAAGTAATCACCACTACTGTTTGTTTTAAAAATCCATTCCTCTATTATTTTAAACTTAGTAAATAATTTTTCTTTCAAATCAGATTAATTATGCTTTAAGTCAGCCAATATTCCTCAAATAAAGTTTCAGAAAAGGATATTTTATTTTTGAAAAATTTTTAAAACCAAGAATAATTTGTTTTCTTTTTACAAATGTGTCATATGATATTTGAAATAGACCAGAGTATTTTTCCTTACTGGAAATAGTAAATTTAATCATTTAAATTAAAGCTAAAAAGAAAGCTTCAAGAATGCTTTTTCATCTTAAACCTTGGGTATCTAAAATTTAGCAGCGGTACTTAGGTTAAATCCAAGACAGCTTTCTAAATCAAAAGAAAATGTACTGGAGGAGAAAATGTTCTTCTGTATTTTATGCAATTCAAGGAAATTTTTTACAATTTGCTAGAATCTGGTGGAATCAAAATGAGGCAGGGAATTAATATCATAGTTTACTGTTAATATCGTGTTGCTGTTAAAGGATTAAGTGTTATTTGGAAAACAATGTTAATCTACAGTTAAATAGAAATCACAAATGTTTTTAAATTATCAGTTCATCTGTAGTTTGAGCAAAGGAAATGTTTATAATGGTTAACACTAACAGCAATAAAAGAATAAGTTTTTTTCAAAAACTTTGCGATTCACTAGATTTTAAAGGACTATCCCACAAAATATGCTTGACTCATTTTTGCTGTTTGTATTTTATACTTTTAAAAATAATAATAATAATAATAACAATAATAATGCTTAAGTACAAGTAGTATAGCATTTCGCAAAACACAGTTGTTCTGTAAATATTAAGTATTAATTTGTATAGAAACCAGATGTATATTCTAGATTTATTATGGCATTCTAATATAAAATAAAATACATTATATTTCTCGAATTCCATTAGTGTTTGGGCTCATCATTAGCCTTTTCGAAAAAATACTTTCATCAGATTCATTTTTAACACATCAGTAAACAAGATATATCAGGTCAGTAGTACAGTGAAAATTTTACCCAGAATTGTTCAGAATCAAAACATAACATCTGTTTTTTAGGAGTTTCATTGATAATGTGCCAAAAGCAAAAATTAAAAAATTAGGTTTTTATAGCGTCTACTTGAAAGTGTTACCATTTTCCAGGGAATTCTATCAGCTATGAATGTAAAAACTGATTTTCATATACTTAGCATGAGAATACTGTTGAAATTAATACTTCTATAAAATGAATTTTCAATATAATTTTGTAAAAATGTTTATTCAAATTAATTTACTCAGTATCAGCTTAATACATTTAGAAAAATAAATGAAAGCAATTTTACCATATAAACTCTTCTATAAAAAAAGGTCATGTAACTACAAAAATTTGAACTGTAATTCCATGATTTACCAGGAGAGGTATGGCAGTGGTATATATAACCTAATGGTAACCTAGAATTGAGATAAGGGCATTGAAGATTCTTGATAAATCCAAGAATCTGCAATGTTATCGGTCCTGACCTGATAGCTCATCTTCAGTCACTTTCCCCACTGCTGTAATGTATCTTCCCTGTGCATTTTTTCATATTTTTCATGGTAATTGCTTTGATGAGTGACAAAAGAGGAAACTCTTTCATACCATAACTTTATGAATTTAAATGCAGTACTAGATTGGCAACTAGGTTTCATCCTTTTACAGTTGAAATGGCTAGATGTAACAGTAACTTCTATGATAATAGTTTCTTTTCTTGACTTCTCACTTATGGAACTCTTCTGGTTTCTTACTTTCCAATCAACTTTGATCTTCAAAAATTTAAATGCAATGTCAATTGCTATCTTCTGTCTTAATTCCTGTTCTTTTATTTTTATTCTTTCATTAATAAAGTTATTCTTTTTTCTCATTCTCTCACACTCAGTAACCATTTGCATCTTAGTGGCTTTATTGCCTTGCTTCAGGTGAAATGATTAAAAATAAATCTTGCAAACAGTTTAGACAGTGTTCTGATACACAATTTCATTAAACCATTCAAGAATTATAGCTGTAGTTTTATGCAAATATTAGATTGTACTGCATGACATGTCAAATTCCCAATTAGGTACAATTAAGATTCAATTTGTTATGAACAATGTTCATATATTTGGTATTGCAAATCAGGGAATTCCACTGTTGCACCTCACTTTTTAGGATATCATAAAATCTTTGTTTTACTTCATCTGTTAAACAAAAACAACTGCACTTTTTATAGGCACACAATACATCAAAGCAGGAAGAAGAAATAGTCATTCAACTCTAAACAACTATTTTCCACCTATACAAATGATACACAAGATAGAAAAATCTTCAAATTTATAACATGAAGCATTGTTGGTTGTTTTGTGTATATTACTTTTATTTTCTGTTGTTTTTTATTACAATTTCCAGATTACCATTCCACACTTGTTAGTAAGAAATATTTAATGATAAAAGTCATTATAAATGTAATTGTGAAATAACTATGCAATTGGAGGTGTTAGTTTATAGTTTTCTCATGTTCTTTTAGGAATCCATAGTTAAAATACAATGAAAACTACTGGCACAGATATAAAATACAAAAAGAAAACCAGACAGTTTTATAGTAAAAAAAAAAAAAAAAAAAGAGAAAAATATATGTATAATATAGATCAAGATCTGTATATACATACATTCATAGACAATGTATAATATCTTTTAGTATCTACATTACTAGTTTTAATAAAACTTCTTAAAATCCATCTTCTCATGTCAATCTTTAGTCTATATCAGATATATTGTGTGACCAAAATGTTCAAGAAAATATTTTAAAATTATCTTAAATTTCTTTATGAAATTATTAATTGTATTGAACAATGTACTAATTTTTTCAAGCAAATCAAATTCTATCCTCCTAGAAGATTTTTTATCTTTCTCAGTAAACAGGAATTGAATTATTTTTTCATTATGAAATCTCTACAGAACAGAAGAAATGGTAACCCAAATATTCAATATCTGTTTAATAGCGTGTAGCTGTCTCCATCATACCATGATGAGAAATGCCCAAAACTTGATAAAAAGTTTTATTATCAAAATGTTTATTTTATCATTAAAAGGGCAGAACAAAGTATTTTTTTATTAAATTTTCTAGCATGTTCAAAATTTTGGTTAAAAATCCTGTGTTCCTAGTGTTAGCAGGTGGGCCAAAGTTTATTATAGGAATTTTTATTGTCTTTTTTGGTGTTAAAACCTAATGTTTTGGAAATTCTTGCAAAAGTCAGATAATAATCAAATGGGTTAAAAAATGCATTTCTGAGATATTTTAAATTTAAGTAAATAATATTTGCTTTAAATCAGATTAATTATACTTTAAATTGGCTAATATTTCCCATACAAAGATTTAGAAAAGCATATTTAATTAAGCGTATTTTATTTTTAGAAAACTTTTTAATAAAGAGAATTACATTACAATAAAAGATGACTAGAAAAAATATTCCACTCAATTTAAATTAGTTTTTGAAACACAGAAAAGTATTTTGCTTATTGGAAATATTAAATTTAATCTATTAGCTTAAAATTAAAACTAAAATAAAAGCATTAAGAAAGATTTTTCATTTTTAAAAATTCATTTTAAACCCCTTAGGTATCTCATTTTTTTTTTTTGTGGATGTCTCTAATAGAGTGGATTACACTTTTTCTTTTAACTAATTCAAGACACTTCATTGAATACTGCCATAGATTGACCTAATTGGGAGCAATACTTTTTCAATCGACCATTTACTTCTTCAGGAAAAGCTTATAGTAGATGAATCTTTTCCAATTCAATCCCATTGCAAACATCACCTAAAACCTCATTGACTGGTGCCAAAAGCAAGCTAAAAGTTGGCTTTTGGCACCAGTTAGTGGGGTTTCATTATGCTTGCTTCTTGATATATTGTATTCCATATTGTTTTAAAGTATCCCCTTTTTATTTCTTATCAGTTTGTCACAAAACAAATCACAGTAATGGACCACATGTAGAATTATGGCTCAGTAAATTTTGTCTTTCATTTAATATGTGGAAGCTGCACATCAAAGTGACTAACATAACCAAATAAATGAAAATACTTTTCAGACCATGATTTAGATATTTTGAATATCCCTCACATGTAAACCTAAGAACATTGCTTAGCAAGAAATTTCTTCACAAATGACTTGATAATCACAATATCAATGATCATTCGCAATAATTGCTTTGTCACATGTCTTTTTGTTTTTTAAATAAATAAAAGCAGAATATGCAGACAATATAATATGATTTAGCAAAATAACATTTTCTTTGGAAATAATTAAGTATTGGTTCAATGTGTATGAACATTAGGTATATGTAAAAGTTCCCAGAACCCTCTTAAAAACTGAATACACAGTCAAAAACTGTTTCTTACTGGAAAATGTTGCACACAATAGTTTAGTAACCTGCCTAAATAATTTGTTATACATGGAAGTTAGAAAACTTAACTAAATCTTAAGCTCAATAAATGTATCCAACACCAAAGATTACAATTTCAACATCAAATAGCATCATCAATGCAGAATATTAAAAGTCATTCTCTTATATATAACTTAAGACATTTTATCAGAAGCAAAAACAGCTATGAAATTAAAAATTAAATGATTACATGTAATAAAGAGCTGTTTTATAGAAAGCATGGCCATGAGAAATAGTGATGATTGGATACATTTTTTATTGTTGCTCATGTTAACTGATCTATTCTATGGCCACCCCCTTCAAATGTAAGATAAGAGAGATAGTCAATAGAAGGAAAAAAATGGTAATAAATATATTGAGTGAGTGAACATTTTTTGGTATAATGTACAGAGATGCTCTCCAATCTTTCCCTGGCTAAACAAAGAAATTCACACTGACTTGACTGGTTTAAAATAGTACAGTTGCCTTACAATGATTTTTATCTATAAAAATTGGTACCTCATTCCAAAGAAGTAATATGAACTCTTTTCCTTCAAAATATGATCTGCCATATCAGACTTTAATATTTGATAATATTATAAAGTCCATTTACTTTGATAAGAAAAAATAAGACAGTTTTTTGTTTATTTTAATTTTTTAACAATGCTTCCTTCTATCTTTCAGGCAACTTCATAAATTTAACCTCAAAGTATTGATCTTTTTCAGTAAGCAACTGCTTCAGGTACTTTTTGTACTCTTTTAATTTGTATCGTTAAGAGAATTCTAAAAACCAGAATAAATATTGTAATCCAAAGGTGCAATATTTGATCAATATGATAGATATGCCAGAATTTATCAGCCAAAATGTAAAGATGTCTATTTGATCATCAAAGAAACATTGTTTCAATATCATATTATGCCATTTCTCTTCAAAGCATCTATGGATGCTTTTTCTTGCTTTTTGCATTCTATCGGTCTAATTGGGAGAAGTGCTTAACTAAATCAATCATTTGCATTTTTGGAAAGTGCTCACAGTAAAGAGCTCCATTCCAATATATGCTGCATCAATTTAATGTGAGACCAATTGTAAGAAATTTTTTTAAATGTATACTGATATTACATCTATAATACATATAAAATATAAATAAAAGCAATCTTTTAGAATGAAAAGAGTTAAACTAAGAAAAAATTCTCCATTTCCACATTTATATTTTAACTAAATTATATATTATGTACATGCAATCAATATATTGACATTTTTCAAAAAAGAGTGTACTGTTTGCAATAAATAGAAATTTATGTTTTAAAAATTCATATTTGAAAAAATTCCTTATTTTTTAAAGAAGTATTACTGATCAAAGAAAAACAAAAATTGTCAGTTGAAGCAACGGTTTAAAACTATTTCTTTAAACGATCAATAAACATCAATAAACCTCACGTTAAAAAAGAATAAAAATAAAGAAAGAAAACAAAAATATTTCTCTTTTACACATGTGTTTCAAATATTAAACTGAAACTTTAGCTGAGAGTTTAGTATTTATTTTTTAAAATGAAAACAATAACAAACTTATGCTATTATTATTTTAGTGTAAATTTTCTGCACAAAAGCAATAGTATACTTTAAATACGAAGTTCCTTCAGGATATAGACAATCAAATCAGATTCATTTCTTTTGTTATCTGTGAATTGCCATTACTTTCTAGAAAAGCTACAGAGCACAGTCTAACCAATTTGACCTATAGTGGGGAAGAATAGATTCATGCTTTTTCAAGGGCATTATTGAGAAAGTGCTTACATATGCACAAGTATTTGTTTAAAAATATTTTTTATTTGTTTGCTATCAATAAAACTGTAAAGTTATTGAAAATATTTTAATTTAGATATCAGAAACAAAGCAAACATAATTCATTATACAAACTAAAAAGTCAATATACATTGAATTAAGCCAATTTTAGTTCAAAATTATAACAAAAAATAAAAACAGAATCACTTGCTTGTAAGACTAAACATACTAATCACAGGACAATGTTAAGAATTTCAGTTTATGTGATTTGAATAGAATATTCCATATAAAAAGCAGGGAAAGAAAGTAAAAGTGAATTCTAAAGATTACTTGAGGAAGAATGAGAACAGTATAAAATGAAAGACTGTCTTTAATAAAAGTAAAAATTACGACACTAAACAAAAACCTTCAATTTGAGAAGTCACAAATGAAAGCAACTGTTCCAAAATGTTTGCCATCATAGTTATTTGAAAAGATATCTTGATAAAATTCTGAAAAGAAATCTGTAGACATTTCATAGACAAGAGAAAATGAAATGATTTATGGCATAACTTATACCATATTAACGATATTGAAATATAATTAATTGGGGAATATTTAAATGGTGTTGATTTAAAATAACTTTTCAATCAATGCTGGAGAAGAGTTAGAAAGTTGGATTATTTACAAAGGTTTTCCCCACTTAATCACATAGATTTAGGTAATCAGATTAGATATAATTAATTTGTCACCTTACAAAAAGTTTTTTCTACTTCTAACACTTTCCTTCGAATTAAAAATATATAAAAGAAAGTAAAGTTTTGTAATTTGCTTGAAGCATTGTGTAAAATAGGTATCTGGTTATGTCTTGAAGGCTGTCACAATGCGTTTAGTAAAATAAAGGAAGGTAAAGAAGATCTCGAAATATTAATGTTTAATAAATAGGTAATACCCAAAAACTTCTTTACCTTCCTTTATTTTACTCAACGCATTGTGACAGCCTTCAAGACATAACCAGATATATAAAAGAAAAATTTTTTGTAACAATGAGAGAGAAGTTTCAGTTCAAGAAATATCATTAGTCCATTATTTTGTCAAGTTTATGACATGAGCTTCATATATTTAAGTAAAAGCATTCAACTTGATTTTATAAGAATGGAATTCATATATCTATTACAATCAAATACTATTTAAACAAATTAAATGTTAGATTCTATACAGATAATCATTATAAAGAATTTGAAGATCATTTTTACAATGCTCATTGTTATACAGTGGGAGATAGGTAAACTGTTGCCATTTTGCATTTTTAATTTTATGCATGCACATTGTTTGATTTTGTTGACTGCATAGTATAGTAGGGCCTGTTGGGCACTGTCTATGAAAAAAAGGCCGCCATGATGCAATTCATTCTGCCAGAAATTTGGAAATGAAATGTTGTACTGCTTTGTATTTGTGCCAGAGTGTGTGGGTGTCAGTGCAGAGGATTCACAAAGAGTTAGATGAGTCTAATGGTGATTACAAAGGTGTTTTGAGAGATCACTAGTGATGGCAATATTGTGCCTCCATTCATCTTTCCACAGTGCCTCAGACTCAACACAGATGCCTATATCAAGTGCATTGAGGAGGTAGTGCTGTCCTAGATCAAAAGGATGACTGCTGGAAGACTATGTCTGACAACAGAACTTTGTCCTGTGCTACACAAGATCCCCGGTCTTGGCTGTCAGACAATTTTTGCAACCACTTCACTCCTTACATCTGGTCACAAAATTCCCCAGACTGCAATCCCCTTGATTATTGTGTGTGGAATGTAGTTGAAGCAAGAGACTAACAAAACTTCTTTAAAACCAAAAATAAATTGAAGGCAAGGATTATGGCAGCATTCGCCTACTTAAACAATGCGAGTGCCCAGAAGAGTTGCAGAAGTTTCCGAAATCATCTAGAGACTGTGATTGAAACCAATGATGATTTTATTGAATAAATTTACTCTTTAGTATTTCATGTTATTTTTGTGTCATTTTGGTAAATATATCTGTTAACATAAGTTGTCAGTGTTATTTCCATTTTTGCATAATTTAGATGACAATTTATCTGTCTCACCTTGTGTATATATATATATATATATATATATATATATATATATATATATATATAACATTTAGCAGTAGTAAATTATTTTTAGGAGACAGTAAACAAAATAACATACAAATATCAATAATAAAGAAAATCTTGAAAAATTATATCATGAAAAAAGAATCTTCTCATGATAGACTCATTTATTATACTTTAACTTAAATGATATTTTAGTGAGTAGTCAGATTTATTTCACATTTTCAAAAGTGAAACAAACTGACCTAATTCTCGTAACCTTGGTATTTTAAAAATTTTAATGTACCTACAGAATATGCTGTTAATTTTTCTTAAATAACTGCAAAACAGTTGAAATAGTACTGTTAATTGTAATAATGCTAAACATTCTGAATATCTCTTATAAGCATATAAGAAAACTATTTTAATAAAAAATGCCTTCAGAACAACTCATATATGTGGTGAAATACTGTAATAGAAGTTTGTCTTTAACTAAGTAGATGGGTTTATTTTTAAACATATGGAGAATTATTTTCTAATAATACCTCTTTTCCTGCATTTTTTCATTCAGATATTTTAGGTCATTGCTGCCTCATTTCCTAGTTTTAGAAGTAAAGAGAAAAGGTACTTAATAGCTACAAAATCAAATCAATTTGTTTCAAAGTTGAATGACAATAGTTAGATTTCTGATGTTAACTGGGAGGGGATTAAAATAGATTTTAATATGTACTGTTTACTAGGTGGTCATGGAAAGACATATTTGATTATCTCAATTAATTTATAGTTGATAAAACATTCATGTTATCATCCAGAATTACAATTGGCTATATAACAGCATAGAGAATATAGTTTTTCAGATTAAGTAGATAAACTAATAATAAAATAATCTTAGAAGCTCAAAATTACCCAATCCTTTTTTTTATGAAATTTTACTCAAGGTGATATTAGCTTAAAATAAAATGAACTCTTATATTTACATGGAGGTTTTTCTCAAGCACTGCACTACTATACAAAGTTATTACAGAATCTGATACAAATTCACTAAGCTTTCCTATGGTGTCATAAGATATTAAGTAATGCATATAATTACTGTAATTTCTACTGTTTTTCAGATAATCTCTCTACTTGAATACAGAACTGTGGTGCATCTACAATTCTAATCTATAATTTAAGAACTTTAGGACCAATCTGAACCAAACTTTAGTAAGTAGCTTATTACTTAAAGGATTTACAGTTAAGAAGTATATACGATTGTTCAGAAGTTTTCAATAAAGATTTGCTGCAAATGAATGACTTTGAAACAAGAAATCAAAATTTTAAGTAATATCCTTAATATTAAAAGTAGATCACAGGTGAATATAGAAACCCAAAGGGTAATAGTTTATTTCAATTGAAAATTTTTAAAAAGATTTGGTGCTGACAACCATTCCTGGTAAAATCTGTAAATAAAATGACATGTGTATCGTATTTTGTGTGTAAGATTATTCTATATAACAAGGAACTGCTTTGCAGATATAGGTGAATTTCCTATATCAATGTAGTGGGTTATTCTGTTCACATTAAAAATGGCATGTGTTTACTAGAAATATTGTGTGAAAGAAAATTGTAAGTTACTCTATAGAAAATAAAATATTAAAGTCAGATATGTTTAAATATATGCATATAATAAAAATTAATTTCATTTTAATTACTGTTTTCAGTGTGGAAAAAGGCAGAGGATGAATTTTGAATTTAATTGTAATTTAATATTCATGAAATATTAAATATAAACAAGAAAATGCAGAGCAACATAAATATTTGATATTTTGTATTTCAATACAATAAAAAAATTACTTGAATATATTCATCAATTTTGATGAGACAGATAAACTAGTAAAAAGAAAAGTTCATTTTTGGCTTATTTTAATTAACTTTCATTATTTCAGTTTCTGTGTTGATTATCATATGAAAATGTGTATTTAAAACATTAATTTCAATTACCAGAAAAATTTTGTGCACTTTATTGTAATGTTCTTGTTTCTCTTAACACATGTATCAACATACAATTTGAAAATACAATTATTACAAATGTAGGATGAGAGAATATTTTATCAATCAGTAATTGAATGTTTTTTCTACATTTTACAATTTGAACTGCTCAAAATATTATTTCATTTTAGTTTGAGTAAAATGTTGAAATAAAAATTTTAATTAAGTTTTTACAGATTCTTCTAAATCTTTCTAAATTTCTTTTCATTATAAATTAAATAAGAAAGTGAAAAAAAAAACTAATGTTAATTCAATAAAGAAGAAACCATCATTAGATAGATAGATAGATAGATAGATAGATAATTGTTATGGTAACGGTTTCATAATTAAAGATATGTATGAGTTTTCAATATTTTTAACATTTTTTTTTCTTTACATGCTTTCTTTAAACAATTCTAACACCAATTTTTTTTTCAAATTACACTCCAAAAAAACTAATTCAATGTATTTCTAAAATCAAATTCAGTTCACTGAAAAGATCATTTTATCACAATTTCGTTATTTTCATTATGTATTTATTATTTTATATATAATCTTTTTTTTTTTTTATAGCAGATGCTCTGTGTGCAAGCTATCATTTTAAAATTTAAATAAACAAATTAATGAGACTGACAACACAAATGAACAAAGAAAATGTATTTTACAAACCTTTTACTTGGTAATTTGACTTGTTACCTAATATGACATTTTGCTGTTGATGGGCTCCCACAAACTCGCAGTGATCTTCTCCCATACCATCACTATCTGCTACATCCATATAATTTGTGTACATATCATTACTCAAAAGAATTTTGTACTTTCCAGGCTCACAAAGTATAACACCAACATATTTTCCAACTTTATATTTTGTTTTCTTGATGTAACGACGACCAGAGCAGATGGTTGAAATGTTAGTGGTCCATGTGAAGTTATAAGGTGCCCAAGATCCAGAGTTTAATAACACCTCAGTTCGAAATTGTAACAGTTCCTTTTTCATTGTGTTCATTTTAAGAGAGGTTGTATTAAGGATCTTATTGAGATGTTTGATTATAATAGCCTGTTTTTTCATTTCTTCACTTTGGTTCATTGTGTGTGTCTTGAGAAGTTGCATTGTAAAGTTTACATGCTGTATCTTTCCAAGAAGGTTTCCTTTCATGATATTGATACTGGTATTGTATTTTTGCAGTTTCTCTGCCGTTTCGGTATCTGTACTGTTCAAAAATTGAATGGCAGCAAACAGAATCCGAGAAATATTTGCAAACTGCTGCTTCATGCCATCATTAAGGCTTTGAATTTTTCTCTCAACCATATCAATTGAATCTGTGTGTTTTTCATGTGTCGAGTTGAGAACTTGTTTTAAAGTGATAATGAGTTCTTCAAGCATGTCAGATTCATCTGAAATTTCCTGAACTTTGACATCAAGAGGCACTAGTACTCTGTCAATGTATTCATACAGGCTAGAATTAATCTGATTAGTCACTTTTATTGCACTTATGTTGGCCTTATGTATAAAACTGTTCACCTCATCTTTCAATTCATCCATTTTTTGTATTTGGTTAATTATGCGAGTCACTTTTGAATTTGTTTCATTAATAATTAGATTTAAGGAAACTACCTTTTCCTGGAGCTTGATTTTCATGGCCTCTGAGGTAGCAATTTGTTCTTCAAGTCTCTCGATTTTGCCTTCAACATTTCTGTCTGAATGTATCATGTTCAATTCTTTATACATTCTGGTCAAGTCCCTAATGTTCTTTCTCATTGCCTTCAACTGGACTGTTATTTCTTCAGAACCATAATCAACTGTGTTGCTCCATTTGCGTGAAGCTACAGGCTGCTCAGCTCTCATTCCTTCATCAATCACATGGACTTCAGGTTGCAGGTTTCTCCTCAGGGCCTCATTAAAGTTGGTTGCATATTCTCTCAGCTGTTTGGCTACTTCTTTTGAAATAGTACTGTTTACATTCCTTAAAGCATTCCCCACATGTTCATTAACCATAACTTGGAGTTGTGGGACATCTTCTAATAATTCAAATCTCATTCTTGGAGTCCGCTGGTGATGCGGAGTGGCCTGATGGCCTTTGTCATAATAATGAGAATGTGAAGGAACCTCTGGTGCTGCTCTTCCTTGGGACCTATCTTTATCAGGTGTTAATGATCTATGACCAAACAGTTTATAAATAATTTTTTCTAATTTTTCTATCTGTGATCGTAGGTTTGATCTATCATTATAGTTTGCTTCATGATCCCGTACAGACTTTAACTTTAAATCTGCTAAGTCTTTACTGTACTGTATCAATTCATCATGTATTCTGTTTACTCGCTTTGCAATATTACCTGCATTAGAACAGGTACTTTTGATCTTATCCTTTGGTATTACAAGGCTAAGCATACAATTGTCATTAGGATTTTCTGCAATAGGCATCCGTGATTTTACCAAACCCATCATTATTAAAAAGATAAAAATGATGATGGTTTTTTCCAAAACACCAACATTTGAAATCTCCATGTTCTTCATTTCACTTTATCCTTTCTTGTTATATAATAAAGTAACTTTGTTCTGTGTTAAATTATTTTTCCTTCCTTTTCTGGACTCATTCAAGTGAAGTTTGTTCCCACTAATTTACTTATGTCCGTGCAGCAGTTGTGTGGTCATTAATGAATGACATAATGGTTCTTAAGTTGTGGTCCTCACTTCCTGCTGAAAAGCGGTCCCTGTTGAGTAGAATGTGGGACGGAAAGATAGTGCGAATGGGTGGATAAAAAAGAATGGGGAAGGGTGTGAGAGAAGACGAAAGGGGAGGGGAAAAAAGAACAGAAATTGTCTTACGCTGTGTATGAAAACTACTGGTAACTATTTACTATGAGTTGAAGTAATTTAGGTCTTTTGGACTTCTTACTATTCAAAATACCGGCTGGACCTGACCATATGCTTCCCTTTAATGTCATTGAGAAAAGTTGGTAACGATTCAGTTCATTTAAAAATGCGTGTGTGTGTGTGTTTTTTTTTTGTTTTTGTTTTTTTACTTTCTCTCTTGTAACCCTGCTGCTGTTATGTATGCTTTCTCTCTTTTTTTGTTATGTGTTCTTTAGACATTATTATGAATTCATCGAGTATTTACCCTCCTGATATACGACGGCAAAGCGCAACTATCACAACTGCCGTAAAGTCTAGCAGTTGCTTAAACCGGGAGGAGTCGAACGAATCTGGGTAAAATACTACAAACTGACGATCAGATAGCCATACCCAATGCTACGATTGCTTTTTCTTTTTTAAACTCCTCCTCCTCCTTTCTTTTTACACATTTTAGTTGATATTTCTTTCGTTCTTTCCAAACGAAGTCACATTTCACTTCCTTGCCTTTTTGGTAGTAGTAGCCGAGCGTATTGCACTCTGTAATCAGCTAGAAAAGTAGCAAGAGGATGGGCTCCAGACTTCTTCCAAAAGAGAGCACTTGTGCTGATTGGTCTAACGACTGTAGTATGTGATGGGAGGGTATTTACCACTCATTTTATCTTAAAGCAGGTGGCTCGCTTATTTTCTTTCTTTACCATTTACTCTCTCTAGGCTTCTTTGCGAAGCTTAACCTGTTTTTTTTTTGTTTACTAAAAAATAAATAAATAAAATTTCTAACATTTATAGTTGTCACTCTAAGTCATTATCACAACGTTAGATTCATGACCAATTAAAATGTTAGCCGATAAGCGTAACAACAACTTTCTTCAGAAAAGGAAGAGGAAAACAAAATAAGCAAAGGAAACAAGACCAACAGCGGTTATTAACTTAGCAATTTATTATTTCATACCTCGCTGTATATAAAAAACGAAACAAAACAAAAAAAAAACAACACATACATTTTGAGTTGACATACAATTTGATAAAAAAAGGTTGAAAATACCTTTTTTCTTGCTTGTTATTATTTGATTGATTAGTTTTCAAAATTGCGTTAAAGTCCTAAGAACTGTGTCTTGTTTTTAATTTTATTGAACGTAATTTTGTTTTTTGTTGAGCTTCTTTTTTTCTCTTCAACCCTAATATTTTCACCCAGAAAAAAAAGATTTTTCTCTAATTTTTCATCTTTAAACTTTTTATTTTAATATCCCCCACCACACTTTTTTTTTCAAGCCATCTCGGGAAGTTTTTTTCACATTTTTTTTTTTATAACACCCACCCACAAGTCATTGATCAGTCATAAATGCATTTTGTTGAATTAAGTTTCACTTTTATTCACAGTTACTTATTCTTTTGCGGAACAAATTGACACATGCTATTTAACTTTTAATATCTACTTTTTTATTTTTATTTTTATTTGTTTTTTTAGTAGTTTATTTGACTTTATCACTACTATTTGTTTCAATTAACTGAAATGGCCAGGGTTTTAAATTTTTATGTCAGTTCGCATGTGCTAACGAACTTCTTTTTTTTTTTTTTTCATCTCTAAGACCTGGTTTAACAAATTGGGTGTGTTGGTGAGTTTCAACCTGGCTTAATTTAAGAGTGACAGTCTCTAGTGAAAAAAATCAAATCACTAGAGACAGAGAGAGAGAGTGATTAAAAAAGAAAATCTCACGGAATTAACAGTAACACTTATCTGGAAAGAACTTTGCAATCTAAGTTTTCCCTTAGAATTTAGTTTATTGGTTTACTTACTTCTTTGAGGGAGTGGGGGGGGGGGGCTTTGTGCCAGATGTGATTACCAATTATTGACGAATCCTTTTTACACATACTTTGTACATTTTGTAAGAAAAGAAGATATTTTGTGAGACTTTAATCAAATAATAGAAAAATTAACTTTAACAAATGAAATCAAATTTTCCATTACTTTCTTCCTTTATTTATTTATTTATTTTTTTATTTTTCACCCATCTCAGATAGTACTTAAAGGTTTCATTTGTTTGAATGGTAAGATTCATTTGTAATTTTTTTTTTCATTAAATTAGATTTAATCGGGAAGCAGGGAAAAAACAACAAAAAAACACAGCTCCTT
Organism: Ascarosepion bandense; assembly: GCA_037127315.1. Classification (NCBI taxonomy): domain Eukaryota; kingdom Metazoa; phylum Mollusca; class Cephalopoda; order Sepiida; family Sepiidae; genus Ascarosepion; species Ascarosepion bandense. The sequence continues at coordinate 747,248 of JBBBDQ010029493.1, forward strand.
TCAAAGTTTTACCAAGAAGTAAAAAACCAACCACAATTGTATTTTTTTTTTCATTCATTAGTCTTTGTCTACTAACCTTGTCTATGTGAGATTTATCAACACATATTTTAAAACTTAATTAAAATGGTAAAAAACTATGGTAAAAAACTATAATTAAAATATGAGACGTTGATGACAATCTTCTTACCAAAAGCCAAATGCGAGCACATTTTCTTGCTTCTAACCAGGAGAGGAAAAGCTATGAATGAGTTTAGTAAAAAGTGCAAGCAAAAAGTTTATCAATGGTAAGGAAAATAAAACCTGAAGAAACTTTGCACGTTGATTTAATCTGAAATCATTTCGAAAATAAAACAAAGTACTCACTTTGTCCGCAAAAAGTAATGGCAACCTACTGCGGGATTGTTGTGGAGAGGGCCAAGTGGTGTGAGTGCCAATCGACCACGCAACTAAGGCAAGAAAAGGAGATGGCAATAGCAAAGAAAGATGACAAACACATATTGAGACGATGCAAATTGGGTCTTTATTTTTTTTTTTTTAAAGCGAACAGTGAATGGTGGTTGTGTATCTGGAGCGGTATCCGGTCGCTGGATGTCAGGGGCACTGGAACAGGTTGTCGTGCATCATTGAGCACTGGGACCAGTAGCGAGACGTCAGTGAAACATCGCAGTAGGTAGCTGGTGGCTGCTGGAGTCGCTGGGGTCTGCGGGAGTGAGCTGGATGCCGCTGGAGACTGCAGGAGTGAGCTGGATGCCACTGGAAACTGCAGGAGTGAGCCACCGGGCTCAGTTGACTTGACTGGGCATGTCAAAGTCACGAGGCAGTGAGTCTCCTAGCCCCCCCTCCCACCAGCCAAGAGATATTTACTCTTCTCCCCCACTTCAGAGAGATGTGACACAAGGTCTTTTTTTAATGTGAGGAACCTGAGCGCATACACCCAGGTACTGGTCAAAACATTATCTATCCACCTGGATAGGTTCTAAACTGGTCTTATTTAGTCATTTCAGACCAAACTGGAAAGCCAGAGCCCCCCCTACCCAAGAGCTCCTTTGCTGTGAAATCGCTGGCATTCATAAAAAACATTCATACAACAGCAGTGAGCCCGCTAAACAAATAAATGACTATAATTAATTTCAGGCCATATACAGTCAAAAGTGTATTTGGTGTTTGTTGACTGTATTTAAATTAATTTTAAAGGTCTTTTGTTTTTGTTTTGTGGTGAAAATTAAGTTTTTTTTTTTTTTGTTTGTTTGAAGAGAGGTCATTGCTATTTTTAGCATAAATCTTCTGCCCAGTCAGTCATGTCTCTTTTGAGATATGATCACCCAAGTGTGTATCGCATATGGCACTTAACTGACTGACTCACTTTGGTTGACGTTAATTTCTTTATAGCCTTACAACTTTTATAAGTAATTTCGGATTTTTAGTCCAGTCCTCAGCAGGTTGATTGATTTTTGTTCCAGAATTAGTACTCAAGCAAGTTACATATTGGTCTAACACTAAGAAATATGTTTCAATGCAACTGAAATAATAACTTTTTATTATTATTATTATTATTATTAAGTTGCTTAAGCCACTCTGACAATGGTAGTAAAAATGTTTTTTTAGTAACATTTGAGCACAATTAAGCGAAGGTATCTGCAACACACTACAGAACAAATGAATTGTACATTTTTGGGGGCAACTTCTGCCTCACCTCACCTCTACTAAAATTTATTCCTGTATGCCAGTGAGTACAGTTGCCTATTAAAAATGTAATGTAATATGATATCGAATATAAAAAAATATATATATAATTTTTGTCCGATGTTTTAACAGCATTTTTGTATTCCACTAAAAATTAAGAGGTAAAAAATTATCAATGACAACATAGACAATGTCATAATACAATATTTCTTAAATTCTCAATAGGCAAATTTGAAAGGCTGTTGTTTAAATTGTTTCCTCTTTTTTTTTTTTTTATAATCATATCACCCCAAGCAAGGCAGTCTATTGCCACTGATGTGCAGGGGGTTACATAGAAGGAAAGTTATGAGAAAGAGTGACAGGTTACAGGGTGCGTCAGGAAGTGGCTAAGAGAAGGATTAAGATACTAAGAGTGGAGTGGATGGAGAAAAGAGCATGAGAGAGAGGATGCAAGTTAGCAAGATAGGAGATGACTATTGACTTTAAACTTAAACTCCTGGAGATTGTAGCTGTCAGGGAAGCAAGTAAACGGAAGGGAATTCCACAGGCGAGAATTGCAAGAAAAGAAGCTGGTGGAGTAGAAGTTGTGTTTACATTTTATTGGTTTCACAGTAAAAGGGTGGGACCTAGTTGATAATCTTGTGGCTCTAGCAAATTCATGCATAGGGGGAACCAGAGAGCTAAGTTTATCGGAGGAAAAGCCATAAAAATACTCGTAGAAGAGACACAGAGAAGCCACATTGCACCGGTGAGAAAGTGACTGTATCTTGGCTGCCAGGTCAGGATCGATCACATTACAGATTCTCCGTTGGGTTTTGTCTAGCAGGGGCACCTGACCAGATATGGCAGCAGTGTTCAGTGCAACAGTGGATGGTAGATTTATATATGTGCAGGATGGTTTCAGACTGGAAAAACTTCCTGGCTCTACATAGCGAACCGACTTTCTTAGCAGCGGATTTAGCTATGGATTCGATATAGTCATTCCACTTGAGGTCTGTTGTGAGAGTTAACCTGAGGAGGCGCAGTGTTTTGCTCTCAGGAAGACTAGCCTGATCCATGCTAATAGGGGGGTAGGAGTGATTTCCTGTAATGGCTAATAGATAGCAACTTTGTTTTGGAGGCATTAAAATTCACAAGCCATTTCTTACCCCAGTCCACCACAGATTGGAGGTCCTTTTTAAGCTCAGCCGTGAGGTTTGCTTTGTCAGCCTCAGCAGACTTTTGGTCGAGGCAAGAGTAAACCATAGTGTTGTCAGCGTATATGCCTACATGGAATTTTATTACCTTGGGGATATCATTAATGAAGATCAGGAAGAGAGTAGGACCTAGAATAGATCTTTGAGGGACACCCGTGTTCATATAATAGTATTGAGAGGCATGTCCATTCAATACTACTTTCATTGTGCGATTTGAAAGGAATGACTGGATTAGGTCAAACAACTGTCCAGTTATACCATAGCCTCACAGCTTATGTAGAAGGTCAGCATGCCAGACTCTGTCAAACGCTTTGGAGATGTTGAAGGCAACAGTCCGAGCTTCGCCATTCTTGTCAAGAGCCTGGTGTATATACTCAGTGATGGTTGTGAGCATATCTGCAGTAGACCTGGTGAAGCAGAAAGCATACTGTATGTCAGCATACTGTACTGTGGGCTGTGAGATGTTGAACCCCCTCAGCATTGGTGATGGCTTCGAAGACTTTGACAAAAATCAGTAGTAGGCTGATAGGGCAATAATTAGCAGGGTTTAGAGGGTTCTCCAGCATTTTTATATATAGGAACCACAGAGGAGAATTTCCAGCAGGCAGGAAAGCAGGAAGCAGAGATGCAGTAATTATAGAGTTTAGAAAGAACAGAGGAGAGTTCAGGAGTACATTACTTCAGGACAATGATTGGTATTCCGTCACCACAAAGTTGTGTACAGATACTTCAGACGAGTTCAGTGTTGAGTTGGTGAAGAATTTATGAGCAAAACACTCAGCCTTGTCTGTTGAAGAGGCGAGGACCTCAAATTCATTGATTGGTGGGGGGGGGGGGATTGAGGGCTTGTTGCTGTTCAGAACACAGAGCCTCCAGTAGTCTCTGGAGCCAAACTTATGGGATGCTATGTGCTGCTTCATTTTGGCTACAAACAACAGCTTAGCTCCTTTAACTATCTTCTTGCACTCATTGCGAGCCAAGGCAAAAAGGTGCCTGTTATGATCTGATGCGTGGCTCCAGTAAAGCCAGAAGAAGTGATTTCAGCTGGCGATGGCAGCCAAGCAGGCAGGGGAGAACCAGGAGGGTTAAGTGGGGTTAAAGTTTCAACTTCCTGGCAGGGATGAAATCATCGATGCCAGCCTTAACCCAAGAAGAGACCTCAGCCACACAGTCTTCAACGGGAAGGCTAAATACTTTTTTCCAAGGGTCTGTCACACAGGAAATTGCGGAATAAGTCTCAGTCAACTCTTTGGAAACAGTAAGATATTCTGCTGATCTGAAGTTCTTGGGTAGAGTGGGAGTGGAAGGAGATGCTAACAGAAACTACCGCATGGTCAGAGTTTCCGAGAGGGCAGAGATGCTTGATATTGCAAGAGCCAGAGATGGAAGCAAAGCAGAGATCCAGTAGTGAGTTGTGTTCATTAGGGTTATTAGAGAAATACTTGGGGAACTCCACCACCTGCGTAAGGGACAGAGTGATTGAAATATTTATGGTGTGGACACCAGCAAGATCTGTGATGGAGTTCTCCAGCCACTTGGTGTGGTTGGTGTTAAAGTCACCAAACACAAATATTTGGGCAAATGGATGGGAGGAAATGGCCTTGTCAATATTATTGGAGATGTTGTCAAGAAAGTAGAGAAAGAAGAGATAGCTAACTGAGCTTAGAAGGGAGAGATGAAAACATATAAGAATGATGTAGGGTTTCAAGAGTGATTCCCCTAGCTAGAGGAAGACGTTCACTGATGTAAACACAAAGCCCATGCATGTGGACATTGGAGTCCTTCATGAAGAGGGGAAGGTAGCCAGTGACGTAGAATTCAGAAGAGAGGATAGAAGGATCAAGGTTAGTTTTGCAGAGGGATAAGTTGCCAGGTGAGTTTAGTTGGAAGGATTTGACACTGTAAAAGTTGGTACATATACCTCGTATGTTAGTGAAGATGTTGATGGGTTTGGGTGTTTTTTGATTAGCTGGTTTAGTTTTGCTATTATGGTAGTGTGAATTCATGGTTAGTGAGTTTTATTAGGAGAGAGGCTCAGAGTCGAATCAGTTGGTCGCTGTATGCAGCAAATGTGGGAGGGAAGCTGGCACAGACTGCAGAATAATGTGGCCTCAGAGTTGCCCACCAGAGGTTCATGCAGGGACACCCATCCATGCTCGACATGGCACTACATAAGACCCCGATATTATTCAACTTTTGATCAGAGCAGCCTCTCTTGACGCTTACACAAGAGTCCAGGCTCCTAACTACCAGTCAGAAGCAGCAACCAGGAAACTGCCAACCCGGTACATTCAGAATGAAGAGACATTGTCACCATCCACAATTACTACAAAAAGCTTGCAACAGCTCTAGCACTAGGACCTGATGAGAGGAGAGAACTGGGAGACCCCTTCCTAAACAGGAAACAAGGCATGTGACTCTACTCCTATCCAAAAGAAAAGGGAGGAGTGTGAACTGGGCGAGAAATAACATAAACATTTTGATTTAAAATATTCATTTTTATTAAGTTTGGGGCCTTTTCTATTTATACTATGCTGTTTATTTTGGTGATTTAGTGGAGGTACCTATAATGTTTAATGTTTTAGTTTGAAATTGAATGTTTAGGAACTTCTAATTTCAAGTTTATTTTTGAAGTCTGCTTGAAGTTAAGATGCGTGTTTTTTGGTACTTGTTTAAAAACGATTTTCTCTTACATAACTGAGCTTACTACTTACTTTTTAGTGTTTGTCAACATTATAGATTGGTGACCTCGATGTGATTTGACATGATGATTAGAAATTAGACTCATAATTTTTCTATTTGGCTTGGTCAGAGATGTAATTCAATGTTAACTTACTAATGCTTTTCAAAACAAAACCTTCAAGAACGACTAAGGCATCTGAAAGTCTGATTTATTAGTATTGGAGACGGCATCAAATCCAAAGAAAAATCGACTTATTAACACCCAGATACCTCCCAAGTTCTTATTTCTCTTTCACCAGCAATCAACTCAACTTTGCAGAACAAAGTTTTCAGGTGCTGGCATCTTCAAATATTACTATTGGTGATAACCTGCATCTCAACTACATCATTACAGACAAACCACATCCAAACTGGACTTTTTAATTTTTTCATGGTGATCAGTGTTTCCTTCATTTTAAAAAGAAAACACCAACATCTTGCCAGTACTTCTACAGTTATTTGGTAGCCATGACACTGAACACCAAATTTTTGCCAGTAACTTAATAGAAAGTGTTGAAAAACATCCCCAAATCAGCATAACAGCCTTGCATGAAAATGTTTTCGTCACCAAACTTTTTTTGTTGCTGTGGGGCATAAATATAATTCTCATTCGCACATATACACCCGCACCTGATTGCAGGTAGCAGTTCAAATGCAGAATTGTTTCTCATGCACACATGTATGCATACACACATATAGCTTTATTGGGAACCCAAAAGCAGAAGGCCATTACGGGAACATGTGACAACCTCCAATATACAGAACTTTCTATCAATGAATCTTCCTTTCAGTACAAAACAGTTAATTACAGTCTATGGGAGAAAACTCTTTCTCTTTCTTCACATTTGTTCACAGTTATATGCATGCTTGTATAATTGTTAATACATGTATATTTTGGTTACAATTGGTGTTGTTATTTAATTTCTTGAGCCTTGAGTATTATCTAATCACAAATATAAATATTGTGAAGGTTTCCAGTGTAATTTCTAGGCCAAATCAACATAATTGGTAACATCTACAAGCTCTTGTGCCAGACATGATTACAAATTATTGACAGATCCTTTCCAGATATATAGATGAAAGCAGCATTATTGATGAACTGTCAGTTTGTACAATAAAAAGAAAAGTCATCATTAACCAAAACCCATCAAACAAACAGACAGTGCAAAAGAATATTTCTTATGACATCATGAAAAATAGACAACCTTGACAATTAGTAATGAAAGCAAAATTGAACTCCATTTTAATGTAAGAGAGTATTTCCAAAATTCATTTGATACATGAAACAGTTCTGGATTTACAATGAAGACTGTAAAATTCAGAATATAAGTCAAATAGTTTGGGGCTTTATCAAAAGAAATGGAAGAAGAAAGTTGATAAAAACTGATAGAATACTAAGCATCCTGTCCTGTTAAAATATTTCAGCTTTTGCTATATCTGGTAATGGATGTGACCTGAACAAACTATAGTTTGTTCAGGTCACATCCATTACCAGATATAGCAAAAGCTGAAATATTTTAACAGGACAGGATAGCTTGTCATACATTGCATACAACAAATAAGTTTCTCACTGAAAACACTGCATTGTAGTAATACTTACTTTCCCGGTACCCTGAACATAATAGTCTATGACAAGTTCAGGCTTTACTTTGTGCCAGTGGAAGCCATACTAACTGCTAATTATGATTTTTAATGTCCCTAAATATATAAATAAATTTATTACTATTTTTTTTTATTGTGGCTCATAATTTTTGTATATCCTATTTCCAGCATTATCAAGTATTCAGATTTGTTTCTTCCTTTTGCATATGTGATAATTTCTACTACAGAAATTAGAATGACAACAGATGCTAACCCTAAAAATACGTTATTTGAACACTTACAGCTTTTTAGTAAAAATTAAATTAATTTTTTAGTTGTGATTCATTTCTTTTGCTTGTAACTCTATATGTTACAATATAATACCCTAAATCTTAGAAGCAAGATTGCATTTATCCTTAAGATCCTATCAATAAACTTGAACAAAGTAGATAAGATTTTGATAAATATAGTTGATTAACAACATGCAATAACAATGTTCTAATTTAGTAATAGATGATATTTTTGATGAAATGTCTTTAGCAGGTGTATAGTAAAAAAAAAATATATAAAATAGGTAAAGAATTTAGTTTATGAATTTTATAGTTTATTTTATTCTTTGAATCATTTCTGTCACAATAAACAAAGCCACTGAGTTTATTATACATATTTGTAATACTTTTTCAATAGTATATGTTAATACCAAGATGTCATATGTTTCCTTGCTTTTATTTTTCTGTGTTTTTAAAATTAATTATTTTTACATAAACTCATTCCAACTTACCATTATAGCTGAAAATCTTTCAGACTATTTTCTAAGCAGTTTTGCATGCAGACTATTTGGTCCACTTATGTAAGTGAAGAGTAAAATGTAGATATTCAAATTAAATTGGCTGTAGGACAATAATAGCCTTTTAAATGTTTATTGCTGTTTATGTTTCAATTGATTTTAGCCTATGTTCTTCATATCCATCTCTTTTTACAGTGCAAAGCAAAGGCATTTTTCCTGATTAACTGTATTGTTTATCATTCAATAAGTGAAAGATTATACAATTCAACGATTGGGCTTTTCCTCCCTCCTCCTTATTATAAGCAGTTGTGCTCTTTATTAAGAATTTCAAAAGGCATTCTGTCAGTTTTAAAAAAATAATTAACCTTTTTTTATAATTAACAAATGTTATTTTTTCATCTGCACATATTTTTATATCTGATTCTAGATTTCCCATATCAGGCTTTAATCAGTGAACTATTGTTGCCAAAGATGTGATATTGTTGGGGAAGAGATGATATTTAGCTAGAACATTTAATGCGCTCTTTTTGGAGTAGGGCTGGATCTTGGATAGCACTGAGAATATATGTCAGAAAGAATTTGAGACTAATTTCAGACAAATGGAAAAAACAAAAAGAAACAATATTAAAAAAGCAGGCTGACCCTAACAATATAATGGATAAATACGATACACTGTTAATGTTAATTATAGTCAGAGGAGGCAATCTTTGGTCCATAGAGACACTCTTGACAAGGATCAAACTTTCAACCTTTTAAATGAGGAATAACCCTTGACCTTTCTTAGGGAATTTTTTAAGTCATCTAATATATAAAGCTCAAAGTTTGTGTGTGTCTGTTTGAAATCATAAAAATTAATTAAATCCAAGTTCTCTGGTCAACCCATTTCTCAAATGTTTACATATCAAAATTTTAATCCTTTTTTCAGCCCCCACTTGTCTATGTAATGTTGCTTGTTTGACCATATGTTTGTAAACTCTAATATCAAATAAATGCAGTTTTATCATTTATTTCTACTAGCATGCATCTTGTATCTTTCCCGGCTTAGTAGTTGTGTTTAATAACTAATCTGTTGCTTCACCTTTAAAAAAAATTTTTTTTTAAATAACTGTTTTTTATTTTATTTGTAATCAGATCTTTTTTTTTTTATAATCGTTTCATCCCGAGCAGAGGCATTTCACTGCCACTATTGTGCAGGGGGTTACATAGAGGGGAAAGTGGTGAGAAAGGATGGTTAGATATAGGAAATGTCAGAAGGAGGGTGATAGGCAGGTAAGGATACCGAGAATGAGGGTTGGGCAGATGGTGAGAGTGTTGGGAGAATAGGTGCAAGTTACATTTAACTTACATTTAAACTCCTGGAGATTGTAGCTGTTGGGAAAGCAGACATGTGGAAGGGAATTCCACAGGCAGGAAGCACAAGAAAAGCTGTTGGAGTAGAAATTACGGTTAAATCTTATCTGTTTTACTGTAAAAGGGTGGGATCTAGTTGCTAATCTAGTATCTTGTATAAATTCGTACCTAGGCGGCACCAATGATCTAAGTTCATCGAAGCAGAAGCCATGAAAGTATTTATAGAAGAGGCACAGGGAAGCCACATCACACTGGTGAGAGAGTGGTTGCAGCCAGTCTGCCAAGTCAGTATCAATCATGTTACAGATTCTCCATTGTATTTTATCAAGAAGCCCGAGGAGAGTAGCAGGGGCACCCGACCAGATGTGGCAGCAGTATTCAATACACGGGCGGATGGTAGATTTATCGATGTGCAGGATAGATTCAGACGGGAAAAACTTCCAGGCCCTGCACAGAGAACCGACTTTCATAGCAGCAGATTTGGCACTGGATTTGATATAGTCATTCCATCTGAGGTCCGCCGAGAGTGTAAGGCCAAGGAGGCATAGTGTTTTACTCTCTGGGAGGCAAGCCTGTTCCATGCTAATGGGAGGTAGATGTGATTGTCTATGGGGGTTAGTTGATAGCAGCTTCGTTTTAGAAGCATTGAAATTTATGAGCCATTTCTTACCCCAGTCCACTACGGATTGGAGGTCCTTTTCAAGCTTGGTAGTGAGCTTCGCTTTGTCGCCCACACCTAGTTTTTGATCGAGATGAGAGTAAATTGTGACGTCATCGGCGTACATGCCTAATTGGGATCTAATGGCATCGGGGAGATCATTAATGTAGATCAGAAAGAGCATGGGACCTAAAATAGAGTCTTGAGGGACGCCCGAGTTTGTATGGTAGTTTTGGGAGGCATGTCCATTTAATACTACCTTCAATGTGTGGATGAGGTCAAACAAATGTCCAGTTATACCGTAGCTCCGCAGTTTTCATAAAAGGCCAGCATGCCAGACTCTGTCGAATGCTTTGGAGAATACAAGGCAACAGTTCGGGCTTCGCCATTCTTGTCAAGAGCCTGGTATATGTACTCGGTAATGGTCGTTAGCATATCAGCAGTAGACCTGGTGAAGCGAAAACTGTACTGTTTGTCCGAGAGAAGCCTGTGGGCCGTGAGATGCTGGATCACCTTGGCGTTGTGATATAAATAATTACTTTGTTTTGTTATAAGTAAAATACTTAGTTATTCAAGTAATGCCACTTCTGTTGCCAAAGTGGTAATAAGCTTAGCCTTTAGATCACAACTTGGGAGTAAAGGGAAGTAATGTAGGTATTATCTAATAATGCATTATATAATTTTAAGTATGTAAATAGTGTTTATATCATTTTTCTCATTACAGTTGTATACTTAATGATATAAGGGTTCTTCAGATATGGGCAATTTGAAATATGAACATTGGTCAGCTTGTAACTACTTTCTGAAATTACATTAACTAATTTAATTCTATTTATATTACATTTGACATACCAGATGTATTCATTGTAATGTAGAAGCTCAAATGGCAAATTTTTGTTTTAGGTACTGACGGCTTTTCCCCCTTCAAATTTATCCAAAATAGCATTATTTCTGTGCAAATGTATATGCTGAACTCAAATCAACAGTTAGTTATTGAAGAAATTTCCCTTTTTTGCTTTGAAAGTCCATAAAAAAACGAACTATATCTCACACTTTTTCTCTCCTGTAACTCTCACGAAGTCATGTCATTAACTGCAGAATGACGTTCTACATAGGCAGAATTTTTTGTTGAATTTTGGCCGATTTTCTTCCTTTACTGAAACTTTCGGCGATGTACTTCCTGTTCTGAAAGTAACAAGTGTAGAAATACAATAGCGCATTACTTTAATTTCCAGAAGTACATCGCCGGAAGTATCAGTAAATGAAGAAAAATCAACAAAAAATCTGCCAAAATTCATTCAAATGCACAATACGTCATTCTGCAGTTAATTACATGACTTCATGAAAGTTACGGGAGAGAAAATGTGCAAGATATAGTTCGTCGTTTTATGGACATTTAGATAAAAAAGGTAAGTTTCTTCAATAACTAACAGTTGATTTGAGTTCAGCATATACATTTGCACAGAGATAATGCTATTTTGGATAAATTTGAAGGGGAAAAGCGTCGGGATTTACAACAAAAATTTACCACTCAAATTTATATTTGCTAAAGCTGGTTCAAAAGTGTCTAGTCATTTATTTTAATAGTCCTTTGAATCCTGCCATGGACATTTTAAAAAAATTTCCTTTTACTGAAACTTTATTCTTATTTCTTTTCATTTTTTATATATAAAAAAAATAAATTCCATCAAAGTTTCAATTGATGTTTTATTTATATTAGAGCAAAAAGAATATTTTAATGAATATATGGGAACTATCATAAAACCCATTACATAGATGCTTTGAAATAAAAAAAAAAAGACAATTTCCTTTTTATGCTATTATACTTATCTAAATCTAAAATTAATAATTATGTCATGTAGATTTAATTTTAAATTTGTCAAGATGAATATATCCATTAAATGTTTTTTTTTCATATTTCTTCAAATTAAAATATGTTTTACTCTGGAAAAATTTGAATATTTTAAAAATAGTTATTTTCTTAATTTTATAAATATAAATTGTTTTTACTATAAGTCAGTTTTTATAATTGAACTAATGAAACTTGCTAATCATTAATAGTAAACCAGACTAAACTAACTAATCATTATTCCATGCTAAGCTACTTACATAATAACGGTCAGAGTTATGTAGGGATATAGGGGTCCAGAATTGGGATCTGCAAATCACCCTAGTTTAAAGATCCCGGCAACAGCAAAGTACATCCTGAATTTAACAGGAAGTTAGTCTTGTGGAATCAAAGAATTATTTGAGCCTGTCTAGTTACTGAGCTGCTGATGGCTTGTGGAATAGAAGAACTATTTGAGCGTGTCTAGTTACTTGGCTGTTGATGGAATTGTGTAATAGATGCATTAGTTAAGCCTCTCTAGTTATCTGGCTGTTGATGGCCTTGTGGAATAAAGTAATTTTTGAGCCTGTCTAGTTAATTGGCTTTTGCTGACCTAGTGAAATAGAAGCATTAGTTAAGCTGGTGTAGTTACTTGGTTGTTAATGACCATATGGAATTGAAAAATTATTTCAGCCTATCTAGTTACATGGCTGTTAATGGCCTTGTGGAATAGAAGCATTAGTTAAGCCTGTGTAGTTACTTGGATGTTGATGTCCTTGAGGAATCAAAGAATTATTTTAGCATGTTTAGTTACTTGGCTGTTGATGGTCTTGTGGAACTGAAGAATTATTTGAGCCTGTCGAGTTACTTGGCTGTCAATAGTCCTGTGGAATAAGAACATTAGTTAACACTGCGTAGTTACATGGCTGTTGATGGACTTGTGGAATTGAAAAATATTTGAGCCTATATAGTTGCTTGGCTGTTGATGGCCTTGTGGTGTTGAAGAATTAGTTAAGCTTGTCTAATTACTTAGATGTTGATGGTCTTGCGAAATTGAAGAATTATTTGAGCCTGTCTAGTTACAAGACTGATGATAGCCTTGAGGAATAGAAGCATTAGTTAAGCATGTCTATTTACTTGGATCTTGATAGAAATGTGGAATAACAGAATTATTTGAGCTTGTCTAGTTAGTTGGCTGTTGATGGCCTTGTGAAATAGAAACATTAGTTAAGCTAGTATAGTTACTTGCCTGTAGATGGCCTTGTGGAATAGAAGCATGAGTAAAGGCTGTCTAGTTATTTGGCTGTTGATGGCCTTGTGAAATAGAAGAATTATTTGAGCCTGTCTAGTTATTTTGCTGTGGATGGCCTTGTGAAATATAAGCATTAGCTAAGCCTGTGTATTTACTTGGCTCTTGATGGCCTTGTAAAATAGAAGCATTACTAAAGCCTGCTTAGTTGCTTGGCTGATAATGGAATTGTGGAATGGAATAATTATTTGAGCGTGTCTAGTTGTTTGGCTGTTGATGGACTTCTGGAATCGAAGAATTGTTTGAGCCAATTTAGTTACTTGACTGGAGATGGCCTTGTAGAAAAGAAGCATTAGTTAAGCCTGTCTAGTTACATGTCTGTTGATGGAATTGTGGAATAGAAAAATTAATTGAGCCTGTCAAGTTACTTGGCTTTCGATTACCCTGTAGAAAAGAAGAATTTTTGAAACTGTGTAGTTACTTGGATTTGATGACCTTCTGGAATAGAAGCATTAGTTAAGCCTTTGTAGCTACTTGTCTGTTGATGTCCTTGTGGAATAGAAGAATTATTTGAGCCTGTCTAATTACATAGCTGTTGATGGCCTAGTGGAATAAAAGCATTAGTTAAGCCTGCATAGTTACTTAATTGATGATGTCCTTGTGGAATCAAATAATTGTTTGAGCCTGTCTAGTTACTTGGCTGTTGATTGCCTTGTGGAATCGAAGAATTATTTGAGCCTGACTATTTACTTGACTATTGATGGCCTTGTAGAATAGAAGCATTAGTTAAGCCTATGCACTTATTTGGATGTTGATGTTCTTGTGGAATCAAAGAACTATTTGAGCCTGTGTAGTTACTTGGCTGTTGATAGCCTTGAGGAATCAAGAAATTCTTTGATCCTAACTAGTTACTTGGCTGTTGATGGCCTTGTGGAATCAAAGAATTCTTCAAGCAGGTCGAGTTACTTGGCTGTTGATGGCCTTCTAAAATAGAATTAGTTAAGCCTGTGTAATTATGTGGCTTTTGATGGCCTTATGGAATTGAAGAATTATTTGAGCCTGTCTAGGTACTTGGGCGTTGAAGTCCTTGTGGAATTGAAGCATTAATTAAGCTTGTCTAGTTACTTGGCTGTTGATAGTCTTGTGGAATAGAAGAATTATTTAAGACTGTCTAGTTACTAGCCTGTTGAAGGTCTTGTGGAATAGAAGCATTAGTTAAGCCTGTGTAGCTACTTAGCTGTTTATGGCCTTGTGGAACAATAGAATTATTTTAGTATGTCTAGTTAGTTGGTTGTTAATGGCCTTGTAAAATAGAAACATTAGTTAAGCCTGTCTAGTTACTTGGCTTTTATGGCCTTGTTTCCACAAGGCCATAAAAGCCAAGTAACTAGACAGGCTTAACTTTAGTTAAGCCTATATAACAAACTGGCTCTTGATCACCTTGTGCAATAGAAGCATTAGTAAAGCTGTTATAGTTACTTGGCTGTTGATGGCCTTGTGAAACCGAAGCATTAATTCAGCCTGTGTAGTTACTAGGCTGTTGATGGCTATGTAGAATAGTAGAATTATTTGAGTGTTTCTGGTTACTTGGCTGTTGATGGCCCTGTGGAATAGAAGCCTTAGTTAAGCCTGTGTAGTTACTTGGTTGTTGATGTCCTCGTGGAATCAAAAAATTATTTGAGCCTGTCTAGTTACTTGGCTGTTGATGGAATTGTAGAATCGAAGAATTTTTTGAGCCTGTCTCGTTACTTAGCTGTTGATAGCCTTGTGGAATAGAAACATTAATTAAGCCTTTGTAGTTACTTGGCTGTTTATGTTCTTGTGTCGTCAAAGAATTATTTGAGCCTGTCTAGTTACTTGGTTGCTGATGGCCTTGTGGAAGAGAAGTATTAGTTAAGGCTGTCTAGTTACTTGGCTGTTGATTGCCTTGTAGAATTTTTGAGCCTCTCAAGTTACTTGGCTTTTGATGACTTTTTTAATGTGGAATAAGAGCATTAGTTAAGCCTGCATAGTTACTTAGTTGATGATGTCCTTGTGGAATCAAAGAATTATTTGATCCTATCTAGTTATTTGGCTGTTGATCACCTTGTGGAATCAAAGAATTATTTGAGCTTGTCTAGTAACTTGGCTGTTGATGGCCTTGTAAAATAGAAGCATTAGTTAAGCCTGTGTTATTTTGCTGTTGATGACCTTGTGGATTAATAGAATTATTTGAGCCTGTCTAGTTACCTGCCTGTTGATCGAATTGTGGAATCAAAGAATTATTTGAGCTTGTCTAGTTACATGGCTGTTGATGGCCTTATGGAATAAAACAATTATTTGAGCCTGTCTAGTTACCTGGCTGTTGATGGCCCTGTGGAATAGAAGAAATTAGTTAAGCCTCTGTAGTTACTTGGCTGTTAATGTTCTTGTGTAATCAGAGAATTTGTTGAGCCTGTCTAGTTACTTTGCTGTTGATGGCCTTGTTGAATCGAAGAATTATTTGATTCTGTCTAGTTACTTGGCTGTTGATGGCCTTCTGAAATACAAACATTACTTAAGCCTGTGTTGTTACATGGCTGTTGATGGACTTGTGCAATTGAAGAATTATTTAGACCTGTCTAGGTATTGGCTGCTGATGGCCTTGTCAAATTGAAGCATTAGTTAAGCTTGTCTTGTTACTTGGCTGTTGATGGTGTTTTGGAATTAAAGAATTATTTGAGCCTGTCTAGTTACTAGACTGTTGAAAGTCTTGTAGAATAGAAGCATTAGTTAAGCCTGTGTAGTTAACTCAGCTGTTGTTGGCTTTGTGGAATAATATAATTATTTGAGCATGTCTAGTTAGTTGGCTGTTGATGGCTTTGTGAAATAGAAACATTAGTTAAGCCAGTGTAGTTATTTGGCTTTTGATGGCCTTGTGAAATAGAAGAATTATTTAAGTCTGTCTAGTTACTTGGCTTTTTATGGCCTTGTGGAACATAAGCATTAGTAAAGCCTTTCTAATAAACTGGCTTTTTATTTACTTGGGTGCTGATTGCCTTGTGCAATAGAAGCATTAGTAAAGTCATGTTATTTACTTGGCTGTTGATGACCTTGTCAAATAGAAGAATTATTTGAGAGTGTCTAGTTACTTGGCTGTTGATGGCCTTGTGGAATCGAAGAATTCTTTGATCCTGTCTGTTTACTTGGCATGTTTATGGCCTTGTGGAATCAAAGAATTCTTTGATCTTGTCTAGTTAATTGGCTGTTGATGGCCTTTTGAAATAGAAGCATTAGTTAAGTCTGTATAGTTACTAGACTGTTGAAAGCCTTGTGGAATAGAAGCATTACTAAAGACATTTTAGTTACTTGGCTGTTGATGGCCTTGCATTATTTGTGCATGTCTAGTTATTTGGCTGTTGATGGCCTATGTGGAATTAAAGAATTATTTGAGCTTGTCTAGTTACTTAACTGTTGATGGCCTTCTACAATAGAAGCATTAATTAAGCCTGTGTTGTTACTTGACTGTTGATGGATTTGTGTAATAAAAGAATTATTTGACCGTGTCTAGATACTTGTCTGTTGATGGCCCTGTAGAATAGAAGCATTAGTTAAGCCTGTGTAGTAACTTGGCTGTTGATGGCCTTGTAGAATAAAATAATTTTATGAGCCTGTCTAGTTACTTGGCTGTCGATGCTCTTGTGGAAGAGAAGAATTATTTGATTCTGACTAATTATTTCGCTGTTGATAGCCTTGTGAAAGAGAAGCATTAATTAAGCCTGTCTAGTTAATTTGCTGTTGATGGAATTTTGGAATAGAAGCATTAGTTAAGCCTGACTACTTATTTGGCTGTTAATGGCTTTGCAGAATAGTCAAATTTTTGAGCCTGTTACTTGGCTTTTGATGACTTTGTGAAATAGAAGCTTTAGTTAAGCTAGTGTAGTTACTTGGCTGTTGATGTCCTTGTGTAATCAAAGTTATATTTTAGCCTGTTTAGTTACTTGGCTGTTGATGTCCTATTCAAATCGAAGAATTATTTGAGCCTGTCTAGTTACTTGATTGTTAATGGCTTTTGGAACAGATGCATTAGTCAAGACTGTGTAATTACTTGGCTGTTGATGGCCTTGTGGAATAGTAGTATTATTTGAGTGTTTCTGGTTACTTGGCTGTTGATTGTCCTGTGGAATATAGCATTAGTTAAGCCTCTGTAATAATTTGGCTGTTGATGGCCATGTAGTATTGAAGAATTATTTGAGCCTCTCTGGTTACTTGGCTGTTGATAACCTTGTGAATCAGAAGCATCAGTTAAGCCTGTTAAGTTACTTGTATGTTGATGGAATTGAGGAATTGAAGCTTTAGTTAAGGCTGTTTAGTTACTTGGCTGTTGAATAGAATAGAAGAATGTTTTAAAGTACCGTGTCAGTACATTAAAGATCTCCTGGAGTTAGCCAAAGCCAGTCAAAAGATGACTCTGCAAAATGTCAAAAACGCAATTTCATTCTTCTGACTACTGGTAACAAATGTTGATCTTAACTACTGCTGAAAGGTTCTTATAATTTAGACTAGTTAAAGAAAAATGTACACTTAATTCATGCTGTATATATTTTATTACATATATTTTCTTTCAGAGTGACTTTATTTTGTATTTTTTGTCTCAAGTTTCTGTAGGAATGGGATTGCATTGAATTTAGTATGAATTTTTTTTATTTGTTTTTTATCTCTCTCTTCTTTAATATAAAAGAGGAAAGTTTGTAGCATTCTTGCCTCTTGTCCCACTCCCTTTACCAAAAAAAAAATAAACACATGCTTCCTCCAAGTACCTTGTCAGTATATTGAGGACTCCTGGAGTTGGCCAAGGCCAGTCAAGGGATGACTCTGCGGAGTGATGGAGGCGCAATTTCATTCTGCTGACTACTGGTAACAAATGTTGATCTTAACTACTGCTGACAGGTTCTTATAATTTAGACTAGTTAAAGAAAAATGTTCAATTAATTCATGCTGTATATATTTTATTACATATATTTTCTTTCAGAGTGACTTTATTTTGTATTATTTGTCTCAAGTTTCTGTAGGAATGGGATTGCATTGAATTTAGTATGAATTTTTTTTATTTGTTTTTTATCTCTCTCTTCTTTAATATAAAAGAGGAAAGTTTGTAGCATTCTTGCCTCTTGTCCCACTCCCTTTACCAAAAAAAAAAATAAACACATGCTTCCTCCAAGTACCTTGTCAGTATGCTGAGGATCTCCTGGAATTGGCCAAGGCCAGTCAAGGGATGACTCTGCGGAGTGTTGGGGGCGCAATTTCATTCTTCTGACTACTGGTAACAAATGTTGATCTTAACTACTGCTGACAGGTTCTTATAATTTAGACTAGTTAAAGAAAAATGTTCAATTAATTCATGCTGTATATATTTTATTACATATATTTTCTTTCAGAGTGACTTTATTTTGTATTATTTGTCTCAAGTTTCTGTAGGAATGGGATTGCATTGAATTTAGTATGAATTTTTTTTATTTGTTTTTTATCTCTCTCTTCTTTAATATAAAAGAGGAAAGTTTGTAGCATTCTTGCCTCTTGTCCCACTCCCTTTACCAAAAAAAAAAATAAACACATGCTTCCTCCAAGTACCTTGTCAGTATGCTGAGGATCTCCTGGAATTGGCCAAGGCCAGTCAAGGGATGACTCTGCGGAGTGTTGGGGGCGCAATTTCATTCTTCTGACTACTGGTAACAAATGTTGATCTTAACTACTGCTGACAGGTTCTTATAATTTAGACTAGTTAAAGAAAAATGTTCGATTAATTCATGCTGTGTATATTTTATTACATATATTTTCTTTCAGAGTGACTTTATTTTTGTATTCAGGACTAGTCAATCGTACTTATACTAAGTACATACTTAATAATTTTTTTTTTATAACTGGGACGTTAGCAAACCTGTAGGTTAAAAAAAAAAATTAAGCCAACTGTACTTGGCTGTTGATGGCCTTGTGGAATTGAAGTATTAATTAAGCTTGTCTTGTTACTTGGCTGTTGATAGTCTTGTGAAATAGAAAAAATATTTGTGCCTGCCTAATTACTAGACCGTTGAAGGCCTTTTGGAAAAGAAGCATTAGTTAAGCCTGTGTAGTCATGGAATTGAAGAATAATTTGAGCCTGTTTAGGTACTTGGCTGTTGATGGCCTTGTGGAATTGAAGTATTAGTTTAGCTTGTCTTGTTACTTGGCTGTTGATAGTCTTGTAGAATAGAAGAATCATTTAAGCCTGTCTAGTTACTAGACTGTTGATGGTCTGGTGGAATAGAAGCATTAGTTAAGCTTGTGTAGTTACATGGCTGTTTATGCCCTTGTGGAATAATAGAATTATTTGAGCATGTCTAGTTACTTGACTGTTGATGGGTGTGTTGAATCGAAGCATTGCTTAAGTCTGCATAGTTACTTGGCTGTTGATGGGTTTGTGGAATAATAGAATTATTTGAGCATGTTTAGTTTTTTGGCTGTTGAAGCCTTGTGAAATGGAAACATTAGTTATGCAAGTGTAGTTACTTGGCTGTTGATGGCCTTGTGAAATATAAAAATTAGTTAAGCCTGTCTAGTTACTTGGTTGTTGATGGACTTGTTTAATAAAAGCATTACTTAAGCCTGTCTATTTACTTGGCTGTTTGTGACCTTGTAGAATATAAGCATTTATTAAGCCTGTGTATTTACTTGGCTGTTGATGGCTTTAATCGCATTAATAAAGTCTTTTTATTTACTTGGCTGTTGATGTCCTTGTGGAATAGAAGCATTATTTCAGTGAGTCTAGTTATTTGGATTGAAAGAATTATTTGAGCCTGTCTAGTTATTTAACTGTTGATGGCCTTCTTGAATAGAAACATTAATTAAGCCTGTGTAGTTACTTGGCTATTGATAGTCTAGCAGAATAGAAGAATTATTTGAGCCTGTCTAATTACTTGGCTGTTGATAGCCTTGTGTAAGAAAAGCATTAGTTAAGCCTGTCTAGTTACTTAGCTGTTGATGTAATTGTGGAATGGAAGCATTAGTTAAGCCTGTCTACTTAGTTGGCTGTTAATAGCCTTGTAGAAGAGAAGAATTTTTGATCATGTCTAGCTACTTGGTTTTTGATGACCTTGTTATATAAAAGCATTAATTAAGCCTGTCTAGTTACTTGGCTGTTGATGTCTTTGTTGAATAGAAGCATTAATTAAGCCTGTGTTGTTACTTAATTGACGGATGTGCATTGTGGTGCAGTGGATATCGACTCTGAACAACAAATCAGGGAGCCGAGTTTGAATTCCAGTTGAATTCCTTGCATTCACTTGCATACAAATACCCCTGGGAAAGGTATTAATCCGTCTCTTCCCTCCAGTTATGAGTTAAATAATAGGACAGATTGGGTTCTATAGCCTTGTTCGGCAACCAGTCTACCACAGAAAGCAATGGCAACCTACTGCCCAGTCAGTCATGTCTCTTTTAAGACATGATTGCCTAAAGCGTGTATCACATATGGCACTTAACTGACTTAACTGTTGATGTCTTTGTGGAATCAAAGAAATATTTTAGCCTTTGTAGTTACTTGGCTGTTGATGACCTTATGGAATAGAAGAATCTTTTTAGCCTGTCTAATTACTTGGCTGTTAATGGCTTTGTGGAATAGAAGAATTATTTTAGCTTGTCTAATTATTTGGCTCTTGATGGTTTTGTGGAATTGAAGAATTATTTGAGCCTGTCTAGTTTCTTGGCTATTGATGTCCTTGTGGAATAGAAGCATTAGTTAAGTCTGTGTAGTTAGGTGGCTGTTGATGGGCTTGTGGAATTGAAGAATTATTTGAGCCTGTGTAGTTACTTGACTGCTGATGGCCTTGTGGAATTGAAGCATTTATTAACCGTGTCTAGTTACTTGACTGTTGAATAGCCTTGTGGAATAGAAGCATTAGTTTAGTCTAATTAGTTACTTGGCTGTTTCTGACTTTATGGAATAGACGCATTAATTTAGCTTGTCTACTTAATTGTTTTTGAATGTGGTCTTGTGGAATAAAAGCATTAGTTGAGCCTGTCTAGTTACTTTGCTGTTGATGGCCATTTGTAATAAAAGCATTAGTTAAGCCTGTCTAGTTACTAAAATGTTGATTGCCTTGTGAAATAGAATAATTATTTGAGCCTGTCTTGTTACTTGTCTGTTGATGGTCTTGTAGAATAGAAGCATTAGTTAAGTCTGTTTAGTTACTTGGCTGCTGTGCCTTTGTTTAATCGAAGAATTATTTGAGCCTGTCTAGTTACTTGGCTGTTGATGGCCTTGTGCAAAAAAGCATTAGTTAAGCCGATCTAGTTACTTGACTGTTGATGGTCTTGTTGAATAGAAGCATTAGTTAAGCTTGTGTAGTTACTTGGCTGTTAATGGCCTTGTGGAATTGAAGAAAATTTTGAGCTTGTCTAGTTACGTGGCTGTTGATGGCCTTGTAGAATAGAAGCATTAACAGAGCCTGTGTAGTTACTTTGTTGCTGATGGCCTTGTGGAATAGAAGAATTATTTGAGCCTGTGTAGTTACTTGACTGTTGATGGCCTTGTGGAATAGAAGAATTATTTAAGCCTATCTAGTTACTTGGCTGTTGATGGCTTTGTGGAATAATAGAATTATTTGAGTCTGTCTAGTTACTTGTCTGTTGATAGCCTTGTAGAATAGGAGCATTAGTTAAGCCTGAGTAGTTACTGGAAAACAGAATTAAATTTTAGCCATGGTCTTAGCAAGATGCTTACAAGCTCTCTTCTCAAGTATGATTAGCTCTGAATAGACTTGAGCTGTGAAAAAGAGGAACAATTAGAACAATTTTCATCTCACACACTTGATGAAAAAAGTTGATATTGTAGCTATGCTATTTTGATTAGTTCAAAGCCATTTCAGCTTTGAGAAGTGTGCACTTGGATGAAAGAGGAGGTTTACTGTTTTTCCTAACGTCAGTGTTCCTTTTATTACAGGTGTCAATGTGGCTCTGACTGTCTTTTCATGGTCAAAGCTGGCCTTTCCAACACTTGGCCATTGTTAAGAGGGCATTATATCAGGTTTTAATGAGTTCTGTTCTCAACTGATTTTGTTCTTTAAGCATCAGCTTAAAATCAAAATTAAGAGGGAACAAAGTGACTCTTTTTAGCAAAATTTGGCATTTGTTGTTCAGTTATATCAAATGTAAGACACTGTTTTAGAGTGGCATTTGGACATCAGCTTAGAATAAGAATTTTGATTCTCAGAAAAGTTCGAGCCAGTTCAACCTGCGTTAAGTTGGAATCAGGTTTATTTTAGTTGCTTTTTAATTTCTAATTCAACTGGCAGGTGTATACAGATTCTTCTTTGGATTTTATCAATAATCTCTAAATATATAGCATATGAACGAGGACAGATATGTCAGCAATATTTAATGCATGGATGAATGCTTGATTGATATATGTGTAACATCACCCGGTTCACACTCCATCCACGTCTATTGAACAGGTGAAGAGGCTCATCCCTTGTTCCCTGTTTAGGATGTGGTTTCTGGCTTTCTCTTTTCCAAGCTTTTCACTCTTTTCTTTTTTCTTTTTTCTTTTTTTTTTTTCAATCAGGATAGATAGACTAAACTATTGCCCGGTTCACACTCCACTCATATCTATTGAACAGGTGAAGAGGCTCATCCCTTGTTCCCTGTTTAGGATGTGGTTTCCGGCTTTCTCTTTTCCAATCTTTTTGCTCGGGGTGATATGATTAAAAAAACAAAAAAAAAAATTCTGACAAAAGAAATTGTCTAGCATGAGACACTGAACCAATTTTCCTAGCTGCAAACCTAGCAATTAAAAATAATACATCACTTTATATTTCTTTTGTGATTGCTTTCTTTGGTAGTAGTATTGCTGTTTATACATTTGAGATGAGGTAGTATCTACATTATTTATATTGTTTGGGTATTATTTACATTGTTCAAGTCATATGACCCAATGGATAAAAGTGTTGGTCAGATCCAGTGACTTAATTCAAAGAGTTGTGGGCTCAGTGATGAACAACTGAAAGAGTTGAGTTAAAGGGAGATAATTAAGACATCCTGATATAGCATGGCTCATTGAATGAGAGCAATATACCCCAGTGATTGAAATAAAGGATTCCAATCACCTGAAAAATGCTGGATTATAAAAATATTGTGAATGTGGTAATAAAAATGAGGACAACAGTCCAAGCAATGTAAATAAAGCAGAATTGCTTGTAACTACTCAACAGAAAGTTCAAGCCAGTTCAACCTGTGTTAAGTTGGACTCAGTGGAGGCAAATTTGAATTGTTTATTTAAATGGTTGACAGTAAATGGAACCTTAGATTGTAAAATAATGTGCAGCAGAGCTAAGTTTTATATAATGATCATCAAATACAAAATGCGATATATAACACATCACTCAATAAATCCTGAGCCTCACTAATAAAAAGACAACTTTTAGGCAAAATTTGACTTTGTTGATAAAACATAGTCTCCTTCTACAGTGATACACTGATTCCAACACTTCTCTAACAATTTGATGCGTTTTTTGTAGAACAATTTGTCTTTGGCCTCAAAATACACCTCAGTTTCCAGAATCACTTCATCATTGAAGACAAATCTCTTTCCTTGGAGCATTTTTTTGAGGTCTTCAAATAACCAGTAGTTGCTGCAGTCCAGCTCAGGAGAATAGGGTAGATGTGGAAGCAATTCAAAGTGCAGTTCATGTAGTTTTGCCATCACTGTGATCAACTTGTGACATGGTGCATTGTCTTGGTGAAAGATCACTTTTCTTTCTTCATTTGTAGCTGTTTTTGGTGATTTCTTCCTTCAAATGCACCAAATAATGCTATATAATATTCACTAATGATGGTTCTTTCTTTCTCAAGGTAATCAATGAAAAAATATTTTGTGCATCCCAAAATATGGAGGCCAAACACTTGCCTACTGATGTTTGTGTCTTTGGCCACATTGGCCAATTTTTACCTGCTGCTATTCACTCAGCTGACTGCCAATTTGACTCAGGAGTAAAGTGATGGATCCATGTTTCATCCATTGTCACATATTTATGCAAAAACCTTTTGTTGCATTGAAACAGTTCCAAACAACACTCTAAATCATTGACACATTGTTGTTTTTGATCAACTGAGAGCAAACACAGCATCCACTTTGAACACAGCTTTCTCATTGACAAATGTTCATGCAAAATGGTGAATACATTGCCTTCTGATATGTTCAAGTCCTCTACTATCTCAAGCAACTTAAATTTACAATTGGCCAAAACAAATTTTTGGATTTTTTTGGTGTTTTCTGGCACAACTACCTATTTTGTGCAACTTGAGCATTCAGCATCATTTGTGTCTGTAGAGTATGACCACATTTAAAGTCAACATACCTCCTCTTAACCATTGTTTCCAACAGAGCAGTGTCTGAATAACACTTATCAAACTATTAATTTGCTTGAACAGTATTTTTCCCATCAGAAAGCAATTCTTTATCAATACACGAAATTCAAATTTTTCTATTGTTTTGAAAATTATCAACAGTAGCTTCATTTAAATGACTTTAATTTGTAAACCAATTAGGCCAAAATTTTATCACATACCATTTGAAGGTCAGTACTTCATAAAATTTATATAGAGTTTTTATTAGTGGCACCATCTATATGTCAAGCCTGAGACTAATTAAGTGATGTGTTAAACGAAAAATATTATCAGTTTTTCTTCTGATCAGCAATATACAGTATACTTTTTAATTATTGAAAACAGAAATGTTAATCTCAGTAAATCCTACAAAGTAAAAGAAAAAACTGTTCATATTATATAAATTACACTTTCAGATGTTCATTTCAGCTGACTTTGTCATTCTAAATGTTTCTCACTTTATGAGTAAAGAGTATCCAAAAAATATTTGGTATTTATTAACTAGAATGAAAGTGAAGTTGCTAAATATTTTGACATTTACAAGAAAAAGTTTGTATTTTCTAAAGCTTTTAATAAAAATAAACAAAAAATTGCTTATAATACGTTTAAATGTTCCTCTTATTTAATTAAAAGAGCAAAATATTTTAACAGTAAATAGCAGAATGAGTCATGCCTGATTACACTGCATCACTAAATGAGCCATCTCTAATTCTTAATGGCAATCAAAATTATTTTCAGTGTCTACTCACAAACCTTAAATATTTCTTCATTAAAACATTTAAATTGCCCATAGCAACAAATCTTTAATGTACTCTTCTTTATAAAAGTATTTTTATTCCAATAATTTGAATTTTTCTTTTCTGTTTAGAATTGTTTTTCTTTTGAACAATTCTGAAGTGTTCAAGTTGAACACGTTTACACCTAGACATGTGGATAAATTAGATAATACAGAAATCTTATCATACAAAAGAAAGTTTGTCAATTGGAAACAATATCTTGATCCAACCTGGTACATGAGTTGCCTGTTTTATTGATCAGAATGCTTATGCTTATATGAATCAATGAAAGCTACATTTGACCTTGACTGCCCTTCACTTTTTTTACTGCATCTTTTTCCTTTTTTTTTTTTTTTTGTTTATTGATTCTGGTGTGAGTCCCATGGGAAGAAAACATGGAATTTGCACACCAACACAAAATGAACAAATACCAAGAACTGGTGGATGAATGTAGAAGACGAGGATGGCAAGCAATATGCTACCCAATCGAAATTGGTGTGAGAGGTTTCGCTGGAAAATCCTTAAACTTGGCCTTGAATAAAATGGGAATTACAGGGTTAAAAAAGAGGAAAATGACCCAAACAATCTTAGATGCAGCTCTGGGGTCATCCAGGTGGATTTGGATATGCCGAGATAATAATACCTGGACGGGACAAAATAACGGTAGTTATAGACCAAAAACCATGGCGAGACCAAAATAGACCAAAAACCATGGCGAGGAAATGAAACAACCATATTAATGTTACCAAATGCGACGGATTTTTCTCTTTTTTTTTTTTTTATCTATTCAGTTATCTATTCATATCAATCATATTTTTTTTTAAATCCCAAATATTTCATTAATATCATTAGCTTTACTTTTGTATTTTATTCCAGTTTTTATCTATTCATTTATCTTTTCAATCCCCTTAGTTGTTTTTTTTTAAATCCGAAATATTACACTAATATCTTTCTTTTTTTTTCTTGATTTTGTTTTTCTTTAGTTATTTACACATCTACTGTATTCGGTATGATTTTGATTTTGTTAATAGGCATATTTCTTCATCCCTATGGAATGGTATCTTCCACATCGTGTTAATTTATGTATTTATTTTAGTATATTTAATGAATTTTTTTCTCTATCTGGTCATTTAGCTATTTTAACCATTCATCTTCATATTAATATCACGAAAAATCAATTTATTTTTATTTTTTTCCGAATATTTACTGGAACCATTTACACATTATCATCACTGGACATTCATTTATTTGTGGACGACCTTATTCTAGAAATTTTTCCTCTTCTCCTGTGCAACCAAAAACATCTTGCATTCCAATAACATAGCAAACAGAGATTAGGACCTGATCAACCTTGGCTGGGTTAACCTGGGGAGAAAGTATGATGTTTTTAAAGGACCGAAACCATCAATGAACCAGAGTAACATCACTGATGATGTGTCCTAATCGCATCTAAATGATGTATTTTTCAAATTAGTTTCTCCAACCTGTAGTTGGCATTTTGGGTTCTTCTTTTTGCTGATGACCATACATTGTTTTCTTGAAGTTTATGTTCAATTATTCCTTCTCACTTTCTCTTGCTACCTTTTGTAGGAGGGTTTTCAGTTTCATTTCCATGTCTGCTATCAGCCCCATGTCATCAATGATGAATCCTGGCAAGGATTTTATTTCTCTCAGAATTGTTTCATTGGATAAGCAGAATAGATCTTGTGAGAAAACAGATCCTTGTCTTACACTCCTTTATACCTATGTATGTAGTAAGCGTAAATGTAAATGAAAAATATTTTGGATTTCAGTATTAGAAAGGCAGGTATAAAGCATTCAACTAGATAATAATTTTTCTCAATTAATGTTAATATAATTGAATGTTGCATTAACATTAGTTGGGCAAAATTATATTAATTAGATTATATGAATTAGATTATACTATTTCTTTCTGGTATCATAGATGATGACCACTTGAATTTTTCTAAACTATTTCTTATATACTTTTATCTACAAAAAAATGTTTGAAACTGTTTTACATTGCTTTTTGAAAACATCTAATATTTACAATCACACAAAAATTAATTATATTCACTTCTGCATTTGTTTCTGGATTAAAATGTTATCAGGAATTATCATTAAAGCAGTCTAATAAATATATTAACAATCTGATCACATTTCAGTGAATCTCAAGGTATTTCTTTTCAAAATACTTTGTCTTTACTTATCAAATTAATGTTTCTTGAAAGCAAAAAATAAAATATTTTTAAAGACTTTTTAAATAAACTGAAATAATAATTTTATTTCTTTAAAAGATTGGAATTTTCATCTTAGAAAAATAAGAAAATTCTGAAACAAACTTTGACTGTACAAATAATTTCCTATATTAATTGTTAATCAACCAGTCTTGATTTCTTATTGAATTTTAATCTCATTTTGTAGCATAACAATCATATAGATAACACATTACTCAATAAGTCACAGGCCTAACTAATAAAACAATAACTTTTAAGCAAAATTCAACTTTAATCATCAACATAGTCACTTTCTAGTGTGATTGACTGATTCCAACACTTCTCTGACAATTCCATACCATTTTTGTTTAACAATTTGTCTTTTGCCTCAAAATACACCTCAGTTTTTGATATTACTTCTTCATTGGAGACAAATCTCTTAGCTTGGAGCATTTTTTTGAGGTCTGCAAACAACCAGTAATTGCTGCAAGCCTGATGTGCAGAATAGGGTGGATGTGAAAGCAGTTTGAACTGCAATTCATATAGTTTTGCCATTGTTGTGGTCGACTTGTCACATGGTACATTGTTTAGGTCAAAGATCATTTTTTCTTTATTTGTGGCCGTTTTTTGGTGATTTCTTTTTCAAATGCATTAATAATGCTAAATAATATTTTCTATTGACAGTTCTTCCTTTTTCAAGGTAACTGATGAAAAAATATATTGTGCATCTCAAAATACAGAGGCCAAAACTTTGCCTGCTGATGTTTGTGTCTTTGGTCACTCTGGACAACTTTCACCTGTTGCTATTCACTCAGCTGGCTGCCAATTTGATTCCAAAGTGAAGTGGTCAATCCATGTTTCATCCATTGTCACATATTTATGCAAAAACTCTTTGTTGCATTGAAACAGTTCCAAACAACAATTTAATTTGTTGACACATTGTTGTTTTTGATCAACTGAGAGCAAACACAGCATCCACTTTGAACACAGCTTTCTCATTGACAAATGTTCATGCAAAATGGTGAATACACTGCCTCCTGATATGTTCAGGTCCTCTGATATCTCATGCAACTTCAATTTATGATTGGCCAAAACAAGTTTTTGGATTTTTTTGGTGTTTTCTGGGACAACTGCCAATTTTGGGTGACCCAGAGCATTCAGCATCATTTGTATCTCTATGATCACCTCTTAACCATTGTTTTCAATGGAGCAGAATCTGAATAACACTTATCAAACTATTACTTTGCATGAACAGTATTTTTTCCCATCAGAAAGAAAATCTTTATCAATACACAAAAAATTCAGATTTTTCCATTGTTTTGAAAACTTGCAACAGTAGCTTCACTTAAATAACTGTAATTTGTAAACTAATAATCTGATTGAGCCCCAATTTTGTCACATACCATTTGAAGGTTAGTACTTCATGAAAATTATGTTTTTTTTATTAGTGTGGCTATCTATATGTAGGCCTTGGAATTATTGAGTAATGTGTTATGTAATGATTTCCTCTGCGACGTCCCTTGGGGAAAAGTGTTTGACCTATCAGTTGACGACTGTGCCTCTGAGGTCTCGTCATGGGTGAAAGCTGGCATTGATGCCTTCATACCCACCAGGAAGTATTGCTTAAAACCTCATTCCTCTCCGTGGTTCTCTCCGGCCTGCTCAGCCGCCATTGCCCACAGGAACCATTACTTCCGTCTATTCCGGAGACAGCCAACTGATCACAACAGGCGCCTGTTCACATCTGCTCGCAATGAGTGCAAGAGAACCCTAAATGATGCCAAACAGTTGTTTGCTGAGAGAATGTGACAGCACATAGCTGACCGCAAGTTCGGCTCCAAGGACTATTGGAGGATTTGTAAACGAGTGCTCAACAATAGGAAATCCTCAATACCTCCTTTAATCCATGGATTTGAGGTTCTCACGTCATCTGCGGACAAAGCTGAGTGCTTTGCCCGCAGATTCTCATCCAACTCCACATCCGACTCGTCCAGAGTGCACCCACCCAACTTCCCTATTAGAACTGAGGCCAAACTGCACGATGTATATATTACCCTGACAGTAGTATCCCGAGTAATTTCAAAACTCGACCTCCATAAGGCATGTGGAGACGATGGAATCCCGGTGATAGTCCTTAAGAAGTGTGCCCCTGAACTTTCCCCCATCCTCTCTAAACTGTTTAACTACTGCCTTTCTGCTTCCTGCTTTCCTGCATGCTGGAAATTCTCTTCAGTCGTTCCTGTCTTTAAAAATTGTGGTGAACCCTCGGACCCATCCAACTATCGCCCTATCAGTCTTCTACCGATATTCGGGAAAGTATTCAAGGCTATAATCAATGCTGAAATAGTTCATCATCTCACCGCCCACAAACTGTTCTCCGACAGGCAATATGGATTCCGCTTTGACAGGTCCACGGCCGACCTGCTAACAACTGTAACGGAGTACATTCTACAGGCCCTTGATGAGTCTGACGAGGCTCGCGCGGTTGCTCTGGACATCTCCAAGGCTTTCGACAGGGTTTGGCACCCTGGCCTCCTATGCAAACTACGCGGTTATGGTATTACCGGTTGCCTGCTTGACCTAATCCAATCTTTCTTAAATAACCGCAAAATGAAGGTTGTTCTGAATGGGCATGCCTCTTCGTCCTACAGCACGAATGCTGGTGTCCCACAGGGCTCTAGCCTGGGCCCGACGCTCTTCCTTATTTTCATCAAGGACCTCCCAGATGAGATCAAGTCCCAAGTAGGCATCTATGCAGATGACACTACAATATACTCCCGCTCCAGTAAGAAACCTGTCGTGGCAGACAGACATAATCTCGCTGCTGACCTTGAGCGGGATCTACACTCTCACTCCTCAGTGTTCTTGACAAGCTCCAAAGGAGAGTTTGTAATGTGATAGGTACTGATCTGGCGACTCGACTGCAGTCACTTTCCCATCGTCGAAATGTGGCCTCCCTCTGTCTCTTCTATAAATACTTTCATGGCTTCTGCTCGGATGAGCTTAAGTCACTGATGCCTCCTCAACAGGTGTTTACCCGTGCAACCAGACTGGCAACTGGGTCCCACCCATTCACAGTCAGGTTAGCCAAATGCAGACAACAATTCTACTCCTGCAGCTTCTTCTCTCGCACTTCCCGCCTGTGGAACTCACTCCCGTATTCTTGCTTTCCTGACGGCTACAACCTCCAGAAATTTAAATGCAAAGTTAATACTCATCTACTAACCACTGGCCTCTAGCTCTCTCCCCTCCCCTGTATAACCTTCCCTTTCTCTCCACCTATGTATCTGTCATCGCACCTTCTTTCTCAGCTTTCTATTGTTCCTTTCTAACTAGCTTGTACTCCTCACTCTTTTCTAATTAATCTTTTTACATTTATGTAACCCCCTGCACATCAGTGGCGTTTCCACCTTGCTCGGGGTGAAATGATTAAAAAAAAAAAAAAAAAAAATTTACTGGTTCCTATTATGGCAGTAATCTATTTGTGTCTAATGTTTTGTCATTAAATAAATCAAATGATTTTATTTTATATAAACTTGTGTATGCACATAGCATGGAGGAACATCAAAGAAATTCAAACAATTATAATTACTGATATTATTTACACTGTTTGGACTGGTGTCCTTATCTTTACCGCTATGTTTATGACATTTTGGGTGTTGTATGCTCTGGCCTTCTTCAGGTGCTAGGAAGTTTTAACTGAACTCTTTATTTTGATCAGCTTCAACAAACATGAGAGGGAGACTGAATGAGAATAACAACTCTCAGAAAACAGCCTAGGTCTGCCTACCCTATGTGAAGGGGTTATCAGAGAAAATACAAAGGATCTGTGGTGCATATAACATCCGGACAACCTTTAAAAGTGGTCCTACAGTTCACAAATACCTCCCCCGAGTATGACCTTCAGTAGCGAAGAGCATGACTAAGGACTGTGGGTGCACCATTCTATGTAGCTGTGGAAAGAAATATAAAGGTGAAATGAGCCACATCCTTAAGGTAAGGTTTCAAGAACATTGCAAGTACATAACATAATGGGAGATAGAAAAGTCATGCATGGCTGATCACATATGGAGGGAGAAAGGGGATCACTGACTCCTATGGGATGAAGTTGAATTAATTGATAGAGAACATCAGTGAAATCTGTGGAAACTTAAGAAATCAGCACCTATGCTGGGCCACAAAAATTTCCTAAGCCAGCCAAGCATAGAAATGAATACATTAAAGGAATCAGTAATACAGAATGCCAAAGAAAATCATTAGCTTCAAAAGATTTCAATATGACCACTGGTACAAAATGGATATTAAGACATTAGGTTTATAAGTCTCAACAATTCATACTGATATCTCTACTGAGGTCCTCAAGGACCACGTCTCAGTGGATATAGGCATTAGTTAGTTCCAGTGACTTGACACAAAGGGTTGTGAGTTCAGTACTTAACTACAGAAGTGGTGAACAAATAACTTAGAGAGTTAAGTTAAAGGGAGATAACTTCATGACACCAAGAAGTAGCATCGCACATGAAATGAGAATGATATATCCCAGTGATCAAAATAAAGGGTTTGATTCAAAATTTCTAGAAGAATGCCAGTGCATACAATGGTTGAAACATCATAAACATGGCAATAAAGATGAGGACAACAGTCCGAACAGTGTAAACAATGTAAATACTACCTCATCTCAGAATCATAGACATGTATTTACTGAGCTGAGTTCAAATTCCATTTGAAATTGTTCCAAATACCATCGGTATTCATCATTTCTATAACAACCAGTCTACCAAAGTAATGGCAAACTACTGTAGAAAAACTTCTGCCCAGTCAGTCATGTCTCTTTCAATATTTGACATAACCCAAGTATGTTTCTTGTATGGCTCTTAAGTGATATTTACAGAATTAAATTTTATCATAATGCTCAGTTGTTGAAAT
Organism: Ascarosepion bandense; assembly: GCA_037127315.1. Taxonomy (NCBI): domain Eukaryota; kingdom Metazoa; phylum Mollusca; class Cephalopoda; order Sepiida; family Sepiidae; genus Ascarosepion; species Ascarosepion bandense. The sequence goes on from JBBBDQ010029493.1 coordinate 779,595, forward strand.
CAATATTTTATTTCTCATGGTTCTAAATTAAAAAATGTCTCTTTACTGACTAAACAAACAAAAAAAGATTACCATTTCAAAAGAGAAGACCAAAATTCACCACACTACTATTATTTTTTTTGAGAGACATTAGGAAGTAGATAATCTATAATCATGTGTAATCATGATTATATTATGATAATCCATGATCATGTGTAAATGTTAGAAAACCATATTTGTCATCTTCCATGACTTTTCTTGAAATGGCATAATTGTTTAAACATATGAATGAAAACAATATATTTGATTTTTGTGAATATTGATTTGGCTGAAAAATCTTTTTCAGAAAATAATCATAAAGATAATATTTATAGTTAAATTTAAATAAAAGGAAAAATGTTGGAGTTTACAAAAACTTCCCAAACCAATTAAAGCAGAGTACATATAAGTAATAACATGTCTCTAGTGACACTGTCCTCAATGTTGTGGACAGTGTCACTTGTTTCTATGCACTAATCTTTATATAGTCAATTGTTTTAACAAGTTCAAGATATGAAAAATTCCCCAAATCAAAACCAGTATCATTCTATCATAATTAAGTTGAAGTGTAGTATGGGATCATAGAAAGCCAGGGAAAATATTTTGGTAACTGAATAATTGATGCTAGGAATTTGTATAAATGATAGGTTTTGCCAAAATATTCTAGAAGCTTGTATCACCAGCCAGTATTTCTCTGAAGTTAATAATCTAGGTGGTATTATGAAGTCTACAATTTTGCATTTTTAGTAAACTCTTCTCCCATCACTAATCCTGTAGTCTTTAAACTTCATAGAATATAGATACACATTATTAAAACAAATATGTTATTTTTCATGATTGCTTTGCACCTAAATATTTCAACAAATGTTATGCAAGAAATTTATCTTAAGATTGAACATAGAATAATATGGACAATACTAGATTTAATGATAAATTCTACAACACATACATTTAAAGTTACTCAAGAATAACATGCTCAAAATTATAAAATAAAATTGACAGATTTTACAACAATGAATGAAATAATCACAAAATTACTTTCCTTTTTCATTACCTATTATGTTTACTTGGCAATGCATCAGTTTTTTATCTGGTATATAAACTAATCAGCAATGTTTAACCATTGTACCTGCAAAAAACAAAACAGTTGTATCAAAGAACAGTTATTCTCTTGACACCACTATTACTGCATATACTTAACTGTCTCGGCAATATTTATCATTTTAAAAAGTGAGGATTAGAATTTTAATAAAACACAATGTATGAAAAAGGATTTATACATTATTTTCTTATGCTTGAGAATTGACAATGAAGATATGAAGCACTATTTATTTATTAGATTGCTTATTTACAAGCATATAAAATATGTAAACCAACTATAATGAAATAGTTGTTTTATATGTCATTAATGAATAGAAAAATTCTTTTCATAATTATTTATAAAATGGTAAATAATAAATATTGCATTGTACTTGGTTCACATATTTTATAATGATATAAATAAACATTGCTGAGGGAGTCAAAAGTGTAGACAATAATAGTAGTGTCAAAGGAAAGACTGTCCTTTGTACACGCTGTTGTTTTTTCTTTACAGGCACAAAGGTTAAACATTACCAGCTAGTCATCATGTGCCAATGTGCTACAAGTGCTTTAAAACATAAAGGCTAGAAATTTTATATCATATTTGATAAATATCACTTTTATCACCATTAAGTTAGTTTATTCAGAATGAGACTTCTAAAGATATGTGTTTATGAAAGTTGTCTGTTTCTGAAGACATGTGTTTATGAAAGTTTTCTGATTCTGAAAATACTTGTGTTCATAAAAGTGTTCTGATTTGAAGACATATGTTTTTATGAAAGTGTTCTGATTTTGAAGATATATGTGTTTATGAAAGTGTTCTGTTTCTGAAGACATGCTTTTATGAAAATGTTCTAATTCTGAAGGCATGTGTTTATGAAAGTGTTCTGATTCTGAAGATATATATGTTTAAGAATATATATTCGACAGACAAGGAAGTAGAAAATATTTGCATTATCATTATTTACATTTTCATAAACTTTCATTTACATTTTTTAATTAAATTTATATTTGTTAGATTTGTCAGGGTCAGTCAGTCAGTTAAGTGCCATAAATGGTATACACATTGTTCCCTTTTCCAGCATTAGGTTACTATTTCTTTTTGTGATAGACTGTTTGCCAACCAAGGCTATAGAACCTAGTCTGTTCTGCTATAATACAACCCATACATGGAAGGAGAAAGGATGGATTCATATCTTTCCTAAGGGTATTTGTTCACAAATGAATGCAACAAATTCAACTGGATTTTGAACTTGGCTCTATTGATTTCCCATTGCAAGCTGATATCCATTACACCATAACACACATTTCTCAGAGTATGTAAGTGTAAATTCCCTTTACTATATCTTTTCTAGCTAAGGTCAAATTATAGTACATGTTTTTTTTTTTTGTAGTTAAAATTGAATTATCACTTAAAACAGTAACTTGCACATTTATTAAAATTTACCATAAAGCTTTACTGAAGATTTTAAAATGTTCTAATTAAAAATGTTAATAATGATTTTCATCTCTGATGATAGCAAAGTTTTTCATTTCATAAAATTTCATCATAATCAGTTTGTCTGGTTGAAAATGCTGGTATAATGCACATGTAAGTTTCAGTCTATATGTAAAGTTGTATATATATAATGAGTTTGCAGTGGCACATTGATGACTGAATAAATTCAAATAAAATCCCAAACCAATTGAGTTGGTTGACCTTGTTGCTGTAAACTACTTTTCATTTATGAATGTATTTATAGTGCTTCAAATATCAGAGGCACACTTGAGATGTGGCAAGTGAAATAAACAGGATGTATTTTTATATCTTATATGCATGTCAATGGCTGTAAACCTTTACAATTCAACCATCAAAATATATGAATGCTCATCACTATGAAGATGAATAGAAAATACCTAAACAAATTAAATGAATAATGAACATTTTAATCCAATCCATCAAGAGAGAGAAGTATATATGATGAGGATTGATAAGTCCGTGGCTTAAAAAATAATTATTAGCTAGATTTTCATTTTAAATCTTTAGTGCATAATGTTTAATTTATATGATTAATATTCACATCTAAATTTATAAAAAACGAGATTATGCTGAAAGATAAATATTTGCTGTGAAGTGTAATTGAGCCCCAGTTGGTAAAAGCACACTTAGCTTTAAAGTAGTTTCTCTGATTGAAAAAAAGGAATGCACATACAATTCTTGTAAGAAGGAACATTTTCTTTATGACTTCTCAATCTCTAGATAGATCGATATTAAATTTCACTGTTTAAAAAACATTAATATATATATATAGATATAGATATAGAGATATATATACACACACACAAACACACACACCTCCACTTCAAGGACATTTGCAAAAAGGATGTGAGGGCAATGGACAACAACAACAAGCATGCTTGATCAAAAGAAAAAAAGTTAATTCTAGTCTTTATTAAAATAAAATTAAATGAGATATTGTTTTTGTTAAATGCTCAGGCATAGCAAATGTAAAATTGCAGCAAATGTAAAATTGCAGCAAATGTAAAATTGCAGCAAATGTAAAATTTTTACTGCTTTTTCTTCCATCATTAAATGTGGCTTGGAGCAACATTCACAACATAACATGTAGTATTGCATTCTGAATTTGAAAGGCCTGATGATTATACCTGGCTCAGAAGAAACTAGCCATTTACTGAATTGTCAAATTGGTTTCCTTCACTTACACACAAATACCTTTGGGAAAGGTATGAATCCATCCCTTCTTTCTCCAGATATGGGTTGAATAACAGGACAGATTGGGTTCTATAACCTTCACTTATAATCAGTCTACTGCAGAAAGAAATGGCAACCTACTGTAAAAAAATCTTCTGTCTAGTCAATCATGGATTGAGAGAGACATGATTGCCAAATGAATTGTGTATCACGTATGGCAATTAACTGATTGAATGAGATTAAGTTATAATTCTGTAATGAACAGGAAATATTTTACCTTCATATATAAAAAATGTTTAGAACTTAAGCTCAGGTAGCTACTGCCTACCTTGCCTCCACAGACAGTGTGTCAATGTTTTGTATACATATACACAAATACTTTATTAATATTGAAATGGACATTAAAATTAGTTATAACAATTTCAAATTCATCTTATGCCACCATTTTTAATATAGTGTCATTATTTTTTTAGTTTATTTTCATGTGTAAATTTTCCGTATTTAAACAAAAAAAATTTTTCAAGAAGTTTTGTTTTTGAAAAATAATAAGTAGCAGCTACAGGATTTTAATCATTAATTATCTTTTGATTAGCTTTTTGTAAAATAGACATTAGTTCTCTAATTGCTCAAGATTGAACTAAAGCAATATAGTGTGGTATGTAAGAATCAATATTTGCTTATGAAATTGTTTCATATTCTTAATTTTTTTTTTTTTTTTTAATCATATCACCCCGAGCAAGGCGGTAACGCCACTGATGTGCAGGGGGTTACATAAAAGTGAAAAGATTGGAAAAAAGAAAGCCAGAAACCACATCCTAAACAGGGAACAAGGGATGAGCCTCTACACCTGTTCAATAGACATGGGTGGAGTGTGAACCGGGCGATAGTTTAGTCTATCTACTCCAATTGAAAAAACAAAAATAAATAAAAAGAAAACAGTGAGAAGATTGGAAAAAAGAAAGCCAGAAACCACATCCTAAACAGAGAACAAGGGATGAGCCTCTACACCTGTTCAATAGACATGGGTGGAGTGTGAACTGGGTGATAGTTTAGTCTATCTACTCCAATTGTAAGAATAGTAATGATTTAACAAATATCAAATTGACTGCATGGCTAAACTAGTATGATAATGAGGTATAAAATCTGAAATACATCCATAATCAAAAAAGGATCAGTCTTAGATTCGATTTTCAGTGAGCAAGATAAATATTGTTATGTCAAGGTTATTTAGTGTCACTAAGTTTATTAGGGTTATGTTATCATCTACATTTAACCATTAGCCTTGTGTTATCATCTACATTTAACAATTAACTCATTATACCATTTACATTGTTCAGACAGTTGTCCTCATCCCCACTGCCATATTCACAATGTTTCAGTTGTACACTCCAGCCCTCCCCAGATAACATTCCAAGAAATATCAACTGAAGAAGGCTAAAGATTACAATGGCTGGAACATCATTAATATGGCAACAAAGATGATGACAACTGTCTGAACAATGTAAATAGTTACAATAGCTCATCTCAGAAATATAGATGCTAACCCATAGCACTCTGCATTATTATTATTACTTCCCTTTCGACTGCAAACTTTTTGAAGGCATCGTCTCTCAATTGCAGTAACCTTATTGTTAATTTCACTCAAAGTTGTTTTCTGTTGCCATAGCAGGATATGACAAACAACTATGAAATTTAAACACACTGTTCAGGGATCAGAGTCACCTTCAGTGGCTGAATAAACTTTTTGTACAGCAAATGAAGTCACATTTGCAAGTCAGTTAATTTTACTAATAAATGATTTCCTAAATTTAACCCCACTAAAATAAAACTGTTCCCTTTTAATCATCTTAGTGAACCTAGAAGAGTGACTCCTTACACCTTTTCGGGGTGTTTCCCACTGACATAAAATGGAAAAATTATATTGAATCAATTGCTAGGTCTGAGTCATATAACACCAACAATTATTTCTTTTTGTGAAAAAATGTAGTACAAGACTATTTCCAGCATTATGAGACAAAGGATTTATGGGATAATAACAAATGATTGATTGTATCCAATGACAAAACAATGCCACTGTAATCTTCTCAAAGCATATGCATCATATGCCCATTGTAGTAACCAAAGATCTGCTATGATTGGTCAATAAGCAAGCGCCACCATTCTTTGCAGATTAGCCTGTACCACAATTACTATGCAAATTTGTTAATAGTGCCATCTGTGACAATCAGTTACATTTCTCTAGACAAAATCATATTGAAAGACAGATGCTCCCTATCGAGGGATTCTTCACCTGTCGGTCTATTCTTCTCACACACTTTAATACAACACCAGACAGAAAGATTGATCCATTATAACCATTACACACTAAATAAAAAACAAATAACAACCGAACTCCAAATCTCTTCATAATTAATTACCAAACAAATTACCGTATTTTCAGGCTTAGAAGACATTGCAGCTCGGAAGACACACCCTAACATTGAATAGAAATTTCTCAGAAAAGAAAAAGTCATTCTCATACAACAACACATTCATTGTGTCCCTCCCATACTGGTACTGCCATGACCTACTTTTAAGAATTAAATATTGTCAAAATTTCAAGAGTTAATATAAACAACTTTTGAGTTACTTCCCTTTCAAATTTTCAACGTTTTATGCGGCCCCAGCAGAAAACATTTTTGGTAATAGGAACTATGGCCTCTTAGAATAGTAACCTCTTATGTGGCATATTAGACTGTATATATTAGTAGGCCATGGAACCATATATTGTTTACAATAATCACTTATCTGATTTTGTTTGTATGGCAATGACAAACTAGTTGGTGGTTAGTAAATATACTATACATCTTTCAATGTCCAAGAGTGGTTTTATTTTCATAAAAGTTAATTAAAATTTAACCCATAACTGGAGGGAAGAGACGTATTAATACCCTTTCCAAGGGCACCTGTGCATAAGCAAATGCAAGGAATTCAACTAGAACTCGAATTCAGCTTTGTTCCGAGCCAATATCCACTGCACCACAATACTCGTGTAATCTTGATACATAATGTTTATGGAAAAGAATATATCCTTTTTTTTTCTTTTTTTAATCATATCATCCCAAGCAAGGCAAAAACGCCACTGATGTGCAGGGGGCTACGTAAGAGTGAAAAGATTGGAAAAGAGAAAAACCGGAAACCACAACCTAAACAGGAAACAAGGGATGAGCCTCTTCACCTGTTCAATAGACGTGGGTGGAGTGTGAACTGGGCGATAGTTTAGTCTATCTACTCCAATTGAAAAAAAATAAAATAAAATAAAATAAAAAAAGAGTGAAAAGATTGGAAAAGAGAAAAACCAGAAACCACAACCTAAACAGGAAACAAGGGATGAGCCTCTTCACCTGTTCAATAGACATGGGTGGAGTGTGAACCGGTCGATAGTTTAGTCTATCTACTCCAATTGAAAAAATAAAATAAAATAAAATAAAATAAAATAAAGAGTGAAAAGATTGGAAGAGAAAAACCGGAAACCACAACCTAAACAGGAAACAAGGGATGAGCCTCTTCACCTGTTCAATAGGCGTGTGTGGAGTCTGAACCGGGCGATAGCCCAGTACATCCACTCCAATAGAAAGAAAATGATGGTGACTTGCTAAGTTTTAACTTAGTTAAAGTCCAAGTAGTGAAATTTTGACTAGAAAAACAAAATCAATCCTCCTTCAATTAAGCATGAACACTTTTAAATTTAAGCAAAAGTTAAAAGAAAAAATGGCTTACATTTTAACAATATTAACAATATTTTAAGACATGATTCCATATTGTTCTGCCTGTGGTTGTAGAAAATATTTTAACTTTTAGGCCCAGGGAGTGGGGAGTCAAATAGACAGTGTGACCAGATCACTAGAATACAGCTAGCCAGCTTAAGAAAGAAAGAAAGAAAGAAAGAAAGAAAGAAAGAAAACTGACGTAGTATGGAGAAAAGGCAGTGAAATTTTGTTTATAAATGAAGTGAATTTTTTAATACAAAAATCAATTCTGTTCATAATAAAATTATTGTAAATTAATATAATCTTTTTTGATGCCAAAAAATAGCATCATGTAATTTATACATGTCATAATGGCTAACTCAGATCCTTTTCAGTTATTTTTTGTTAATATTGATTACTGCTACATAGTTTTAAAATTTGAGTATACAGTTCTTTCCTGTTGGCTATCAGTCCATGAGAAAATTACAATTTTATTTACCATTGCAGGAAAGCATTCAATTGCAAGGAAATTATATGAATTCTATAAGACCACTGAAGGTCAAAGTGACATAATTAAGCATGGAATAAGAAAAATAAGGCAGAATTTTTGTATGAGGGATAAACATTAAACTGTGGTATACCAGTGATGTATACCAGATATGCTGTATAACCTGAAAACCAAAATTACCAACATGTTGTATAACTTGGAGCCAAGGATTACAAAATTTAAACTGCAATCAAAACAACATATATATAGTATACCCTTTGATGGAATGACGATTATTAATTTGACAATGGGGTCCCAAAACTTATAAAGTTGCTTGCCTTTTTCACTATGATAAATGACAATATTCTCACAACAAAATGATGACTATAACACACACACACACACGCACATATATATATATATATATAGACTAATGTAGACAGCATATTTATTCGTTCTTCACATGATGTCACATCAAGGGGCCAGAGGCCACACTTGTCCACTGTGTCTTTCTTAGTCCAGATTCCAATCTCAAATGCTCACGGACTGACTACTACTACAAGCAATCTCTTATATAAGGAACTACATTATATTTTGACACTTGTTTGTATAATTTCAAGGCCTATATTATCTGACATTCACTATGATGGTTTTAAAACAATCAAATATTTTCCTGACATGGAGAATTTTGCCCACACTCTTAACTTTGACCAAATATTTATCAAAACAATGTCTATTTTTCTTTTGCTGGCCAGTTTACATTTTTTTTTTGTTTTTTTTGCTGTTTGATAAAAATACACTTCTTCAGGAAATTATTCACCAGCTCAGATAATCTACAACAAAACTCTTTGTAGCATAACAAATAACTTTGTATTATATTGTGTAAATAAAGGGTAATTAAATTATTTAAGAACAAATGAAAGGATTATATCTGCTTTTCATGGCTTTGTGATTTAAACTGTTATATTGTTTATATTTTAAGATAAAAAGTTCGGATTACTGTTTAAGAGTACAAAAAAAGTAAAAATTTTAGAATTAAAAATTTTCATTTTTAATTCTAAAATTAAATACTTGCTTTTGATTTCTGTTATATAATCATTCCAAATCTTTAAAATTGCTATTATTTATCTATAAAGAAAAAACATTAAAATTCTTTATAAAATCTTTAATTAATCAGATAAAAGCTTTCAGCCTATTTAATAGCACTCAAGAAATAAATATAGATTTTTCATAAATACTATATCATAAAATGAAAATAGCCTGATATTGTATTTTGCTGATGAGAAATCACACTTTTGATATTGTAGCAATTGGAATTAGAAGGTATTTTCTGCTGCAAAATAAAAAAAAACGAGAAAATTGTGTTTAAATTTTCTCTGTTTTTGAAATGCCATAACTTTTGATCTATTTGAGATAAACCACTCAATCTTTTTTTAAAGGAAGCTAAAAAGTTGTGTTGCTTTTCAGATAGAGGAAAGTTTCCAGAATGCAGTGTCATGCTTAACTGATTTTCATGGTGGAAAATACCTTCTTGTACTGGAGGCTTCAATTGCTTTTTATAGAATAATGAATAAATTAAACCAGATTTAAAATGTTTATAACAACTAGTTTATGGAAATATAAACAAACACAATCAATTATTTTTTCTTGCCCAGAACTCATATTATTTTTCATTTGAATTAACAAAGATCTTAGATGTAGTAACACTTTAGTTTTAGATTCTAATCTCTTAGTGATTGTACAATTCAACTCTCATTTTTATAATTCTGAAATATCTCTCTCAATCTATTAACCATTTGGTTGTTAACTCATCAGTGTCATTCTAACATTTATTAAATTTATTTTCCATTTTCCAACCATTTTTCTATAAAAATCAAGAACCTAAAGTGACACAAAAGAATTTAAAAAATGAATAAGATTCTTTCTAAATTAAGTTTATCATGTGTCAGTTTTTTAATCGTACCCCTCCATGTAAGGCAGTAAAGTCACTAAAACACAAGGGATTACTGAGTAGGTAATGTTAGTATGAAAAAATAAGAAGAAAGAAAAATATTGTTAAAGATTGAGAACAATAGAAGAGGAATCAAGTGAACAGATGACTATTGACATTGCATTTAAATGTTTAAAAATCAATGTTGGCTGAAAAGCATGGACCTGGAATTGAGTTCCACAAATGAAAAGTGCAAGAAAAGAAACTGTTAGCATAGAACTTATGATTATATCTAGCTAATTCAACTGTGAATTAATGAGATCTTGCTGCCAATCAAGTACTGCGTTTAAATTGATAAAGACTAGGTACCATAGCGAACAGTTCATCTGAACAATTACCATGAAAGAATTTATAGAAAAGGCACAGGAAAGCTACATTATGGTAATGGGAAACTGGCTTAAACTGGGATGCCAGGTCAGAAGCAAAATAAAATTCCTTCAACTTCACCAAATGTTTTATAAATGTAAATAAAATATAAAAACATAATCGTAACATCAAACGTTCTTTACATTCATTTATGTTTTCTAGACTGACTCCAAAACAGATTGATGAAGTGTTAGGAAGTAAATAAGACATGGCCCAGTGGATATAGGCAATGGTTAGTTCCATTGACTTGACCCAAAGTGTTGTGAGTTCAATACCAGTCTACAGCAGTGGTGAACAAATAACTTAGAGAGTGGGGTTAAAGGGAGATAACACCAGAAGTAACTCTGCACAAGGAATGAGAATGATATACCCCAGTGATCATAATAAAGGGTTCAGTTTGAAATTCCTAGCACCTGAAGAAGGCCAGAGCATACAATGGCTGAAACTTTGTAAAAGTGGCAACAAAGATGAGGACAATAGTCTGAATAATGTAAATAGTGTAAGACATATTTATGACAAATCAATGAAACAAAAATTGTTTTGGTGTTGTTTACTTCTCAAAAATATTTTTGATTCACAAAGCAACTCAGTGATATAAGTTTGATTTTAAACTACATATTATCTATCAGTCAATATTTTACATGATCACGTTATCACCATCATGGAATTGACTCAAACTTGTATAATGTTTTTCGTTGGATTTCTTTAACTTCTCACTAACTTTATGAGTAACTGCATTTTATTCTCAGTTCCCTTACCATGTCAACAAACTATTGATTGAACAAATTCAAGCAATAAAGGAATTACACTGGTTTATAGAACCATCATTGTTTTCCTCCTTATAGAAGATAAAAAATATCTTTCTGTGAAAATATGAAATTAACACTCAGAACAAACTAAGCAATTAATACAATTTGATGTTAATTATGTTTCTTAACACAAAACAGATCAAACTTAGAACATTATCATTTAAATATATTTATCATGTGAACTGAGAAGTATTTAATAGCAGAGAAAGCTAAAGAGATATGCCAAAAATTAGAGACAGTAGTATATTGGGTGATTTCACTCTCCCCACTTGTAGAAATCAACTCAGCCTGTGAATGTAATAGGTAAAGAAGTAGCATAACCATAACAGCAATGGAACATGGACAAGATTTAATACTATAAATTTGCACGCCTCCAGGAAAAAAATGTTTTCATTTAATCATCAGAGCAAACCTTTTCTACCTGCCATCAACATGGTTGATGCTCAACTCCAGGAAACCAATACTTTATCCCTTCTTGGCCTCACATTTTCCTCTGACATGAAGTGAAGAAGTAATTATATTAAATCAACACATCTACTACTAAGAAGGTTGGGTCACTGTGTTGGGAATTTGTCTCATCAGAATCCATCTTGCGCATTTATAAATCTATCATTTATCCATGCATTGAATACTGTTGCCATGTCTAGTCTGGTCTGGGATGGTCTGGTGCCCCTGCTGTAGATCTCAAGAATCTTGACAGAATCCAAAAACTGGTCTGTAATGTAAATAATCCTGACCAGGTATCTCGACTTCAGTCACTTTCTCACTAAAGTGGTTTCTCTCTGTCTTTTCTACAAATATTTTTATAACAACTGCTCTGATGAGCGTTTTTCCTGAATTTAAGTGTGTTATTAGATTAAAAACTTGATTTCACTGTTTTTCTGTTGAACTAGGCACTTTTACTCTAACAGTTTGTTTTCTTGTACTTCTCACCTGTGGAACTCCCGCATGATTTTGTACTTCCCTGACAACAACAATGTTTAAAAATATAAACTCAATTTCAATCATCATCTTCTTTCTTTTTGATATCCATGCCATTTTTGTCCTTTCATCAATTCTCTCCATTCTTAGTCTTCTCATGCTCTTTCATTCCCTGTAACTCCTTGTATTCTAGTGGTATTGTCACCATGTTTGAGGTGAAATTATTAAAAATAATTCTATATAAGAAGTTCCAAGTTCTGCAGAAACACTAGTAAAACTAGAGCCTATCTTGACAGATGCAACATCCACATATCTTGTTGAAGGTCATTTGTATCATTTGTGATTACCACATTTCCTCCCATGGTGATACAAAACTGGTTCCAAAAATACTTGCCTGACTTCCAGGTATACTATTGGTTCCTATACTCACCAGATTTAAGCCCCATTGTACATGAATGACACGTGTTACAGAACTCACTAAATTACTAAGCTACAACCATAAATAAAAGAATCTAATGACATATCTGTATGAAAGAATTTATGACATATCTTCGTGTCGTAAACGTTTTCATGTCAGATTATATTTTGTTACACTCAACTGCTATTTGTAACAAAGCAAGACTGGCAGTTACATGTATACCTACATCTGCGTTTGATGCCGTAAGACCAACATAACACTGTCGAACAGAACTTTGTAGTTTTAACGAAAGGAACATCGGGAAAAGTGATGTGTTCCGGTTTACTGTTAAGTAGCCCACGCACCGACTTAGTAGAGAACAAGTAACTTAGCATGACATTTTTAACTGCAAGATTTTAAAAATATAACTACGCAACCTATATACTTGATAATTTGACATGAATTTGTTATGCCGTTAGTTTTCGTGAATGTAAGAACTGAAATGCTCTTTTTAGTTTTATGCTTAAAAACTTATTTATAAAAATTTATCAGAATTGTGACTAAAAATGCTGGTCGCAATACATTTAACTTCTTTTTCTGTTTATTTTTTTCTGAACTTTTGAAATTTACAGCCAGATAAATGTCACTCGGCTGTTTTGTGCTAACGATAACGGAGACTAAAAGTTCAGTTTTGTCAATAACGGGACGTTGTTGTTACTTGTTAGTAGAAAGGTTAAAATGTAAAAAAAATATATGAGCGCTAACCAATCAGCGCATGCGCTAAAACTCAAACGGAACCCTTCATTGTAATCTAATTCGGAAAATACAAATGAGGTAAATAGCAATAGGGTGGTTCAGATCCGAATAATCATAAGTTCGAGGTCATAATTCCAAGGGTCATAAATCAGTCTCTCAAGTCCAAAATCAGAAAATGCTGGAGGCGTAAATCAAAAAGGGTTAAAAAAAAAATCACAACTTGCAACACGCAACTATCTTCTTCTTCACCCACGAAGAGCCAAGTTCAATATTTATTTGTATTAAATTTTTAAAAATACAAAATTTAGTACAAAGCTTAATTTATTCAGACCAAAGGCTTGTCTGGTTCCGGAAAAATTAAACCTAGAATGGCTGGTTGCTAAAAATTTAACACATCCTTGTTGAATACGATGGATTTTCAGGACCAGCTGATGCTAGCAATACAGCGGATATAGTGATAAGGTATCTATAGCCAAGGCTGAGCTGGCCTCCTTGCTTAACAATAAGGAACAAGCTTAAGTAGTCAGGGTGGATTAAATAGAATGTCTGCCTAAACAACGGATATGTCCACAGAATTACGCGCAGAAGAATTTCAAAAATGCCTCTGATCGGCATATTGCATATGTCATATCACCGGATGGGAGACAAGGTCATATAAGGAATTTCAGATTACTTCCAGAAGCTGTTAAACAGGGCGTCCGGTTTGATTTCAACAACTATTTGTCCTGAGGCGACTAACACAACAAAGGTCGCATAACAAGAAATCTGGGAAGGGTTGAGAAAGGTCAGGAAGAATTAGTTTAAGGACATCAATAACTTGCCCTACAAAGTATACTTGAAGCTGTCGCCTATGTTTGTTCCCTTCCTGGAACTATTTTTCAACTACTTGATGAAACACGGGACTATTTTCCAACATCTCACCAGGGGTGTGGTGACGCTTCTGCGTCAGAAGAAACACGGTGAGGATGGGATTAGTAACATTCAACCTTTAACGGTCCTTGATGTAGGAGTTTGACTTTGGGTCCTGGAAAACCGATTGCAAATTGTGCTCGCTCGTCTGTTATGCTCATAAAAGATATGTGTTCTAAAGTGTAGGTCAACATTCATTTGGTTCGCATGATCATAGAAAAAATCGACGATAGGGTGGACAATCGTTTGAAGGCTGTCGTGCATGCAAGAAGTATTTTCGCTCCTGAAGGGCTAATGCCCTTTGCATGCGAGATCCGATTCTATAGTGGAAGTGAACGGGGTATGATCGAATCATTTCATGTCCAGATCTATTCGTCAGGATTGCCCACTCTCTTTTGCATTATGTGCTTGCACGAGAGCCTGTCTTGAGGGTGAATCTTTTCCTTAGCTGATGCTACCATCACGGTCAGGTACATCACCTACACCGACGATATCCCCGTGCGTTTAACGAATCTGTGTCATGCGACAAAGTCTTAAAAATTACGAGTGTACGAGACTGTCAGTCAGTTAAGTGCCATACGTGATACACTCTTGTGTGAACATGTCTCGAAAGAGACATGACTGGCGGGGTAGAAGATTTTCCAGTCTTAGGTTCCCATTACTTTCTGTAGTAGACTGGTTGCCAACCAAGGCTATAGAACCCAATCTGTCCTGCTATTTAACCAATAGCTGGAGGGAGAAGTGACGGATGAATACCTTTCCAAAGGGTATTTGCGTGTAACTGAATGGAACGAATTCAACTGGAATTCGAAGTCAGCGTTCCGAGCAGATATCTACTGCACCACAACGCACAACGAGACAGTCACCGGTAAAAGTTAAACGTGTTGGCTTGCGGTGTGTGTGTTAAAGGACTTGACAGAGTTAATAACCCTGCTGTCAACGCATAATACAGGCAATTTTCTGAGAATTTTGGCAATTTTTCCTGACAATCTTTTACAAACACATGTTTTGATGGTTGATACTGATTATTGTTGGCCTTGTTTTGACGATGAAGACATTTACTGCTAATCCCCCTTTAGAGTAAAGGGAAGTTGATGTTGCAGTCAATGTCAAATGAGAGAAGAAACCAACGAAACTTCGATGTGGTAAAATTATAATGCAGCGAAGTTTCTTGAAGTAAAACAATGACGAATAGAACATTGAATAAGGAATAAAACAACGTTTAACTTTTAATACAATTTAATGACAATAGTAACAATTAAATGAAATAGAAAAAATGTCCTTATTTTAACACTAAATAAACGTTTAAAAAGTGGTATATTAAGAATGGTAATTCATTATTAGTTCATTTGTCGATGGCCACTCGTCAGTTAGAACACCACGCTGTATGTGTTGTTATCGTTTTTCACCAAAAAACAACCAAAGGAAGATTTTTAAAGAACAAACAAATCCGAAAATAGATTTAAAACATTGGGACTTTCATTCTCTCAGTCAAGCTGGAGAGATGGCATTCCGCAGTATGATTCACCAACACAACACACATCGCCCTTGACAACCAAACGGGTCTCTCTCGCTCTCTCGCTCTCTCTCTCTCTCTCTCTCTCTCTCTCTCTCTCTCTCTCTCCCACCCCTGCGTCAAAGCTAGTCCACGGGACTCACTTAAAATGAAGGTACATTTAAAGGCACCCGTAAACAGATCCGTGTCAACCTCCGTTCTAACTATAGCCATAAACCCTTTAAATCTGATACATGCAACCTAAATGGTACACTATTTATTTGCTGTCTAAATAAAACTACAGCCTTTTTGACCTTGCTGTCTACTTAACGTGCAGATATATACTGTATATACACGGTATGTGTGCTAGTGTATGCGTATATATTTATGAAAATAAGTAACACACTTTGGTTTATTTTTCTGTGGCCGATATAATTTGTGTTGGGGCAAAATCTTTATCTCGTTAGTAATGCTCAATGTGGCTTTGGATGCGTTCTTGTATAGACCGAAGACAGGCTCCAAACGAAAGCTAAACTTTAACATTTTTTTGGTAGGTTTACGTAGTACTTTCTGTTACTTCCGCAACAAATGCCACTGTCACCTATTTTTTTTTTAATTTTTTGACCTGATGAAATTGGGAATTTTAAAATATTATTATTTTTAATTAGTTTTGTGCAATAACTTGTGAACATTTTACATTTTTAACCATTTTATTCACAAACTTCTGCGTTTGAAACTGACACCCGAATATTTTTATCACGGATTAAAAAAGAACACACACACACACACACACACACATATATATATACTGTTGAATCTATAGAAGTGGCGTGGCTTAATTTGCACCTATCACGAAACCCTTTGGGAGCCGTTGATGGCTGTGCTGGTACGAAGTCGCAAGTCATCGTGACCGAATGTCTGAGAGTCCTGGCCTTGTTCAGACTACTGATCACGCCAGATGACGAGCTCTCTCCCAGAAACTGTAACTAGATCTGCTCAACATAGTTGCAGTATAAACAATAGGTGGGCTCTGTGGGTGTTAAGCAAACACAAATGTGTCTGAGCAAGCGTTTGTAACGAGGATTAGCTAGCCGCCCTTGAAGACGAGTGGCCGGCCATAATCGCCACATAATGCATCAAACATATGGGACTAGTTTATACCGTTAAAAGCTATGTTTATCTCGTAAAGGCTCAAATTTGCCAATGATATCGAGATTTTACTGCCAGATAATAATTATATGCCTGGTTTATAAAATAAATGGCCAGGACAGCGTCATGTGATGTTCTTAAAACTGCGATAATTAATCTGACAAGAGACACCAAAGAAAGAGTGCTTTCCGAACTTTTGAATAATACTGAAATCTGCGACAAAACACTGTTTCAGCACATGAACGGTCATTTAGGACAAAACGAAATGTCAGAAATAACGGCATTTGTAGGTGGGTTAGCTACCCACTAGTATGACTCAAATTATGGTGATGGTGGGTGACACGCCCATAAATAAAGTTGATCAAGAATCAACATTCTTACTAAACTGTCATGGAGCACACACCAGAGGTGCAAAACTGAAAAGACACCATTCTAATCAATATCGGAGTGATACATTATAAATTTGCCAATAAAACCAAAATTAAGCTTTGTAATCTCAGCAACAAGCTTGATGAGTAACAACTTTTACAGCTACAATGTTATGCTGTCCATTTGTGGTGAACGGGAAAATCACCTATCTCAAAAAAGAGTTCGTGTTCTGTGCACAGTTTATTTAAACAATATACAATATTGTTTTGCGGCATAAGGCCTACGAGGAAATGGGGAAAGGCTGGTTGATACTGTCTAACCTGCATCTAGATGGTTGGGTCACCGTGCATATAATACTGTTGTCATATCTGGTCAGGCGCCTCTGCTGTTCATCTCAGGGTTCTCGACAGGCTCCAAAGGAGAATTTGTTATATGATCGGTCCAGACCTGGCAGCACGACTCCAACCACTTTCTCACCGGCGGGATGTGGCTTCGCTCTGTCTCTTCTACAAATATTTTCATGGCTTCTGCTCCGACAAATTTAGGTTACGTGCCCCCTCCACAAGAATTTACCCGAGCAACCAGACTGGCAACAAGGTCCTACCTTTTTACAGTTAAATATACCAAATCCAGCCGGCAATTCTACTCCAGCAGCTTCTTTTTTTGCACTTCCCGCCGGTGGAACTACTTTCCGTATACTTGCTTTCTTGACAGCTACAATCTCCAGGAATTTAAATGCAATGTGAATTCCCATCTCTTATCCACTTGACTCCAGTTCTTCCCTTGTCCTTTCTACACCACTCCTTGTATCTTGTTCTTTTCCTCTCTCTCACTTTACCTTCGCAACTGTCATCACACCTGTATTCCCATCCTTCTCTTATCCTTTCGTTGACATACCCTGTAACTGGTTCGTCTTTCACTTCGCTCTCCTCCTGTTTAAACTTCTACTCTCTTATGAAGCCCCTTGTGCATCAGTGGCGGTACCGCATTGCTTTAGTTAAAACGATTAAAAAAATATTCATAAATTTAAGAATAGATTATATTTTACAGTAGTTTCTCGCAATTAAAAACTTTTATTCCCAAACAAAAATGAAATACTGAATGAAAGAACAGAAATTATGACTAAGTGTAACAATACCATAAAATACCTATTAGGGTCATAAAATCATGGATGATAATGTTATAATTTCTTCTAATTTTGAAAAACGCGCGTTCAAAAAACCCCTGTTACGTGAGTGTTAAACAAAAACCACCGTTACGTGAGCGTTCTTTAAAAAAACCCAGTAAAATCTGTTATTGAAAATCGCCTGAAGACACCACATTGTAGAAACTTAGGTCGCGTAATAACTCATTTACAAATGTATAAATGAAATATATATATATATATATATATATATATATATATATATATATATATATACCATTTTTTACAGCTCAGAGCAACATCTGCGTAGAATCTTGGCATTCTACTATAATTATTATCCACCAGCTGAGTTATGTCCACTTCACAGCTTAAATTTTGTTTCTTTCATCAGTGGTTATAATAACCTAATACCTATAATAACCTAATACCGCACCTATTGGAAGATTTCTTACATCCACAAGATTTTGCTCGAGTGAGATAGACTCCAACTTCGGTAACAAGGAAAGGACGAATATTTTTCCTCAATATAACAGTAAACATGGAAAGACCGATTGAAGCTACACTATCGTAACAGCTACCTCCCATTCAACCCACTGGATATACAAACATGGGTCGCTAAACTGCAAGCCATTTTCACGGTAAGAAGAGTAACTTTACAAAAGACGATATTCGCCTCCGTTGTTCAAAAGCTTCCGCGAAATTCTGGACTTGTTGAATATGGCACCTGAGAAGAATCCATACGTCAGGCTGAGACAAACAATATTACACCGGAATGGTGAGTCTGAAGAAAAGAAATAGTCAAATCCTTTTAGAAATGTCTCTATTGAAAATAGGACACCTCAACTCCTGAGACACATGAGGTGTCTTCTCAAGCCTCACATTTTGCCCGAAAATATTTTGTGGAGACTATGTCTGAACAAGCTGCCGAACCACGTGACCCAAATATTAACCACTACACCACTCAGAACCCGATTAGCGTACAAACAGACCAAATCCAACAACTCTAGTCGGCCATAACTAACCTTAAAGAACGCGTGGAAGCCATGTCAGTGAGAGCCGGGCATAACCCGCGTTATCACAGGCGAAATAGACATAGCATGATTCTAAATCCCGCGTACGCAATTCTAAAATATATTGGTATCATCCCAAATTTAGAATTTATGATAAAAAGTGCACAAAACCCTGTACATTCGTACCACCGAACCAGGGAAACGCATATTCCAACCAGTAATAACGACGACTACGTCCGGATATTCGAAGAAAAGATGTCTATTTTACATTCGTTACTCGTGTCACGAACATGAATTTTTAGTCGACACAAGCGCCGCAATTAGCGTTACCCCTCCTTCAACGGAAAATCATTTAACACGAGCGCTGTATAAACTCCAATCAGCGAACGGTATAAAAATGAACACATACGATGGAAAATCACTTACGTTAAAAATTGGAATCGACAGAGTTTTTTGTGGATTTTATACAAGTAGATGTAAAGACACCTATACTAGGATCCAATTTCCTCACACATTTGAACCTCTCATGCAGTGAAAGACAACGAAACCCAGCTAAAAACGCCTTGCCGATTTTTTTTCAATAACTGCAACCGTATTCAAATATAGTATCACAGAGCTACATACTGCTAAACACCACATTCAAACGCCAGGACAACCGATTCATTATACCCCGCCGAAACTCAGCCCGGTAAAATACAGGATGGTAAAGAATTTCAGCAAATGCTGAAGTCAGGAATAATTCGACCTCTCAAGAACCAGTGGTCATCCCCGTTGCACATGGTACCGAAAGCAGATTCTTCTGCCTGGCATCCGTGTGGCGATTTCGACGACTAAACGTGTCAACAGTCCGAAATTGCTATCCTATCCCGCATATTCATGATTTTGCGGTGGGATTATAGAGTTTGCAAATTTTTATCAAACTTGGCCTAATCAAGGCGTACTACCTTGTCGAAGAAAGCAATATACTGCTATCAATAGACTGCTATCATCACCCATTTTTTAATTATTTGAATTCACTAGAATGTCGTTTGGTTTAAGAAACGCAGCCCAGTCTTTTCAAAGGTTGATAAATGAAGTATTAAGAGGTTTATCTTTCACCTTCGCATACATCGACGACGTATTAATAGCAAGCAGAAATATAGACGAACATATGGAACATCTCCAATTTGTTTTTGAACGCCTGCAGCATTTGGGAGCGAAAATTAACCTCAATATATGCACGTTTGCTGTAACAAAAAAAAAAATTTTCATTTTTAGGACACGCTATAGAAGAAAACTGAGAAGATAGCTGTTATAAAAAAAATCCCTTAACCAGAATCAACGCGTCTACTTCGAAGGTTTATTGGCATGATAAATTATTATCGAAGATTTTTGCCACACTGAGTGTGCGTTGTGATGCAGTGGACATAGGCTCGGAACAAGAAATCGGTTGGCCGAGTTCGAATTCCAGTTGAATTCGTTGCATTTACTTACACATAAATACCCCTGGGAAAGGTATTAATCCGTCGCTTCTCACTCCAACTATGGGTTAAATATAAGGCCTTGGTTGGCAACCAGTCTACCACAGAAAGTAATGGCAACCTACCGCGGGAAAATCTTCTGCCCAATCAGTCATGTCTCTTACGAGACATGATCGTCCAAGCATGTATCACGTATGGCAATTAACTGATTGTCTATTAAAGTTAGCCTCATCGACAGACATTAAAAGCACTCGAAAAAAGAATGCAAGAGATTTACTTCAAGGTCCTTGTTCAAACGTTTTCTACAAAACAAAGAAACCTTGGTGAACTTCATAATACTTTAGCTTTCATCTCAGCGGTGCTAACAACAGATGCCTCATTGAAAGTTGTTGGTCCCCTTTTACGGCAAAATATTAACGGAGAAAATAAAATCATATCCTTCTTTCTCAAGCTGAATTCCTCACAGATGAATTACAGCACATTTTCAAGAGAACTTCTCTCTACTTATTTAGCTATCCGATATTTCCCTTATATTTTAGAGGGATGCGAATTCACAGTATTTACTGATCATAAGCCACTCATGCCCTCTACAGCAAGCCCGACAATATATTCACCACGTGAAACTCGACTATATTTCGCAATATACTTTGAACAAATATAAATATATAAAAAGGTGAAGAAAATACTGTTGCAGATGCACTTTCCAGTATTTTCATATCCTCAATAAATACGAAAATTTTAAACTACAAGAATATCGCTGAGGAACAAAAAACACTTTTGCAAGTCAAGAAAGGTACTTCACTGCCACTGAAAAGTTTACCTATCCCTTTCGGACATTCGATTTTCGACTCGATTGGTCGAAGGTAACATTTTTCATGTCGCATAATAACATGAAAAAAGGTTACTCTCTACCTTATATACTTCCATCGTTACGTATAAAACAAATTGTCACTTTCATAGTTTATGACATCCAGGCAGACGTGAAACAACCAAAGCGATAACAAACCGGTTTGTATGACCGAACATGTCCACTGACATAAAAAAAAACTTTGACGCAGCAATGCATTCAGTGTGAAAAATACAAAATTGTGAAACATACAAAATTGCTGATTGGTAAATTCCAGAGACCAGACGATAGGTTAACACATTTTCACATAGACATTGTTGGGCCCTCCCAAATGCACACGGTTTCACTTGTATGCTCACCATTATGAATCGATTTAATCAATGGCCTATTGCTTTTCTTATCTCAAATACCCCAGCATAGATTATCGCAAAAGTTGTACTGGGCAACTAGATTAGTACATTTGGAGTGCCGTCCGTGATTACTACTAACAGAGGATCACAGTTTCAATCCATACTTTTCAAGGAATTTGTCAGCTTACTCAGAGTCAAACATATTCGAACTACTGCATACCATCCTTGTGCCAAGGGAATTGTGGAAAGATTTCACAGACAGGTAAAAACTGTATTAGCCACAAATATTGACCCTTATACTGGGTAAACTACCGATTATCCTCCTATCATATACGAAATACTTTAAAAGAAGATCTACACTTCATACCAGCAGACACTATTTTTGGAACTTCACTGATGTTACCTGGTCAATACTTTGAGGTAGACAAAATATCAACTTTATCTACGGACTTTGTCAACAAGCTAAAACACAAAATTAATAGATTATCTTTTACACCCACTAGATGAATGATCAAACAATCTTTCATACATGCAAATCAATATAACTGTGAGTACATTTTTCTCAGGAATGACATTGTTAAGAAACCATTATTCCCAAATTATTCAGGCCCACGAAGTATTGGAACGGCATGAAAAATATTTTATCTAGAAAAAAAAGACACCGTATCAATTGATCATTTAAAACATGTTTACATATTTTTAAAAAATCACACAAACAAAGCAAACCAACAGACAACATGCTCTCTCATAAAATGTCAATGCCTCCAACAACAAAATGTGGTCGCACTGTACACTGTTCACGACATTTAGAAGCATACATAACAAATCAGATTTCATAAAATCTTCTTCAATCTGAGAGAGTACTGTTGGATTACCTCCCCATGATAATAACCACGGGCAGCATGATTTTGGAATTACCGCCCACTGACAATAATTACATGCAGCGGGAGATTTAAAAGAATCGCTCTCTTTCTTGGTGGCTTTTTATGACGAAAAAAGTATTCTTTTCAGTCCTGCAAAGTGTAAGTAATGTAGGGACTTGCATAATTCCCCAGAACAATAAATAAAAAGGAAAATACACTACAAATAAGGTAAAATAAACTTTTGTTTATTTTCGTAAAAAAAAAAATAAAAGAATTATTTTTTTATACAAAATGTAGTTGTCCGTATAAAGATGAAGAATGGAAGAAAGAAAGGAATTGGGAGTGTGAGAGGGAAAGAAATGGACTATGTGTTGCCACACTGATGAGCTGTGATACAGCGAAACGGGCTTGTATGTGGATGACTAATATATAGTACTGTACAAAAGTATTAGGACATGAACTATTTTATCTTTTATGAGGCATATTGACAGAAAATAAACAATTTAATTAAAGTAATTTTATTTGATTTACTCAACAACAAAAAAATACTTGTTACAAAATAAATTTAATATTTAGTATAACAGCCTTTTGCTTTGATCACAGCCTTCATTCTGTCAGGCATTGACATCACAAGCTTCTTCACTGTATCTAATGGTATTTCCAGCCAACCAGATTGTATTTGTTCCCAAAGTGTGTCTTGCGAATTAACATTAGATTTATTAATTTTTTTATCCAGACTATTTCATAGATGTTCAATAGAGTAGTTTCAAAATAACTTGTTTAATAGAAAATAGGAAAAATTAAATATAACTTGTTTTTAATACATTTCTTTTACATCTAGTTTTAAATAATCAATATTTATTAGCAATTTACTTGGCTTTTCACCCTGTATTTGAATTTCAGTGAGGTTTTCAAGAAATTCACTCCCCTCCCCCGTCCTAATACTTTTGCACACTACCGGTAGTGTACAAAAGTGATAGGACAGGGGTGATTTTAATCTTTATTTTGATACCTCATAAAAGATAAAATAGTTCTTGTCCTAATACTTTTGCACAGTACTGTATATACGAAGTAGTAACGCGAACGTGATGTTCTTCTAAATATATATATGTATATAGCCGAGTTCGAATTCCAGTTGGAATTCCTTGCATTCACTTACGCACAAATACCCTTGGGAAAGGTATTAATCCATCTCTTCCCTCCAGTTATTGGTTAAATAATAGAACAGATTGGGTTCTATAGCCTTGGCTGTCAACCAGTCTGCCGCAGAAAGCAATGGCAACCTACTGCGGGCTAATCTTCTGCCTAGTCAGTCATGACTCTTTCGAGACATGATCGCCCAAAGTGTGTATCACGTATGGCACTTAACTGACCGGCTGACATTTAACACGATAATAATTTTTGGTGAACTGGTGTAAGTCAAAAGGAAAATAAGACATAGAATTTGAACAAGGTGATATTAACAAATATATTGGCAGAACATTTTACAAAAGAAATTATGTGAAATGAAACGAAATGTAAAAAGTTTAAAGAAACCTCAGTGTCTGTAGTTGATTACTCACATTTTGCAAAATCGAAAAAAAAAACGTCTTTTCGCTATGAAAAGTCGCCGAGAAAAATCGCGATTTTTTTTCAAATCACAAAGTACATATGAAATTTCTTTAATAATACGTGTGTGCATGTAAGAAAGTCGGATAGGAA
The DNA here is from genome assembly GCA_037127315.1 of Ascarosepion bandense. NCBI lineage: Eukaryota > Metazoa > Mollusca > Cephalopoda > Sepiida > Sepiidae > Ascarosepion > Ascarosepion bandense. Next base: position 804,136 of record JBBBDQ010029493.1, read on the forward strand.
AAAAAATATAATACTCGCTGCTTGTATCTACGTGTGACAATAAATGTAATTCCAACAAATGTCTGAAACAGTCGCTTTAATCCGGATGTGGAAAATCCACCGAAAAGATTTACTGTCGGCTTTTTTTTATCCCCCTCAGGTGACCCAGAACACAACTTTATGCTCCATTGCTCGTGATTGGTTAGAATTATTGAATTAGGATTTTTTTATGTTGTAAAATTTATGCTTCTCTTGTGCATTGTTTGTTTTTAACGATTACCGGATTGATTGTCACTAACGTCCCGCACCAACAATCATTTCATATATTTAATCTCGTTAGCTTAGATTGCTGTCTTAGTAAAAAAACAAAAAACAAAAAAATGAAGCAATGAATTGTTTATCGATATTGTTTGCACATTTCCTATTTGTTCTTATCAAAATTCATCTGCTCTCAAGATCCAGAAATGGGCCTAGTTCTAGTGAATTTCAGCCCCTTTTTGGCATCAAAGTAAACACTTCCGGTTTTCTTCTAATCCGTTTTATAGCATCTCTAACTCTTATCATCAACGCCTGGTGACAGTGTGATGAATACGGAATTAAAAGTAACTCTCTTCCCTTCATTTTTTACAAGTTTCGCAATCCAATGTGAAATCCTAATTTTGACCAATATGAAAAAAGATTGACTCTGTACTGAAAGAAAAGACGAAGCCCAAAATCACGATCCGATATTAAATTATTTTGAAAGGAAGCGATTTGCAAAACTGAAAGAGAAGTTAACAATCCGATGTGAAAAAGTCTTTTGCTACAAAATATAAATGATGATATCTTAAATTGTGGTGAGTTCGGTTATGTTTGGCACAAGGTCAATTTAATATACATGATCGAGCTTAAAACTTACATATATATTCAGATTAGGATATTGGATATTGTATCTAAGTGAAAGGCAACAGTAAAACTCACATACCTGACAAAGTGATATGATATGGATGGGAGACAAGTCTGCATAGATGAAATTGGTTTGAAAGTTGCTAATTGATCTGACAAATGCGTCTAACAAAATGGACCGACTTGCAACATTCCCCGATCTTTTGAAATCAGGACCGTATTCCTTGAAAAATACAACTGGAAAGCAATATTTCTCACAAATAAAATGGACGTTGTGTTAGACTCTCATTTTCGACTGTATTATCAAACCAGTTTTAAATATTATGATCAATTTAAAGAGGTTGAAAATAGGAAAAAGAAAACAACGATACTTGACAAATTGATGGCATCGACTAAATGCATGCCCATATTTCAGTTGATATTAGTTAACCATATTGATGTTGGTGACGACATTGTTCAGCATAAATTCATTCAAGCCTTGCCTCCTTCTATTACACTGGTAATGCTATCCCATACAGATCACGAGGTTATTCGTTTTCAAAACATGGCAGATGATCTGTTATATTTCCATAAAACAACATATGTTCAGCAAATGTTTCAAACTAAGCTGAAGAAACCAGAAGTAAATGATTCGAAAACTACAGAACATGAAACATTCCTTTGGGTATTCGCATTTTTAATAAAAATATGATTTTTCAAGCACATTTATAATTTGTACATTGCATTTGAACCATAAAACCATGGCTAAACAGATCAGGGACGACTAGAGAACCCAGTTCCTGTTCTTCATTGCATGTAAGGAGCAGAAAATCAGAAAATTAATTAGGCTGTATTTAAAAATCTCTGCTTATTCGTCAGTTTTGGAAGTCATTTCTTGGCTAGGATCTCAACAATGTTTTGTGGATACGGGAATTGTTGTATCCAATATTTCCAAATGTTACCTAACTGGGTGAGTCATTTATCCAATAAATACCTCAGATGTTTGCGTCAATGGAAAGCAAACTGATTGTTAATGCCAATTAATTCTATGTCCTCATACAGCTTAAGGCGTGAATTTACATGGACTGTTGCGAAAACAGCGAAAGTGTTATTAGGTTTCAGACTTTAACTATTAGTTTGGCTCTTTACAGCACCAATTATCAATTCATTGATAATATATAACCAAAAGACTAGTTAGCGAACAACATTGATCACTGAACATAACATCAAACTAAAATTTTGCTGTTCTAACAGCACAGCAAGCAATTATTAATAAGTTTTCCTAACCTGGTATCATCGAATCTTAATTCCAGTTCAACAAGAGTATTTCATAGAATGGTATCCTCTGGTAATTCATCAACATTTTCAACGTGTAGACAACTATCAACTCCAAATTTGAGCAGAGCAAAAGAAGAATTAAACAAATTTTTAAAAGCTGGGATCGCGTCTCCTTCTGCGTGGTATAACAATTAATGTTTCCGAATATAGTGCTTCCAGTCATAGCCTCGAACCGACTGCCAAAAAAATTAAAGAACTCACTTTCCAAATGATTAAGAGTGGTTGAGCAATTTCATAGGATGTCAACTTTTTTAATTGTTTTTTATTTAGAAAACTAGTTCCTAATCATAGTAATTTAATAGTTCTTCGTTGTTTTTTAATGCTATGTCCGTCTCCATAGATTTGTCTTTCCTATCTATAAACTGTCATCCATTGCTGGGAAATATATGGTTTTGAATCCATAGTATTCCTTCTCGTAGACTGGTTGCCACACAATTATTAGAAAGCTCAGTCTATCCTGTTAAGAGAAGAGAGTCGGATAATGACCGCCTAAAAGAGCATATGAAAGTGAATGCAACAGACACGGACAGAATTCGAACTCGTTTCGCCGATTCCATTTTCAATGCCGATACCCGTAACATTACCTGCACACCCTTCCACTTTCAAATGTATATGCTTAAATCCAAATAAAAGGAGTTAAAAATATCAAAAGAAGTGATATTATAATGTGTTATCCGTTATAGTGAAGTGTATGTGTGTTGAAACATATTAGTTTGATTTGATTTGACCTTGTTAGTTAGATATCCGACTATAAGAGGGGTATAAAACAAGAAAATCAGATTGTAATTAGAAACAACAATTTATATACATATAAATCAATTAAGGTTTTTACAAATAAAAGTAATGTATTTTGGTTGATACAAGGTCGTTAAAATGTTCGTAGTAGTCCTTGCAAGAAAGAGTTTATGTGCATGTAGACAGGAACATATGTATGTATGTATGTATGTATGTATGTATGTATGTATGTATGAGCGTTATTGTTGGTAGGAATGATTTTGAAGTTTTCGCTCAGTCTTAAAGGGTTCCGCCCAGTTATCAAGTATAAGAAAAAGCGTACTGTGAGAATAAAGAGGTAAGGGAGAAAGATAGATATAATAATAATAACGATCGCTTGACGTTTGTCGAGGGACGTGTTAATTATTCTCGTCTTCTGTTCTCTCTGGCGACTGTCGTCTTGTCCCGTATTTTTATTTTGTTTGTGGGGATTCAAAAGGTCATTTGGGGATTCACTACGGATGTGATTCTAGCCTTTCTATTTTGCTTTTAGATGTTTCTTAGTTTTCTATTGGCCGAAAAACATTTCGCATCGAGGTGTGAAATTTCGCGAATTTTGTGTGAGCTAAACAAAGGTATTGTAAATTCGAGTAAATTCATTTATTTCTAACAAAATCAATGAGTCAGTGCTTAGCATTTGAATTTTTAAATCCGGAACTTGTTTTGTTCACTACAATATCATTTGAGAATTTTAAAATCATACTGTCCTTTCCTACTTCGAAATTTAAATATTATCAACTTGGTGCTACATTACAATTGATAAAGGGTCAACTCGTCCCTATTGGTTTCTTTTCTAAGATAAAAGTATTCAACAAGCTGCTACTTAACAGTATTATATTTCAAATAGAGAAAGCCGTAATGTTATTAACAGATCACTAAACAATCCCCATTGAAACCCAACAGACATTATTATAACAGACACTATTATAAGAAAATCTTTCATAAATTAAAGATCAAACTAATTTCCGATTTTTTATCTCCTTCAACGCAATAACAATTAATATATGTGAATTACAGAAATGAGCAACATACGAAGTTAGTGACATCTAAATAAGAAAAATAATTAAAATAAAGACCATTCAACAATTCAGTCACGGAACATTGGCTTCGGGCCTGTCTCCAAAAGCAGGTTTCCAACTCTTCCATTATGTAAGCATAAAACCTTTTTTAAGCTGGCAAAAATTCTTCATTTGATTAGTTTTCTCGAAAAGTAAGTGATGATGGAATATATGGCTGGTGATGTCAGCTTGCAGTGTTTTCCCTGTCAACCGGACCACAACTTCTGCATCCAGTTCTCTACCCGTCCGTATATTTTCAAACACTGTCCTATTTCTCTCTCTCTCTTTTTTTTTTTTTTCCCAAGAATTATCTGCTTTTCGGACAAATTTACAGATTAACAGCGATCCATTTTGTCTACAAATAAATCTTTGTTTACCCTTTATCTACCTAGTCCAACGTGGATTTTGTTTCGTGGTCATTTCGTTTCACTAAGAAGTCATTGAAATAATTCTGATTTTTTTTTTTTCTTTTTTTTTGTTGTTGTTGTTTTTTTTGGATTGACATTTTGCTAAGTTTTTTTCTGGTCTGGGATGACAGCAAGACGTCTTGGCTTCTTTCTTATGAACATCAACTTATTTTGAAATTTCATTTTCTCAAATTTTTTTTTTAGTTGAAAAGATAAAATCCCACTTTAAGAAAACACCCCCAGTGCAACTCTGGTGTGGTGGTAAAATCTAAATTATCTAACTTGGGTATCTAGTATTTTCACATCGTCATTGAAGTTAATTCCTATTCCAACTGGTCATCGTGTACAGATACACTTACTTGAAAAAGCCACGTTAATAACTATTATAGGTGCCGTTTTAAATCAAAGAAATAATAAAAGTGTGCTGTTAACTTTTCAGTCTAATTGAACAAGATATGAAGCAAATAATGTACATTCCCACATAAATTGCTCTTCATTTGGCAATTAAACATTTAGTGGAAGGTAAGCATTGTCTCTATGCTGTCAAATAATGAGCTACTGATATGCGTTGTTGCGTAATGGATAACAGCTCGGAATGAGAAATCGAAGAGCTGAGTTCAAATTTTAGTTGAGTTCCTTATATTCACTTACACGCAAATACCGTTGGAAAAGGTATAAATCCATCTCTTCTTCCCACTCCTAAGTCATTGGTTAAATAGCAGTTCAGACCGGGCTGGTTAGCAATCAGTCTAGGATAGGAAACTCTGAATTCAAAACCGTGTTCTGATAGATGCCATAAGCAAGATCTCGACCAAAGTGCTTCATTAAAAACAGCTCATTGCACAAGAGTTGTACAAATATCCATGTGATCGATTATGCAATTATTGACTTTTTATTGCATAATCCACTGGTCTATAAATGCTGATTATACACTTAGATATATAATATTTGAAAATTATTACACTATACTGCAGATATACAGAATATATTTGGATGAAACATAACGCATATTCTTTCACTCGCTGCATCACTTTAGCATCAAACGATTGTACATCATAGAAAACGAATAAAATTCGACATCACATTTCAATAATGTCCTATTCAATTCAGTATGTCTACAAATTGGTGTGATTCTTCATAGAAGTATATATGGTTTGGGTCGTCTAAGTTTACGAAAACAACTCATTCATCATTTCCGTAATCTCCCAACGTGAACACTCACGTTTAAAAATAATTAACATTTATTTGGCCAAACATAACGTATATACGGACTCAACTGTGTCAACCATATCAGAAATATAAGGTAAATCATTACACAAAGTAGCTGCTAAGACCATTTGTAATGCCTGATATTTGTTTTATCTATAGACATGTACAGCTGGACATTTATCACAATTAAAAGGATTTACATACTTACGATTGTCGTTCGTTTTCCATGATGATCAATTGTTGTACTAATGAAAGATATATGTAGAAAAATTGTGGCATGAGTTAATCTGTCGGACTGAATGGCATAACAGCTGATAGAAGTATACAGTTTCAACTAATTTTGTTTAAAGAACCGCATAACATCCACCACGTATAAAAATTTATATAATTATTAAAAAAATTTTAAATTTTTATAATTTATAAAAAATTATAATAAAAAAATCCTTTATCCCATTCTACTATCTTGAGTAAAAGCATTTCTAACCAATAAGGTGTGGAGCCTTTTTACTTCTGAGCATTATTGTGGCAACAATGACTAATTCAGAATAATAAAAAGTAGAATTTTCTGGAAAAAAGGCTTGAGAAGAGAATCTCTTCTGAAGATTATTTTCAACAAATCAAATTAACGGAATTTGAAACCCGAGACAAATTTGAAAAGTAGTTTGAGCCAGTTGGAACAGATATAAGGGAAACCATCAAGTCAACTTATTCCTTATGATTCTGTTCGTGAATGAGTAGTGAGTAGTGATGAGCAGATGTAGGTTAGCAGAGCAATTATGTTTAGCAGAAAAATAACCTTATTTATTGAATGACCCTCATATATCGGCTCTGAATGAGAAATCAAAGAGCTGAGTTCGAATTCTAGTCACTTACGCACAAATATTATTGGGAAAGCTATTAATTCATCTCTCTCCAGCTATGGGTTGAATAGAGTTTTGTAGCCTTGGTTGACAGTCAGGAAAATCATCAGAAATCAGTAGATTTTTGAACAGATTTGTCTAAAACCAAGCAATAAATAGACCTTTATCTTTATTACAATTAAAAGATTATGAATAAAATACAAAGACTATTGGAGTTATGTTTGTGGATGTATACGGGAGAGAATGAGGGAGGGAATTTAATTATATAAATGTATAGGAGTCATGGATGTTTTATATTCAAATGTAATAGCTGCTATTTGACCACGTGGTGAAGAAAGGTATGTTTATTTTCAATGCAAAAAAGACGGGTTAGCCAGCTAGTTATACAAATATCGTATTTTGTCTTTCGGTATGTTATGATGACCGCAGAATTGGAGAATGGATTAAAATTAATTTTTTATCTGTTTATATACACAACTATAGATTTGCTTCTCATCGGCTCGCGGCCTGTATCTTGCTTGTGAAAGCATTCTGATTGGTTGGTCGTATGGCTACGCACTACCTACAATCAGTAACAACTTCTTAAGGGTTTTCACAAATGACAATCAATCTGTAATCCCTGTTCAATAAACGGACACTCACGTTACTTTATTACTTATCAACTGCTGAATGTTTTAACAAAATTTGACAACTCTTTGTGTAATATAGCAACCTGGCCCCACCCGAGGAAGGTTGATGCAAGCGATGGTGTTTCCCATCGGTGAAGGGGTCGGCGAAATACATCCTGTCGGGGCCTAGAGCGGATGTCGCAGGGTTATGAGTCAGGTCGTTTGACCTTATTTCCGACAGCGGCGGAAATGACTACGGAGGCAAACAGAACAGGTGTCTCTTGGAATCACGTAGGCGTTGCGTGGGCGAGGCAAAACCGGAAGGAAAGTCCCGGTTCTAGAAGACTATAAAAAGACCTCGACACACGGATTCGCCAGCAGAGAACGGCCAGTGGAAGCAGAGAGACACCTCAGTCAAGACTACACTCCCGTCGACCCATTCTATGTGCGCTCTCACTCTTCCATTCTCTATTTCACACGGGTTCGTCGTCAAGAATAAAAATATAACCTTATATTTTTATATATGCGTGTTCTCGTTATTTTGTCGTCGTACGGCGATATATAACATACGCAAATTGGTGCCTAGTGACTTGCTGTTTTAAGACAACAACAACAACAAAACAGATAGATGCGAACTTGGTTACAACGGCGACAATTGAAATTCAACGGAATTAAAACTACCAGATAGAAGACGAAAATAGAAAGCAACCGGACGACCATAGACGACATCAACGAAAGGTAGGTGACTTTTGATTCGATCTTGTGTGTGTTCTGCTCTTGTTCATAAGTTTATAATAAGTCTAATTAAAAAAAAAAAAATGGAACAGCATACTTTTGCCGATTTTGTTCAAGATCTGACCCTAGAATTGAGAAATGTGGCTTGTTCGGTGTCGAACACTTTAAGGGGAGAATCTTTTTTAAAGAATATACAGCCATTAGCGTGCAAAGAAGATGGTGGTTGTAGTGCTTGGTTGGAGGATATGGAGAGGTATTTTAAAGTTGTGCGCGTGGCAGAAGAAAACAAGTGTCAGGCAGCTCTTCTCACAACAAGGGGGACTGTTGGACACTATGTATATAGACTAATCTCTAATAACCCACAACTCACATGGAAGGAGTTCAAAACTTCTTTAAAGGAATATTACGGATTGGTTTTAGACCCCGACGCACGGTTAGTTGAATTAGTGAACATTAAGCAGGGTAGAACAGAGGGGGTGCAGGACTACATGCAGAGAGTAGTACGCCTAGCGGAGAGCGCATATGTTGGGGTTGACGGGAGGAATGAAGTTGTGATAAAACAAGTTCTAGGATTTTTCATAAAAGGTCTAAGGGATCGGGAAATAAAGATGGCAGTTATGAAGGATGAGCCACAAACACTAGAGGCTGCCTATCAGAAAGCGTTATCTGAGTTGAGATGGAAAATTCGACTCGATGCAAACTCTGAATACGAAGAGGAGCCTATGGAAATTTGCCACTCTCGGAGACGGGTACCGATAGAAGCCGTAAGCCCCGCTGAATCTAATACTAATAATAATAGGAATAAGAACAATAGAAAAGTTGGTAATAGGGGAACTAAATACAAGACTCGTGAGCGGGAGAGGAACGGGAGCGTTGTTAGGTGTTGGAATTGTGGGAAAGAAGGCCACATAGCGAAATTTTGTAGACGCGCCCCGGGAAACGTTAGAGGTCCGTTCGTGTGACGCCCAACGAACGGAACAAGACGGTACCAACGCACATAGTTGGTAATATGGGCGCGCCAAATTCCATCTTTATTAGAATAGAACGTAGACCTTATAGGGCATTGGTAGATACAGGAGCAGAGGTATCGGTTATAAGCTGTAGGGTATTTAAAAAATTGCGACTGGGACTTGAACTGCAAAAGAGGGACATTAAACTTCGAACTGCGAATGGATCCCCGTTATACGTTGAAGGCCTTTGTCGTCTACAGGTCCAGATAGGAAGTAAGTCCATACCCCATGATTTTTTAGTCGTGAAAAATCTCAATAGAAACGTTATACTTGGCCGAGATTGGCTGATGCAGAACGGGGTGAGAATGTATTTCGATTTGGGGGCATTGAAGATTGGTGAAGAATACGTGGCATTAGAGGAGGATGTTCATATTTCCTCTATTGTTAGGTTAGCTCAAAAAGTAACATTAAGACCTCAACACCTGCATGCTTGTCTGGGATTAACCAGGCTGAGAAATGGACGTGGCAAAGAATATGAAATCGAACAGCTGAGTAGTGGATATGTTAGCAACTTATGTGGTATATCAGTAGTCAACGCAGTTGTAAAAATGCCAAAGTCTCGTAAGTTTCAGTTGCTGATAATGAATAACACTAACCAGACAATCACTTTGAGACGGGGGTGTCCGCTGGCTAAATTGGAAAGGGCAGGTGATATTACTGAAATTACTATGCCCGATAAACAAAATAATAAAAGTCCTGATGTAGATTTGGAACAGGTACATGTACCGGAGGAATTCAAGCCTGAAATTAACAAATTGCTAAAAAGAAATAGGGACATGTTCGTTAGTGACGACAAAAACCTGGGCAGAACCGATACTGTGGAGATGCGTATCGATACTGGAACGCATGAGCCCATAAGAAAACGCCCATATCGCACACCCCTCAAACAAAGACAATGGATTCAGCAATCGACGAAATGATGCAGGCAGGTGTAATTGAGAGATCCAATAGCCCGTGGGGTTTTCCAGTAGTTTTAGTAGAGAAGAAAGACGGTGGTAAGAGATTTTGTGTAGACTTTAGAGCACTTAATAAGATTACAAAGAAATATGCTCGACCTCTTCCTGTCATCGATGATATACTGGCATCACTTGGTTCGGCAAGGTACTTTTCGAAGCTTGATTTAAAATCAGGGTACTGGCAAATTAAGCTTCATGATGATGACGAAGAAAAAAGTGCATTCACCTGCCACAAGGGTCTGTTTCATTTTAATGTTATGCCATTTGGACTTGCAAACGCACCCGGCATCTTCCAGGAATTAATGTCAGTTGTTTTACAGGGACAGGAAGATTTTGCTCTGGCATATTTAGATGATATTCTGATATTTTCAAATACGGTGGAAAATCATTTAAGACATATAGACACAGTCTTGAGTAGTCTACGTAAGCACAACCTTAAACTGAAGCCAGCTAAGTGTGAGTTCTTTAAGAAAGAGACCCAATACCTGGGGTTCAAGATGTGAAGAGGGAATACAACCAGACCTCAATAAAGTCAAGGCTATAAAGTCAGTTTCTACTCCAACCACTGTTAGGCAAGTAAGAGCTTTTATTGGGATGACCTCATACTATCGCCGCTTTATTAGGAATTTCTCTGATATAGCCGAACCGCTGGTCAATTTGACAAGGAAATATGCACGATTCCAATGGGACGATGCTTGCCAAACCGCTTTCGATACACTAAAAACGAAGCTCGTGGAGATGGTAACACTAGCCTATCCCAACCCAAATAAAGCGTATAGGTTATATACTGACGCATCCGATCAATCGATTGGCGCATGCCTATCCCAGGTGGTGTACGATAAGGAAAATAGGAAGGATGTAGAAAAACCAATTTATTTATTGTCCCATAAATTAAGTGACACACAAACGAGGTGGTCAACTATAGAGAAAGAGGCTTATGCCATACACTATGCTCTTCAAAAACTGAATCACTACCTGCATGGCGCAACATTCACAATATACACTGATCATAGGCCCCTGGAGCACTTACTTAACTCGCCCATACAAAATAAGAAGATACAGACTTGGGCTCTGAGCATGTCTGGCTACAATTGCAGTATATAGTATCTTAAGGGTAAGGATAATGTTTGCGCGGATCTCTTATCACGCGCTGTTGATGTGAACGAAGACCATATTGCTTCTCCAGTAGATATAGATGATAGAAATTACTTGGTTAGTGTTATAAACTCCAACCTAATGGAGCCGGAAGAATTAGCAGCCCATAAAAATGTCGGAAATTCATCAGAGGCACCCGAACGGCCCACATTGAAAGGAATAGACATAATCAGGGAGCAAGAATCAGACAAAAACATCTTAGACCTGAAGATTAGATTACGAAATGGTAGGGCTACCAAAGCAGAACAGAAGAGATATATAGTAATGGATGAGGTGGTGTACTATTTGTCTCAACCTGATGATGAACCCCTCATCAGGCTTTATGTACCATCTCACCTTAGAAAAATGGTGCTAGTTCAATACCATGATGACAGTGGCCATATGGGGGTGGATAAGACATTCCACTCAATAAAACAAAAGTATTTCTGGCTTTGTTTACTTAGAGAAATAAATGATTTCGTAGGTAAATGTATCCCGTGTCAGACAAGAAACCTAAAGAGGCAGCAACCCCACATACAGGAATGTGACTTCCCTCCTTTTCCTTTCGCAAAGGTTGCTTTAGATGTCTCAGGACCCTACCCAAAGACCCATTCAGGTAACCAATACATAGTTACATTCATAGATATGTACAGTGGTTGGCCGGAGGCATTTGCGGTTCCTAACAAGAAGGCAGAAACAGTGGTGCATCTCTTAGTTGACGAAATCTTCCCCAGATTTGGGACACCACTTCAGCTTTTAACTGATAATGGGCCAGAAAATGTCAACAGGGTAATGAAAAAGACATTAGAAGACCTAAATATACACCATGTGACAACTTCTTTTTATCACCCCCAGAGCAACGGTAAGATTGAGAGGTTTCACAGAACAATGCATGATGTTCTAGCAAAAAAAATCGGCAACAACGAACAGTCGTGGGATATTTACATTAACCAAATGTTGGCGGCTATCCGGTTTCATGTGAGCGAAACCACTAAGTTTTCACCGTATTACTTGCTCTACAACAGGGATGTTATTTTGCCCTTGGACAATATACTGAGGCCTCGTCGCATATATTATGGTGATGAGCATCACCAAATTGCACTACAGGAAATGCATCGTAGCTTCACTTTAGTTAGGAATAATATAAGAAAAGCGAGGAGAGCCGCGATAGATAAGTCGCGTGGTAAGACAAAAAATACAACTTTTGAGGTTGGTGATTTGGTGTACTATAAGAATCACCAAAAGAAAGGGAAGTTAGATGTGCGCTGGCGGCCATATTATGTGATCATTGAAAAGACTGGCCCGGTCTCTTATAGAATTAGAGATCAGTTAACCGGCTCAGTCATTAAGACGCATGCTGGGCATCTTCGGGCAGCGTCCATTGATGAATGGAAAATCCCTACTTCCGATAGGCCGTTACGAAAGATTGTATTGGCTGCTCCAGTAGAATCCAGTGATTCGGATGACGAATCCGGAGCGGAACAGACCGACTTTCCAGTGCACAAAAATCGACACCAACGTGTGGAATCAGACGATGAGTCTGATGTTCCATTAATGGAGCGTCGCATCATGACGCGACGTAAAATGGCGAATAAAAACGTGTCAACTATTGATAATGATGATAGAATCGGTGGTATAAATAATGTTTCATCCACGTTCGAGGATGATTGCTCAAAGTGTGAAACGACTGGATCTACTCATGTAGATCAGGGTTTTTCTAGGGAATCACCTAGCAGCGAAGATGTCCAAATGAGGCAAACGTCTGTTGGGGCAAAAAGCACGGATAGACCTGCAGATTCCACAGTTGATCGGAACAAAAAGAAAGAACAACTGAAAAGTCTTGTAGACTTATTGGCTGATATGCTATAGGATTGGGAAAGAAAGCAGTTGGAGGATTAACGATAGTTTAAGTGAAATAGTTAGGTCACCTTCCTTATAGAAAAACATGCGGAAGATACAAACTAATGAATTAAGAGTCACGGGTCCATTTTTTTTAGACTAAATTAAGATAGATGAAACCTCTAATCCTCCACAAGTAAATTGCATGCGGATTAACGTTGGAATCAGGGTAATTTTCTTCGTTTTCTATTGAACATTTCTCGGTCAGACTATGAATGATATGTACTGCAGATAATGGCAGTTTTTCTGTGTTCAAACATAGTATGTTTGAAATTAAATTAAATTAAATGAAGTTACATGTGTAACAATAAACTCGAGCGGAAACACGCATGGTGTTGGTCAAAGGTCATTTACTCGATGTCAGTTTAGAAACTGGGGCGCGGTTACCGCCTATGATCATATGGTCGTGCATCGAGGCGTCTACGCGTATGGACAGAGTCGAGAAAGGAAACGAACATTGAAAGTTACAGAAACTTAAAAAAAAAAAAAAAAAAAGAACATTATGAAAATTCCACAATGGACACGAACATTGTTGGGTTGCCGATGTAGGCTCCCCTATATATATATTTTTTTTGTTGTTTTGTTTGTTTCGGCGTGCACATGTTTTGTACAATTGTCGGGCTTGTGTGGCATGGGGTGTGTGTGAGGGTGTTGCGCTTAAAATGTTCTTAGGTGAACATTTTGGAAAATGGGAAGGCGAGGAGTGTAATATAGCAATCTGGCCCCACCCGAGGAAGGTTGATGCAAGCGATGGTGTTTCCCGTCGGTGAAGGGGTCGGCGAACGACAAGACAGGTGTTTGAGAAATACATCCTGTCGGGGCCTAGAGCGGATGTCGCAGGGTTATGAGTCAGGCTCGTTTGACCTTATTTCCGACAGCGGCGGAAATGACTACGGAGGCAAACAGAACAGGTGTCTCTTGGAATTACGTAGGCGTTGCGTGGGCGAGGCAAAACCGGAAGGAAAGTCCCGGTTCTAGAAGACTATAAAAAGACCTCGACACACGGATTCGCCAGCAGAGAACGGCCAGTGGAAGCAGAGAGACACCTCAGTCAAGACTACACTCCCGTCGACCCATTCTATGTGCGCTCTCACTCTTCCATTCTCTATTCCACACGGGTTCGTCGTCAAGAATAAAAATATAACCTTATATTTTTATATATGCGTGTTCTCGTTATTTTGTCGTCGTACGGCGATATATAACATTTGTAAACTTTGTCTCGACCAAGGACTTTTATAATCTCAACTGTTACTGCTATTCCTCACTCACGAATATTTTTCTCTACTTCACTTCTAATTTCTTTAGGCATTTAAAAACTATTTTGAACAACCACTTACACCTATCTTCCTCTGCACATAAAAAACAAACAAAAATTATTGCAAATAAACACTTTTCTTTCCGTTTCAATATCTCTCTGAGTCCTTCCTAAACAAGAAACAAGAAACCTCTACTCCTGTCCAGAAGAAGGGGGTGGAATGTGAGACCGTGTGACAGTAGGTACTATCTACTCCAATTAGAAAAAAAAAACCAAAAAACATGCGTTTACTAAGTTTTAACTTAGTAAAAGTCAAGAATCAAAAACAAATTTACGAAATCTAGCAAAGAACTTAGGTTAGTAACAAAAAGAAATAGAAAAATAAGAGGAAAAAAAAATAATAATAAAGTAAAATCAGATAAATCCACAGGAAAAATACAACCATTCAAGAAATAAACATACCATTTGCAGAGAAACCGACTTGAAAAAGTTAGAATTTCTTAAATTATCCTGGATTTTTTTTTAGATAGCTGCCAGCAAAGTTACAACAGAAAGTAGTGACGGTTGAACTAGTTAAATGCAATCATCAGTTCTATTCCAATCGTTTAATTTCTCACATTTCTCAACTGTGTAAGTCCCTTTTGATATTTTTTGTTTCCCTGGCACCTACAATTTTCAAAAATTTAAATGCATCATCAATCATTATTTTTTGTGTTTCTAAATCATGTCCCTTTATTGTCCTTTTCTTTAATAAATTCTAGTCATGCTCTTTCATTCCCTGTAGACTTACAGCTTTATCATGTTGAATCCACCAGTTCTCGCTTGATCACCAAAGTTAAGCAACATTGAGCCTGGTCAGTACTTAGATGGGTGACCGCTTGGGAATACTAGGTGCTGAAAGCATTTAGTGATGGATGTGTGCTGTGGTGCAGTGGATATCAGCTCGGAAAGAGAAATTGGTGAGACAAGTTCAAATTCCAGTTGAATACCCTGCATTCACTTAAGCACTGGTACCCTTGGGAAAGGTATTAATCTATCCCTTCCCTCCAGTTATAGGTTAAATAACAAGGTAAGACTTGGGGACCCTGTCCTTAAAAACAAATCCCAATGAATCTTGATACTCAAAAAGAAAAAAGTATTACTAGACACAAAAACTTATATAAAAACAATAAATCGTTGAAAGAAAAAGGTATTACCAGCAATAAATAAATAAAAAACAATTTAGTTGTCAATAAATGACCCACTGAGGTTGATATGCCATAAAACAAAACAACCAATCAACAATCATTCCCTGTAATCCTGTGTCCTAGTGGCATTATTGCTTTGCTTGGGGTGAAAGTATTAAAAGAAAGTGAAGCCACAATTTTGACTGGTGTGTGTCTGGTTTTGATTCTAATTGGACAGCATTGGGCAATTCAACTTTGGGTTGGAATTTGCCTGCTTACCTGAAGTAGCTGCAGGCTTACGTTGGCCAGCACTTAATCATTAACATTGGAGTAGCAATTTGGTTTATCCAGCCACTGCGATTTTATGTGCATACATTATAGTTGGACCAAAGGGGATTGCGATGTTGGTCAGGATGTCCTGGTCAAGGTAGCTTTAAATGTCTCTTGCTTTACAAATCAAGGAGTAGTAGTTGTACATAGACTTGATGAGATTAAGCTAAATGGTAGATGTCCAGATTTTGATTTCTGCATCCCTGTTGTTTGCCTTGAACTTTGCCTCACTTTGATATGGATGGAAGATTCCCAAATTGTGTTTTTGAATCATCCTGCAAAGTCTGTCAATTTCTCATGGTCTCATCTTTTGAGGTCCCTTGAACAAATGAGGTTTTGAAAATTCACCATTTGACTGTCGTGAGTAGCTGTCTCATAGGATTTAGCTGTTTTAGCTTTCTGCTGCGAGTCTTCAAACTTTTAGAATCTGTTAGAATATACCTTCATTAAGGAGTTGTTTGGTAATTTTGACAAATTTATCTCCTAGTCATGGGGAACATGGAAAGTTCTGGTTTGACTAAAATCATTTATGCTTTGTTCAGATCAGTAATGAATCTTGTTGCCTGGTTCAAATTTCTGATATCTCACATTGCATCACATAGTGATTGTTGCTGCATTATTAATTTATAATCTGTGAGGTTGTTATTTGTGCCTACAATTCTAGTAGTGACAGATTTTATGTAAGTTCTTGTAGGCCTGATTGAATGGCCACATTTGCCCAATGTTTTGTGATGTGATAGTTTTGAGATTACTGTCTGAGGTCAAGAATTTTTGTGTGAGCAAAGCCAGTATCATCCATTTTGATAGTTCTCCTGCTGCATGCTGGTACTAGTTGTTATAAGTGCATGTATAGCAGCACAAGAGAACAAAAGAAAGCAAATACCACCAATGAGGCAAAAATTAAAGAAGACAAGAATTAAAGAAGACAAGAATTGTTAATTTAAAATTCTTTGTAATGCCGATATTGAGGATGTGAGCAGAATGTTTTTGTGGGCAAGGGAAGCAAATTAGAAGAATAGTTAGGCCTGAAGTTGATGTTTGTGTCAGATTGACCAAGGTCGCTGGTGTGGATGTTGACATCTTATTTGTTGCTGTGACTGTTACAGTATCATCGGCATTCTTAAAAACATATGTGGTGGATTATGACTCATCAATTTTTTTTTGTTGATGGGGTGGGGGGGGGTTCTTTAGTGGCAATGTTCAGGATTGCTTCCTTTTTGTGGTTCTTATTTTTTTTTGGTGGATTTGTTTTGTGAGCCAGATAAAATGCTCAGAGCGCCTGTGCAGTGAGTGACTTTTTTCATTTTTGCTTTCTTTGCATTCACATCCAACCAACATGTAGAAAGAATCAAAAGAAATCTAATTTGAAACAGAGTATAACATCAGATTTTCCTCAGATTGCACATCTTTCTTTTAAATATACAAAATGTGAAACAAGGCTTAATACTTATTTTTTACTATTATAAACAAGTGTCATTTCCATATATAGTTTTTTATTAATTTATAAATAGTGTAAATTCTTTTGCATGATCATCTATGCCAAAGAATTTGGGCTCCAGATAGGATTGGGAGCTGGAATGATAAAACTGTAAATCAAATTTCCATGGCATGAAAAATTAAAAGACTCTCTCTAGAATCAACCTCAGACAGTGAAACAAAGCCTAATGAAAAGTTTTTATATTTTTTTTGTACTTGAATCAATAGAAGAAACTTTCATGACTAAAATATCACTATTTCTAATAGAAAAAAAAATATTTTCAATATAACCCCTACATCTGTTAAAATGGAAAACTTTTGATAAATTAAAAATCAAGGACTGCCATCACTTTAAATTCATACAATAGAATAATCAGTAGCCATACTCCCAGAAGGTAATTAAAACAAATACGAGGAAACACATTCACATCAAAAGAATAATGATAAAACTGGACAAAATATTAACATTAATACATATATAATTACATTTAATACCTCTGAATAGTCACCTGAAATAAAAATTGCACACTCTATTGTTAAGATAGAGTGTGCAATTTTTGAAGTTTTTTGAAGGAGGTGCAGATGATTCAACTGACAAAGATTTTGCTGCCATGATAAACAAATGCTTCAAAGTTCCAGTGTGTGAAAGATATGAAGAGAATGGAATGGAACATTCCAGATTAACTTGTCAAAAGATCTCAAAATGTAAGCAAGAACATAGTACCAAATCAAAGTAGTATGAGATCTGGGAAAAAGAAATAAGAATTAAATATACCAAAAACATCACTTTTCCAGAAGCAATATTGAAAAGTGCCTCCTCTAAATTTTCATTTTTCCAAAATTATTAAAATAAGTATCCAAAAATATCACACAAATGTCAAAAATGTGGCATAAACTGTGAATCAAAATCTGATGACAATTCCTCTCATAAATGAACTTAAGAACAAACTTAAAGAACTAAAATCTACAAGAACAACAACCAGAATCCAACATCATACCAACAAAAATTAATCTAATACCTTTTAAAGAACTAAACCAAACTAACTTTTTAAAAAATCATTAATACCAAATGAAACAGAAAACCATACAAAATTGATTTGAGCCACTGGAACTGAAGAAAATTGAAAAGCACCCAAAATTTTAAATCTCAAAGCAAAGACACCAAAAACGAAAAACAGAAAAATCTAAAGACAAACAAAACAAAACTTAAACAGCAATGAAGGAAACTCAAAAATAAAGGCAAACTTACAAGTAAATCAAATAGTATGGATCACATGGATATTAATATTTATAAAACCAAATCTTGGATAAAAAACAGAGGATGATCATCCATCTACAAAGCAAAAAAAACAAAACAGAATAAACATGGCATATATAACAACCATTTAATAAAAGATACTATTCCACCTTCACTTCAACACAAATCTACAAGCCATAAGCATTTAAAACCACTCTTCATCAGTCATTAACCATATGTTAGAGGGATATATCCCTCCAGGATGCAAATTGGAATAAGCAGAAATTAACAAAATAAGTGACCAATTATCCACACTTTTCTTATTAGTTGGATACCTTAATTGCTGCAGCAAACTTTAAGGTTGTATAAAATCTAACCTAATTGGCCATATCATTGAAAACCTAATACAAACTTATGATTTATGTTTATTAATAACAAATCCTACACTTACTTTCATCTAGCTTCTGGTTCTATGTCAGCCATTTGCCCTGACTCAATGTCATGAAGAAGGTGTGGCATATGATGAGAAAAATATATGGAAAAAATATGAATAAGTACCTGAATAAACAAAATGGAGAAAAGAGCACAGAATATGTAAAATAAATTAAAAAATCATCATCAACTTGCATCAGTAATAAATCATTAATAGTTCATGTAATGTCAGTCATTATATCAGATAAATTAAAACCAGACATGTCCAACTGCTAAACATGCTGCTTCTTAATAGTATGTTAAATCAAAGTGATGAGTTCCAGCTATAGGCTATTTTATTAATGGACACATGACCTAGTGGTTAGAACATTCTCTTTCTGACTATGAAGCTGGGTCAAATCTAACTATGGTCAATTTGTAAGGAAGGTAACATTGATGTTATCAGTCTGGAGGAGGTGATTCCAACATGCATCACTTTTGGAAAGTGTCTGAAAACCATACCACAGGTTGACTCAAGCCTTGTGAATGAAATTGGGTAGATGGATCCCTTTGAGGAGCTGTTGATGGTTGTGCTTGCTCAAAATCACAAGTCATCGTGAGCGAGGGTTTGAGCATCCTGTTCTTGTTCAGACTGTTGTTCACACTAGATAACATGCTCTCTCCCAGAAACTGTAACTAAGATTCACTTAGCATAATTACAGTATAAACCACAGGTGGGTTCTGTGGGTGTTGAACAAACACAAATGTGTCTGAACAAGGGTCTGTAACATGGATTAGCTAGATGCCTTGTAAGACGGGTATGCTCATATACAAGTGGCCAGCCATTTCACTTCAGTTTATTAGTAAAATAACGCTTAATACTAAAATGCACTGAATTGAAACATATACTTTAATTCAAATAAAATGTTCACATGTATCATGTGAACTTACAGTGAAATCTAAAGTGTTTTACAAAAAATGTTACATGACAGAGGAAAAAATCAGGAGAATACAAAATAATATCAGGTATATACTCTAAAAACAATTTTGCTGTGTGTGCCTGTAATTTATAAAATGCTCTATATACAAATTATAATTTGCAAAAGATATAAAATGAGAATGTAGGAATATTTGTATTTGTTTACATTAAATTGTTTCTTTATTGAAATCTTGAGGAATGCTTGTGAAAATCTTTAAATAATTAGCAGCAAGAATATTAATATAAATTTTTTAAAAAAGTTAAAATTATTTCTCTTGTCTAAAGGAAATTTAAATTTTTAGTCATTTCTTTGGCATCAAAAAAGAACAATCTGTTTTTCATCTGATTCTCTGGCATCTCCCGCCATTTTTCACAAAACTTTTAACAGTCTCTTGAGAATCAAGCAGATCAGTATAACTGATCTTGAGATAATTGTAGTAAATGGGGACATTAGGGAATTTGAGGAATAAAACTACTTCAGCATTTGTCTAATTTTTCATTTCCCTTTACCCACTTCCCGCCCGACATTGTTGCTTTTTCTTTTCCAATAATGTCCTTGCCAGGTTTTAAGAAATTTCATAAGTAAGTTTTTGACAATACTTTTTTTTTGAAGGAGGTGCAGTTTCTAAACTAAGTTTTTAAAATTGTTAAATCACAAGTTTACTCAATTTTTATTTCAGGATGCTGTATCATGTTTCTTCAATGATTTTTCTTGACTTGGTTCATCTATTATATAAAGCTCATAGTTTGTACACACATTTGCTTAAAACCCTGAAAATTAAATAAATATTATAAAACTGGCTGCTTATCCTGCTCAAATCTCATATAAATGTATGACATCAAATAAATACAGTTTTATCATTCATACCTACAAACATGGCACTTATTTCTTGTTCAACTTAACAGGGATAATCAATTTGTACATTGAGCTTTAAGAATAAATTTACAGTTTTTATGTTTATTGAATGACAATTCCTACACTTCCTGTCTAGTCTTTTGTAATCTTTTTAAGTAAACAATTGTGTTGATGCATAATTGCTTAGTTATTCAACTAAAATTATTTTCTGTCTTAAATTAACTCTGACTTAGCATTTAGATTACAACTTGAGAGTAAATAAAAAAGTTTAAATTAAAAATTTTAATTGTATATTTTGAAAATCTAGCAAAATAAAATTGAATTCAAGAAATATTTATTTTTTAAATTTTGTTTATGAAGAATAATAAAATTAGTTACCCAACTTGCTTTAATCATCTATTTGTGTTTTATCATCATTGCTTTTTTATTTAAATAAACTCAAACATTTTCTCATTTCAAAAAAATGAGACACATTGCATGCAATGCAAAAAACAACTTGAATTTTCTATTCTTTCTATGATAGAACTTTTGTATAACCTTAAGCATATACTTCTTATACCTACCTTTTAATCTCTCTTTGGGACTTGAACTCACAACCATTTGATTACCATGCTACCACACTGCTGGCATACCATCTGTGAAATAAATGAGAGACAAAATATTTAAACCTATCAAATTACATCAACTTCACTAATACCAGTTTACAGCATAAGCAACTCTATCAAAGAAACAATTGCACATCAGAGCAAAGGAAAGTCACTTGGCCTGTGCAATGATGGTGATCATTGCTAGTTTACAATATAATTAAGTAAGAATTGATTGAAAAGTTTATGACAAAAATTCATATTTTAACCTGTAATATAATTGAAGTAACATTTTTTTTATATTTTTTGTTTTAATAAACACTCAACACATTATACTCTGATGGTTTGAGGTTAAACTGATTGGTACTTCAACAGCATGGATTATAAACAACAAGTTCATTATATTGGGAAAATCTATGTAATTATTGTTAAAGCTATATTTATTTATGCCTTTTGATAATTATGGTGAATTCATTTAATTTATATATTAGTCTTCTGTTTCTTAAAAATATATTTAGCATCTAACTTTTTTTCTATTTAATTAGACTTCATTTTAAGAATTTCTATTAAGTTCTAGAAATGTGTTTTAAAAGACTAACTGAAAATTTAAACATATATAAGCTGTAGATAAATAATATATGCACAGTACTTAAATATTTATTCTTTAACTTTCAAAACAAAGTGGCACGATTATTATTGTCTAGTTAATTTTTCTCTCAGATTGATTTTACTTTTATCCTACTATTTTCTGACATTGAATGAAAAATTTAGTAAGATTTCATCCCTCAACAAGTTGCATGTCAATTCAACCATTTTATTAAAATGCTAGTTCATGATTGATGGTTGCTAAAATGGGAGTTGGAAGAAATCAAATCTTTTTTATATATCTATTCTGATAACCAAAATTGCAAGCTTAATTTGGTTATAAGGAAAAGTTAAAGTTTATCATACAGATTTTAAAAATTGTTATGCTTTCAATATAAAAGGAAAATTTTTGTATTGAAATTTATTGATATCTTTTTGCTTTATAAGTTTCAGAAAACAGAACTTGTTAGTGCAATGGGTTGGTAGTTTGTTTAGTTGAAATAGTCTTTGCTGGGCTAAAGAATTGGAATAATGACAGACTCAAGTCACAATTTTTAAAATTTGATTGAACGCCATATATCATTGAAGATCTGGAGAATTATTAAAAGAGACTTTTCTTGCAGCTGTTTTAAAAACTGGTAATGCATTTCATCTGAACTGGTTGCAGAGTTTTTACTTTTGTTTTCTTTAAATTCTGTCATAGTCAAGAGAATATTGTATTCTTTTTATTGTTTGAAGTGAATATACATTTTTCCTGTTCCATAATGTTTTCATATTTTTGAAATTTGGAAATGTACTGATTTGTTGAAGAGTTTTTTTTTAATTCTATTACTATAAGGTTAACCATTTCTTGTTTTCCAGTGCATTTATCTCCATTTGTTTTGGTTAAGTAGACTGCTTTTTTTATGTTTTTTCATTCATTTTCCTTATTGTTTCCCATGTTTTATTTATTGGGGCTTTGTTGTTTAGTCTAGAAATGATGTTTCGCCAAGATTCTTTTTTGGATATTTTAATTATACAACATATTTTTGCTCATGCTTGCTAGTAGTTTTGTAGGTTGATTGTAGTTGGGCTGTATAAAAATATCTTTAGTACTTTTTTCCTGGTTTTATCTGCTTCTCTGCATTCTGCTGTAAACCAGGGTTTTGATTTGGTATATGGTTTAAAGTAAGATTTGAGTATTGTTTGCTTTGTTATTTCTTTTAGTATATTTGTAAAGGAAATTATTGGTTCTGGATCATTGAGAATTTCCATGTTGATTTGGGAAGAAAAGAGTTCATTGAATTTTAACCAGTTAGTTTTTTGTAGTTGCCATTTTGGATTTCTTATGTGTGTTGTGGTGAAATGGATATCAGCTTTGAATGAGAAAATGGAGAGCCCAATTTGAATTCCAGTCGAATTTGTTTCATTCACTAATTCACAAATACCCTTGGGAAAAGTATTGATCTATCTCTTCTTTCTCCAGCTATGGGTTGAATAGCAGAACAAAGAAGAGACATGATCACTCAAGTGTGTATCACGTACAGCAATTAATTGTGGATAATTTTGGTTCAGTGGTTTGGGCTGTTTCCATGTTTACAATTAATGTTTTTAAAATTTTGTATTAAAATCTTAGTTCTTCTCTTTCATTAACTTGTTTGATATGAGATTTTCATAGGTATAGCTTGATGTTGCTTGGGTAATTTTTGCATATGATAGTGTATTGGTGTTTGCTTTGATGCTTCTGAGTAGGGAACTTTTTTGGTGTGTTCAATTTTTACTATATCATTTTCTTTTTTTCCAGTTTTTACAATTCCTGGAAGTTACTCTATGATATTTTTTACAATTAGGGCATTTGGTTTTATTTGGGCATGTGATCTCTGAGTGGTTAGGATCATTCTCCCTACATTTTTCACATACCAACTTCTTTCATTTATTCTTACCATGTCCATATCTTTGGCAGTTGAAGAATCTTAATGGGCTTGGAATATATGTTTCTACTTTGGAAACTGTATAGCTAATTTTTATTTCCTGTTGTAGTTCTGGTGTATCAAAAGTAATGGTATAAGTGTTGGTATCTATAATTGTAAAATTGGCACATCTTTTCAGGCTAACCATGAGTCAAGCCATTTTTTGGTAACTTCATAAGAATGAAAGTGCTGCTCAGCCAGGCCATGTGTCATCAATTAGAACAAGTGATAATTGGACATGACAATATCTAGTGAATACAGTGGGTGAGGTAAGACTTCCCATTTAAGCATTTCTAAATAGGTTTTTACTTATTTTGTAACAAGTGGCCCCATGTTGTCATGTTACAAAATCACTTTTGTCATACCTCTGCTCATATAGTGGCCATTTTTTCTTCAATGCTTGGCCCAAAAGCATCAATTGTAATTTATAGCAACCTCCTGTGATGGTTTCAGTCAGTTTGAGCAATTCATAATAAACTACACTCAGCTGATCCCACCAAATGCAAAGAAGAAGCTTTGAACTATTGATATTTGGCTTTGCTGCCAATGTTGATGCATGGTCATGGTTCAAATAGATCTTTTTGTTGTATTTTGTCAAATGCTTTTGTGTAGTCTATAAAACATAAGATCACAAATATTACATTTCTTGTTTCAGTGTCTTTGACAAAACTGCACTGTTCTTGTTCCATTTCTAATCTAATTCTGATTCATGCTTTATTTATTGCATCATTTATTTATTTATATAGTTCATTAAACTTATTCTCCAGTAGAATTTACATTCATTTGCACCTGATTTGTTAGGTAATGTTACAAACATGGATATTGGGATATGCTCCAGTATGATGCCACAGTTGTAAATTTGTTTATTATGCCTGTGTTCTTGTTTGTAACAAAATCATGTAAGACTAAATATTTCTGTTACAATATTCCATTGAGTCCTGCTGCTTTGTTTCTCTTCATTTTCTCCAAGGCTGGTCTTAATTCAGATTTGAATGTTCCAACCCTTCTATATTTTCAAGCATTGGTGGTTTCACTCTGACAGTGTGAAAAAGTTCTAACATTTTCACTTCACCTTTGGTGTATTTTTTCTTTTGTTCTGTTAGTTTTTATTCTGCTGAACATTCTGTTGCATATTTGTGTCATATTTTCTATTATTGAGCACTTTCCATTGAGCCATTCCTCTTTAACTTATCTACATTTGTTTTTGTAATGATAAGAAAAAATCTTACCACTTTTTAAATTTTTACTGAAAAAGGATTAATCCTGACTACTTACTATAGAACAGCAAACCTGATTAAATAATATAATCTTATTTAATAGTTTTATTTTTATTTTAACTTACTGTTGAAAAAATACAAATTAAAAATTACTTTTTTTGGTTTGGTTTAACTGTTTCCCTCTGTACTGGAGATTATTTGCCAAAATAATATTAAAAGAAAATATTATTGGGTTGTTCAGAAAGATCATACAAAAATTATGCCATTAGATATTTATTCAACTAAATATGAACCATTTTGTTGCACAACCTTTCTCTATTTTTCCTTCAATTTAAAGATTCTGTCTTTCCAGAATTTTGGTGGTTTCTTGGCAAAGAACTCATTAAGGTGTTTTTTGTTTCTCTGTTTGTGTGTGTGTGTGTGTGAAAATCTGAAGGAGCAATGTGTGGTGAATGTGGTAGATGGAGTAACATATCCAAGCTAAGCTGCAACAATTTTTGCTGTGTTGCAAAGAATATGAGGGCTGGCATTATCCTGATAAAAACTACACCATTCCTGTTCACCAATTCTGGGCATTTTTCTTGAATTGCTGCCTTTAATCCATCCAGTTATAAGCAATAATTTTCAGAATCAATTGTCTAGTTACTTGGTAGAAGCATATAGTTCAGGATTCCTTTCAAATCCCACTAGATGCACAACATGACTTTCTTAGGATAAACACCCACTTTTGGGGTGGCTAAAGTTGGCTCATGTAACTTTATCCCAGGATCTTTTTCACTAAGCATTGTTGTAAATGATCCATTTCTTATCACCTGTTAGAATTTGCTTAAAAAATGGTGCATTTTTATTGCATTTATACAGCAAATCATAGATAAAAATTCAATCCAAAATATTCTTTTCATTCAGATCATATGCTACCCAAACATTTTAGCATTTGAGTACCCAAGCTTCACTATGTGCTCATTGATGGTGAATTTTGATAAATTTAGTGGTTAGTGTTTGCCAATTCACGCATTTTGTAATGTGGGTTATTCTCAATCAATGTCTTGATTTGGTCATTATCTGTAATGGGAGGCTGTTTGCTTAAACATTCTTTATAAATAAGGCAATAATCACCAACTAAATTTAGCGAACCACTTCCATACATTTCTGTCAGCTAAAGGATCTTCACTGTACACAGCACATATCTTTTTTGTTGCTTGTGAGGCATTTATGCCTTTACAATAATAAAAAATTAAGTGTATAAAATGCACCTTATAATCTTTCGTTTTCATAGGGATGCAAAATTAAGACAAATTAAGTAATTTTAAACTTTCTTTCTCAAGAGATAATTTGAAGTGTGTCTAATCAGAAATTGAGCATATTATCTATCAATAAATTTGACATGTTCTAACATATTGGAACATGAACAACTAAAATCTGATATTAACTTTCCAGATAACTCAATATATAGCTTTTGCTAAGTATACATGTATTGAGACCAAGAAATTTTTATTTTAATTTTTAACAAATCAGGCATAGCTGACCACATATGGAGGGAAAAAGGGGATCACCATCCCCTATGGGATGAAGTTGAAATAATAGAGAATGCCACTGGAAACTATGTAAACTTAAGGATTCAGTTCATATGCTAGGCTACAAAAATCCTCTAAGCTGACCAAGCATAGAAATGAATATAATATGGGAACCAGTAATATAGAGTGCTAGAGAAAATCATAAGCATCAAAAAGATTCCAATATGAGCTCTGGTAAAAAATGCTAGAGAAAATCATTAGCATCAAAAATTGCAATATGAACTCTGGTAACAAATGGTTACTGAAACATTAGGTTTATAAGTCCCAGAAATTCATTTGCTGTTGTTCTCAAGGACAAATGCCCCAGTAGATATAGACATTAGTTAGTTCCAGTTACTTGATCCCAAGAGTTATGAGCTCAATACCAGGTTAAAACAATAACTTAGAGAGAGACAACTCATGACTAACAGAAGTGGCTTTGCACAAGGAATAAGAATGATATACCCCAATGCACATAATAAAGGATTCTGTTCAAAATTCCTAGCACCTGAAGAAGCCAGAGTATACAACGGCCAAAACATTGTAAACATGGCAACAAAGCTGAGGACATAGTCCAAATAATGTAAATAGTCTATTTTTTATACATTTACATCAATGTCTACAGATAACCAGAAAAATAAATTTAAGTTTAAAATAGTATCCTTGGCATCATGCAAATTTGTTTTATAGATCTTGATAGTTTTTATCATTTGAAATTCACCTTTTAGCTTTTTTATTATTTTATTTTTGTTAAGAAGATTGAAATTAAAGTTACAATATTTCATGCCATATCGTATATTCCTGTATAATATATACCATTATTTTTAAGCTAATTAACATTAAATGGCAAACATTATGAATTGATGTTTCATTGAAAATCAGAGAATATCATCATGATTATTTGAACTTTTCCCAATGATATACATATCATTTATTCAGGGTTCCAGTTCAAATGACTATTGGACAACATTAGGATTCACAAGCTTATTATTTATTAAAATTAATGAGTTTATATAATTTTCTGGAGTATTTGGCAATTCTAGAATACAGGAGATTACATCATTTTCTGGAGTATTTGCCTGCAAATAAAACCGGAAGAACAAATCAAGGCAGTGCTGTGTCTGCAAGCAGATATTTTAAAGAGAAAAGCAGTAAAAAATGGTGACAGATTAATGCAAAGAATGCACAATTTCATTGTACCTAGAATACTTTAAAGAGTATCATTGTTTTTTGGTTTTTTAACCATTTCACTACATGCAAAGCCACTAAGAGGCAGGTTACTGAGTCTTAAAGAATATGAGAAAAACTACTATAAAGAAGAGAGAACAATAAAAGTACAAGAATTAAGAAGACAGAAGATAACCATTGACAGTGCATTTTGATTTTTTAAGGTCAAAGTTGACTGGAAAGTAAGAAATCAGAAGAAAGTTCCTTGAGAATTAAGATAAAATTAACTGTTAGCTAGATGTAACCATAAGTTCTATGCTATTTCAACTGTAAATTGATGAGACCTTACTGCTAATCTAGTGTTGTACTTAAATTCATAAATTCTATGTACCATAGAAGAAAGTCCATAAAAACAATTACCATGAAACTACCTATAGAAAATGCAAGGAAAGCTACTTTATGGTGTTGCAAAAGTGACTAAAGCTGAGATGCCAGATCATGAGCAGTAACATTGTAAATTCTTCTTTGGATTTTATTAAGAATCTCTAAATATATAGCAGGAGCACTGGGCAAACTGTATCAGCAACATGCAAAGTAAGGATGAATGATAGATTTACAAATATATAATTTAAAAAATAAATTTGAAAACCAAACATTTATTTCTTTTTTACTTTAATTTTATAATCTAAAAGATTGAAAATATCATTTTTATAGTTTTTGTACAGAAAGCAAGAATAAGCATAAAAATTACCCTTTAAAAAAATGAATTTTCAATTTTTACCAGCTGCATATCTATGCAACCTTTCCAATCATTTAAGATTTAATAAAAGAAAATGACAAATACTTCAAACAAGAAACAAAGCAAACCTATTCAGCATTATTGAAATCTTGTTCCTGCTGTCAAAAACTACTGTTACCATACTAATTTGATGCATGTTTGCTTGGAAAGTTTGTGCAAATATATAGCATGCATGTATCAAATATGAAAGTGAATATTTTTTTAAATGTATTTAAAAGAGAATCAACCGATGTTTATTTTTGCAATGACTGAACCATTGCTAAGACAAATATCATAATTGAAATATTTATTTTAAACTGAAAGAAAGGTACTTTGATATAAAGTAACACTATTGGAATTCCCATTAAATGTAAAAATCACAAAAAATCACAAAGATGCATCAATTGAAGGTCTGATAATTATTTGTTGAAAGTATAATTACTTCTTTGCTGACTGATGATGATAATGTTTAATTATAAAAAGATACTTTCAAATTTATGTTAAAACTTTAAACTATTGATATTTAATGCTTATCAACAGAAGTATATAGTCAATCTAGAAATCTGCTCAAGATAAACGAGTAGAAAAATAGTTTAACATTCTATGAAGATTAGACTTAATAATTTTTCCTTTTTTTCTGGTTTTTGCAGAAAGAAATGTTAAATGTGAATTACAAAAAGCAAAATTAACCAGTAAATTGTAATGAAGTATTCAAAAGAGATTTCAAGCTTTTAATGAAGATTATTATCTTCTTTAATATTATTTTGATAATTCATATCTTCATATGGCATATAACCTTAAAAACTTGTTTATGGTCAGAGGACAAGGTCACATTCATATTTGCCATATGTACAAATATGTCTCATTACTCTTTTCCTCTCATTTAGACAGTGACCACATCTTTGGGATTACTTATTGTAAATAAAAGAGAGAGAAGATGTAATAATAGACATTATGTTTCTAATACAAACCTGATAAAAAGCCAAAGACTCTATATAAATAAATTAGGGCTGTAGGGTATAGGGTGTAGGAAAATCTTTTCTTTCTGAAGTTAAATACATTGACATAAAATAAAATTGAAACACCTTCAATGTTGTTATCAATTTTTACCTAGCTAGGGAACGGCATATATTCTGATAACATTTTGAAAACATTCAACTATCTTGTGACATCATAACACTCACACCAATGCAACACCAGTAAACATGCCGTAACTCTCTTCTTTTATTTTTTTTCAATTGGAGTAGATAGACTAAACTATCACCCAGTTCACACTCCACCCACATCTAATAAACAGGTGAAGAGGCTCATCCCTTGTTTCCTGTTTAGGATGCGGTTTCCAGTTTTCTCTTTTCCAATCTTTTCACTCTCTTCTTTTATTTTTTTTCAATTGGAGTAGATAGACTAACCTATCGCCCAGTTCACACTCCACCCACATCTATTGAACAGGTGAAGAGGATCATCCCTTGTTTCCTGTTTAGGATGCGGTTTCCGGCTTTCTCTTTATCTGTATACATGACCCTTATGTAGCCCCCTGCGCATCAGTGGCATATTGCCTTGCTTGGGGTGATATGATTAAAAAAAAAAAAAAAATTAAATTCAATATGATGAAAGAATTTTGTGCAAATATGTGCCATACCATGAATACACATAAAAATTTGAGCTATTTAGAAAGAGTCAGATTATAGCTCTTCTGATCATGAGTTAATGATGCTTCAAAGTCAAAAACAGTGATGAAATGAACATATTGTACAGATTAATGCATTGTATGGGCATCAGTAGCAGACTGCACAATGTCTGCAACACAATGTCTGCAACATAGATAAGAGTAAAGAGAACACCCCAGGAGTGTTGATAGAAACCAGTGAAAATTGTTTACTTGCAACAGGATTACAAGCATTAAACTTCAAATTATACCATAACACTGTCATGAACATCTCCATTTGTGACATGAGACAGTCATCTAAGAAATTGAACAGTGCGCTGTTGTGTTCAGCAACTAAAGCAGGTTCTCCTTTCATACAAGTGAGTGTCATGTGACATCTTCCAAGTTTATTGGCCTAAGAGATTTGACATTCAATACCTGGTCTTTTGGCATGATGACATGTCAAATTTTCACTTGCCTCTGGTCTTCTTGGCAGGAATATTGAACAATACCATCAAAAACATTGTTCATTCCAGCA
Organism: Ascarosepion bandense; assembly: GCA_037127315.1. NCBI lineage: Eukaryota > Metazoa > Mollusca > Cephalopoda > Sepiida > Sepiidae > Ascarosepion > Ascarosepion bandense. Next base: position 834,693 of record JBBBDQ010029493.1, read on the forward strand.
TCAGAAAGACAATGTACTGTTCCAATCCATAATGTCTGTGCTACTGGACATTCTCTGTTAGATGCTTGACAACTTTCTTAACTAGTACAATTGCCTAATCTGTCTTCCATGATAGAATAATGTCTGATTCATTCTGTTAGCTAATCTACAACTCTTGTTGTATTTTGTCAATGCATAAAAAAGATGTAGAATGATGTATCACAATAGTATTCTCTATCTGTACAATTGTATGCATATTAGAGTACAAGCCTATGTTAATAGCAAAGGAAGATATGCAGTGCGTAAATATTGGATCTAAGTAATGTGGATAAAAGTGTTATGTTGGAATCAGTGCTTTAAATGATCTGTATACATGATCCGTTACCATAATTTAGTTATATTGCCATTACCTTTAATCTTCAGTAAATTGATTCATATATTCAAGATACAGTCATTTTATTTTTCATCAATGTAGTTTAAGTATTGAATTAAAAATTAACTTTTAAACTTTGTAAATTGGAGCCAGAAATTTCATCACTGTTCTCCTCAAGGACACATGACCTAGTGGATATAAGCATTGGTTAGTTCCAGTAACTTGATCCAACAAGTTGTGAGTTCAATACCAGGCTGCAGCAGTGGTGAACAGTAGTGAACAAATAACTTAGAGAGTCGGGTTAAAGGGAGATAATTTATGACTACCACAAGGAATGAGAATGATATACACCAGTGATCATAGTAAAGAGCTCTGTTTCAAAATTCCAAGTGTACAACTGCCAAAACATTGCAAAAATGGCAACAAAGATGAGGACAATAGTCCAGATAATGTAAATAGTGTAAATATTACCTCATCTCAGAAATATAGACAAAGACTTTGTCATTGTGTTTTCTAATTATTTTTTCAAGGTTATCTGTGCAGTAATAGCTTAACTTAAGAGTATTATTATTGAATATTTACAAAGAGGATTAATTTTGGGAAAGTGTTTATAGATAATACCAAATAAAATAAAACTAATGCCATCAAATGCAATTGTAGCAATTCTAAAGATTGTCCACTACATAATAATTGTTTAGGTAGTTTAGTAGTTTATTTTGCACTATCTCTAAACTTGAAAATCTTGATATTAAAAAGTTTTTACTGGGTCTACTAAAAACCCGTTCAAAACATGATGTTACCAGCACATCCTGTCTTTTAATAATAGTTCTTATAAATACAGGACGTCATTATCCAAGTAATGTTGGTGTTTAAAAGAAAAATACAAAACACGTAAAAAAATCATCAAATTTAAGGACAAGGTTAACCTGCTAAACCAGAGAAATGAACCTACTGTTAATATTTTTTCCTAATAAATATATATATAATATTTTTTGTAAAATAAATTTAAATTTTTATTGTAAAGTGAAACGAACAGTTGATTTGTAATACCAATTTTTTTAATCAAATATTAAAATTAATGCCACAATAAATTGTTTTTAGAGTCTGTTCTTATGTTCCTAAAATTAGAAATTACTTGTATTTTGATTGGTCACCACAGACTATATAACAATGTCACCCTGACTGAGAGGGGTTTGGCTAGTTTTGAACCTTTTAAAACTCTTTAACTTGAAATCAGCACCATCACTTGATAAGCCACAAGTAGTATTGAAACAAAATAGCTACTTTTGTAGTGATATTATATATTTATATAAATTTTATCTATCTATCTATCTATCTATCTATCTATATATATATATATATATATATATATATATTGCATAAAACTGTAACATCATTAAATAAATGTGGTTTTATGATAGGATTTATCCACAAACCCACTCAAATATGGTACAAGGCTGAGTTATGGGAGTCTCATGTGTACATGAAATTCAAAACAAAAATTGCTCAGCCTTCAATGTCTTATTGAGATGCCTCAGGCATCAAGGATTAAGCCTAGCTCTCTCTCTCTCTGTCTTTCTGTCTCTCTCTCTCTCTCTCTCTCTCTCTCTCTCTCTCTCTGTCTCTCTGTTAGATGGTCTCCTGAAGCTGAGTATAGTAATTATAAATGATGATAAAGAAAATACACATTTTGTCAGGGGATTTATCCATGAACCCATTTGAAAGGAAATATGACACAAGACTAATATGGAACAATTGACAAATATTGCTCCCGCATTTCTTCTTCAGATATATCAAAGGCTTAAGACCATATCACAATGAAACACCAGTTCTTGTACAAACATCAAAGTTTGATAACTTAAATATGGTCATTACCTAGATGGGTAACCACTTTCAATACCAGGGAATGTAAACATGGATGTATCAGTGGTGTAATGGTCTATGTTTTGGAACTGAAAATCTAAGAGTAGAGTTCAGTTTCAGTCAAGTTATTCAACGTATTCATATTCTCTTTGAGCACCATTGTTGAATTATTTGTTGATTGTTGGCGAGCCCTTAGCTGTCAGTGATGTTGTGAACAAATTTTCTGGGCTCTACACCCTTGTCAGGCTGATGACTGAAGTTCTCGAGTGATAGTTCACCATATTTATAGCAAAATTGGTGTTAAAAAATAAATATTAAAAATTGGTGTTAAAAAATTGTCACATTTAAAATTTAGAATTGTTGCCTCCACCCATGACATTGTCAAACTATGCTTCTTGGAGGCAATCAAATAAGAAATCGAAAACCAACCATCAACTCCAAAGAAGAATCTAACAAATTAACTCATCTGCTATTTACTTAACCCATCTTTCAACCGGTCTCCTCACCAACAATTCTATTTTATAATTTCATAATTATACAACTTCAATTTAATTTCTGCACCCCTCATTTTACCACAATGACTATAGCATAAGAATATATATTATATAAATACACACACACCCAATTTCCCCTGCCACACCAACCCCATAAATAATGTACAATACTCTCCAGTCAACCCACCACAAAAACAAAATATAATTTTTTAATCCTCTCCCCTACATCGGGGCGGGGGGTGGGGGAGAAAAATATTTATATATATATATTTGTATATATAACTATTATAATATATATATAATATATGAATAAATATAGAAAATTCCCCCTTCCCCCTCTTGACAATTTTCTAACAACAATTTTGAACATTTATTTTTTAACACCAATTTTGCTATAAATATGGTGAACTATCACTCGAGAACTTCATCAACCTGATGAGGTTGTAGAGTGCCAAAAATTTGTTCACAACTTCACTGACAGCTAAAGGCTCAACAACAATTGACAAATAACCAAACCAGTCAAGTTAGTTTTATATTCAGTTAAGTGCAAATCCTTTTGGGAAAGGCATGAATTCACTTCTACTCCCACCAACTATGGGTTAATTAGAATATATCAGTAAACCATTATCTCTAAAAATTGTAACAATCTAAAAATATTTAATAGCTTTAAATAACTTGCCAAAAGTTGATAAACCATAAAAAATGCAAATCAATCAATTAAGGCACATCAAATGTTAGGGTTTTAACCTAATCCTCCTCCTCCTCCTCCTCCTTCTTGAAGGAGACAAAGTCTAGGGGAATGTAATTGTATGTAATAATTATAAATACATATAAAAATGTACATTCATCTATTCAAACAGAACATGTTACAAAGCCAAATTTACAAAGGAAAACCTATAAGTATATAGAAAGTATTTTGAACTTTGTTTTCCTTGCATTTTCCTTTGGTCATTAAATATATTTCTAATTCTTGCCACAGGTCACAAAGACTTTAAATAAACAATGAAAAATGGTAAATATAACACTTTAATTTGAAAAGTGTGTAAGAATCTGTTTAACTTTCTATCCTGTTCCAGCAAATAAAGGAAAGAGCAAAAAGAAAAAGAAGAAAAAAAAACAGGCAAAAGTCAAATTCCACATGTTCCAATCAAAGTTCCCTTCAGGCTATTCTAAGCAGCAACTGCATGAACAATTACTCAGCTGACATCCCTTGTCTTTTCATTATTATTGTCTCTCTCTGCTCCTGTACCAACAATTTTTCTTGTTTCTTGTTTCATTTTGGTGTTTGTTAATGATATAGCTCTCTCTACCCTTCTAATACATTTATGGTTATCTATATGTGCACACACACATGCAGAAGTGTGCACGAACAGCTTTTCTCTAATAATCATGACTCAGTTAAGTGGCATACATGATACCCACTTTGAGCGATCATGTCTTGAAAGAGACATATGTCCATAATATATTTTCTCACTTATATTTTTCTCTTTTTTTATTTATAAATGAACACTGCCTTTACATATAGGTATGTGTGAAAGAGAGAGTCCTATATTTGCATGCGTGTGTGTGTGTGTGTGTGTGTGTGTGTGTGTGTGTGTGTGTGTGTGATTTATATATATATATATATATATATATATATATATATATAATTTTGGATTATCAGTTTTTGCATCATGTGTAGCTTTTGCATATTTGATTTCTAAAATCAATTTAAATATAAAAAATATGCACATTTATACAATTAATTTTTTTTTTGCAGTTTGACATGAACTTATTTCATCATTAAATATTTTTATCTTTTTCTGTTGATGAAATAAAAGTAGTCAAAATATTTATAAAGTATACTTAAAAGATTTTATAATATCAAACTGAGAATATCATAATTCATAAAATTGAGTAGTTTATAATTTTCTGTTTTATTTCCTTTTTCTTCTATTTTTTTACACTTTCACAAAGAAGTATGAAATATTTTATGAATATTTACTTAAATATTTAATACTTTCTTTTGAAAGTGTAAAAAATAGAAGGATCTTATTTTTTTAAGGTAAATAAAACAGAAACTGATAAACTACTCAATTTTATGAAGAGAGTTAATTTCACAGTAATAAAATTTTAATTTTATTTTGCTCTTTTCAGATTATTATTGATGATAAAGACCAAGATACAGTTTATAAATTCCTTTGCAACCGTTGGTTAGCCAAAGATGAAGATGATGGACTAACTTTTAGAGATTTATTTCATACAAGTGGGGGAAGTTCTCCCGGTAAGTAACTTAATCATCAAATAGCATTTATTGTAACTTTGATCTTATCAAAATTGTCTTCTCTAGTCATCTTTACTTATATTCTTACATAAAATGTAAAAATATTTGTATTACAATTTCTTGTTCATTATTTGAAGTTATAAAATTCTAACCAAATTTTGTTTTGATGAAATCCAAAATTCTGGCCTGAGAGTAGAGTGTATTTAAAAATACAAAAATAATTATTTTTTCTTTTTTTAATTATTTTACCCCAAGCAAAGCTGACTGCAGTGCCACTAGAATGTATGGATTTACATGGATTGAAAGTTAATGAGAATTTGAAAATGGGGTGGGTTGAGGAAAGAGCAAAAAATAAAGAAAAAGGAACAGGCTTCAAGAAGACAGAAGATGATTCATATTGCATTTAAATTTTTGAAAATTGCAGTTGACAGGGAAGCAAAAAATCAGAAGAGTTCAACAGGTGGGAAGTATGAAAAAAATGAGTAGAAATTATGCTAATTCCACAGTAACTTGGTGAGACCTAACTGCCAATCTAGTGGCATGCTTAAATTCATGTAGTTGGAGCATCAGGAAAAAATGTTTATCTGAGCAGTTATTATAAAAGTATTTGAAGAACAGGTAGAGGGAAGCCATGTCACATTGGTGAGAAGTGACTGAAGATGAGATGCCTGGTCAAGACCGATTTTATTGCCAACCCTTTTCTGAATTTTGTCAAGAATCTTGTGATACACTGTAGGAGCATCAGAACACCATTATTTTCACTTTCATGATCTTATGAAATAAATTGTCCTTTGCAAAAATATCTTGTAACTCATATTTTATTGATGTCTGATAACATTACAATATCTTTGGTATAACCAGTATTTAGCCACTAAACACAAACTTACTAACTCTTGCCCTACACAAATTTGGAGGTCTTTCAACAAGGTGTTTTTAAATCAAGATTATTTTAATTACTCTACAATAGTTTTGTTAGGAAGTGAGATATGTTTTATAATCCTGGATGTAAATTTATCATATAGGATTCTAAAATTAGTACACTTGCAATACATTTTCTCTTAATAAAATACTTTTTCTTTCATTAAAACTGCATTTTTTAAATGGAAATTGTGATCAGACCTGTTACAATAAATGACTAATGCGCTGAATATATCCCTTTATAAAAATCCCTTATATGTTCTTTTATTTTACTTAAATTCATAAATGTTTCATCTATGTATTTCTTTGAACATTTTGTGCATTATGCTTTTCAGTTTCTGCTTCAGGTTTAATATAATTTTCTTTATTGTTGGTTAAATCTTTTGTTTCTGAAGTAGTAGTGGTAAATTTTATATTAAGAGTGAATAAATTCTTTTCAGTTATGGTCAGTATGGCAGATAGAATTCTGTGCCTAGTTTTATCAAGGTTATTTGAGTTCTGTTCTTTTTTTATATTGAAAGCATTCTTTGCATTATAGATGAAAATAAAGATAGTAGGAGTATAAATGTGTTTTCTATATATTTTTTCTTTCTCGTGTAAATATTAAGAGCTACAAATTGTAAATGCTCTTCTATAAAAAACTATAATTATTTCAGATTTTATTTTATGGCATGCAGAAAAGTTTATAGAATCGTTTTGTTATTGGATTATTAGGCCTAAAAGTTTATTGTATATATATTAAGAATCTAGTGAGAAGTTCTTGGCCCAGCCCACTTTGTAAAATTTAACTAAATGACTAAAATTTAATAGTCTGGTTAAGTACTTTTCAACACTACTTATATATATATATATATATATATATATATATATATATATATATATATATATATATATATTGTGCATTTGGGCAACAATCTCTCTTTTATACAGGTTTCATTAAAAATGACAGATAAGGTAGAAATTATCATTAAGTTTTTTTACATAATTTTTTTGTTTGTATAACTTTTTCCTTTTTGGAGCTTAAATTATATAAGAATTGTCCAAAGGTTTTGTACTTTCAAGCACTTTCAGCTATACTTTTAGCCATTATCAAAAGTTAATTTTGTTTTACTAATAAATAAACATGTATAAACTTTACACATAAATAAATATGTATAAACTTACAATGTTTATTTATAAGTAAAACAAAGTTAATTCTTGATAATGCCCAAAAGTGCTCAAAAGTACAAAACCTTTGGAGAATTCTTATATAATTTTAATCTGAAAAGAAAAAATTTATGCGAGCACATGAAAAATTATATAAAAACTTAATGATAATACCTTGTTTGTCATTTTTAATGAAACTTCTGCATATATATATTTACATATATTTACATATATTTGTGTATTTAGGCCACAGATTTTCTTTTAAACATGTCAGATTATCAGATTAAATAAATTTCAAACATTTATACTCATGAATAATCTTTCGCATATTATAATTGAATGATGTAAGAAATGAGCTGTAACTTTGATGATGATTATATACATGTTCCCAAATATATATATATATATATATATATATATATACATATACATATATATATATATATCTGAGTGAGTACAGAACGAGGAAAGAATTTTTTCCAATGTCCAAAACATTAATTTATATATATATAAACCCCAAATCTAATCACCCACCATCCATCATGAAGCATATCCCATCATCGGTAGAACGTCGCATTAACACACACTCATCCAGTAAAGAAATATTTGATAAACACAAGGTAATTTATAATAGAATCCTTAATCAAAGTGAGTATAAATCATCAAAAATCAGCTTTGTGGAAAAATTCAAAAGTTCAAAAAGCAAAAATAGAAGCAGAAAAATCATATGATATAACCCTCCTTTCAACCAATCAGTTAACTTCAAGCTGGGACATAAATTTCTTAAACTAATAGAGAAGCACTTCCCCAAAAATAACCCTCTGAGCAAAATCTTCAATAAAAATACCATAAAACTAAGTTATAGCTGTTCCAATAATCTAGAAAAAATAATTAAAATACATAACAGCAAAATATTAAAAGCACACAGCAAAAATAACTCCAACACGAATACAAGTGCGTCCCATGATAACAACCTCTCTAACTGTAGAAACCCCAACCAATGCCCCATGACCAATAAATGTCTGATGAAATCTATGATATATATGTGTTCGATTTCATCCATAGAAAATCCTAAAGATGAAAAAATATATATTGCGAATACCATGAACATATTTAAAAAGCGCTTTTACAATCATCTCTCATCCTTCAATAACTAGGAAAAACAAAACATGACGTCTCTCTCCAAATACTTTTGGAAATTAAAAGACAAAAATAAAATGCCTAAGGTTAAATGGAAAATCCTCAAACAAGCAAGAACAGCAAAATCTATAAAGGAACCATGTTTTCTTTGCCTTCAAGAAAAAATAGAAATCCTTAAATATATAAATAGTAACAAGCTTCTAAACCAGAGGCATGAAACAACAGTAAACTGTAAGCACATTAAAGATCTAACCCTACAATCATGCTAAGAAACACTCGGAATTTGATTAGATATTTTTATTATAAAAGATTCAAAATGCTATAGAAAAAATCGATCTAATAAATTCTTAAAGTAAGGTCTAATACCCACAAAAATATCTAAATAAAATTCAAAATTAAATGAAATAAATAGGCTTCCAAACTATGATCTAAGAAAAATTTTAAAAAAAAATTGATCCCCTAAATTCAAAATTAAGATTAAATAAATACCCCTATCCCGCTAAAACAAAAATTCTATAGTAAAGATCAAATTACTAAATTCTAAAGCAAGGCTTAATATTCTGAATTAGATTAGAAATATATCTGCTAAAACTTTACTTAAATACAAAAATGTTCCGTACTGGAAAAATCAAAATTAAAAGAAAAAAATGGCCCCCAAACTCAAAAAAAATCAATTTCCTATATTCAAAATCAAGATTAAATATACAATTTCAGATGAATTATATTATATATTTAAAAAAAAACATGCTGAAATACACAAAAAATACTCCATACAGGATAGACATCCCACCCCTACCACATCCATCTAAGGAACCCCAAGGAATATAATCTAGTCACTAGATAAAAAAGAATACATAAAATCCGTCTAGTAACAACAGACACTCATTAATCAAACACTAGCTAACCACACAACTCTCCTAAAAATTCTTAAGGTCAACAAACAGAACGGGTTCCCTAATTACACCCCCCCCCCACACACACACAGAACTGACCAAGTAATCAACCTTTTAACTAAGCACACCATTTTTCAAAATTCTAACCAAAAGATATACCCAAGCAATAAAAATGTACATTCCAACAGCTAATGTCATTAATCAACCATTTAACTTCACACTCCATTTTCTTCAAAATTCTAACGGTCAACAGAGAAAACATATTCCCTTTATTATCAATAACTCCAACCAACCTCACACTAACAAGGAACCAAATATAGATAGCAAGGATTTCCATTCTTCTTCATTCCTCCTGAAGAGACGTTGGAGACCCAATGTCGAAACAACCATATGATTGTAGAGAACACATATAAAAAACATTATGTACATGTTCTAAAATATAATTTATAATAAATATATATATATATATATACACACACAGTAGCAGCCATGATATAAAGAATGGAAACAACAAAGACATAAATATGTGTATTACTTAAAAATTAATGCATGATTAGCAATGAAATTTTCACCAAATAAAGATTAGGGTGTAATGTATAAATATTATACAAAGTTACAAAAATTTACAAAATGTTTTTTTTTAAACAAAGATTAAATGGGACAAAGGAAATAAGCTACTGGACAAAAGTTAAGGAACAATGTTAATAATTCACATAAACTTTTAATTTACATGGTTAAAAGGTTCAATGGAGCTTTTCAACAATAAGTAAAAGTTCATTTATCATTAGGACTTTATTTTTAAGAAATATGGCAAATTCTACATGCAAAATGCTCTCTTTTGAAGAAAAAAACTCATTATTGTTAACTATGAAGAAAAAAGTCAATTTCAGAAATCTCTGATATTGTTCATAGGTCTAAAAGTGTTGTTCATCATGTAATTAGCAGGTATAAAACTGATAAAATGTTAAATGCAATACCAAAAACCGGAAGACCTCCAAAAACATAGCAAAATGATTGAAGAATTGTTAGAATATCTACAAAAAACTGTTTTGAAACTGCTACAAAAATTGCCCCTAAATTTAATAAAGAGACAGATAATAAGATCTCAAGGAAAACAGTTGCTTGCAGGTTAAAAAATGCAGGATTGCATGCCCGTATTCTAGCTTCAAAGCCTCTCATTTCAAAGCAAAACCAAAGGGCACACCTGGAGTATGTGAGAGAACATGTTGTTCAGATTGACACACAATGGGATACAGTTAATTTCAGTGATGAGTTCAAGTTTACTATATTTGGTTCTGAGGGTAAAACTTACATATGTCATAGAACAGGTGAAAGACTGTCTTCTCAATGTGTCAAGAAAATTGTTAAGTTTGGTGGCGGCAGTGTGATGGTGTAGGGAATGATTTCATCTGCAGGAGTTGGCCCTATCATCCGCATATATGGCAATATCAATGCTGAGATTTACAAAAGGCTTCTTCAGCAGCATGTGGTACCAAGATTACACCATAACCTTTATGAATTTCCTATTTTCATGCAGGACAATGCACCTTGCCACAAGGCTCAGAAGGTTATGGCTTTATTTCAAGAAAAGGGAATCGCCCTAATGAAGTGACCAGTGCAGAGCCTCAACCTGAATCCAATAGAAAATGTTTGGAAGATAATTAGAGAAAGGGCTCAGAAAAGAAACCCAAAAAACCAGGATCACCTATGGGAGTTATTGAAAGACGAATGGGAGGGAATTACTGCTGATTTTTGCAAGAAATTAATTAGATTATGTGATCAACGATGCAGAGAAGTCATTGAAAATAAGGGAATGTTTACCAAATATTAAATTTTGTTGATATTTTGTTCACAGTAGAGTATTAACAATATCGTTCTTTAACTTTTGTCTAGTAGCTTATTTCCTTAGTTCAATTTAATCTTTATTTAAAAAAAACTATTATGTAAATTTTTGTAACTTTGTATAATATTTATGCATTAAACCCTAATCTTTATTCGGTAAAAAATTTCATTGCTAATCATGCATTACATTTTAAATAATACACATATTTATGTCTTTTTTGTTTCCGTTCCTTATATTATAACTGCTACAGTATATATATATTTGGGCAGCAATATTAATATTTAAGCATGTTTTGTTAAAAACAACTGAAAGGAAGATTTGATTAAATTTTTATTTAATTTTTCCTGTATTCTTACATGCTTTTCTTTTACTGGAAATAAAATAATAAGGAATGTAAAAATTTTCTGTAATTATTTTTCCAAGTGCTTTTAAAAACATCTCTGGCCATTCTCAAACATATCACCCTTGAAAATGGCCAGAGAAGTGGCTGAAAGCACTTGGAAAAAAAATTTTACATTCCTTATCTCGAGCAAAAAAGAAACATGTAAGAATGCTGAAAAAATTAAATAAAATATTAATAAAATCTTCCTTTTCAGTCAGTTTCAATGACACATGTATGCACACTCAAAAAAAAGATATACATTATACTGGTAGAACATTGCAACACCTTGAAGGGCAATTTCAATTTTAACTTGTATGTACATAGTAGTACATATTCTGATAAAGTTTTCAAAGTCTTTGGCCATTTCTGACATAGTAATACTTTTACCAATGTGTTTGAACTTTAATTGAGGACACATGCTGTCATAAGTTTCAGTGTTGTGAAAGAATTTAGTGTCTTTCTTTTGTTCATTTAGAGCCCTTTGCAAGGGATTGGATCATGGGTCTTTAAAAGACAGGGCGGTCATTTCAAAGAAATACTAGATATATTGGTAGTGCTTTGGTGTTGGCAACAGTGGTCAAATAAAAATAATATAGTATACGAATAATATAGTATGTGAATATTCACTAAGATCAACGCATCATAAATACAGTAATAGCAAACTGCATGGCATCCACAGAATGGATCAGGCCATATATGTCCCCAAGAGAGTCAATAATAACCATTGGGAATTGTCTATAAATGGAAGGACTACAGGTTTGTGTATCTTTAGCTAGATTTCCATATATAGTATAAAATCAGCATTGGTAGTGTCACAAGAGTGTTATCTGGGAGATCAAATGGCCCTATGTGGTGTTTGGTGATGAGAGTAGCTTTTACCTTCATGCAAGTGAGGGTCATTTGTGTATACATTGTAGAGGAGGGGCAACATCATATAAACTGCATTTGTCCATGACATACAGAGCCACCCTGTTAAGTTAAAAAATTATTAAATCACATTTGGTTCTAGCAGAGAGAATGTTGAAAAGCACCAGGTATTATTAAGAACATTGTCTAACCCATTCTGTTTCTATTCTTATACACCAGGAAAGCAATGTCCTCTTTCAGCAGGATGCCTGCCTATCTTCCTACAAAATCCCTGTACTACTCAATATGTTCTGCAAGGTGTTTGACATCATTAACTTGCACAACCACAATACCTTTCCCTTCAATGAACATGTAGTGGGGCATGGTAGTATAGCTTGACTCATTCAGGTCATCCACCTCAAAATCTTGTTGTGTTGTGTCAACAGATACAAGAGACATGGAATGATGCATTGCAAGATAGTAGTCACAACCTGCATGTATTTGAGAATACAGGCCTATAGTAAGGTACAAAAAGGATTGATAATGTATTAATATAGTGTCTGAACACTGGTGGTACACCTCTTGTTTTGGAATGTGCACATATTTGCATTCTCTGTACATTTAAATTGGAAAACATATTGAGAGAAGTGCAATCTTATTAATTTCTATTTAAGTATACTTAAATTGTCACTTAAGGATTTTTACACAGATTATGCTTAAAATAAATACAAAAATATTTTTTAAATATACATATTTTTTGCAATAGTATCAAGTTATTGAAATTGAAACTAAAATGAGTAATATTGGGACACCAATATCATAACTCATTCAAACCCACCCATTAATTTTATGGGATTTTTTTTTTTTGTGCAATCAAACAGTAACATACATTAAACCTCTTGACCAGTGGCCAAGATCTTGACTAAAAGGATGTGTAATGCACTTTGCTACTTCAAGTGCCATTCTTGGAGATGTAGTGAGTAGAAGGCAGGATAATTGTCCTCATTGGTTACAAGGCACTAGTTGGTTCTAAGAAACTGATCTCTAGGTAATTAAAAAACAGTCAGTCTGGTTGAGTCAACAAAGTTTCTTTTTGAAGGATGTAGAGGTAAGATAAGGATGGAGGTGAGCAAGTGTTCTTCAGTCTTCAAGTGGGCCTGGCATTGCTATTCTTTGATCATAAATATGTTTTGATTAAAGAGAGGAAAATCTCTGCTCCTTACAGTAGCTTCTTGAGTGGAAGAGGAAAATGAAACCAAAGTGAAGTCAGTAATAAATTAGATCATTTCCATGCCCTACAGAAGGGTTATGGTCCTCTACATGACACACTCATAAAAGTGATTCACCCTAGTTAATATGGAAATATAAGAATTTCATTAATACAAGAAATGTAAAAATTGATTTTTTTAAAATGGAAAAATCTAAAAAAAAAAAGAAAAAGATTGACACTCACTTGTAATTATATATATATATATATATATATATATATATATATATATATATAATTACAAGTGAGTGTCAATCTTTTTCTTTTTTTTTTTAGATTTTTCCATTTTAAAAAAATCAATTTTTACATTTCTTGTATTAATGAAATTCTTATATTTCCATATTAACTAGGGTGAATCATATATATATATATATATATATATATATATATATATATTCTTCATTTGTTAATGAGTTATTATGCGACCTAGGTTTCTATCACAAGTGGTGTCTTCGGGTGATTTGCAATAACTGATTTTACTGGTACTGTTTAAGAATGCTCATGTAACGGTGACTTTTTTAATGCTCACCTAACGTAACTAGGTTGTGTAATAACTTGTTTACAAATGAGGAATATTCAAAAGTTCTACAATATAATTGTATTGAACACTTTTTAATACAAATGTGTACTGATCTAATTTTATTATGGCCAAAAAGAGAGGTAAGTAAACAATCAATATATATATATATATATATATATATATAAGTAAATTAACCTAGTGAGTCAACAAACCTACCAAGGTTTCACCTAAACGGATCTTCAGGGAAGGTTTTTATTTAACTTTAATTACAAAGTTTGTGGCACAAGGCCGAACAGGGAGGAGGAAACAAAACTCGAGATGGTCTACAGTAACTATCCTATACCTAGCTAATCTGATTCACAACCCAAACATAGGTTACAATTTTTCACAATCACCACAAGAACTTGTCCATCAATACTCATTCTGCCATGTACCAAAATACCGCACAGCATTCTGGGGACCTAAAAACACCCCACATGAACATAAAATTTTTTACAATATAGGATAAATACAAAAATATATAAAAATTTCACATGAAATGACATGAGGGAGGAGCGGGTATGACAACAATTCCCCAAAACGAAATCCAACAATGTTAGCTGGACCCAACCCACCCTCAAAACAAAGAGGCCGCTGTATACTATCCAAAGGACAAAACCAAGAAGCACTCTTTCTACAGGGAGTGGAGAGGAGAAAATAATTTAGACAAGGGAAAATATAATACTGAACCAGAGGAGATCAAACGGGACAAAAATAAAACAGAACTGGGAATCTCGAACTGGATCATAACAAAAGAGATAGTGCCGGGAACAGGCCGGGAAACACACCCACTCACATTAACTAGGTACACGAAAGGGAGCTTACCTTCACCATGAGAGGCTTCCAAAGGAATCCACCCCGATGTGATTAGAAGATCTAAAAGAGAATATCAAGGCTAGCCCCGGTCACGGGAACCAGGCTCGCCACATTTATCCATCTTTTGTTGAAATCTGTCGACGTCAATCGTTTTCAATCAGTTTTAATCTTCATTTTGAGCTAATGCTCAAAATATCGGATCAGATCCTGATGTGAAAGACGGCTACCCCGCAAGACTTCCCCAGTCGCGTCATCCAAATCACTATTCGAGCCGTGGCCAGTAGCGACAGAAACACCAGAAAACACCAGAAAACGGGGGCGACACGTTGTCGCAGGCGTATGCACGATCAATGAGCACAAGTTCTCGTGGTACGATACGAACAGTCAGCTCACCGACACGCTCCCACAACGGGTGAAACCGCGAACAATGTTGAAGGCGTGCGTAGACGTCTAAACCAAGGTTGCAGCGTTCACAATATGGCAAATCCGCCAGGCCCATTATGAAACGCTTGTCATTGAGAGACAACACATTCCGAGCTAATCGCCAAGTCAGAGAAAACTCAGAGTTGCTGAGATAAACCGAACCTGGCTCCCAAGACCAATAGGAGCGATACTCATCCTCCAACATGCCGAGCTTCTCCCGTAGTGGATCCTTCGCGACACCCACCACTAATCACCGATAGAAGTGCCTCCTAGGCCGAGAAAGGTCACTAGACCGTGGAATGGCCCACAAGGCCGTCCGGCATTCGAGTAGGAATCTCGGTCACCCCGCGACTTACGGCACCGCCTCGAGACCAGGGGAGTGATAGTAAGGCTAGGGAACACGTCCTTCACTACCGCCGTTAGCAACGAGTCTTCCAATAACGCACGCCTAAGAAAAGCCACCCTTGAAGCGAGCTTGTGACTCGCCAAGTGCGGCATTCCCGACCCCCATGACATGGACATTGGTAACAGACAAGTTTGTCGACGTGATGTTTGCGTCCTCTCCATAGAAGGGAGAATAGCAAACGCTCAATCGCCTTCTCACGCTCGTCACAAAGTGGAAGTATAGACAGCCGGTAAAGGATTTATCCTTTAAGGATAAATTCCTTCGACGCCGAGTCTCGACTGACGCGCCCACCTTTGCCTGTGCTTCAGACCAATTCTTCTCCAAGTGGAGGTCGGGTCCAAACCACACTCCAAGAATACGGACAGGACCGTCCGTCCAGTCGAAGGGCCCCGGGAGGGTAGCACCCTTCTAGGCACGTAACCGCAAGCCGGAAAGCTTGTCACGGTTAATCTTGGCCCCTGTCACCTGTTCGTACCGTTCAAGCGCCTTCTGTACCACCTCAATGTCCCTGCAGGAGGATACGAAAGTGGTTACGTCATCGGCGCTCGCGGAAGCCCTGGCTCGAGCACCACCAGGGACAGCGATTCCACGTAGGGCCGAACTGCACGTCCTGTCCCTTAGCCAGCGAAGGAGGGGCTCTAACGCCAAAGCATAAAGTAGACAACCCTGTCGAACCGACCTAGATAGCTCAAAAGTGCTCGACAGCTTTCCGTTCACCTGTACCACAGCCGTGGGGGAGCGATACAAGAGACTAATCCAGCGGCTGTGGTACAGGTGAACGGGAAGCTGTCGAGCGCTTTTGCGCTGTCTAGGTCGGTTCGACAGGGTTGTCCTCTGTCGTCCTTACTTTATGCTTTGGCGTTGGAGCCCCTCCTCTGCCAGCTAAGGGACAGGACGTGCAGTCCGGCCCTACGTGGAATCGCTGTCCCTGGTGTGGCTCAAGCCAGGGTTTCCGCGTACGCCGATATCGTAACCACTTTCGTGTCCTCCCGGAGTGACATTGAGGTGGTGCAAAAGGCACTTGAACGTTACGAACTGGTGACAGAGGCCAAGATTAACCGCGACAAAGCACCTAACTTGCGGTTAGGTGCCTGGAAGAGTGCTACCCTCCCGGGGCCCTTTGACTGTCCGTATTCTTGGAGTGTGGTTTGGACCCGACCTCCAGTTGGAGAAGAATTGGTCTGAAATACATCAGGTCGGCGCTTCAGTCGAGATTTGGCGTCGAAGGAGGTTGTCCTTAAAGAGGTTGGCGGAGGTATGTGCCACATACATCTTCCTTTACCGGCTGTCTGTAGTTCCACTTTGTGACGAGCGTGAGAAGGCGATCGAACGTTTGCTATTCTCTCTTCTGTGGAGAGAACGCAAACATCACGTCGACAAACATGTCAGTTACCAACGTCTGTGTCATGGGGGTCTGGGAATGCCGCGCTTGGCGAGTCACAAGCTCGCTTCAAGGGTAGCTTTTCTCAGGCGTACGTTGTTGGAAGACTCATTGCTAACGGGGGTAGTGAGGTATGTGTTCCCTAGCCTTACTATTACTCCCCCGATCTCGAGGCGGTGCCGTAAGCCTCGGGGGCGACCGAGATTCCTGCTTGAGTGTAGGACGGCCTTGTGGGCCATTCCACGGTCTAGTGACCTTTCTCAGCCTAGGAGGCACTTCTATCGGGGATTAGTGGCGGGCGTTGTGAAGGATCCACTACGCGAACCACTCTTATTGGTCTTGGGCGCCAGGTTCGGATTATCTCAGCAACTCTGAGTTTTCTCTGGCTTGGCGATTAGCTCGGAATCGGTTGTCTCTCAATGACATGGCGAATTTGCCAGATTGTGAACGCTGCAGCCTTGGTTTAAAGGAGACGTATGCGCACGCCTTCTACCATTGTTCGCGGGTTCGCCCGTTATGTATGGGATCGTGTCGGCGAGTTGACTGCTCGTATCGCGCCGCGTGAGCTCGTGCTCATTGATCGTGCATACGCCTGTGACAATGTGTCGCCCCGTTCTCTTGAGTGAAGAAAATGGTGTTTCTGTCGCTACTAGCTACGGCTCGAATGGTGATTTGGATGACGCGACTGGGGAAGTCTTGCGGGGTGGCCGTCTTTCACATCAGGATCTGATCCGATATTTTGAGCACCAGCTCAAAATGAAGATTAAAACTGATTGAAAACGATTGACGTCCACAGATTTCAACAAAAGGTGGATAAATGTGGTGATCCTGGTTTGCGTGACCGGGGCTAGCCTTGATATTCTCTTTTAGAACTTCTAATAACATCGGGGTGGATTCCTTTGGTTAAGGTAAGCTCCTTTTTGTGTACCTAGTTAATGTGAGGGAGTGTGTTTCCTGACCTGTCTCTTTTGTTTTGATCCAGTTCGAGATTCCCATTTCCGTTTTGTCCCGTTTGATCTCGTCTGGGTCAGTATTATATTTTCCCCTGGCCAAATTATTTTCTCCTCTCCACTCCCTGTAGAAAGAGTGCTTCTTGATTTTGTCCTATGGGCAGAATACAGCGGCCTCTTTGCTTTGTGGGAGGGTTGTCTTTTGTTTGTATTTTGAGTTGCGAATTTTTGTTTTAGGGAATTGTTGTCATCCCCCCCTCATGTCATTTCATGTAAAGTTTTATGTATATTTTATATTTATTGTATAAAATTGAAATTTTTATGTACACTTGGGGTGTTGTTAGGTTCCCCGGAACAATTTGTGGTATTTTGGTATATGAAGGTTTGAATGTTGATGGATAAGTTCTTGTGGTGATTGAGAAAAACTGTAACGTATGTTTGGGTGAATAAGATTAGCCAGGTATAAGATAGTTACTGTATACCATCTCGAGTTTTGTTCCCCTCCCCATTTTGGCCTTGTGCCACAACTATGTATTCATAGTAAATAAAACCTTCCCTGAAGATCCGTTTATGTGAAACCTTGGTAGGTTTGTTGGCTTACTAGGTTAATTTACTTATTCTGCTCTGCTTACATTTTGAGCGCTTTTTTTTTCATTGATTACTTGTCTCAGGTTTTTTTTCTTTGGGATACATACTGGCTCGATCCAAATCGCTTTGGCTGGTGTTCATGTGCTTAGCTCTTTCTTTTTTTACAACCATTTTCCATATATACGCGGAGGGTTTTTCGAAACGAGTATAGTTATAAGTTTGCATTTATATATATATATATATATATATATATATATAGTGTGAGAGCATAAATAGTCATCCGCAGACAGATCTGTTTTGCTGTATCACAGCTCATCAGTACAGTTAGACTCCAATTGCTTCTAACCCGAAGTGGCATCAGTCGGCAATTCTACCTCTGAGCCATGGGTGCATGGTAGAAGAAGGTAGACTTTTTAGCATGTATATTATCACTATACACGCCCAATAGCCAGAGTGCTCTAATTCATTAGTGAATGAGCGATGCGTACATGCCAGAGTAGCTACTGTTTTTCAAAGTCTACCATTCTTCCAGAGTGCTCAATTAGGGTATGAGAGCATAAATAGTCATATATATATAATAAATATTCATAGCTCTATTTCTATATTGAGCACTGTTTTAAATCAATGTTTTGAACGTTGTTAATATTTTCTTTGTTCCTTATTCATTTGGATGTATATATATATATATATATATATATATATATATATATATATATATAACAGATCAATAACAAATAAAAAACAGTTGAACAGAGTATTTATGGAAGATAACAGTTTTAAAGGAAGCAGTTTTTATAATTATGGTGCTCAATATCAAGAGAGAGCATTAACAGTAATAAATCAAATTAAATGTGGTCTCTATTAGAAATTCAATTTTACAGACAAGTCATCTGAAGATTAGATGTAATCCCTACAAAACTCAGTAAAGACAAGATAAATTAACATTTACTTTATTACTCTCTCTATATATATGCACACATATATATACACTGAAAAAACATACATTCATATTTTTACTGCTTATAGAACTTATATTTAGATATTTAGGCAAACAATCAGACATTTTTGAAAACTTCAAAAATGTATCCCATGAAGAAAAACCGACATTTAGTAATGCAATGCAAAAGTTTACAACACATTTTTTTTATTTACAATGGCTTTTTTTATAAATGTGTTCAAATTTTACTGACTAGAATGATTAAAAGTATTGCGCAATTCTTTTTCTACCAACCATTCTTTAAAAATTGACAAAATGGGGAAAAACAAAATAATTGTTCAAGACCTCTGTAAACATATTGTTGATCTTCATACAAATGGACTTGGTTATGGAAAGTTATCTAGTCAATTAAATGTACCATTGAGTTCAGTTGGTACGATAGTTTGTCACTGGAAGACGTGTCATTCCATTTGTCTAAAAAAAATAAAATGCTCTGGTCTAGAAAAGTAATGGAATGTACGGTAAGATTATTGGCAAGAAAAGTTGGCAATGAGCCCTGAGTTATTCTTAAAGAACTTTGGGAAGGATTAGAAGTAAGCGAAGCAAAACTGTCAACTTTATTTTGAATACCATTTTTATACAACATAGAAAAAAGATGGATAAAATCAATTTTGAAATCTCCTTAAAAATATTCCATACCCAAACAAAGAGGAATATTACATCTGTTTAATGAAGAAAGCTGAAGACTTCACAAGGAGAATTAAATGGAAAGCCTTCTTTTCTCTTTGGAAAAATAACCAAGAACAACCTGAGGTATTTGGCTTCAAGAGCAAAAAAACAGCACCATGTATAGAGAGATTGGTTCCCGTCAAGAACAACTTACTGAATATAATTAACAATATTTCCTTTCATTATCATAAAAACAACTTTCAAAGACATTTGGACTGAATAGTAAAATAAATCAAGAATACAAACAAAATTTTTGTCAAATCTGATAAAATCGGCAACTTTTATAAACTATCAGTAAATTATTATAATTTGTCAATCATGAAGGACTTAAATAAAAAATATAAGGTGGCTAACAATAGCAATTTAAATATGATAGAATCCATAAATAACCAAAAAACTAAAAGTCAGCAACAAGGATAGAATACTTACCAAAAAATAATACTACATAACCATCAAGGACCATAAACCCGATTTCAATGTAAACCCATCAACAAGAATTTTTAACCCAACCAAACCCGAAATTGGAAGAATTAGTAAAAAAATACTTGAAAGAATTAACGTAAAGATCAAGAACTACCTGGAATTAAACCTATAGATCAATACCAAGGATGTTACAAATTGGTTTTCAAGGATTGATGAAAAAACTGAATGTTCCCTTATCCAGTTTGATACTGTGGATTGCTCCCCATCATTAACAATGGAACTCTTCAAGTCTGCATTGAATTTTGCTAAAATCTATACATGAATGAGAAATCCATAATTTTGAATGTGAAAAAATCTGTACTCATCCATGGGAAAGAACAATGGATTAAAAATACTGATGATAACTTTGACATAACAATAGGGTCACTCGACTCAGCAGAATTCATAGACCTTATAGGACAATTCATTTTATACAACCTAACCGCATTCCAAGAAACTGACATTGAAGATATTGGATTGTATAAGAATGATGACCTTATGGTAGTTAAGAAATCTACTAATTTTAAAATTGATAAGATCAGAAAACTTATAGAGTGTTTAAGAGCCTAAATCTAAAAGTAACTATTAGCACGAAAATAAAAAGGCATACTTCCTAGATATAACTTTAGACCTAATGAACAATACATACCAACCCTATAGAAAACCTCATAACAATCCTCTATATATCCACACTAAGTCAAACCATTCTCCTTCTATAGTTAAACAAATAACCCTCTCCACTGAAAAAAGAATCAGTAGAAATTCCACAAACAAAAATTTTCTAATAAGGCTTTGAAAGAAAGTATCCATAAATGCCCCAATATTAAATATAATAATAACACTGAAAGAATAAATAGTAACAAAAATCATAGTAGAAAAATCATTTAATATACAATGCCTTTTAACCAAAAGGTTAAAAGTAATTTAGGATACAAAAACATGTAGCTTGCATAGAATGCCAGCATTCCAGACTCTGTCGAATGCTTTGGAGATATCTAGTGCAATAGCTCAAGCTTCACCTTTCTTATTGAGAGCCAAGTATATATTCTTTGTGATGGTCATTAACATATCAACAGTAGACCTGGTGAAGTGGAAACCATACTGTTTATTGGAAAAGAGGCCATGGGCTGTGAGATGTAGAGCCACTTCAGCATTAATAATAGCCTCAAGCACTTTGCCAAAAATTAGTAGGAGGCTGATAGGGTGATAATTAGAGGGATCTGAGGGTTCTCCAACATTCTTATATACAGGAATCACATAGGAGGACTTTCAGCAGGCAGGGAAGCAAGAAGCAGGGAGGCAGAAGTTGTAGAGTTTGGAGAGGACAGAGGAGACTTCAGTGGCACATTTCTTCAGGACAATGATTGGGATTCCATCACCTCTGCTTGCCTTATGGGGGTCAAGCTTTGAAATTATATTAGAGACCAGTGAAGGAGCAATGTGACCGTCACTTAGGTGAGCCTCAGTTCTAGGTGGGAAGTAGGGTGTTAATACCTCAGACAATTCTAATGTTGAGTTAGTGGAGAATCTGCAAGCAAAGCATTCAGTGTTGTCTGCTAAAGATGTGAGGATCTCAAATTTGCTGTTATTTGACACATTTTTAGAGAGCTGCCAGTAGTCTTTGGAGCTGAACTTGCAAAATGCTATATGCTGTTTCATTCTTTCAGCAAACAATAGTTTAGCATCATTTAGGATCCTTTTGCACTGATTACGAGTAGAGGCAAAAAGGCACCTATTTTGGTCAGACACATGTCTTCGATAAAGCCAGAAGAAGTGATTCCTGTAGGCAATAGCAGCTGAGCAAGCAGAGAGACAAATGGGATTTATATTGGCATTGAGGTTTTCTAATTATGTCATGTTTGGAAAGTCACATTTATAAAAAACAACAAATGAGAATCAGTCATAATCATTAAATTACAAATACAATGAAGACATCTTCAATTTTTCTTACTTTCTTTGACATTTAAAACTCACAAAAATGAGAATATCTACAATTTTTATACAGTATTATTGCTTAATTGAGCATGGGTACACTAACTTGACAATAATAATTATGCCATTTTTTTTACCATGCAATGATATATAAAATTAAATTTCATTTTGTGTCCTTAAAAGTCACATGTTTTAAATAATATTGTCATCAACATCATTGACATTGTCTTTAATTTTGAGAAATGTTATCATTCAAAGAGAATTTTATTTCACTCAGTTGAATTTATTTTTTCAGTTTTTTTTTTTTACTTGGAGAAGGCTATAGAATTAACCAATAAAACCCACATAAATGAGTTTAATTGTAAAAACATCTCTTTCAATAATCATCACTTTGTTTAAGAACATTCCTTCAAATTCATTTTTTGTACTTTATTTGTTGATAAAGTGAAATATTTGATTTTTCTGTTAGAATCGAAGCAGTTTTGAGGTAGTGTACTTTGCTGCCTGAAACTATAGTGCCTATACAAGAAAAAATATCAATCAAGGTGATATCTTCAGAAGTTCATCTTTAGAACAACAAGTGTTGACTATTTCCATTGGCCTAGATCAGAACAAACTGAGAAAAGCTACTGTATTGATGTATAGGTACATTCATTAATTTTAAAATCGGTTGGTTGGTTGATTTTGTCAGACGTTATTGGATTATTTTATGTTAGATTTAGTATGGTGCACCCCATGAGAATCAAACTACCTACTAGTAGTAAATTTAATGAGCTTCTTTTATGTTAATCATGGCTCTCCACAATTTCCTGTCTGTGTAATTTTTAGCAAATTTTGTTTTTTTGTTATTTCTCATAATCCCTGTTCTGTCTACCATTTACACAAGATTGTTAAAAATAGGTTAGGAATTGCTTTCGTCTTCCACTATTGCCATCATTATGTCCTGTCAATGTCAAATTTTTAAGCCCCCTTTCCTCATTATGCTCCCAAGAAATTTCTACTGTCTTTCTTGTCTCAAAAATTGATGTAAGCCAAAAATATGGCTAAAAGAATAAGTACAGCCACTTTAAAAATGATCAATTTGAACTCATGGGAAATATGGCACACAATTATGTCACATATTTCCTTAGAGAATAGCTGAGTACACACTCAATTTGCCAAAGAATGTAAGAATTGGAGATTGGGAATGTGACAGAGTAATATGGAGTAAGAAATTGAAATTTAACATCTTTGCATTTGATGATTGAAAGTACATTAGAAAATAAGGTAGTTGAAGAGTGTCACTTGCATTGCATTAAGGTAAAAATGAGGGGATGTTATATCATGAAGACATATATTAAAAAAAATGATAGTAGTTAAGTGTGCCAAATTTAGAGAACTAGAGATAAGTAAATAAATATATATTTTACATATAAATATTATATGAGTTATACATTTTTCAGCATGCTAATAACTTAAAACACACTGCCAAACAAGTCAGAACCTACACTGAAAACAAGGACATTGAGATAATTGGGCTAATCAATGACCTATCAAGAAATCACAGTCAAAAGATGAATATAAAACATGATACAAACTATAATTGTTTCTGTAATAATGTGATAGAAAGTAAAAATATCATTAGAATCTAATTGCATCTGAAGATATGATGCTGTATTTTAAGAATTACTTATAATAATTATTAGCTATTAATATTTATTATTTTTTTATTTGTGTGTTCTGACACACAATTTGACAATCTGTAGATGGTATTTTGGGCAATATTGTTGTGCCTATATCATTCAAATTAAAAACAAATAAATTAAAAAGCAACAATTTCTGTCATGGTTTAGAGGAAAAAAAAACTTGATAAAATAAGCTCATTTTTAAAACAACTTTGTTTTCTTAAACTGAGGTCATTGTATATAAAAATAAACAATGACATAAATACTTAAATATGATTAAAAGCTATTCTTTTCTAAAAGATCCAAAATAATCATTTTATATCAATCTTAGCTTATTCAGATTGAAGTGCTTGTCATATGAGCCCAATCTTCATCTTGTGCTCTAGAAATACAAACTTCTGCTAAAATTGGCCTACTTATAAAAGTGGAACAGTCCTTGCTTTAAAAATGGGCATATTCTGGTAAATTTCTAATAAAAATACAGTAAATAATATCAGTAACTGTACATAATCTTCTGCCAAATAAACACTTTTTTTTTTTTTGGCAAAAGTTCAGGTTATTTATAGTTATTAATGATCTTTTTAAAATTACAATGCTTGATTTTTTTTGCCTCAGTTAAAAATTGAAATATATGATCTTTTCTCTCAAAGAAATAAAAATTAAATTTTGTAAAATAGGTATTTTTCTGTATTTTTTTTTTTTTTTCATTTCTGGATGACCACTTAGTTTAATTTTTGGTCAACATTAACAGTTGGCTTACATTCTATACTCCTAAATACATTTCTATTTTTGTCTAGTTTATTGAATAATCAATCTCCTCATTTATAATTATGAATAATTTCTTTTATCTTTTGGGGGAAAATTTAATTGACTACTTATATGTAAATGTCCAAGTAATGTTCACAGAATATGTAATATATATGCCATAGTAAAAATTGATTTGTGATCATAACCTTAAAAATAATTTGTTCACTATGTTTCAACCCATTTTAAATTCAAATTTTTTTCTAACAAAATACTGAAATTATTAATTTAATGAATATATATATATATATATATATATATATATATATATATATATATATATATATATATACATATTGAAAAAAAAACCTGTGGAGTGACAGCCTCATAGTGGTGCCTTCAAAGTTGACATGACTTTGCTCAGTTAAGTGACAAACTTCTCCACATTAATTTTATTAAAGCTCTATCTCGATATCAAGCACTTTATAACAAAAAACCTATTTGCAAAAATACCTTTTTATCAGTAAACCACTGAAAAAATAACAATCTTGGCACTAAGCCTCCTCACAACTCAACACTATACCAGTATATATATATATATTACTATATCACTATACAAATATATATTAACAAGATGTCTTACATGACACATGTCTGACCATTTGTCCATTTTAAGACATCTATGACAACATTCCTGTCTGCATTAACAATATAAAAAATTAGTGATAATAACACAATAACAAATGCAAACTACAGATTCTCGAGACAATATTTATCAAAAAACTTAAGCCATCACTTAATAGAATCCGCTAAAAACACTGTCCTAAAATGTTTATAAAGAGAACAGTTCTTTCATGCTTTAATACATGCATGACCATGACATTACAACATAAAAATATTCCCTAGTGGATAATTTTCACACTCTAATGAACACTCAACATAACTGTCAACTGTTACATTTAAAGCAAAAAGAAAAAATTACAGAAATTTTTAGCAACACATTTTTGTGGTTATTTTTGTTCCTACAACTTACACTCCAGAAGATGATCTCAGAGGATTGAAAGTACTTGAGAACATTGAGAAATGGAAAATAAAATCAATTGTAAAAGTTACAGCGCATTTCTTGCATCTTTCAATTACAATACACTGAAGATTATCCGTGAGTACAAACGAATTTTATTAAAGATAAGCAGACATAATGTTTTCAGTTTATTAAACTGATATGCCTAACAGAGAATTTTCTGCCTAAATACACAAATATATATATATATAGTAATATTTTTATTATGTGTTTATAATAAAAACAGTTTACTACAATATAAGAGTTGTCGTGTTTCAGTGCCTGCTTATTAGCACCTCATCAAGCTGTGAAATACATTTTCTGTTAGGAATCATTATTTATAGAAACTTAAAAACAATACAATTGTTACCATATGCAGATAATTATGGTGGGGGTAGAATTCAGAGGGTTTGTCTCAATTAACCAATAGAAAGCCAGGTCATGATGGATAGGAGGAATTAGATTATAAGGGTAAGGGGAGATAGAGATATGCAGAAGTAGAAAGATTGAGCAAGACTAATAAAAGAGAAATGCATAAAGAAATAAAGGAACTGACAGGACAAAGAACATGCTCCTCAACAGGATATATAAAATCCAAGGATGAAACGATCATATTAGAGAAAGATAAAAGAATATATAAAAGATACGACAAGATAGAGCAACCAATAGTAAACAAAGATGCTGACAGACCAGAAATACTAAAATACAAAGTGAATGCTGCAATAGCCAAACTGAATAAGAACAAAGCAGCTGGGCCAGACAGGATTGTAATGGAGATTCTGACAGCCTTAGAAGATTTTGGCATAGAGAAAGTTATGGAAATAATAAATGAAATCTACAACAGTGGTGTAATACCAGATGACCTAAGCAGATCAATTTTCATAGCTCTACCTAAGAAGACAGGTGCAATTGAATGTGAACTCCACCGAACAATCAGTTTGATGAGCCACATAATAAAACTCATTGTTGAATCCTGATGAATAGAGCCTGAAGCAGAATCAGGCTGGAGATAGGACAAGAACAGTGCAGTTTCATCAAGGACACTGGAACAAGGAATGTGATATTTATGTTTAGGACGCTATCAGAAAGGATGATACAAATGAAAAAGGAAGTTTACTTGTGTTTTGTAGACTATGCCAAAGCATTCGACAAAGTACGCCACAAAGAATTGATAGAAATGCTCTGCAACCTTGACATATTTTGCAAAGTCATAACAGTAATTAAGAACCTATACAAGCAGCAAACCACCTGCATACAGACAGGAAACGAATTCAGCAGATATACAAAGATAGAAAGGGATGTAAAACAAGGATGTGTCTTTTCACCGAATATATTCAACTTGTACAGCAAGACTGTTCTGTGGACATTAGAAGTTATGCCAGGATTTGTCATTGGCTGTCACAATCTAGAGAACATAAGATATACAGATGATACAGTGCTGATAGCTGACATGGAAAGAAAACTACAAGACCTAAAAAAGATAGATGAAGAAAGTCAAAAGAAAGGATTACAAATAAACTACAAGAAAACCGAATGTATGGTCATAAGCAAACAGAGAAACCCAAAATACCAATTACAGATTGGGGATGCTAAAATCAAGCAAGTACAAAAATTTAAGTACTTGGGGAGTGTTCTAATGGAAGATGGAAGGTGTAACACTGAGATCCGAAGGCAAATTGGTATGGTGAAGGACACATTCCAGAAGTGAACAGAGTATTAAAAGACAGGAAAATTTTGCTAGAAACAAAGAAGAGAATACTGGATTGTTATGTGATGTCAGTTCTTCAATATGGCAGTGAATGCTGGACAATATCGAAGATGAAGGAAAAAGTTGAAGCAACTGAAATGTGGTTCTACAGAAGAATGCTGCGGATATCATGAACTGAGCATGTGAGCAATGACAAGGTTTTGGAAAGGATGGAAACAGAAAGGAAATTGATACCGAGCATCAGGTAAAGACAGCTGAAGTTCTTGGGATATGTGAAGAGGAAGGAAGGCTTGGAGAATCTGATACTCACAGGTCAGATAGAGGGAAAGAGAGACAGGGGAAAGCAGTGGATAACATATTTGACAAGCCTGATCAAGTAGATGACAGAGTGGGATTTGGGTGGGGTAACAGGAGAAAGAGTGCCATCAGAGATAGGGAGGCATGGAAGGCCATGATCGCCTACATCCTGAAGGGACATGGCATATAGAAGAAGAAGATATATATGATAAAAATGCAGTTTTACAAAAGGGCTCAGTGTCAGGGATAGAGTATGTTGGTTATATCTATTTGAAAGGAATCAGTTGAAGCCATAGATTATAAATCTTATTCAGAAAGGCAACCCACAGTCGAGTGTGGTGAAATATGTTGGTTGTTCCCAGTAACCTAGGTCAAAACTTTGACACAAATATTAAAGAAATGGAATGGTTAAAAAAGGAAAACATACTGGTATACTAATGAAAATATCAAAGTGCTCAATATCCACAATTAAAATGTAAACTCACACACACATATAAATCAGCACTGAATGGCAACAATCTGCTTCATACCTGATTTCTATGTACACATTGTTTATATATATATATATATATATATATATATATATATTAAAGCGTGCTATATTTATAGAGGAAAAGTGCCCAGTATCAGAGATACAACATTTGTAGAAATAGGTAATGTAGACATAGGAATGAACATTGCATGGCGACTCACTTTCATGGCTCAATGTGATCTGAAGATTTAAAGTGCACTTTATTACATTTATATTAAATGGATTTATCATAAAAGATTGTTTTACATGCACTTAACTTATGTAACAGAAATTAAAAATACATTTCAACAATTATTTCAAATAGGCTGAAATAACTAAATTAATATATTAACACTAAAATTTCATTCTTATAAATAAAACTAGACATTTAAAATTTTTAAATGATGACTGTAATTTGTCAAAAAGCTTATCAATTTGACTATTCTTGTTGTTAATGAGGCCTACTTGGAAGAAACATACATTTGAATTTTGGTTTCATAGCTGGCTAGTCCATACAAAATACAAGCACTCTTTCTCTGAATCTTATCTAAAATACCAAACTACTCTTTCTAAATATTTCTGGGAATTAAGGGACAGTAACTTCTCGCAACAGATTAAATGCAAGATTATAGGTAAAGCTCAATCTCCTAATAGTTTCAGAAATAGATGTAATTTATGCTTGAATAAGAAAATTAGAATAATAAAATTTAAAAAACTAGCCATCTATAAAACCAGAGGAATGAAATCATTTTTCAATGCCAACATAAAAATAAATTTAAATTACCTTTTAAATAGGTTTTTAGTTTGCTCCATTCCAATTTAACTGCAAACTTACTATTATTTTGTGTTGATTACTCATTTGAAGGAAATAAAACTTGAATTTGTTTTTCTGTTTATGTATTTGATATATATACCTGTATATGTGTATATTTACTTATTTATATGTGTGTGTGAGTGCATATATATATATGCATATGGATGTGTATATATGAGTTTTGTACGTAAGTTTGTGTGCATGTGTGTATATGTATATGCGTGTTTAGATATGTATGTGTGTATGTGTATGCATGTGTGTGTGTATATATATATTGTCATATACACATGACATAAGGTTATATAGAGATGATGGCCTTATGGTAGTACAAAATTCTACACATTTTAAAACTGATAAAATTAGAAAACTAATCCATAGAGAATTCAAAAGTCTAAACCTAAAAGTAATAATCAACATTAATTTAAAATTAGTAAACTTCCTTGATGTAACACTGGACTTAGTACATAATACTTATCAACCATACATAAAACCTAACGAATATCCATTATACATCTACCTGAAGTCTAATCACCCCCACAAGTATAATCAAACATGTACCCTCTTCCATAGAATATAAAATTAGTAAAAACTCTTCTCGTGAAAGTGTATTTTATAAACATAGTAATTTTATAATAATACCCTAAGGAATAGTGGCTATAAAAACCATGCTATCAAATACATAAAAAATATAACTATAACAGGAAAAATAAAAATGGAAAAATTGTTTGGTATACACTCCTTTTTAACCAAATTGTTAGCACTAAGTTAGGCCTGAAGTTCCTGAAATTTAATTAAGACACATTTCCCTAATAATAACACTCTAAGTAAAATTTTTAATAAAAATACCCTTAGATTAGATTATAATTGTATAAAAAAATACCCTTAAATTAGATTATAATTGTATAAAAAAATTATCAAAAATCATCATAATAAAATCTTAAATCAGCACATAAGCCAAAGTAACAATAATTATCCAAATAATGAAAATAACAATAATACAAATTTCTGTAATTGCCGAAGTCCTAACTTTCACTGAAAAATAGGTGTCCAACAAATTCTATTGTTTACCAATGTACTATATCATCAAATGAAAACCAAACTATTAAAAAAGTTTACATTGGATCTACTAAGAACATTTTTATATAGAGGTGGTATTTGTATATCATATAACTTTCTTAAAAATAACACATACTGAAACCAAATATCCCTTTCTCTGTATTTTTAGCAGTTAAAAGATACAAATAAAATCCCCAAAGTAAATAGAAAATTCTGAAAAAGGCAAGAATTTGTAAATCATTCTATGACATCTACTCTCTGTGCTTGAATGAAAAGTCACAGATTAGTAATAACTGAAAGATCCTAGAAACAAAAAAAACTATGCATACAAAACCTCTTTTCTAAACATAAATGGAAAATTAAAAGCAAAAGCCAAATCACACTAAAAACATCAGGGAAAATAAGAAAACATCAGCCTACAACAATAAAACTAAAAACTGTCAACTCTCTGGAAGAGAAAATAGCTCTAATTACCTTCTCAGGCCAAAGTAAATTAGTAAATAAACAATCAGAACTAATTTCAAAATTCAGACATGAAAACAAATTTCTACTATGTTATTTAAACATTGAAAACTGAAAATGAACAAAAAATGAAATAAAAAATAAAAATAAATTAGCGAAATAAAACAATACAATTTGTTACAGATCACTCACATTTGGTACATACTGCTGCAGAAACACAATTACCGTGGCATCAATGACCAACACAAACAACATGTATATAAAAAATATTAACTTATTCCGATTATTCTCTTTAATGGCGGTTGCGTGTAGAGGTTTAATTAGAGGAAGCACGCACATACAAGGCAGTGACAACTGGAGTTGTCTTCCTTCTATTTTGATGATTTTTTCTGCATACATTTTTTCCTACTTGGCTTATTACATTGTTTAATGTTTTTTAACAGCTATAGGAGTAATATTAGAGCATATTGTTTTTTTTTTTGTTTTGTTTTTTTTT
Organism: Ascarosepion bandense; assembly: GCA_037127315.1. Classification (NCBI taxonomy): domain Eukaryota; kingdom Metazoa; phylum Mollusca; class Cephalopoda; order Sepiida; family Sepiidae; genus Ascarosepion; species Ascarosepion bandense. Next base: position 866,095 of record JBBBDQ010029493.1, read on the forward strand.
TAATTATAAATGGTAATAGTTTTATAATAGGAGTTTCCACAAGTGACTCTATTACGATATATTGAGGTAAGTAATTATTCTGAGCTTGATTCTCTCTGACTGCCTGTCTAGCCTAAATAAGGGCCAAAGGAGTGTGTTATAATTCAGAAGTATTCTATCTAATACCTGAAGCCCTCAAATACCAGGATTTTGTCTTCAGGTATCATAGGTCACCACCCATGGCAAACAGGTGGCCTCATCGAGTGGTAGGGTGGGGGCTTACCTTTCTGCAGAGGTGCAGTCAGTGTATTCTGAAGCTCCAGCCAACAGGGTGGCTGTATTCTGTCAAACCTAAACCAAAATGAAGGTGTTGATTTTGCCATAATGATATCTTTAATGGACAAAATAGAACAGCCATGTAGCATAATGAAAATTTACATTCCCTTAGCAGATGAGCATTATCTATCACTCCTGTGGCCAAGGAAAAAATATCATGTCTTTTTATGCAGCTCTTGGGGATACTATAGGATCAATCCCAAAAGAAGAGAAACTGATAGTCTTTGGAGACATTGATACAAGTGTAGAGAGACAACCGCAAAGATCTGATAGAGACACTTGGCAACCTTGACATATTTGGGAAAAACCTTAGAGTATCCTTTACTGGCATCAAACTGCCTGCATACATACAGGAAATGAATTCAACAGATACACAAAAAAGAAAGGGGTGTAAGACAAGGATGTGTCTTCTCACCAGACCTATCCAACCTGTACAGTGAGACAATTCTGTGAGCTTTAAAGTCCTACAAGGACTCAACATTGGCAATGGCAATCTGAACAATATAAAATATGCAGATGATACAGTGCTGATAACAGATGAAGGAAAAAAACTACAAGACTTTCTATAGGAAGTAATTAAAGAAAGCAGAAAGAAAGGACAATATATCAACTACAACAAAACTGAATGCATGGTAATCAATAAAAAAAAGAGGAGCCTAAAATGCCAACTACAAATGAAACAGGTACAGAAATTTAAATACCTGGGAAGTTTTCTGACAGAGAAGATAAAATGCAATATGGAGATCCGAAGGCATATTGGCATGACCAAGGATGCATTCCAAAAGCTGAGTAGAGTATTAAGAGACAGGAAAATTTTGCTAGAAACAAAGAGGAGAGTACTGGTTGCAATGTGATGTCTGTCCTTCAATATGGCAGTGAATGCTAGACAATTTCATCAAAGATAAAGGAAAGACTTGAAGCAAATGTGGTACTACAGAGGATGCTGAGGATACCAAGGAATGGAACATTCAAGCAATGACAAGGTTTTGGAGAAGATGAACACAAAAAGGAAACTGATACTTAACATCAGAAAAAGACAGCTGAAGTCTTGGGGACATGTACTGAAGAAAGAAGACTTGGAGAACTTAATGCTCACAGGACAGATAGAGAGAAGGAGAGACAAGAGAAAGCAATGCACAAGATACCTAATGGACTTGAGCAAATGGATGGTGGAGCAAGAATGGAGGAATTGAGTGAACAAGAGAAGGGTTTTTAAGATCAACAAGGGATAGAAAGATGTGGAGGGCCATTTTCGCCTACGTCTTGAAGGGACACAGTACATAACAGAAGAAGGGAGACAACATGAGACCTGGGAGGTTCTCAGCTTCTATGGCATTGGAAAGATAAAAAGCAATGGATTATATCCACATGAACTCTGTTTCTGTTTGAGCTTACAATCAAGAAGAGAAACATATATTTACCTGGGCTTATACCAGATCAAAGAATAACCATTTAATAAATTGCTTAACTAAGGGGAGAGACATTGGAGATGTCTGCAATGTTTGTGTTCTATATAGTGCTGAATGTGAGACTTGGTCATAGGAAATTCAAACTATGTATTCAAAGAAAGATTCAGATGAATAGGGTGAAAATTTCCAAATGTAATGATGCATCCAAACTGACACAATTGGAAGCTTGGACAGTTTTAGCTGACAGGATGAACAATTTTACTTTTGATGGTACATGGGAAGATATTAAAACCCAAGCTTATCAAGTTAGAGATGAACTGTTGAGTTTTGTCAAGAAACATAACAATTGGTTTGATAAAAATGATGATAATATTAAAAGATTACTCAAAATCAAGCACTCTCTTCAACTTCCTCTGTTAAGCAGTTCATCAGAAAACTATCTGTGGAACAAGCTCTTAAAGAATACAAAGGAATCCTTCAATATGAGCTCAGGAAGATGAAAAATAATTAATGGTGTAACATCTTGAAAAAAGTTCAAAGTGCAGCTGAGTGGTTTGGTAAACTACTAGAGGACCTAATCATCACTGTATTGCCTAAGCATCTCACAACACAGGGCTTTTTTTTCAGGCAAGCAATATGGCTTTCATTTCTCTAGGTTAACTGCTGATGTATAAACAGTTATTATGAAAAGAGCCTATCAAGCTTTAAATATGAATAGTGAAGCTTGGGGTGTTTCTTTGGACATGCTGAAAGCATTTGATAGGGTTTGGTATACTGATCTTCTTCACAAATTGAAAAGTTATGGTGCCTCCAGACAAATTTTTAAACTGATTCACTCATTCTTATCTAATCACAAAATGGAAGTTATCCTGAACAGCCACTCTTTTAAATCCTTTCATACTAATTTAGGTGTTCTCCAGGGTTCCATCCTTGATCCTACTTTGTTCTTAATTTGCATCAGTGACCTTCCAGATGGCATCAGATCTTAACTTGGTATCTATGCTGATAATACTCCCATTTACTTCTGTCTCAGTGATGAAGTCTGATCAAATCAATCAAGGTCAAATTGGCAGCTGATCACAAAAAACTACAGTCTGTTGTTAACTGGGACAAGGAATGGCTTGTTAATTTCAATCCCTCCAAAATAAGACTGCTCTTTATCAATGACCTGAGAGACCCCTTTCTGACTGCTATCAACTTGGCTGATGCTATCCTCCAGCAAAGTGACATGTTGTTCCTTCTCAGGCTAACATTCTTGGTTAAGATGAAGTAAAAAGACCATATTGAATCCATTGCTAGGTCTGCTGCCAAGAAAGCAGTTCACTGTGCCATGCTAGATAGTTTTTCTCTTCTGAATCTATCTTACATATCTATAAGTCTACCATTTGTGCATGCTTTGAATATTGCTGCCATATATGTTTTGATGCTCTTGTTTTATATTTCGAAATTTTTGATAAAATTCAAAGAAGAATCCACAATATTATTTATGTTAATCTGACATCTTGGCTTCAGTCACTTTCCCACTGCCATAAAGTTGCTTCTCTGTACTTTTTCTAGAAATATTTTCATGATCATTGTTTAGAAGCCCTCATTGCTACGGTATCTAAACTTTATGAATTTAACAGCAGTACTTTTATTGTTCTCACTCCTCAATAACACTTTTCTTTTCTAATTATTTCATACACATAAACTCTTGTGTCTTACTGGCTTTACTGCCTTACATTGGGTGATTAAAAAAAGTTACAAAAAATATTGTCTTTTGCATCAAGTTTTTTGGTTTTAATATATCTCCTGTTCCACTGAAATCCCTTGATAGCAAAAGGCTCATGAAGGCATACTTAGAGGGACTGAACATTTTACCGACCCATTCTTTAATTCATCTACTGTCAATGACACAGTCACACATAATTTGTCACACAATGGGTTACTTCATCAAATAATCATCCTGCCCAATCCTACACTCTTCCTGATATACATTAATGATCTCCCTGATTCCATAAAAGCCCAAGTAGGTTTGTACGCCGATGACACCACAGTTTATTCTCGCCTCCTACAAAAATCTGGTGTAGGCGTCAAAGCTAACCTCGCAGCCGAGATTGAAAAAGACCTCCAATCCATATTGGACTGGGGTAAGAAATGGCTAGTAAATTTTAATGCTTCTAAAACGAAGCTACTCTCAATTAACCATCATCGACAATCTCACCTACCTCCCATTATTAGCATGGACCAGGCTTGCCTCCCAGAGAGTAAAACACTACGCCTCCTTGGTCTCACACTTTCAGCGGACCTCAAATGGAATGACTATATCGAATCCATTGCTAAATCCGCTGCTATGAAAGTCGGTTCTCTGTGTACGGCCCGGAAGTTTTTTCCGTCTAAATCTATTCTGCACATATATAAATCTACCATCCGCCCGTGCATTAAATACCGCTGCCATATCTGGTCGGGTGCCCCTGCTATTCTCCTCGGGCTTCTCGATAAGGTCCAGAGGAGGGTCTGTAATGTGATAGATACCGACTTGGCAGACCGCCTGCAGTCTCTCTCCCACCGGCGCGATGTGGCTTCCCTGTGTCTCTTCTATAAATACTTTCACGGCTTCTGCTCCGATGAACTTAGATCACTGGTGCCCCCTAAATACGAATTTGCACGAGATACTAGATTAGCAACTAGATCCCACCCTTTTACAGTGAAACCGATAAAATGCAACCGCAACTTCTACTCCAACAGTTTCTTTCCTCACACTTCCCGACTGTGGAATTCCCTTCCACACGATTGCTTCCCCGACGGCTACAATCTCCAGGCGTTTAAATGTAAGGTCAATAGACACCTCCTAACACACTAACCTGCTCCCATTCTATCAAACACTCTTCCCATGGGCACAACCCTCATCCTCAGTATCCTTACTCATCTGTCACCTTCCTCCTGACATTCCCTATGTCTAACCACTCCTTCTCTTTACCTTCCTCTATGTAGCCCCATGCGCAATAGTGGCAGTGGAATGCCTTGCTTGGGGTGAGATGATTACAAAAAAAAATACTTATTGCAGAAACATTTGCATTAATAAAGTCTATTAGGAGTTGAAATATGTCAGCTAAAAAAAATTTCATTCATCTTAATTCATAGTCCATTTATAGATATATTTGCATTTACATTGTTCAGACAGTTATCCTCCTCTTTATTACCATGTTCACAATGCTTTGGCCATTGTACACCCCAGCCTTCTTCAAGTGATTAGAATTTCAAACCAAAACATTTATTTTGATCACTGGGATATATTATTCTCATTCCATGAGATATGCCACTTCTGAATGTCTTATTTATCTTCTTTTAACTCAAGGACACATGGCCCAGTAAATAAAAGCATTGGTTAGATCCAGTGATTTGACTGAGAGCGTTGTGAGTTCAATACCTGGCTACAGCAGTGGTGAACAAATAACTTAGAGAGTTGAGTTAAAGAGAAATAGCTAAGACATCCAAAAGTGGCATGGCTCATAGAAAGAGAACAATATACTCCAGTAATCAAAATAAAGGGTTTGGTTCATAATTTCAGTTACCTGAAGAAGGCTGGAGTGTACAATGTCTGAATCATGTATATGGCAATAAAGATGAGGACAATTGTCCAAACAACATAAATAATATAAATACTACTTAATCTCAGAATTATAGACAAATATATTTTTATTTATACCTGAAATTTTACATATATATTTGTACTAATGATAAATAACCCTTTCTTCTCACCATTAACACAATTGTTTCATGCATGATGTAGTTGTCCAGTACAGATTGAAAACTAACCCTTGTAAAATTTAAATATTTTGAATTTTATAACCTACTGTAAAGATAGTGAAGCATCTCTGTTATTATACATGGAGCACCATTTTATTACCATCAGCACTCAATATGTGCTACTTTATATATACATAATAATTGATAATGTTTTTTATTCTTACTTTTCATAGGTCACGTTTTTGCCATTACAGTGGTCACCAGTGATATGAAATATGCAGGTACTGATGCTAATGTCTTTATTTGCCTCTATGACAGTAATAAAAGGCAAAGTAGCAGTGGCAAGATTTGGCTTAAAGATGGCAAGTTTGAATGTGGCAAAAGTGATAACTTTAATATAACTGTCCCCAACCTCTTAAGTCCATTGAGTAAGCTAGACATTGGTCATGATAATTCTGGCAGGGCATCTGGTTGGTTGCTGGACCATGTAATTGTTGATTGTCCATCCACTGGTATCAAGCAAATGTTTGTTTGCAATAGATGGTTGGCATTGGATGAAGATGATGGACTCATTCAGAGAACACTCTATGAACAGAAGTCTTTGAGAGAAACAGAAGAACAAAGTAAGTAATAAAAGTATGTTTAGATTTACCAGTGAATATATTCATATATACTAATATTGATTGGAGAATGAAGTATAGAAACTAAATACATGCAATCAATCAAAATGTTCAAATATATTGTAAGCATCAAAATTCTATTCTTTTTTGTATTGCTGAAATAAACTAATGCAATAAATTTCAAAATTTATGTAGAAATTTCTAAATAATATTTTTGCTAAAAGTATAGTAGAAAAGTGATGACAAAGAATTGTATAAAAAAATTCAAATCTAAATATAATTAATGATAAAAATACAATTTACCTTTTGCAATTTTTACATTATTAAACAATTTTTGTTTCTTTCTTTTGCTGATTTTGTTTGGTGATGTTTTCAAATGTTAATAAACAAGTTTATAATTTGCAGGATAAAGATTTTTATATTTTTAAAAAATTTACAATTAATTTTTGATAAAAGATATGCATTAAAAAACATGGCTGATTTTAATCAGAAATTAATTATAACTATAAACTTATAAAAATACTTTTCAAGAAAGATTCCATACATTTTTCATTCATATGTAAATTTTTTAAAGTATTAATTTGTAAAGTTTTTATAATTAAAATAAACTTTTTCATGTATGATAGCATTTGCTGAAATTGAATGTCTGATGAGTCAAAGATAATTTGCAGCCAGAAAAAAGTTTTACAAAAATTGCTTTTTCAGAGACCTTTATATAAAAGAGAGTCAGTTGTCTGAGGAAACTAGAGTTTTAACCATTAAATCTTAGAATGCCATGGTTATTTTAATTCATATCTATATTATTCCACACTGTCTTTAAATAGATTCACAAAGAACTGTTCACTTAGGCCTTTCAAATGATTCCCTAAATGCCAACTGACAAATGTGTTTTGTCCTTTTAATATACTGTAATTTCATTAATGAATTAAATAGCTTTATATATTATTTTTCCATTAATGTGTGTGTGGGTAATGGGTATGACCTAAAACTGCATCCAACAATGGAGACTTGACTAGGGGGCAGAATTAGGGTACCCCGTACGACTGTTACCTACGTGTGTCCCCTGGCTAGGAGATGTGTAATCAGAATGTGATGTTTGAGGGCATTTCTCTGTGTGTGCAAGTGTATGTATATGTCTTGAGGAGGAATCAAATCTGTACTTATGACTTCAAGCCAAGCACACTGCCATATTCCTGATCAGATAGAAAATTGTGGGTGTGTTTCCTTCTTTTTTATGGAAGAGCATATACTGCTGGTGAACTGGAAGTCATCTACAACTGGACAATAAATTGACAAGAAGAGTCATATGATGTGCATTTTGGAAGACGGAAAAAGTTGTAGCTGACGGAGGGTACACAAGTTGATATCCAATCAGTATTGGCTGGGTCATCATGGAGAGGGAGTATGATGTTGAAAAATCCGAAACTCCTAATGAGCCACAGTTAGAAAGATCACTGATGATGAGTACTGAAACACTGAAAAAGATTTCTTTTACGAAATATATATATATATATATATATATATATATATATATATATACTTATTGAATTTCCATGGGTCAGTTTTCACATATGTAGTAACTTCAATGTTTACCACAAAGAGTGGTTAGTCCACTCTAACAAAATCAATGAGGAAGGCAGATATTGCAGAGACTTCTCCATCTCTTAGGATCTAACCCAAATCATTGAAGAACCTACCCAAGTCCTGGATATGATGGAACAGCAGGTGAGTTTCCTTGACCTGTTTCTAACATCCTGCCTTGACAAATGCATAGCAAAAGTTTTACCCCCATTGGCATGTTTAATCATTCCCTAATCAGTGTCCAGATTGACTCCAAACTTATGACATCTCTTGATATACCATTCCATAGAATATTTTTTTGTTATGAGAATGCAGACTGTCTCAGTTTTTGGTTCTATTTAGTGGAAGCTCTTCTCCTAAATTTCTTCAAACATGCTGTCTCTAAAACTGCTGTCCTAATCTCCAAATGGATTCTTTCTTGAATGGAGTGTTTTATACCCCAAGAAAATTTAAGAAAAACCAAAATCAACCCTGGTTCAGCCTTGATGCACTGAAGTTATAGCTAATCCGAACAACTACTTCAAAATCTGTTGCAAGAAACTATGTAGTCTTGCCCTTAATTCTTTCAGAATCACCCAAAATCACTGTAGGAGAGTTCTGAAAAATACAAAATGCAGCTATGCATGAGCTGTCCAGGCCAAGGTTGAATAGAAACAAATTGGATCTTATGAATTCTGGAAGATCACCAACCAAATTATGAAGAGAGGCAAAGCTGCTGTACCTACTATTGTAAATGGGCCTGAGATCATATCCTCCTTAACAGACATGGTGAAATTCTTCACCTTGATCTTTGCACAATTATTTAATCACTGCTTGAAGGGGAAATCTTTCCCAAGCATGTACAAAGTGGTAAGTGTATGCCCAATCTTCAATAACATGAACAACTGATCCTCCCACTCTCAGTACAGACCCATTAACCTCCTCAGATCCATCAGTAAACGTTTTTATGTCATTTTCAACAAGAAGGTCATTGAACACCTGGATAGGAACAACCTGTGCAACAAGCAATACGGGTTTTAATCACTCCACTCTACTACTGATGTCCTAACTACTGTTACATACAGAATTAATTTAGAATTTAGAATTAGATACCTTAAAGGCCTTTTACAGGATGCAGCATAAGGGTTTACTACACAAGCTTTCTAGCTATGGAATCACTGGATAAAATTCTTCCTAACAGGTAAATCCCTGAATGTTATTAATGGTCAATCCTCCAAGGCCCTGGTGGTTAACGCAGATATCACTTTTCAGACCAACTCTCTTTCTGATTGATATAAATAACCTACCTAAGAATATACTCCAATCCTTTGTAAACGTCTATGCCAATGATATGACAATATTCAGGTGCACTTCCAAAAGTTGACAATCAATGATTGGCAGTTGACTTCTCTTTCAATCTAATACTAACTTTCCAGTTGGAAGAAAACTGGCTGGTTACATTCAATGCCTCTAAAACCAAACTGGTTACATTCCATCACCATTTATCAAATCCCAAACTACCACAGGTCATAATGAATGGATATTAGCCCTCAGACTCACACCCAAACCTAATTGCAAGAAATTTCAAAGAATTTCTCTATATAATTCATTGCAAATGATGCAGGTAAAAAGATCAGCTTCCTATACTGCTCAAGTAAGTACCTGACGCCTCATGTTATCCTCTAGTTTTATAAGAGCCAAATCAGGTTGAAAATGGAGTACTGTTGTCATATCTGAGAAGGAGCTGCCCAGAATTCACTTTCCAGTCTTAATAGAGTTCAAAAGCATCTCCAAGGCTCCAAAACATTCTACTTGAATGTTAACTTTCCTTTTAATATTTATGCAAGATTTTTTTTTTCTTTTTCATTTTTCTATGAGTTCTCTGATGTAGAACAATTGTCTAATCCAATGGAATCACACCCAAATGTCCACCTGCAGATTACTTTTCACATTTTCTCATTTAAAGAATACATTTCAGCTGTGGTTTTGTTACTTTTAGTTATTCATCTTTCTTTATATGTAATGAATTCATAAATGAATTTATATTTGTTTTAGCAAAGCAAGATTTCTAAAAACTGGATAAAAGACTACAGGCTATAAAGGAACATTAACCAAAATCACAGAGGAATAGTCAAGCAGTAGAATTGCCTTCTGGTGAAGTTGGCAACACACCCTGTTTTTACCTCTTGGGTATACCTCCCGTTTGCTCAAATATGTTGTAAATATTATCATATATCATAAAACAATTTGAAGTTTGGGACATATCTTTTAAATTAAATTGGGTTAGAATGTGACAAAAGTGTGTACAGATTCCATTTCCTTTCTGAACAAATGTTCAGTTTTTCTTTTGGTTTATTTTATAAACTTTTTATTCATTTATTGAGATTTTACAGATTGATGTCCTCATTTTTCAGAATAAGACTAAATTCTTTTATTGTAAGAATATCATTTATTTTCTTAACATGAAATGTAAAAATTAATTCAAACAATAATTATCTCATTTAGCTGTTCTTTATGGCTATTGTGAACATAAGCTAACCTTCCTGGTTTATTTCTTATATTGCTAATATTTATTTTAAATAGTAGAACTTGTGGAAAGTTCATCTTTTGCTCTTTAAGAAGACAAAGTAATTTTAGATCTCTTTCTGTCTCTCATTTGTGTGTGCATGTGTGTGTGCATGTGTGTGTCCCTTTACAATGTAGGTGATCATGATTTTCTGCATTTTCCAGTCTTCCATTTCTCACAACACTCTTTACTACTCTTTGTCATTATACTACTAGGTCCTCCCATCTGTTTGCTCAAACTTGTCATGTTGCTTTTCTTGCTTTGATGTGTCTGTTGAGTGTTAAATTCTCTAAACCTTTCCTCATAATGTGTATGAAGAATTCCAACTGTTGCTTTATTATTAATGGCAATTTTCTTAAAACTTCTGCAATCACCACATTTTGTCCATGGTATTCTCAACAATCATCAATATAACCAAAAATTGGTAGTTTGAATTGCTTCAATTTTTGTGATAAAATTTCCCAACATTCATTATCAGAGGATAAACATGAAATGGCAATCTTGCACTTTTTTCTTCATTTTTCTCATATTATTTTTAATTTCCTTAATGTGTAGGTAGCATAATGATCATTGTCATAGAATTGATAAGCAGAATTCAAATACCTAACTAATCTGTTGTATTCATTTTTGCAGAAAAAATCATGAATACTTCTCCCCCATCTATGGATTAAATAAAGTAGATTGCTTTGAGTGACAGCCGGTCAAGAAAAATGACAAATCTGAATTCAAAATCTTGGAGAAGGCAACATGAAATCACCATCTTTCCCAAGAATGCAATGGAGATCCATGATTCCCTATGTTTTGAAAGGATATGATATTTAAAAACAAACATTAATTAATGAAAAGTATCTATTCATATACACCTTTGAATTTTTTTATATAACCATTGCTCAGATAGTTAAATTTCTGTATCTGCTTGATTTTTTTATCATTCCCTTTGAATAACTGCCCTTTTGCTCATAACCAAGCATCGTGCCTTAAAATTATTGGTCATCCTTCTTGCTTTCCTCAGCTACTTTGTTTAATAATTATTTCAGTTTAGCATATCTTGTTAAGGTTATTCCTACTGATTTAGTATGCCCTCTAATTCTTTGAGAGTCATAACATTATAGAGGTTAAGTAGACCTATTAAAAAACCTTTATGTACCCTATTACTCACTTGTCTTCTATTCATATACAAGCTGTATTCCTAATACAGGTTATAAATTATTCATACTTACTTTCTATGTAGTTCAAGTTTTCCTCACATCAAGACATATTAAAATGCCTTTTTGTAAGTTTATGAAATACAGGTATATTTTTCTGGTTATTCTTTCAGCATTCTATCCATAAAAAGTGCATTTCTTATTTTAACATCTTCAATGAAACCACATTGTTCATCCTCTATTTCTGGTCTAATTCTTCTCTATAATTAGAATTCACATTATTAGTTTTATTATTTAATTCATCAATTTGATTGTTCAGTGAAGTTTCCATTCATTTATACCTGTTTTTCTTTTAATATCTCTTATAAAAAATGATTTACTCAGATTTGCCAGTATTTTGCTGTTATTGTTATCACTTTAGTAACCTTGTCAATTCTATAGTCATTAAAACTATCAAAAATTCTATGAGAAATTCATCTGGTCCTGCTGTTTTGTTCCTTTTTATCTTGTCTGTTGTGATCCTTAAAATATTAGTTCCACATGTTATTGTATGCTTTTGTGAATTGTAGGTTTCTACCTTTTATTATTGTATTAGCCTATGTATTCATTCTATGATTGAAGAACATTTCTTCATGTAAATTGTTCCCTCTTTAGATCTTATACATCCTACCAAAGAGCATGTTTTCTGTCTTGCTATTTCTTTTGTCTTTTTGTCTTGCTATTTCTTTTGTCTTTTTGTGTTGCGATTTCTTTCGTATTCTTGTACATATCTGCTGCATCTTTGTCTTTCGCTTTTCAATCTTTCATACATTTAATTACAATATTATTTATTTTCAAAAATTCTACAAAAATATTTTTGGTAACAATAGATTCTTTTTATTTTGTCATTCTTTTATCTTTGTTGCATCAATGCTTATATTTTGCAAAGTTCTAACTGCATTATAACATTATTAGTGGCTAAATATTGACTGTAGTAAATATATTCTAATGTTAGTAAAACTTTAGCTTTTGTGCCTTTGTCACAAATACTAGAAACACTTTTCTATCACAAGCCATCATTGAAAACTAAAGAAGTAGGAATGTTAGTTATAACCATCTGTAAAAATAAAGTTAGAGTACCACTGCAACTGAGAAATGAAAATGGTCTCAAAAATGAAAAATGATACTAAGTTCAGTAGGATAGAAAGCTACAAGTGTGGACACCCAGTGAGAGTCTAATTCACAAATGGAGAAGAATTGTAATAGCTTCATTTAAATGTTAAAAATGTTCAGTTAAAATAAAAGTTTTAAAAATGAAAATTTTAAAAGTATATCAATAAATATATATAAATACATTAAAACAAAGGAAGGGGTAAAGCAAGGATAAGCAAAACAAAAGATATTACTCACTGTAAAGATAAATGTAGCAAAAAAAGAGAAATTACACCTGCATCTGGGATTAGAATTTGGTCTCTTGCCAGTTTAAATTTGAATTTAATAATTCAAATTTTCTGAGGACAATTGTATGATTAATAGTTTATGCTTTTGTTTTAATATATTTTTACACATTTTTATATTCTTTTAAAATGTCTATTTTTAAGGCCATAATAAAATTTTGTATGCACCATAAATTAACAAAGATTCTGATATTCATATCTTCAATCAATGTTAAGAATTTGATATATTTTCTTGTTATTTTTTAGTTTATTTTTATACCAACAAGCAAAGGATAAGAATTTACTTTTAAAAAAGACTTGATATTTTTATTCATCATTAGCAAAAACATACTTAACAATTTGCTGCTGTAAAATGAAGAGGTAAAAATATTGGTGGGTCTGAAAATTCCTTTTTAAAGAGTAAGCAGGCTACTCCTTCAAGAATCTATATTCAAAATTGTACTCAAAATTTCATATTTCAATTATTTTGATATTTAATAGTGAAACTGAAATTAATAAATTCATTTATAAGAATAACAAGAATTTAATCATACTTTTTGATTATAGTTTTTTTTAACACTCTACTTCTTTTTTATCCTTTATTTTATGAATTTACTTTATTACATAATTTGTTTATTTAAATTTTTTAGCACATCCGAGATATATTCTTGGACTTTATTTCTGTTATCATGAGATGAAAGGTGAATTCTGAGAACAGGAACAGAACTATGACATAAAACTTCCCTTGTTGGATAGAGTAGCAGATACGAAATAGGATATTTATTAATCTTATTTTCACACCAATAAAAACAACAATTCTTGAATAAATGCACAGAAATCAGAAATGACACTAATACACTTATAGTATTCTTTTATAAGCCTTCATATCAGTAGCTAACAGAAAAATGTGAAAGAATCTGAAAAGTTCTCAGCCTAACCTACTTCCACTATTCAAATATCAAATAATGAAACATCAGATTTATTTGATGAAGGTTTTTTGGTAAAACCAAGAACTTTTCAACAACAACTTCATACAAAAAAATATTGAAGTTAACAATTTTTCAATTTCATGTGTGTTTGTAAAGACAATGATTAAGTTTGAGTTTTTGACCTCTGCTAATAAATTAAACCAAATTTAATTGAAATAATTAAAGATTAAGTATATAGCATACAACTAAGGAAGGCTAATTAGCTCACCAGACAAGAATTTGAATCAAACAAAGATAAATCTGTATAATTCATTAAATAATGATTTTAAACTTGAAACAATGAAAAAATTCAACAAGTTCCTAAGTATCAGTATTTCTTCATTATACAAAATTTAGTGGATAAATTAAAATTAAATAAAAAATAAAGAAAGAAATTTTCTCCTTTCCATAAATCATGGAAAGGAGAAAATTGTTCCCTTTTTGCCATGATTAATAATAAATGTATTACTTTATACAATATTCTTGAAAAAGAATTTTTTAAAGTTTTTATATTGTCTATCTATGTAAATAAAACTGAAGATGTGTATCAGTGTGTGTATGTGTGTTTGTGTGTGTATCTTCACTGATTTCTAACATACACTGCCACAATTTTCATTTTTCCAGAACAAAAAATACTACTAAATAAAAAAACCCAGAGTGATATCTGGATGTAATCACACCAGCAAATATATTTGAGAATCATATAAATTTGGATGAAGGTGTTTAAAATCCTTAAAAAATATATACTGAGCACTTTTTAATACAACTGCATACTGGTCTAATTTAATTATGACAGAAAACTAATTGACAATAATTATATATATATATTATTTTTATTTCTGTTTTGGGATTTTTTGGGGTCTTTATTTGAGAATTTCATTCATGTAAAATCTTCTGTACAATAAAGATGGAAACTGACGATGGTTTGCCTGAAATGGGCCTATACTTCTGCTTAACCATGGAATAATGTGTCTGTCTTAATTTTTACATATATTTGCTCTATATGTATTTATATACATATATATTTAGAGCTCCCCTAGAGAGTTATCCTACCACTTTATGTACAGGGTATTCCTTTGGATTCTTCTATATCTAAACTGCATATATATATATATTATGCAATAAATATTAGCTCTGTAAATAAATAAATTTAATTACATTGAGCCCTCTGGCTGGATCAGTTTTAATATTTCATTTTTAATAATTAATATTAATAGGATATGTTTGAGATTTTTCTTCAAGTTGCTTATTTTCAGATTTATATATATATAAATGAAGATGTGTGTGTGCCAGTGTGTGTGTGTATTCTCACTGATATCTATTAACATACACTTTCACATTTTTCATCCAATTTGTTTCAAAACTTACACACCCCTTGCAAATTTATTCAAACAGACATATATTTCATGCAGCCAACCCAGAAGTAAACCTCCAACATTATCTTACTGTATCAGCTGAAGTTGCACCTATCAGGACTACATATAGGCACTGCCCCTTCTGCATAGAAGACCAACGCTTAAATTGCTCATGGGAATTGTTACTTTTCCCATCCTGTGCAATGCCAGATACTTACTGCTAGTATAAAGAATTTTCAATGAACAATATATATTTCCTGATGCCTTATTCACTCAAACACTCCATTGACCAATGATTATGGAATTTAAAATTCTTAATTCAATTTAGTAAACATGAATTCATATCTGTAAACAAACAAGAATAGTTTCTATTTGTCAGGCATGGGACTTATTGAGTGATGTGTTAATTCAACTGATATTTTTTAAATAAAATGAAATAAATCAAGTTTTTAGCATTAATATATATTATACTCCTGTATAAATAGATAAATTATTAATCATGCAGTTCTTTAAATTTTCCTTAGAAAATTTGAATTATTAAATTCAAATTTAAACTGGTAAGAGACCAGATTATTATCCCAGATATATGTATAATCTCTCTCACAAGCATAAGCATATATAGCTTTATAAGATTGACTAATGTGTACTTCATGTAAATGTTCTATATGAATTGATCTACATGTCTGTACCAAAGAAGTTTTCAATACAGAAAAGATTAAGAAAAAGAAATCTAAATTTATATAACTGACATGAGCTGTCTATGGATTTTTTCCATATATATTATAAACAAAAGTAAGTTTTTATAGGTATATAGTTTAAAGGAAACTGTCACTTCACTTCATCTAGCACTTCATCTTCTGGATGTGCATCATGCTGAAGTGGATATCAACTCAGATATCAATATGAAATTGGAGATCTGAGTTTGAATTCTAATTGAACTTGTTGCATTCACATATAGGCAAATACTCTTGGGAAAAGTATTAATCTATTTTTTCTTCCTTCAGCTAGGGGTTGAATAGCAGGATGGATTGGGTTCTATAGCCTTGGTTAGCAACCATTCTACTGTAGAAAGTAATGGCAACTTACCGCAGGAAATCTTCTGCCCAGTCAGTCATGTCGTGAAAGAGACATGATCACCCGAGTGTGTCTCATGTAGGGCACTTAGCTGACAGACTGAGTTTAAATTAATAGTTTGTGTTCTTATAGTTTCTGCTTGTTTTGACTTCCTAGTCCTCGCTTTTCTTCTTCCACTTTCTGCTTGACTCTCAGCAATTGACTAACTAACAAAAATCCTGAGTGCTGTTAAAGCCAAGTGATAAAAGTTGTCCAAGCAATATACAAATAAGATAACTACATAGGCTTTTATAGAGTCTCACTGGATGGTCTTATTCCAGTCAACAGGAATGACATCTCCACTGAAAGCTGAAGTCTCTAGCTAGTTGACTGTTGTGAGCTCACTCCTTGTTCTGGGCAGTACATTTTATTTTTCTTTTCAACCAAAAGGTACAATTCACAAGCATTTAGTAACTCTTATTCCATTATAGTCATAACATTTTTTCATTTTTTAATTACTTTGTCATAAACATGGTCTTACTTCTAACAAAAGCTGTCACCTTAAAAAAAATAACCCAGAAATGTAGTCGATAAAATCCAGCAAGACCAGGCAACATTCCAGAAATAGTAAACATTTAGTTCTTCTTGCAATAACAAAGAGACAAACTTTTGCAGTTATGTCCTTCCTTTCTTTGAAACTGAAAGCATTCTGGTAGTCTTGGAGTCTGCACTGAATGTATCTGTATCATAAGAAGCCCTTAAGGGAATTCCCAATGATCTCATTGGGGACATTAGATATGATGATAATGATGTTATGGAGAAAGGGTATCAATAACACTGAATTTTTCTTTGTCACCATGTGTTACACATTTGGCATAAACCACTATGCAGACACATATAGGCATACATTGCCAGAACATATTAAAGGTAATGGAGCAAAAGGAATAAAGAGAGAAAGGTGGGAAGAATTATAAATGAAGAAGTTTAATAAATCAGTTTGCAATGTCATCAGTTTTTCTTTCCTGGTTGACACAGAAGAGTATTTATGTATTTTGTCATAAGTAACTACTTTATTCTTATTTCTGATTGTAGTGATGGTAACTTCCACTGCACAATTTTTATCTGAATTTTTAGATGAGGAATTATTATCATTATCATTAACATTATTATTTTTGTGACCTGTTAGGGCCAGGAAGAAAGAAACAAAAAGAAGATAGGTTGAACCAGTGTATTGGAATAAGAGAATATATATACAAAATAAGAGTGTTATTAGTCAGCAGATAGAAGTGTCCGTCCAAACTGTCAAGTTGCACTGCGTCTCGACTACCTCCTTTAGGAAGTCTCACAGGTTAGTATTTATAAAGGAGGAAGAGTTCATTCCAATGTAGATAGGACACCATAACAATTATTATATTCTTTGATGTTTGATGTATGTGTGGAATGAATTTTTAGTGATACCAGACACAAAGATTGAATGGCTAAAATCATTAGAAATTCTATAAGTTTAATGGACAAGAGACATGACTGAATGGATGTTGGTTAAAACAATGAACTTCCTGGTAATTATGAGTTCAATCTCTTCATATGGTAAAAGGGTTGAAAAGTGACATACCCTGGTTCAGTGGAATTAAAGAATAAGACTGATACAAAATATCCCCTAGACATAGAAAATAAAATGAGAATCTACTTCCATGGAATTAATAAAGGATTTGGTTCAAAATTTTAAGGTTTCAAAAAGAAGACTGGGTGGTAATAGTGATCAAAACATCAGCATGATGATCTAAATATAAAGCATATAAAGTTGTACTACATGCATTCATATGTATAGGTGCACTCAGACACAAACAATTTTTGTTAAAGAATTTAATAAAAAGTAAATTCAACTTAAATAAAAATAAATGTAAATATTCTGGTTAAGCTAATTAATTAAACTTTAGTGCCAAATTTTTTTTTTCAAGGTTATAATAAGAAACTGGCATTTATTGTCTTTTACTTTGAGAAAAATCATAAACACAAGTTTTGTTTGAACAATGTAAACCCTTCTTCAATAACACTGGCAGGGAACCTTTAGTTCTGTTGTTGATATGTTATTTAATGGTAACTATATCTTATTGTTTTAGTGGTGGTATGGAATGTTTGATAAGTTTTTTTCAATAGTGCCTGTTTTTGAGTTAGTAAGATTGTGTGTCTAATTTTGTTACTGTTGTAAGAATTATTATTATTGTTGAACGTTTGCATTTTATATTTTGTTCTTCTGTAGATTTTGTAGTCTTTGCATTTGGTATTGTACAGGAAACAATTCAGGTATTGGAAGAGTTTGAAGGAATCTTCAATTGTATTTCTCTTCTTCAGGGAGGAATTGCAGGCTACAGGTTCTAAGCAAAATAAAAGTCTATGATCTTTCCAGATCTGATTTTATTGATGTTGTGGGAGTAAATGTGTATGAAGTGATTATTTGTTGGTTTTCAATAAACCCTTCTGTTAACTATCCTTATGTGAGCCTGTTAACATGATGTCACAATATGGTAAAGTGTGGTCTTGTTTCATAGGTGAAATTGATTGTACATTCTTTCTTTAGTCTATCAACAAGTTCTGGTGATGGTGTGTCATGTGGGTAAAACAATCAAGCTCAGGTGTTGACAGAGACTTTCCAAGTTTGTAAATCAGGAGGTGATAAACTAAGGTAATTTATTTGATTTATGATACCCACTTATCATCAGCGATCCAAAGGTATTTTCCTTACAGAGTTTTGTCTATTTCATTTTAACTATATTTTAATAAGAAAAATCAGGAAAAGAATCTTGTTTTTACAAAATAAAAATTAAATATCAAATCAAATCAAATCTCTTTGGCTAACAACAATCCCAACTTTAATCAGGGTGCTACTGATAAGTTTAAAATAAATATGACAGACATTGAGAATAGGAAAATGTCTTTTACTAAAAGAAATAGATCTATCTAAACTTATTTATAAATGGAACTTTGTCTCTATGTGTGCATGTGTGTGTCTGTGTGTGTGTGTATCCATTACCTATAGACTCCGAAACGGCTGAACCGATTTTCTTGAAAATTTACACAGTTGTACTATAAGCGTCTGTGAGAGTTCTTAGCTAGGTTTTGTGTCGAAATCAAATTTGATACACTCATAGACAAAGACATAAGAAATGATATTCAGAAGTTTCAAGGTTACAGTTCTTACAATAGTGCAGAAAATTGATTATATATATATATAAAAGGCAAGATATTTGTGTGTGTGTGTGTCTGTTTATCTGTCTGTATGTCCTTTATACAAATCTACAATTTTTATCTGATTCTAACTAAACTTCACACAAATATTCTTTAGGCTGAGTCTGAGCTCCAGGACCATGGATTAGTTTTAAAGCTTTCATTACACCCGAGCAATGCTAGGCTATACTGCTAGTTACATTATAAACATGTAAATGATTGTTTTGTGTAGGTTTTGAAAAGACAGTTCTATATGTGATAAATTGTTTTCATATCACTTTATTAGTTTGAAAGCCATATACACGAAGCAGAATCAAAAAGGTCTGTGTGCCTATCATTGAGACATTATCTGCAAAAATTACTGTAGAGTGCTGTTTGCTTTTCAGATTAGCATATTACTTGAATGCAATCCATATATTTCCATTTTCTGATTATGTTAATTGTTAATTTGTTTCTAATAGCTATTGTATTTTCTGAAGCATGCACATGATGTCTGCTGCTTATCATATCAAAGCAAAAATACTGATACATTAAAATTGACAGGTTTCTTAGCATTTTAATCATAAATATTTTGTCCTGTACAAACACTTAATCATGTCTTCATTGTATTTTTTCACTATTTTTATTCCCTTTTGCTATTGACCAAATTAAGTTCATCAAAGTTTTTGCCTGAAAACCCATAGTAATCTAACCATACTTTATAGTGGGCTTACTATAGATATCCTATAATTTGATAACAATTTCTTTATTTCAGAGCTTCCTTGGTTTGTGTTTGTTTACACTGGATCCAAGAAAAATGCTGGAACAAATGCCAATGTAAGTATGGTTGTTTATGGAGATAATGGCAAATCAGATCAGATCTCTTTGGCTAACAACAACTCCAACTTTAAGCAAGATGCTACTGATGAGTTTAAAATAAATATGATTGACATTGGAATACCCTACAAGATCAGAATTTGGCATAATAATTCTGGTAGTTTCCCAGGATGGTTTCTAGAAAAGGTATGTTTTATTATATTAATTTCAGCAAATTGTCTTTTTTTTTCTTTTCAAGGGGAGTTATACTGTTTATTTATTGTTACTCATGAGGTTATTTTGAAATTATTTTTCTCTTTGTGTGGATATAAAAAATCAGAAACTGAAAATTTGCTTTTTATTAATAATAAAAAAAATTAAGTTTTATTATTTAACTCCCATTATTTTAAAAACAATTTAGTGATTAAAATAACATACTCATTTAATAAAACTGCAATACTGTTTTTTGCATATCTTTTCTCTAAGTCTTTATGTACAAGAATCCAGTTTCCAGTTCACTTTGCATTAGTGAGAACTATAATTAATCACAAGGCTAAATCTTTCAAAATGTTGAAATTTATCTCCAGAAAGAAATATTTACAAATATTCAGTTATATTTTACATGCTCAAAAAGTAAGAAATTCCAAAAAGTTATCCTTTGTTGGAAAAAAATTTCTTAAAAATAGTTTACCATGAAGTCTTAGAAAATTCAATTATTAAACTGTAAAGTTTTTGTCAAAGTATTTTCCCTAACAAATTAGATTATTCAAATTTCATTAATTGGTTTGCAAAATTGAACTTAACATAGACTTTGTAAACCTTCATAAAAAAATGTTATCAATAATTTCAACAATACTAAATACTGTGAGGATTTCAACACACAGCGTGTTACAAGAAAATTCTCATTATAAAGAATTCAAATAGTCATTTTCCTAATTAACTTGCTTTCCCTCTACCAGTCCCATATTCTAAAATGAATCTCTTTCTTTCATGTTTTAAAAATTATGAAATTAAATTTTTTTTTCATTATTTTTTTGCAGCGAGAACTTTGAAATAGAAAAAAAACTGACAATGTAATGTTATATTGTATAATTCTGCATATTCATTTCATTCCTTAGTTAGCACATATGTTATACATCCTACCATTACTCAAATAATGGACTATTACATTTTGATCATGATGCAAGTTGCTAAAGTTGCTAAGCACAAATATTTAATTATGGAATAGGGAATTTCTACAGGTATTTTCAAATCATAGAACTTGCAAGGTTCTTCTTCAATTATTAATTTAAGAATTATAATTTTGAATGGAATAAAAAACTTACCTGTAAATTTTCATAATTACATAAATATTTCAATAAATTTATACATACATATATATATATGTGTGTGTGTGTGTGTGTGTGTGTGTGTGTGTGTGTGTGTGTGTGTGTGTGTGGACATTGAGGTCAACACCCGATGGTAACAGTCTGTTTTATGCTTAAACACAATCATATATATAGACGTTTATATCCACTGGGATATCCAGTGGATATAGACCATTGACTTGACCCAAAGAGTTGTGAGTTCAATACCAGGCTACAGCTGAACAAATAACTTAGTGATTCAAGTTAAAGGCTACTAGAAGTGTCTTTGCACATGGAATGAGAATGATATAGCCCAGTGATCGTAATAAAGGGTTTGGTTCAAAATTTTTATCACCTGAACAAGGTTAGGGATAAGAAATTAAGAACTAAAAGAATTGTGAAAAAAACCCAACTAAGAAAAATTCACAAGTCAGTGCAAAAAACAAATTCTGAATCCTGATTGGATTAAAAACAGAAAAGTCATAATGACGTATTTTCATGCTTAGATGTGAAAAGCTTTGTTGGAGCTGACAACATGAGAAGTTTAACTATTTAAACCACAATGCTAACCTGTCAACAGTCAATCCAATATGAGAGTGGTTAGCTGGGATCTTGTGGCAATGTAACAAAAGAAAATTCAAGAAGCCAACCTGGAAACAGGGCATGTCACAGTTTCATTCAACCTCTTCTTCCAATTCTCTTTTCTTCTTTTTCACTCCATGCTGAGAACAAATGAACACATTAAGTACAACTTCTTTATTTGTTTTGCCTTCTCTTTCTCTCAAACTGTTGCAACCTACTAAAAAAGTAAGGAACAAAGACTTTACATTCTGCTACTACACAACCATAAACTTTAAACTTCTGTGGACATTTTAAATATCTACATTATTAATACAAACATTTTCTACAACTCTTGATCCCCTAAACTTTCTAATTGAACATTAATTTCTATGAATTCTCATAATTCATTTCTTTTAATAAATTTCTATTTTAAAATGTATATTTTATTCTTACACTATTCCACACAATTCCACATATTGCAACCTGCCAACAACCAACCTTCTAATAATGATGAAAGCCTGCTAATGATTATTCTGATGATAATTCTGGATAAAACTTGTAAGCTGTAGGGAGTCTGACATAAGGCCGAACCAAGAAACATTAACTATCTTCCTACGCTACAGTACAATGGCTGAAACATCATAAACATTGCAGCAAAGATGAGGACAATAGTCCAAATAATGTAAATAGTGTAAATACTACTTCATCTCAAAAGTATAGACAGATTCACTGATTAATATTCATCTTTCTAAATCCCCTTTGGAATGTATGGTTATAATCTCACCCCACTAGTTTTGCTGCTGTGATTTTTCTCACAAGTGAATTTTTTATCTGGCAAAATTGCCAATTCTACACCCAAGTGGTTTTGAATTCAGTTATCCTTCTTTTAGACTGGTTGTCAACCAAGGCTAGAAAATTTAGCTTGCCCTGCTAGTACATAGCTGATTAGGTAGTGAACAGAACAAATGAAGTTATAAAGTATTTTTTATTTACACTATTTACATTGTGTGGATTGTTGTCCTCATCTTTACTGTCATATTCACAATGTTTTGGCTGTTATACACTCCAGCCTTCTTCAGGTGATATATGTTCAAATTTCAAACATCTCTTTATTTAGTTCATTAGGGGTAGATTGTTCTAATTTCACATGCCATGTCTTTGGATATCTCCATTTAAGTTCATTCTCTTTAGTAACCAACTCTTCAAGTTTTTGTTCACTCTACTGTCACCGAGTATTGAACACACAGCTCTTTCGGTCAAGTCACTTTTTAGGATCACTCCACCAAGTCTTCCATCCACTGGGTCATGTGTCCTTATGTCGTGAATATGACAATAATGATGAGGACAACAGTCTAAGCAATGTAAATAGTGTAAATAATAACAATACATCATCTCAAAAATATACAGATGTTAAAGTATTTTTCAGTTTTTACTTTTAATAATTAAATGAAAAGTTCATTTTCATGTCCAGTTACTGTATCAAATAAATGTATTATTCTTTCTTAACTTTTAGAAAAATAAAATGTTCATTTAATTCTTATTATTATCTTGTTCAATCTCAGCTATCATCTTGAATATCAAGATTATGAATGTATTCAATGTTAATATATTAATCCATTAAGTTATTGGCTGAAATTAAAACTTCTTTTATCCTTAATATTTAACATATTTTGACTTACTTGAAACAAAAGATTCTTGTAGATTTTAGCTTTTAACTCTATGCATTGAATACTGTTGCCATATTTGGTTGGGTGCTCCTGCTATTCATCTTGGTGTTCTCAACAAAATTCAAAGGAGGATCTGCAATGTAATCAATCCCTATTTGGCATCTTGACTTAGTCACTTTCTCAACAACATGTGGTTTCCCTCTGTCTTTTCTACAAATATTTTCATGGCTTCTGCTCTGATGAGTTTATCTCCCTGGTGCCCCAACCACATGAATTTACTCATGCTACTAGATTGGCAACTAGGTCCCACCCTTTTACTGTCAAAATAGGTAAATGTAACCACCACTTCTACTCCATCAGTTCCATTTCTTGCACTTCTAACCTGTGGAACTCCCTTCCATATATTTGCTTCCCTGGTAGCTATAATCTCCAAGAGTTTAAATGCAACATCAACTACCATCTTCTGTCTCCTTGATTTCCATATTTCTCTTATACTTTTTTCAACATCCACAATACCTTGTTCTTTTTTTTCTCCCCCTCTCCTCTTACTGTAAACCCCTCTGCACCCATGGCAGTACTGCCTTGTTTGGGGTAAAATGATTACAAAAAATAAGCAAATTATTTGAGTTTATGAAAGTTCATTGAACAGAAAAAATGAGCCACCTAGCCAAAAATTCAATTTGCTTAATTTTTAACAAGTTATAAATGTTGGACAATGTACTTCAAAAGTAGTATTTGTTGTCATCCAGAACTAGAATGCAAGTTGTATGAAGAGATACACAGGCCTGAACCCATTGTAATACAGAAAATAAGGCAAACAAAAGTTGTGCAACTAGAATCACAATAAAATTAACTGTTTTTATTGACAGAAAAAAATACTCAAAATAAATTTATATATTGAGGCTCCTCAGTGCAACAAAACACCTTACTGTTATAAATTTAGAAGACAAACTTTGAGCTAATACAAATCATAATGTGATAATACTGCTTCTTGAGAAAGACCATGAGCAAACTGAGGCACAGCCTTGTGCTCAGCTCAAGTATAGCAAAGTCATTTGCATGGACAAAGAGAGAGAGGCCCCCACTAACTATCAGCTCTCTCCATCACCAATGACAATACACTGTTAATCACTGTCCTTTTTTCTTGCTAGAAGGTGGAATCACTGTTAAGTTTTTCATCAATTATCCACTTTCTTGTATCGTTGTTTTTGATGTAGCCCCAAACCACTAACTAATGATGGGCCTCTGTCTGAGTGGATGTAGGCAGACATGCCAAAATAGAGAGAGAGAGAGAGAGAGAGAGAGAGAGAGAGAGAGAGAGAGAGAGAGAGAGAGAGAACTAATAATAGTTGAAGCAGTCATATCTGCACAGGGGAGCACAAAAGGAAACCTTGAATATTCATCTATAGTGATAAGAAAATAACAATTCCTATTTGCACTAGACAAAAGTCACTTAAAATCCATACTCAGTCACTTGAAAGGCTGAATAACTTTTATTAAATGAGTATCTACAGGTCAGTGAAAGTTGCAATCTGTACATACTCTACAGGATTTAATTATTTGTTATACATCTTCCTTTGGAATAGGAATATTCTTTACTTTCACAAAAATATGCAACTGTCTAACTATGGGGAGACAAAAAATTTGGATATTTACTAGAGATTGTTGATCATAGCATACTACTTCACAATATGTCAGAAGAAATGTTCTCACAGTCTTGTCAGTATTATATATCATATTTATGGTAAAACAACTCTATCTTCCAGCATCATCCTTTATCTTACTTTTGTGTCTTTCATTGAAACTGTATCTCACAGATCACTTCAAATGGTAGGGACTCATTGTCATCCTTAAGCTGCTTCTGCATCCTTTATTACAGGGAATGTAGTAGTAGCACTCAAAGTGCAGATCTTACTTGAATAATTGTATATCTACTGAGAATAGTAAGCAAAGAGGTCTAGAGTTTGATGTATTGAATTTTTTTTTTGTCTTGAAGTAATGGAAATTCTCATAAGGGAGCAAAATTGTTCTAGGTTTGGATAGTTTTCTCCCTCCTCTACCATATAATCAGGGATATTGAGCCTTTTTGTTGAAAAAATACTTTTCTATTCATTGTAACTCATATTTTTTCTTTTGCAACCTTAAGTAATCTACTAAGGTTAAAATCATGTTACTTCTGTGTCATACCACAAATTCTAAGAAGTCATATGCTCCGGAGAGTTGCTCTTCTTTAATAACAAAGTTAATGATCCTTAAGAAGCAAGCCACTCTATTAGTAACACTAAATGTGACCCTGGTGAAATGATATACACCACCACCAGCCTTCAACACTGTGTAGATCTTATCTATATTTTTGAATTTTTGCTCTCCAAGGAGAATTACACAGTTCTATTATTCACTCCTTTAAAAAGCAGTCAGATTTCTTTTTCAATAAATATCTTATTCTCATACAAATACTGGTGGGATTTTGCTGATATAAGATATCTGCAAAGTTGGCAAAGAGTTTAGGTGAATCCATCTTCAAGGTATTGAGGCCACAAATGACAAGAGGGGGTATTCTTTCTCTGTACTTCAAAGTAACATTATGATGCATCCTCTGGAAATTCTGCCCAAGAACGACATCAAATACAATTTACTTATTCATGCCCAAAATGTTCTTAACATCAGCATGTTTCTTCTTTGTAACTTTAACAACATGCCTTGATATTCCACACCTCTAAGGGATGTGACATTAACTCATTCTTTGACATTGTTTATTTTCATCTTCTCCAAACTCACTTTTTGAAGCAAATCAAATTAGTATTTTTAGTATATCAAATATACTAAAAAGACAAGATGAATCTTCTAGACTTTATGCAATCCATGCTTGATTATTTAAATTGAGATTCTTATACGTGTATCTTAATCTGGAATAATGTTTGTCTTGAGAAGTGTCAAGTGGCTCATAACTTTTGTATTCCTTATTTTCAGTATCAGTGTTCAGGTCAGTAACATCATGGTTAAATTTAAACAGAGTGAACTTTTACTTAGGTAGCTCAATTCTTCTGCTTGCCACTGTAAAATATAAATAAAAGCAAACATGAAGTTTATTTTCTAGTAAATAAATACAATATGATTTATTTGAAATTAGTATGGAAAAATTTACCAGTGCTTGAATATAGACTGAACCATCCATCAACATATATGATTGACATGCTTTCCACTGTATGTTGAACAAATATTTTATTCTTTGAAAAAATTATGAAATTATCACCTTTTTCTGTAAGTCTGTAATTAAATTCTTAAACATTAACTTCTGAATATTTCATGTTACACATAAATGCATAGCTTCTGTATATTTCATGTTACTCATAAACGCACTAAGACATCTGTAATATATCAAATTATTATATATTATTTTATCATGTTTACAATACTGTTTTTTTTTATTGAAGAGGGAAATAAGTCATTTGGTTCACCATTACATTTTCATACATCAATCTCAATGTTTGTCAGTGAATTTCACTTTTGGCCTTCATGTGAGCAAGAGATTTCCTGTTACTGACTCAAAATCAGAGAGTAGAAAAGAATACCAGTAATAAAAGACTTTCAGATCAAATAGGAAGTCATGAAGAAATAATGTCCTTTAAATGATGGCATACTTTCTTTGTGGCTGCAAAATAACCAACATTAAAAATGTTCGTAAAACTAATTTAAGTATTTGAGAGGTGTAACTGTTGTACATGTGCCCTACTCTGGTTCATTCCTAAGGAGTGATAAAGCACTTGTTATGAAATGGCATATTTACATTTCTTTACTGAATCATTTAAGAAAAAAAGAAGCTAATTACAAAAAGTACAATTGCCTACTGTATCAAAAACAAATTCTACTTTTTATTCTTCTACAATGAAGAAATAATAAATATCCATTTTTTTCTTAGTAAATAATTCAACATAAGATTTCTTTACTGAAATGAATATATTATTGAGATTGTGCATGGTGAGATGTGAGAAGTTGGGGAGGGAGATAACCTTTGTCATCTATCATTGAGCTTGAGGCAAATAGTGAGGCAATGAGCTTCGCCTTGTCTGTTGTCTGTTGAGGAAGATATGGCCTCAGTGCCATTTATAATAGTAGGCACAGCCACATTGCCTCTGTTCATAATTTGGTTAGTGATCTTCTAGAATTTACAAGATCAATTTGTTTCTTTTCAACCTAGGCCTGGACAGTTCAGATAGCTGCACTTTCAGTTTTCCAGAATTCTTTTGTAGTGATTGTGAGAAATTTTGAAAGAAATAAGGGCCAGATTACACCATTCCTTGTGATAGATTTTGAAGTCGGGCTTCCAGTAAACTTGCACTACAGCACATTCAGGGGTGGACCAGGATTGACTGTTTGGTTTTTGCTGAAATTTTTTTGGGGTATAAAACACTCCATTCCAGAAAGGATCTATTTAGAATTTAGAACAACAGCTTTTGGAGGCAGCATGTTTGAAGAAGGTTGGAAGATGAGCTTCCATCATATAAGACCAAGAGCTGCCCCAGTCTGTCTTCTCATAGTGAAAATGTGTTCTATTGAACAGTATATCAAGGGGTTTCATTAGTTTGGAGTCAATGTGGACACTGATTAAGGGATGCTCAGATGTACCTAGGTAAAAATTTTGCTGTGTATTTGTCAGCATTTGTATTAGTAACAGGTCAGTGTAGTTCGCTCCCTGTTCTGTCACATCCATGACTCAGTTGTGTTCTTCAATGATTTGGTTCAGTTCATAAGTAACAGAGAAGTCTCTGCAATTTCTGCCTTCCTCATCAGTTTTGTTAAAATGGACTAACTGATCTTTACATACATAAAAATTGGCTGAAAGAAATTCAGTAAGGAATCCTTAATTCTCTCTGATATTCAATCAAAGATTACTGACCCTTCATCCTGGGGATGATTCAGAGCAAAGACAAATGTGGTACTATGGATAAGTGCTACATGGAAACACACACATGCACACACACGCACACGCGTGTGTGTTTATGTGTGTGCATGTGTGTGTGAGAGATAGAGAGAAAGAGAGAGAGATAATATCTAGACATTTATTTCATTTAATTGCTAAATATAGATCCTAAAAATGAATCCATTTCATTTACAAAAATAAACATTTGATAAAATTAGAAAAATTCAAATTCCATATTAGCATTGATATTAAAAATATATTTTAAGACAAACTTCACAATTTAAGAGAGTATGAGGTTTTAGTAATGAGGTTATAGATTTTAAAATATTCTACAGTGAACAAAAATGTCAAAGGAATGTTCTTATCTTTATTAGATAATCTTTTTTTTGTTTTTTTTTTTATCATATCACCCCCGAGCAAGTCGGTAACGCCACTGATGTGCAGGGGGCTACGTAAGAGTGAAAAGATTGGAAAAGAGAAAGCCGGAAACCACATCCTAAACAGGAAACAAAGGATGAGCCTCTTCACCCGTTCAATAAACATGGGTGGAGTGTGAACCGGGCGATAGTTTAGTCTATCTACTCTAATTGAAAAAAAAAAAAAAGAAGAAAAGAATGGAAATGAGCAAAAAGATTGGAAAAGAGAAAGCCAGAAACCACATCCTAAACAGGAAACAAGGGATGAGCCTCTTCACCCGTTCAATAAACATGGGTGGAGTGTGAACATTGGATAATTATATAATTCTGAATTTCTGCTATGTAAAAATCTTTTCTTATCCTCAACATATTCAACAATATGGTGGGGGTTTCCTGTAAACATTGCCTGAAGGCCTGGTTCAAATCTCTTAAAACAGACAAGTAAATTTAAAATCATTGGATGAATTTGGCATATTAAGATTTTATATATCTTGTGTAATATTTTAGAAAATGTAAACAAGTTTGAATGGAAGAGATAACATTAGCAACAGAAAATTTTAATGAAATCTCTATTCTTAATTTAAAAAAATAGATTACTTTTCAAACTGTTTTAACAAGCCCTTGTTTTTACTTGAATGGCACATGTTTCCATTGGTCTTTGATTAATGTAAAGAAATAAATTATAACAAAGATGTTTTGTTAAAGAGTATCTTTACATTTCATTTATATTTTCTCTACATGATTGACAGATTGCAGCATTATATTGTGGGGACAAGATTCAAGAAAGTTTTCTGTTCATCATTTAGCATGAGTATTTATATGTAAATGAGCCTTGCACCCAGTAATAAGTAGTTACAATTCAATGCTAATTTGTTAATCTTAAATTCTGATTATTATTTTTTTCATTCACAGAAATTTTTATTGATGCCTATCAAGATAACTCCATCCATTGTTATGGATGAAATAAGTTGAAATTTTTATAACAAATTAATTTTATTTCACATTCTTCTGTCAGTTAAAATTTAGAGAATCATTTTCTTTAACAAATCTGCCGGGAAAATAGGTTTCCCAAGTCCACTAACTATTATTGCTTATCTAGTATTGATGGGTGTGGGGAGGGGGTCCTTCCTAAACTTTTGTTTAAGGCAATATGGGAAGTCACTCTTGATTCCCATTATTTTCTCCTCAGCTTATATGTGCCCTCCATTTTAGTTGTTACTGCTTTTAACTGTCCTCAAATGATGTAATTTGGTAAAGTTCCTTGATGCCGTAGCATCAGTTCACAAAAATTAACAAAGGTCTGTCCTCTTCAAAACCCACAGGGTTCATTCACTTAAATGTACTTTTGATCTTAGAAAGCTATAGCTGATAGTTTAAATGTTTCTGTTTTGGAACTTCTTGAACCACTTGGCAAAATATGTTATTTTTTTTTATTCAAGATCATTTTTATCCTAACTATGACTATCTATATTATCAGCATGTCACCCCTACTTCATCATGTAAACTGTCCTCTGGAAAATAAACAAGAATGTAGGTATTTATAATTTATGTGCATAAAAAGATTTGTACACACATTGATAGACCTACACACAATTTTTTATAAAACTGTATGTAGGTCTATCTCTTACTGTGCATACAAATCTTTCTACAGAGCTCAAGCATCCTGTATGTTTAGAATATAAAGAAAGCTCTTAGTAAAATAAGTAAAAATCTTCATGTTGTGTATATGAATATTTAATATCTGATATAATTGAGATTAGATGTGCATCTATTACAAATTTTTAAAATTATATCATTTATGACATTAGTATAATAAAGTAAACCAGAACCCATATGTAGAAAGGAATTTACTAGATTCTTATTCTCCCACTGTTCAACACTCCCAGTTGCAAATGGATCTGTTAAATAGATCAGCAGTGTCACACTGTCACAGGTCCAAAAGCAAAAGAAAAATAAATCTATTTAGAGAAAGTTACCATAACATTTTTTTTAATTTTGAAATACAAAAAATCTTAAGCCTTTGAAAATTATCTGACCACTATAGTCAGTATTTTTTTTATTCATGTGTAAGATTATGAATGTAAATTACTTTTAGTTATTTTTATCATTTATTCAGCCAGTGTGGGTTGAACTGGCTCTAACCAATAAGTATGTATGTAATTCTTGTAGTCTCATGGGTAGTTTACAATAGGATCTCCAGTCCTATCAAGTCACAAATTCTGATCAGTCAAACCATGGGAGGCACTCTGATGTTTGGCTTTATCCTAACTTGTCATAGGATAGTAAATGTTGGGGTTAGAGCTACCAGATTCTGAAACAGTTGATGCAGGATTTTTATCAGTCTTCTATTGTCTGCTATTGATGACAGACATCCCTAACAGCATTGCTCAAAATTAGACCTTTTCACTAACTCATTATAATTAAGGTAGCGAGATATTCACTACAATAAATTAAATAGATATCAATATAAAAAAAATAGGATCTGTCAGTTGAGAGCCTGCTGCCTGTATATTTTTTAAACAAAGTAGTCTTGTAGTAAGTAAAATGGTATGTAAACATACACATCTACTGGTACAGAATTAAATGAAAAGATTATTTTTTGCATCTTAAGAAATTATATTTAAAGACAATAAAAACAAACATTAAAAGAAAAGAAAAAGTTAACAAAAATAAGGGATAACAAAAAAATTTTGATTGCTGTAAAATTGTGCTATCAAAATACAAAATATGACAAAAATGCTGTTTAAGCAGATCCTCTCTCATCAGTGCTCAATTGATGACAAAAAATGTGTACAGTATCTAAAATAAACACCCAAACTAGATGTTATCAAATAAATAACAAATAATAGTTAATTATATTCATGCCTAACAATGACTCCTTCTACTTATAATTAATGGAAGGACAATATAAATACTAATGCGATGAATAAATTGTCGTCTAAATTAAAAGAAATAAAATAAATGTTGCCAGTTTTATCTTCCAAACTTAAAGCTTTTTAAAAATGGGATCTGCTTATCTGTGAGTGGGATAGTAAATTGAATGCATTTACATATATCATTTAATTCTTAGAGGACATTACATAAATTTCAATTTTTGGCTGAAATCTAACGTTTGTCATTGTTATACAATATTTGTTTATAAATAAGTATAGATAGATAGATAGATTTTAAATTTGACAAGATGATAGAATAAGTAAAGAACAGGTAGGAAAAGTGTCTTTAATCTGATATGTTTTACTTTATTAAATTTCTTCAGAGATTTGTTTACAGGACATGAAGTTGAGTTTGTTTTTTTTTGTCACTTAATCTATCACATATATATGGCAATATTTAACATGGCATACAGATGAAAGTAGATTAATGAAAATTATTTTATTTTTTTTATGTACGAAAAAGAGTTAAGTAAAACCATTTTGATTTATTCGGGTGAGAAAGGGTTAAAGAAAACGATGTTGTTTTTGTTTTGTTTTTTGTCAGAAAGAGATTCGCTTTCCCAAGATTGCAAATTGGTTAAAATAGAAATGAGATAAAATTGAAATTATGATTATTGTTACCCAGGAAAAATAGCTGGGCTGTGGGAGGTCGGATGTCAGACAGCTTTGAAGAAAGAAGAAAAACAGACTAACATTGTGTGTGCGCAAGAGAAATTTTATTTTAATAAATTCTCAGTGAAACACAGCCAATATAATTAGAAGTCAAATGTCAAAACCACCATGTTGAAGTAAGTGTAACAGACCAGCATTATGTAGACAAAAAACAACTGAGGAAGAAATTTTTATTTTTTTATTTTCCTAGATTCTCGGCAAAACTCAGCAAAATACAGCTAGCCTGATTAGGAGGTCAAAATGTCAAGGTCACCTTGTTGAAAAGTATAGACAAAATGGTTAAAGAAAAGGATTTTTATTCATATTTCTCTAGATGGAATTTTGGCAAGAGAGTAAAGGTTAAGTTCTGTTGAGAGAAGAAAAAAGACAATTGTTAATTACTGGGAAAATTACTATTTTAAATTTTCCTGAAAGAGAATAATAGCTCCTCATGTAATATCATGTAATAGCTCCATCATGTAATAGCTCCTCCCAAAGAGGAGGAGGAAAACCTCCATGATTGGAAGTGTGAAACAGAGAAAGAAGACTGGTTGAATTTTAGGACATTTGCATAAACACCCTTATGTGTCCTCCTCACATCAGTAAAAACGGACACCCATAAGTACAAGAGCCCACAGGGGCTAAAGTCAGTTCAAGACAGTTCTAGCGCCACCCGGAGATGAAGTGAGTTCCCAGTTAGTTACTGCTGCAGCCTGTCATCACCCACAGTTCAGTTCAAGTTCCAGTCAGGTGGAGTTTGAAGTTGCCAGTTGCCAACCAAATTTTGAAGTAATTATAACCAAAGTTATCTGCTGAAAAAAGAAAATCTCCAATGAAAACTTTGTGCCAAACTGATGGTAATAGCAAGAAGAAAAACAAAAGAACTCCGACAAAGCCCTTGTGTCAAACTGATGATGATAATAATAATAAGAAAATGTCAACAAACATTTTTGCAAAGTACAGACAGTAGTGTTTGAATTTACCAGTTACCTGTCTATCAGGTCTGGCCCATCTTAGAGAAACTGGCTAGGATTTTTGTTCTGTTGCCAAAGACCAGCTGCTGTGTCAACACCATCAACGACCGATGAGTGTGGGCTGACAGCTTGTTCTCAGACCAGGATCGATTCTGATTATAAGGGATAACAGGCCAAGGCTCCAATCTGTCTGCGTTATATATATATATACACACACAGGATACAAGTGATAAATTGTTGTCTAAATAATGCAAAAATTAACATAACACTGACATGACATTTTAACAGATATATTTACCTATATTACACAAAAATATATTGATATACTAAAGAGTAAATTTATTCAATAAAATCGCCATTAGATTTACCACACCCTCCAGATGACTTTGGAATTTCCTGCAACTCTTATGGATGGTCTCCTTGTTTAAGTTAGTGAATGCAGCTATAATTCTTGCCTTTAGTTCATACAAGGAGTTTTGTTGGTCTCTTGCTAACTGCTCCCTACACATAATAATCAAGGGAGTTGCAGTCTGGGGAGATGTAAGTGGTTGCAGAAATTGTTTGACAGTCATAACTGGGGTCTTCTAATTGGTTGGCATGGTGCAGATTCCTGTTGCCAGACATTGAGTCTTTCAGAAGCCACCTTTTTTCCTCAAAACACTTGATGTAGGCTTATGTGTTGATTCTGAGGCCCTGTGGGAAGATGAATAGAGGCATAATGTCACCATCACTATTTATCATACCAAACATCATGATGTTGCTTGGATATATTATCCAAATCTTTCTGAATCCTCTGTATTATGTCCATATTGAATCTTCTGGTGCAAATACCAAGCAGTACAGCATGCTGCTTCCTAATTCCTGGCAGAGTGACTTACATTATGGTGCTCTTTTTCTCACAGATGGTGTCTAACTGACCCTACTATACTGTGCAGTTGATAAAATAAAAAATAACACTCCTGTGCAAAATTAAAAATACAAAATGGCAACAATTTACTCATCACAGTGTGTAGATTCCAAAATCTTCAAATTAAATTCCAAGTTAGCCTTCCTTGGTGTCGAGAAAATGTTTTGGTTAACTATTGAGAACATTGATGGTTGTTTGATAAGTGTTCAACTATTACCACATCAGTTGTATTAATACTACTAATGCAAATTGTCCTTACAAATATGTATTGGTATGCACCAATTAATCCTTACTGGAGAGTGCTTTTGATTGGAATAAACATTCTGAATATTAACATCAACAACAATTGTCCTTATCAATTATTAGTTATCTATAAATTCTATTTTTTTAATCCAACAGAGGCATACATGTATAAAAAAAAAAAAAAAGTGATATATACTTGAATGTTTTTATAGGAAATACATTTTCTTCTCAGAAAATTTAATGATTGTTGAATAATAAGTAGGTTAGGATAACAGTGAAACGATTCCTTATTACCAATGGTGGTATTTTCATCACTCGATTTATACAAAGCTGATGGATATATTTAATATATTAGGTTGAGTCAGAAGTAATATCTGTTTTGTGGGGAACTATCTGTAATTATAAATGTATCATCTTCACTACTAATTATACAGGGCAGTTAAGAAAAAATTTGATGTACATACAATATACAACAATGTTCAGTGCAAATGGCAGTAGATTGACAAAGATGAATCTTCACAGTCAGTCAGTTAAGTATCATACATGATATATGCTTTGGTTGATCATGTCTCTTTCAAGACATGACTGACTACATTTTCCCACAGTAGGTTGCCATTACTTTCTGTGGCAGACTAGTTACCAACCAAGGCTATAGAACCCAATCTGTTCTGCAATTCAACCCATAGCTGGAGGTAGAAGAGATGGATTTATACCTTTTCCAAGGGTATTTGTGCAAAAGTGAATGAAACAAATTCAACTGAAATTTGAACTTGGCTCTCCGATTTCTTGTTCCAAGTCAATATCCATTAAGCCACAACCAAACTCAAAATATGACCTCCAAATAATGTTGTGCATGTTGTGGAATTGTTAGGGTTTTAATCATTTAGAATTTTTAAAATGAAGTGAAACAGTAAATGCAACTGTAATGTGTCCTTAAAAGTTTAGCTGAAAAGTACCATGAGATGATCAATTAAAAGAATGTTCTCCTTCATGGCTACACACAACAATCATAATACAGAAAATCTTTTAGGAACTCAATCACTTTGTTTTATCCCATCTGCAATTATCTGATCTTGCACCAGCTCATTATCTTTTTTGATAATTACAAAAGGCTTTGACAGTGAAAACTTTCTATAATAAAAAGCAGATTCAATAATTCCTCAAAAACTGTACAGTTTTATTCAAAAAGTTATTGATGGTAATTAACAAATTGTTGCAAATGATGGTAAAGATCTGATTGAATAAAATGTTAGTGTACTTTAATTTTTGATGAATATAGTTAATAAATGAAAATTATGACTCAAACTAATATGAACTCTGGCAACTTTAAAACTTTGCTCAAATTTTAAGTGAACTTTTGATCACTAAAGTAAATAAACACAATTACAATTCAAAAGTTTCTCACATTTTAAGAATGTATCATA
The DNA here is from genome assembly GCA_037127315.1 of Ascarosepion bandense. Classification (NCBI taxonomy): domain Eukaryota; kingdom Metazoa; phylum Mollusca; class Cephalopoda; order Sepiida; family Sepiidae; genus Ascarosepion; species Ascarosepion bandense. Next base: position 902,293 of record JBBBDQ010029493.1, read on the forward strand.
TGACTAGTTATTTTTAATCTATAATTATTGGTGTTTACAAAGTTTTAGATATGCATTGTATATATTAACCAGCACTCAATTTGGCATGCTGGCCTTCTACACAAGCTCCAAGGCTATGGTGTTACAAGATGATTGTTTTATTTAATCCAATCATTTCTATCAAATGATAAACGTTTTAAATGGGCTCACTTCCAGATCCTTTTCACATGAACACAGCTTTCCTCTAAGGCTCTACTCTTGGTCTTGATCTTCATCAATGTTCTTCCTGATATCATCAGTTCCCAAGGAGACATTCATGCAGACAACATTACCATTTACTCCTGTCTCAATAGGAAATCCATTAGAGTCGACAAAGTAAACCTATGCCCTTGAAAATGACCTCCAATCTGCTGTCATTTAACCACCATAGAGAACCTTTTCTGTCTATGCTGATGTTAGACTCCTGGAGAGAAACACACTGTGTCACCTTTTTTTTACTGACTTGAAGTAGAGCAACTACATCAAATCAATAGCTGTATCTACTGCAAGAAATGTTGGGCCACTATGTCATGCCAGAAAAGTTTTCTCATCAAAGTCTATTTTCCACATTTCCGTGCATTGAATACTGCTGCCATATCTGTTCGGGTGCTCCTGCTATTCATCTCTGGGTTCTTGAAAAAATCCAAAGAAGAATTTGTAAAGTAATCAGTCCTGACTTTGCATCTTGACTTCAGTCACTTTCTCACCAATGTGACATGGCTTCTCTCTGTCTTTTCTACAAATATTTTCATGGCATCTGCTCTTATGAGCTTTTTCCTGGTGCCCCAACTACATGAATTTTTAGCATGCTACTAGATTGGCATCCAGGTTTCACCCTTTTATCATTGAAATAGTTAAATGCAACCACCACTTTTACTCTAATAGTTTATTTTCTTTTTTCTTTTTTTTCCTGTGGAACTCTCTTCCATCTACTTGATTCTCTGATAACTACAATTTTCAAGTGCAATGTCAATTGCCATCTTCTATCTTCTTGAATCCTGTTCATCTTTTATCCTTTTCTCCTTATACTCTCTCACTTTCACTCTTTGTAACCCTCTGCATACTAGTGGTATTCCAACCTTACTCAGGGTGAAATGATTGAAAAAAAAATTAAAATTAACCATGCTTGTTAATGTTATAATAATTGGTCACTAAAATCACAGTTCAGAAGCCTTATAAAACAAATCATAGATGACTGTAAAAATTAAATGACTTATAATGATTCCTTGTTTAGTCTCAGTGTTTCACTAATGAAGTTTGATGACTATGCCACTTAAAGTATAAAAAATAGACAATAAGAATATATTGATAATAGAGAAAATCTAACAAATTAAATCATCTTGATAAATGATTGCATTTGTTGTTGTGTTTTCTTTTTTGTAATATACTTAATTTTGTGTTGGGGATTTAGGTTGAACTTCAAAACATTGCAACCAAAAAGAAATATGCATTTTACTGTAATCATTGGTTAGCAAATGATGAAGATGATAATCAAATCTTGCGAGAACTACCTGCCACTGGAGAAGGAATAAAAAAACCATTACCTGGTCAGTATTAACAAATATGAGAAATTAACATTTCTGATTTTTATTTGTATTATCATTAAAATTTTAAAATTTAAATATTTCAAAATATTAAACATTATCAAAGTTTACTTCTTAGGCTCATGAATTCAAAGGAATTCTGAAACATCAAAACACAAAAGTAATAATGTTTCAACAAATATTTTAAATTATGTTTGATAGTCAAACTTGGTAACACTTTCACCATCTCTTTAATGTCTTACTTCTAACTTTCACTGTCTCACTTGCAACTGAAAACTTTTCAATTAAAACCTAATATATATATAGTTTTGTTAATATTTCAATTGGTTATGTGAAAAAAATTTGTAAAAATTCACATATGCTAATGTGCCAAAAGTCATGAGGTAGAAGTATGTATATAGACAATGGTGAGTGGGAGCACTGTAACTATTGTAAATATCCAGACCTGTATCAATTATGTTTTGACATCCGGTCAGTCAGTCAGTGAGAACATTAACTTGACCTGTCATTGCTAAGGTAATATATCAGAGTTTGAAAGAGGCATGATAGTGAATGCCAGACTAATGGAATAATCCATTTGTGAAGTTGTCAGAATATTTAACCTTTATCAATCTACAGTATCATGTGTATACTGGGAATACCTGTTGAGAATAATTACTGCTCATTGTGGATAGTGTTTTTTTTTTTTAATCATATCACCACGAGCAAGGCGGTAACACCACTGATGCAGGGGGGGGCTACGTAAGAGTGAAAAGATTGGAAAAGAGAAAGCCGGAAACCACATCCTAAACATGGAACAAGGGATGAGCCTCTTCACCTGTTCAATAGACGTGGGTGGAGTGTGAACCGGCTGGTGGGAATGGTCACTGATTCAAAACATGTCCACATTTAATGCAGTACATACCAGATACATCTCTAGCAGTTATATATGTTCAAGCAGAACTCTGGTGCACCACATGTCCTATGTGACCTAAGAGTGTCTGGCCAAAAATTTATATGTGGCCTTTTAATTACCCTAAATTGAACTCCAACCTTCCTCAGAAGTATATTGATCTGGTTAACCTTCATGGAATTCTGAACTGAACCATTTATTTAATTTACAGATTGTTCTCTTTCCACTGCTCATGTATAGGGAGATTATCTAATTCTTATTTAGTACTGCTCAGTTATTGCTTGCCTGTTTTCACTCAGTGTCCTATGGGACAATAGCTTTGTTTATTAAAGTGTTGGTTTCTGAATTTGGTGACAGTGATTGTGAGTTCCATCCCTCTGTTTTGGTAATGTATACTTGCACTCCTTATCCCAGAGATTCAGACATAAATTGTTAAAATATCTTTAAACTAAGACTATTTTAGTCATGTAATACTAAAATCTCTTTTAGATACAGCATGTAAACTCATATCAATTTCAAAATCTGAGTCATTGATAACATGTTACATTGGTTATCTCTTTGCTTTTTTCCTGTTTTCCTTGAAGATGACCAATAATTGTTGTAAGTATTCAGAATATGACACAATTTCAACATATTCTTTACATGTTTTCACCAACCATCAAATGACTTATCTGACACCAAGAAAAACTTACTAAAAGCTTAATAGATATTTATTATTTATGGTTAAATTTAATATAATGTTTAAACAAATGATTGCTACCTAAATATACTATGTTTAAAATACATAATACTTTATATCGACTATTTTAGTGACATATAACCAAAGTATGTTTGCACCCCACACACACGCATACACAATCTGATGTCTAAATGAAAATTTTTAATTAGCCATTTCCCTACAGAAAACATTGAGTTAAAATAAACTTAAATTATGAACCTCACACTGTCCAACTTCCTTCCTCTCCTCAAGTACTTGACAAAAGTGACTGAAACTAATTTCTTTGTTCATTTGAAAAGATTTTAAGATCATATTTTGTCATTTAGAGATTATTTCTTTATTTTAATCAATATTTTATAATTTATCAAAACTATTTTTTTATGAAAAATATGATATTGTTTCTAAAAAATACCTGTAAAAATACCAAGATATGTGTTAACCAAAAATATTTGCATTGCTCTTTTTAATTTGGAATGATTAATTATAAAGATGAAAACAAACTATTTCAATCAATAACTTTGCAGTGAACAAAAGCCCAATAGGATTCTTTATCTTGGTATTGACACAATGAAGGTGCTAGATGGGGAGTTTATTTCACAATCAGGTGAAATTCAGTTTCTCTGCAAAGAAGTGCCTACGTGTGCAGTACATGTGATGAACCAGACTTGCATGTAGGATTCTACCATAGATAAATCAAGTGCCTATGCTATGAAAATGAGCATAAGGTAGGGCTCCTGCTCAATTACAAACCACACAGCAGAGTACCCCATTACAAACTACACAGCAGAGTACACCTGTACCTACACAAGTCAGAAGTGTAAAGATAACCACCAGAAAACAATACTCTGCTCAAAAAGTCCTGTATTGGTGCAATCTGACACCCAGAGATGGTGTACACAGTGAAATCACTCCTAATGTTCTTCACTCATATAAGGTTCAAATGAAAAGCATTGACAGAAAACCTTTGTTGAGATATGAAGTTTATTAAAAAAAGTGGTTCTTCTGTATGACCAGACTTTGGATGAGTAAAGTCACCATTCATAAATCCACAAGTATTTCTGGTTGATAATGTATTATACCATAGCAATGACCTTTCCTGCCTTTTCTACTTGAGCAAATCAATGGATGACAATATGGATATGTTCACTGTAAGTGAGAATGAAATATCCCAGCCACTAAATAGCAATGAAGACTCTAATGAGCATTTGGACAATTATAGTACTTACTCAGAAGCTGATGACAACTATTTAGCTAAAGATGATGATGACCAATTGAATAACAATGATAATAGCTCAGATGTAACAAATTTACCACTGGAAGTAAGAGAACCTCCTGCACCAGAAGAACACCAGGCAAAAAAGATTGCTGAGAACCTGTTAGTGTTATTGTCAGAGAAACATGTAGAGAGTGTATCAAAGAAATAAGGTTAGTGTTTGTATTGTGGGTGTCAAAAATAGGTGGAAAGACACAACTGAAGCATCTTTATACTACTTGTTCAAATGACTTCACTTCATATAAACTTGAATTGTGTACATGAGGGAGGGAGCTTTTTAACTTTCATAGAGTGACAAACTTGTTCACAAAAAGTAACTGAAGATTGTTGAGTCAGTACTCTTCATGTCAGAATAGACAATGATTTAATACATGTCAGTTGGTGGCTTGGATTATCAGACTGCTTTGACACAGTTTTACAATTGTATTTAACAATATTATTAAACCAGAAGTTATATACTTTCTTTAATAAATATAAGATGTTGTTTTAGTTGCAACTATAATAAACTTATTTTATATCTTCATAAAGCCTTAAGTTGTGTGTATTAAATTGTAAAGGAAGTAATATTACATTTTTAAAAAAATTATATGAAAAGCTAACATCCAAGAGAGTGACTCATTGTGCCTTCCCAGGTTGATGTTTTCTGCTGACATGAAGTAGAAAGATTATATTGAATTAATTGCTAGATCTGTTGATAGGAAAGTTGATTCACTGTGTCGTGCTAGACAATTTTCTCACCAGGTTCTATCATACACACATGTCTACCATTTGTCCATGCACTGAATATTGCTGCCACAACTGGTCTGGTGCTTCTGCTATATATTCAGAGATTCTTGATAAAATCCAAAGAAGAATTTGCAACATTATTAGTTCTGACCTGGCATCTTGGCTCAAGTCAATTTTCCACAGATTCCATGTGCCTTTTCTATAAATATTTTCATGGAAATTGTTCTGATGAACTTTCCTCTATGATACCTAGACTTTATGAATTTGAGTACTAGATTGACAGTAATGTTTCATAATTTTACACTTGAAATGGCTTGATATAACTATAATCTAAGAGTTCCTTCTATCATACTTTTTGCTTGTGGAACTGTCTTCATGCTTCTTGCTTCAAAGTCAACTTTGATCTTCAAAAATTTAAATGCCATGTCAGTTGTTACCTTAGGTCTTAATTCCTATTCTTTTATTGTTCTTGCTTCTTAATGTTTTTTTCTTTTTCTTATACTTTCATACTCAGTAACCTTCTGCATCTTAGTGGCTTTATTGCCTTACTTGGGATAAAATGATTAAAAGAAAATGAATGCAAATATAGTTAAATTCTGTTTTAGTATACAATGACATAAATGCTACCATTAACAATGTAATTTTTCTATTCTTAACTAATAAAAAAGAATTTGCTATCAATATTTCTGACTGTCTTAGCACTAAGAAAATGATTTTGTTATTGAAACATGTTAATTCTATGCTAAGTCTGATGAGCATGGAAGCAGAAATAAAAGTTCCCAGTATAATGACTATTTTTTCTTTTTGCCAAATGAGGCCTTATAATATATTGGATTTTGACACTATTCCTAGTCACCAAAACTGTACATTTCTAGTGTAAAGAATGATATACTCAAGTTCTTGACAAAGATGTCCAATGATGATTTCTCTTGGATATCATAGACTATAAATAACAAAGCACATTCTGATCAAATAGATGTTAAACTAAGTTGTTTGATGATTACAATTTAATCTGTATTTTACAGCAGGTAATTGGTTTCAGATTTGCATATTTTAAATAGGACATCATTTTTCAAAACCTGTAATATTGTATTTATTGTAAAATTTAGAATATCAATCCAGAAATGTGAAGAAAAACAGTATCTTGTGCTGAATCTCTTTCTCTTGGTTGATGTCTGATATTTATTTTCAGTTCTTTTTTTGCAGTGATTAACTATAAAGTTGAAGTGTACACTGGAGATGTTCTTGGTGCAGGAACTGATGCCAATATATTCTTGAATATTTTTGGGGTACTTGGAGATACAGGAGAACGGTTTTTAATAGATTCCAAAACAAACAAAAATAAATTTGAAAGGAGAAAGGTATATTCTCTCTCTCTCTCTCTCTCTCTCTCTCTCTCTCTCTCTCTCTCCTCAGATTTTATAAGCAGAATACATGAGTACATTTTGGTAAGCAAATAAACCATGCATGATTTTGTTCCACATTAAATTTAAAGATTTGGGACTTAAATTTTAGGACAGATAATCTGATTGGAACTGTTGCCATGTATCAGGATGACTAGCCTTTTCATAGTGTTATGCTTGTGGTAGAATGATGCTATAAACATGCATATGGTAGCACAAAAGAATGAAACAGTATCATCAGTGGGAAAATGTCTCTGTGGGCTAGGTGTGGCAGTTTGGAAGAGGTTGGGTCTTGAGTGGATATTTGTGTCAGGATGGCTGATCAAGGTCATATTGATGTTGTCAATGACATTACTCAAAAGAGGCTTGCTGTTTACTGTGAATCTGGCTTAATCATTTATGATCAACCTTTTTAAAGCAAATGTGGTGACTCCCAGACCCATCTTTTTTCATGTTTTTTCTTTGACAGAAACATTCATGATTGGCTACTTTTATGTTTGTTTTTTTTATTTATTTTTGCTTTGAAGAGGATTTCTTTTGCAATGTTTGGAGACTATGCACAAAAGATGACTTTATTTTTGGTTTTGCTTTCATAGCCTTCATATCTGTCCAACATGTACAGTGAATCAGGAAAAGATCTTTTGAAGCAGCGTATAACAATGCCTTCACAGTACATGTAGATCAGGACAAATGCCCCCTCTCTATAAATCTTGAATATGTGTAAATTGTCATTGTCATTTTGTATTGTCAAGATGCCTGTCTTGTTACTGTGGCTCTGTTTTGTGTCAGGGTGCCTAGCCAAATATTTCATCAAAAACAGTTTTAAAATTAATTCAAACAAGCTTAGTTCTTCTACCTCTTTCAGAAACTCTATGTTTTAATTTTTTCAATTTTTTATATTGACAAAATTCATTTCTAATGCAAACAATTTTCTTTCTTTTTCCTTTCTTTTTCTTTTTTTGTGGGGAGAGGGGTTAATACATTAGGGACCCAGTTATAGAGTTTTGCATTATGTAAAGAATATAAAAAAACAATCATAAACCTATCAGAAACTTATTAAGATTATTTCAACCCACCAAGGGCTCCTAGTAAGTTTCTACTTCATTGTAAAAGATCTTTATTCTTTTAAAAAACTTTAAAACGGTTTCCAAAATTGCTATCCAGGGATTTGCTAGGTTTTATTTTTAAAATGAAAATGATTTGCTCAACATATGGTAGCCTTAATTTCTTTCTATGGCTTAATTGGATGTGTTTTTATTACCATTATCTATAGTTTTTTTCTTCTGTTTTTTTTTTTGTTCTTTTAGTTTTTTTTTCATATATTCTCTTCATTCTGAGAAATTTGTGTGTAAATTCATCATTAATAATTACAGGAAGAATGAAATGAGGCCAGGAAAGAAGTTTGCACTCAGAAGATCTTTCTTTTCATGGTTGACTGGAAATCTTATTCAATCCTACCATTTTTATATTAAAACAAATCTCACAAGGAAAATTTTTCATTCTGTTTATCTACTGAACTCACGTCTGCATAAAACTTACCAAAACATATTGATCTAAAACTTATAAGTTATTTACAAGTAGATTCGTGATTCTGTTTTGTTAAAAAAGAATGTGTATATACCATTCAAGGAAATAAATTTTGCTAAAAATAACACATTGGACAATCTTGTTTATAATTCTGACATGCGCTGGTGTTGTGAATTATTCAGACAAGTATCCTCCTTTATTTTTTTACCCTAATGCCAAAACAGACTGATTAAACATATAAAACTCACAATATAATTTTAAATACTTCTTGAAATAAAATTGGAATATACTGGTTGAACAAGTATTTATTCATGAACAGATTTATTTATTTACATTATGTATTGGGTTGCCTGGAAAGTGCATGCCAATTTTTAGTTGTTCATGTTCCACCACATTGGAATACATCAAATTTATTGACAGATGAAATATAAAATATACTTCTTGAAAGAAAGTTTGAAATTACTTCATTCATGTCGATTTTGCATCCCTATGAAAATAGAAGATTACAAGATGCATTTAAGACTCTTGATGCTTTTTCATTACCATGAAGGCAACAAAAAAGATGTGTTATGTATGGTGAAGGTGCTTCAGCTGACGGAAATGTACAAAAGTGGTTTGCTAACTTTAGAGTTGGTGATTAATTAATTTGTCGGGTCATTCAATCTATTGAAAATTAATTTGTCGGGTCATTCAATCTATTGAAAATTAATTTGTCGGGTCATTCAATCTATTGAAAATTAATTTGTCGGGTCATTCAATCTATTGAAAATTAATGTTTTTCTGTCTTCTATTTTTTTTAGTTTATGAGTGCCTTTCCAAATAGTTTCACATCATTAAAAGGAATAATTTTGTTTTTTGTCTAAATTTTCCTTAAAAATTGGCATGAACTCTCAGGACAACCTAATACATGTAGACTATTGTCCTGATTTTTGTTGTTGCTATCAACATTTTGACTATTGTGCTTTCTAGCTTTCTTTATTTGTTTGTCAAACTTGGTAACCTACAGGGAATTTATTTAATCTATGGAGGTCTCACTGTTCCCATTTCATTGGCCATGTCTAGAGGTATCTCATATGGTTTTTATTTTTAGTAATGCATAGTTATTGCTTGCTCATTTGTACTTAGTCAAAATATACACTACCTGAAACGAGAACTGAACTCACAAGTAATATTACCAACTTACCAAGTCAACTCAGCTACAGCCCCATGGTGAACTTTGAGTCTTACAGTTAACTTGCCTGCTGATTAATGCTGCTGATACCTGAGGTGTTGTAACTATTTGCATCATTTGGACTGTTGTCCTCATCTTTATTGCCATATTCACATTTCAGTTGTTGTTGTGCCGTCTTCATTTGATAGACATTGGAATTTCGAACCAAACCATGGGGATAAATTGTTCTAATTTCACATGCCATGCCTTTTTTAATCTCTCAGTTCCAGCTAATTCCTTTTGTGTCCAAATTATTGTAATTCTTTTTCTTTGCTCTTGTTGCACTGATGGTGTCCCTTTAAGAAACACCCTGGTGTAAACAAATGCTGGCTTTTATAACATCTAGCAAGGTTACTACACAAATTTTTGATCTTGTGAGACATCACCCAATTTGTACATAATGTCTCTTATTGCACAGGCAATAATTTTATGTTGCTTATACTGGGAGGTTCAAGCTGTATCCACTACACTCCTCCATCAATCTCACTATCACACAGGTAGCGGCTGTGGGGAGGATCTTTTACATCTGCTGCTTCTTTGAAGAAGTGGTTTGGCAGGCTCACAATCTGCCAACTTTCATTGTAATCACTGTCACTCAGTTGGTTAAAGTCAACATCAGTTGAATGCTCATCTTCATCCTTCATTACAGGTATGTAAATCTCATGATCACTTTACACAGTGGTTTCATCTTCCACAGAATTTCTCACCATATGAGGAAAAGAGCAGAGGTCTCTCATGTGGTGTAGCATTCCATCTATATAAACTGCTTGGGGACTTACAAATCTAGTCACTGTCTCAACCATTACTTGTGCATCTGTTCCGTGGAGTCCTTATTAGTACAATGTTCCCTTTCTTGTACATACTCTCCTCAGACTCAGGATCCAGTGGAAGAATCCTGTCGACACCTTTCACTTGGACTTCAAAATCCAAAGTTTGACTTGATACAAACAGATGTAATTTTAATCCCCGGCCAGAGCAGAAGGAACAAAATATGATGAGTTGAGTTACTAAAGGTAATTAATGGAAATTGAGATATCCAAAAAAAAGGCATGGCATGGGAATTAGAATAATCTACCCCCAAGGAAATAAATAGTTTGATTCAAAATATCAACATATATCACCTAAAGAAGGCTGGAGCATACAACGGCAAAAACATTGGGAATATGGCAATAAAAATGAGTCTGAATTATGTAAATAGTGTAAATAAGACTAAGTTGTTGTTACATAACTGTCAATTTTGAATAAAACAAATAATTTATTTAATACTAAAAGTTTACCAATAAACAAGGAGAGAGACAATTTATTTATCCAGGAAATGGATGCAAGTTGAAATAATTAAATTCATTATAATAAAAAAAAATTTTAAATACTTTTAAGTTTCTATTAAAAATCTATACAAGATAACTGGTAATGAGCACATTGGTCTGAATCTATCCAGATTGTTTTTCACAATTTCAATTTTACTTGCTAGATGACCATACTGTCTTCCTACTGAAAGTTTTGACATAACAGAGGGCCTTAGTGTTTTAATTTTGATAAATTCATCTTAGCAATTTTCTCTTTTTGCTTTGTGAGGCTTCACTGTCTCTATTGAGCTACATAAATTATACCTTGCACATTATAATACATGGTTGGTTGTTAAATAATTAAAATATGATTTTTCTGCTCAGATCAAATTCATTACACTCTATATTTTCTTAAATATTGCATATGTATATCAATAGATTTTTAATTGCAAAATGTACAACACATTTGTGCTTATTAGATAAAGTCACTTGTAAATGAGAAGAATTTTCAAAACAGTTCATTGTTCCCTTTCAAAGATTTATTCATGAAAATCTCAAAAAAATCTGATACATGTAAAATAAAAAAAAATCTTCAACAAGCAAAATGCTGGCAGTACATTTAAATGCCAACATAAGTTAAAAAAAATATAAGATTATATTATGAACTACATTTACTTTGTCAACATTTGTTTTTGTTAAAATTAAACCTTATTTGATTGAATATTTTTATCCTTTTGAAGATGGATGAATTTCAAATTGAAGCTGTGACATTGTTGGAACTAAAAAAAATCAGGATTGGCCATCACAGTAAATATCCTGGAAGTGGCTGGTATTTGAATAAAGTCATAATCACTCCAAGTAATGACCTGGATCACTCTTACACATTTGAATGTAATCGGTAAGTTTTATTCATTCATATATATTAGTGCATTAATTTGAAAGCTTCATATTAAGTTCATATGATGCACGTATCATGTATAACATCTACATATGTCATACTGCATTCAATTTTAAGGATTAACTTGTATTGAAGCAAAACAAACAAAACAGAGGAAAACATTTTTACATATCTGAAGTACTTGATCTTTAGGGAGCTAAGTGGGAAAAAATAAGATAATTTGGTGCTTGAAAAAAGGTTAATACAGTAGCAGAATAAGATGGGTGGAGGTAGTAGTCTTCATGAAAGAGAACATTGATAGTATCTTAATTTTAGTTTATCCTAATAACTCCTCACAGTCAATGAGAAGTAACCCATTTATAATAATAATGATTGAAATCATTTCACCTTTAATGATAAATTTAATTTTACTGACTGGTTTTTCTAACATATCTGCAATAGTGTCACTTGAAGGTATATAATGTAGAAGTGTATTGCCATCTTGAATTTGAGATCTTATATAATGATATTTCACATAAATGTATTTTGATTTCTGATAGTGTATGAGATGTTTGATAAATCTGTTGATCACTAGTTGTCAACATAAATATTTACTAGTGTCTCATCATCACTCCTCATGTTCCAGGACAGTTGTTTCAAAAAATTGGTTTCTTACATTCAATCAATTAATTGCCATACATGATACATAATTTCAAGACATGACTGACTGGGTAGTAGGTTGCCATTACTTTCTGCAGTAGACTGGTTGTCAACCAAGGATGTAGAACCCAATTTGTCCTGCTATTCAACTCATAGCTGGAGGGAGAAGAAATGGATTCATTCCTCTTTCAAGGGTATTTTTGCATAAGTGAATGAAATGAATTCAACTGGAATTTGAAATCAGCTCTCTGATTTCTCATTTGGAGTTGATATGCACCATAATATTGCATGACAAAACATGTATTCTGGTTTACATTTCAATAATACAATAGTTGTTTGCCTTTTTTATTTCTATGAAATCAATGGACCATCACTTTTTAATTGATAGCAATATCCAATAATAATTCAGTATTTTGAATGTTACACATAGTTTCATTCATAGCTTTCAGTTCAGAATGATATGCAGTTAGTGAAGGATTCTTCTGGTACTATTTTTAGTGATGTATATAATTCAATAACCTTGGGTTTGCTTTTTCCATTATAATGGTCTCACAGTATATCAAGGGCTTTTTTCTATCATTTCTTGTGTACTTTGTGTTCACCTTCACTCTTTCAGTGAACTCTTGGCAATATGTGAGACTCACCAAAATTAAATGACTGACATGTAGAACAAACACTCACAGAGAATATCAAGAGTACCAATGCTGAATGTCTCTCATCCAATGATGAGGAATGTGGAAGCAAAAGTGCTGATGGAAACACAACTGACAGAAACCAAGATATAACAAGTTTCAAAATGGGCATCACACTTCTGCCTGTTTATTCTTTCTTTTCTTTTTCAGACAATGTAGGCATGATTTGGTGCCTTCATATCATGTATATGGCAGCTCAAGTGGGTTTCTTCCTTGGCATACTTTTCCAGAGTGGGGATGGCATGTTCACCTTCAGTTAATTTTTGCCTGATTCTACCAATGTGGCATTGTTCCTCTCTGGCTCTTCCTTCTCACTGTTGGATGGATTGTCTTCATTTTTTCACATCCACCAAAATGTTCCCAACCTCACTCATAAACATCATGTTTGCTACTTGTTGATGAATCTTAGCCAGGGAAAGAATAGAAATTCTTGGTGTGGCACCCTGTTCACTAGAACTAACTCATCTGTGTATGGGTTTCACAACTGTAAGGAAGAAAAATTTTACACTGGAGCTGCAGAAAGAAAGTGTAAAAGAAGACTATAATCACAGATTAAGCATAAATAACAGAAATGCCATGACTGTCCATTTACTTTTGGTAGAGGAAAAAGGGTAAGCCAAAACCCATAGTTGAGTGTATTATAATGAACGTACGGTTGGATGAGAAGAAACAAACAAGGACTAAAATTTCAATGTTTATTTGTCAAATTTCAGAATATGTACATAGTTGTGTGAGAGGTGGCAAAATTGTTAATATGTGATTTTTTAGTTGTTGCTAGTAAAAAAAGCAATTGGTAGGGCCAAGAGTTGACTGATTTGTTAGGTTGGTTGATCGAGGTCAGAGTTGGGTCAGGAGAGAGGCCTGGAGTTAGGGTTGTGGGCTGGCAGTCATGTGATAAGGCAAAGGTTACGGTGGTGGTGGTGAGAAAGACCTGGAGTAGATAGTGAAAGTGAACTGAGTGGAAAGTCTCTGTTGGATTCTGGTCAAATGAAAGCTCAATGAAATGGGTTTGCATTGGTGATAAGTGAAAGAACTATGAACCTGATTTTTTCGCATAGAGCAATTGGCAAGAACAGATCCAAGCAATCATTCATTCTTCTATCAACCACACTTCGTTTAACTACCACAAGCTATTTCAGCGCATATCACACTTCTCACAATGGACGGCAAGGCCTTTGATGTCCGGTTGATACCAGAGTTCAGTGGCACTGCAACTGATATGCCAATCATCAAGTGGATAAAAAACATAGAGTTTGTCTGCAAACTCTGCACTATGGACAAAATTGAGCATGTTCTGCCTTTACAACTCCAAGGCGGTGCACTTGCTGTATACAGGCAGCTCAGTAAGGAGCAAAAAGTGGATGCAGAGCAAATTAAACAGGCTCTCATCACCGTGTATTCAACAGATGCATTCAATGTATACAATCAATTCTTTATTCAGCGACTTTGCCCAGGTGAAACAGTGGACGAGTTTCTGCCTGAACTGCATCACTTAGCTCAGCTGGGTGAGGGATCATTGCTCGAATGGTGGATGATGTGTGTGCTTGTTTCAGGGTTGCCACAACATGTTAGGCAACTTCTTCATGCCTCATCCAGGATGGAGATGATGATATTGGAACAGCTTCTAACCCAAGCACAGGCTATCATGACCAACAACAAAAGTTGTAGGAAATCAGTTGCTGCAGCCACTGGCAAAAAACATTCGAATGCAGAGTTGCTCTCTGTTGTTTCACACAGCAAGAACTTTATTTGCTATAAGTGCTTTGATCCCAACCATATGACAAAGAATTGTAGGCAAAGATGCAAAGTAAGGTCAGACAGTCAATTGCAGAAGTCTTGCCATGAAATCCAATGTTTTCGGTGCAATAGACTTGGGCATGTGTCATCAGAATGCCAGGGAAACACTTAATGGGGTGAAGAAGACGTCAGCGCCAGTTTTCTTGCTAAGCAAGTGAAAACTAAGAAATTGCCCACTATAAAAGTATTCATAGATGGACGAGAGTGCACAGCTCTAGTAGATTCCGGTTGCTCACAGATGCCAGTGAGCAAAGCTGTGTGTTGCCATTGGAGACAAAAGGCAGTAGGAGTGCTGACAGCCAATGGGAAGACTTTGAAGTGCCGAGGGTATAGCAGAATAAAGTTGGAAGTTGGGTAGGTTCCACCCGTGAATGTTGAGGTCCTAGTTGTGGATAGATGATTGTTGGGTTTTGATCTTCTTCTTGGGATTGATGCGATCAAAGAGCTAGGAGGTGTTTGCCTAACTGAATTGGGTGAAGCATACTTTGGAGACCTGAATGGATGTGCCACCATTTCAATTGATGAGCCTGATTTCAGTGTGACATTCAATCGGAGTCAAAAAGTGTGGACTGTAGTCACTTGCCCATTGAGCTATTAAATAGCGTACAAGAGTACATTCTACCAGACAATGCCCAGGATGCTTACGAGAAAGAACTCTTACTATCAAAGCATAACGGATGGTTGTTTCCATGCCCTGAGGAGGAATTTGGTTTAATTCCCTTGATGGCAGTCGTGCAAGAGTACAAGCGAAAGGTCTTCCCAGTACTCGACTACTGAGAATTAATCGGATTTGTGGAGGCATTTACTGTTGACACTGAACTGTGTGCACAAAAGCTCAGAGAATGGCAACAACAAGGAGTTAATGTGTCACTTTTACAAGGAGCTGTGGCCATTTCAAACGGTCATTTTCAAGGGCAAGCAGTTCTGCCTTACATAATTAGGTTTCAGCCTAATTGTAGCCCCACTCATTGTGATACCTGTTGTCAATGCTATAATATACCAAGATCGTGCAATCAAAAGTGCCACATTGGCTTACATTGACTACATTTTTATCAAGGAGAGCCTGGTTTCTGCAGTGCATGTGCGACAACATTTTTCAGATTACGGCCTAGCCTGTAAAGACCCAAAATGATTAGAAACTAGGGTCCTTGGCCTGCAAGTGTGGAGAGAGAACAGTACTCTTCGATGGAAGCGAGGTGGACAGGTCCTGGAAATTCCCAATGCGGTGACTCAAAAAAAGTTGAATATTGGTTTTTTATGTATGTTTTGATTACAATCCACTTGAACACAGAACCTACAAGAAGAAGGATATTGAAAACCAGCATTGAAAAATTCCAAGTTTAAATAGTTTAAATATATATATTAGTGCTTAAAATGTAAAGAAGATTACACCAATTTGTTGCATGATTTCTATTTTTAAATAATTCAAAAAGGATACAAAATTAATCATATTCAAGTAAAATGGATTTATAAAAATAAAAGGAAAGAAATGTTTACATTACTGTAAAGTGGCAATATTGAAAACAACAAAAAATAAAAATAAGAACAAATTTGATGAGAGCAGAATGACTAACCGGTTACACTGATTATCTTTTTTCTTTTTTTCTTTTTTTTTTTTTTGTCAATTTGCTTTTCAGTATTACAGTGATGTAACCTTTTTAGTTATTCTTTCCTGTAGTTTCCATTTTATTACAAACCAGTGTTAACCTACTTATCTCACAGAATTCTGGACAAATTCTGTAGGATACATGTTTGTAATTAAACTAAAGATTCAATGGCACTTTTGAAAATTGCCCCATTTTCCTGTTATTTCAATATTTATTTTATTTTTGATTTATTAAATATTGAATATTAACTATTTTTCAAATAGTAGAGGTTAACTTTTAGAAATACTACCATATAATTCCTATTGCAGAAAGAAATGACAATCTACTGTAGGAAAATCTTCTGCTCATTCAGTCATGTTTCTTTCAAGACAGGATCATCCAAATGTGTATCATGTATTGCACTTAACTGACTGAATCTTTTTGAAGTGTTTATTCTTTGAAATTTGGGCAATGCTTCAGTTATGTAAAAAATAATTGAAATGAATGTATAAGGAAAATATATGTAAGCACATATATACAAATGAACCAAGAATATTAAAATTATAACTGTCACTTTGTACTTTAAATTCTGTATCTAATAATTCTCCATAGTGAATGCATTTAAATAGAATTCTAATACTTACAAATCTCAAAAAGATAAAATAATTGTAACTATAGCTGTTCTTTTTTATTCTAATTGGGTCTACTCATAGTTTTGTGAAGTTCAAGAAAAACTTATTTTAACTAGCTAAAGTATTTATGTTGGGTAAGAGATAAAATTTCCAATTGTGGATGGTTATAATGATTAAATTTCTTAGTACTGCTGGGGATATTTCTATTAGACTCAAGTTTAACAAAACTGTTGGGCACATAAACCTGAAAAGTCCAAAATATTTTTGATTAGTTTCCATGCAATTTATTACTTGAGCTTTTCTGCTGTTTATAGAAAGAGAAGACTCCTTTCCACACCAAAAATATAAACTGCTTATTGCCCCCTTCCCTGGGCATACATTATGTTTTGGTGTGTAAAGTATTCCTACTGATTGAATTATTCATACAAATAATGCATTACTGTATGTTTCTATTGTAGATGAAATGCCTGTTTAGAGATACAAAGTATAATTAAAATCACCTCACAGAACTTAGCACAAACTAAAGCAAAATGTATAAACAAGTAATATACATTCTTTTATAATTACCAATTCAAAAATAGTTTGTCTTTACTCACATGATGTTTGATCTTTACAGTAACTGTAAAGCAATTTATTCCAGGAAAGTTTCCATGAAGAAATAATATGAAAATTAGAAAATACATTTTGTTTAGTACACTTGTTTGCACATTAATAATAAAAGATAAATTATAGACTTACACTGAATGGTAAAAAACAATAATTGTTACTATTAAAAGTAAATCCATATAATAAGAGGTAAATTTCTTACTTTCTCCATGAGGAAAAGAATGAAATTGTCAAAACCAAAATCAAATATCCATACTAAATTTGAGTGACTAACATGAAACTGTCTGGTAGTGTCTAATGAACAATCTCTTCAAATATATGGTAGGCATTAATATAAATTAACATAGACAAAGTTTTATTATAGAATGCTTGCATTTCTTGGTACCTTTTCAGTATTTGCATTCATTTCTACTTGAATATCAAATAACAGATCAATATATATTTTTTAAATCATAATTTAAATATAATTTAAATCATAGATTATGAATATCTGCACTGCTGTATAATGGTCTTTAAGCATACCAAGAATATTTTCATGCTTACTAATATAGGCAAATAAATCCTATATTTTCAGGGAAAAAGCTGGTTATTTTAATTGCAAGTTTCTTCTGGGTATTTACCAGAAACCTTCCTACTGAGGCTGGATGTAGGAATTCTGGGCTGATAAGCTTGGGCAAAAAATTTCCTGTACATCTTGCATGAGACAAGGCTGGGCTCCTGTCTGTTTTTCCCCAGACAAGATTCTGCCCTTCAGCATAGCCTCATCTGGGTTTCTCTCCACACAGAGGCAGAGAGTCTGACAAGGTAGACTTCAGGTGGAAGTCTGGCAAATTCCTTCTGATTCACCCCTGTAAAATTTATTCCTTTATATTATACTTATTACTACTCATTTTTCTGGTTAACTTTTTTCATAAAAAATTTATTTATGGATCTATTTCAAGAGAACTTTTTCTATAATCATTATCCAGAAAGCTTTACTTGTACCCATTGTGAAACCTGATAATTAATTTTGTTGCATTATGATTAGTCACTTTTAACCAATGAGTAATCAAAGTACAAAGATTATACCAGATTTTAGAGAACAAAGTAAACGCTTACTTCCAGGAATTTTGTACCCATCATCTAAATAATATCACTGATTAGTCATTTGCTCATAAAATAATTGCATACATTAATAGCTACCAATGGAATAAAATAAATTTTATTTTGAGGTTTTAGACTTATTCAAATGAATTTTGAAGGCAGCTTTATTTTCTTTATTCACAAAGATGGATTTAAAATGTAGGAAGATCTTAAGGAATCAACAGCATGAATTTAAAAACTTTAGATAATTTTTAAACCTATTTAAATCAAAAACTAATCATAAAAATAGATGTTACACAAAATTTTATAACCTTTGAGTTTATAATGTTTCCGATTTTTAAGATAATGATCATATCTGGTAATCCCAAGTTATGTGCAATTAATTTATTTTATTTAAATGAGCAATCATTTGATTTCTATTACATCCAGCATAACTGCCTAAGAAATGTGAATTACTATTTTTTCTACTTTAATACTGTTTTCCAGAAATAACATAAGTTCATATTTTTAAAAATACAAATAAATTAGAAGAAAAAGTGATAAACCTTCCCAAAATAGAAACTATGATCTGGAATTGGAATGAAAGCAGTGATAGCATATACCCTGACTCCATCATAAAGATTCAGCATCTGAAATTAGTAAACACTTAAAATATCTTGACATATGAATAAGTTACATCAAATTTTACTATAGGAGTAAATAAAATTAAACATAGAATAGGCTGTGCCAAAGTTAGTTTTGCCTGACATGGTAAATTGTTATATAACCAAAACATCAACCTGATAACTTGAGTTATGTTCTTAAATAGTCTTTCAGACTGACTTTGATATGGATGTTATGCATGGTGCCAAACCAATTCAATAGAAATATCTAAACTGCTAGCTGTATGCAATCACTTTCTAAGATCAATAGTTATAAAAAGCTTTCAGCAAGTGAAGCCTGATGTTTTTGGGTGATTGAAATTTTAAATCAATCCCTTTATTTTGTTCACCAGAGTAGATTGTTCTCATTCCTTGTGCCATGCTTCTTCTGGATATTTTAGTTTCAGTTATTTCCCTCTAATATAACTTTCAAAGCTTTTGTTCACTTCTGCTGTGGCCAGGTTTTAAACTCACAACTCTTTGGTTCAAGTCTTAGTTTAAGATTACTTCAACCAACTCATTTATCAACTAGGCCATGTGATCATGAGGCACTTTGGATAAAAAGTTGATTGAAGTAATTGAGTGACTTTCAGTTTGAAATTCTAATCATCTGAAAAAGCCAAAGCATCAATGGCCAAAATGTGAATATGGCAACAAAGATGAGGTCAACAGTTTGAATATTGTAAATAACTAAAAATTTATATTGACTCAAATGTTAAGTCACCTCCTAGAAAATGTCATTCACTGTCTTGTGCTAGACAGTTTATCCTGCCAGAATCTAACTTACATGTTCATAAGTCTACCATTCATCTTTGTTTTGAATATTGCTCATATAGGCTGATGCTTCTGCTATATAGAGATTCTTGATAAAATCTAAAAATAAATCTGCAATGAACAATGTTCTGACCTAACATCTTGGTTTTAGTCCCCTTGAAATTCCACCAAATATAACATATGACATTATGTTAAAACCAACTTTGTTTGACAACATCTTTTGAAGCCTGGCCAGAATTAAACCCTGATTTTTTATTAGGATTATGTAAATAGATCATGAGCAACTCGACAACATCTTTTCATAAGGCTAAATTTATAGAGGTATCAATTAATGGTGCTTTGTGAAGGAATGCTGACAATGTATGAGGACTTGTGCTTGGCTGTTGTTCAATCATTTCACACAAGGACTCATCTTCTACAACAAAAGGTTTCAATGACTTTGGTTTGTCTTTGAAGCTTTCCTAGAAATTGACAATTCCTTGGCCTAAAACATCATTAATTTTTTTTTGCCGCTGACTTTGCAAGAGTCTTTTTTCAACAGGTAGCATAAAATAACTCTATTTGAATTTTTTTCAACGCTCATTATCAAAGCTGCAAAATAAGAAATAATCAATGCTTATATTATATATTAAAAAAGAAAAAACAATTCTGCAACAATTGGACAAAAGATTGTATCAAATTAACAATATGACATAGAGATACAAGTAAAAGTAAAGAAAAAAAACTTTTGACTAAAACCTTACTGATCTTTGGTAAAGTGTTCAAGGCTGAATTGGTTCATCATCTCACATCCCATAACCTATTCTCTGGCAAAAAGTAGAGCTTCTTCTTTTCCAGGTCTACTGCTGATATGTTAATGAATATCACCAAATACATATACTAGGCTCTTGATAAGAATGACAAAGCTCAAACTGTTGCTCTAGATATCTCAAAAACATTTGATAGAGTTTGGCATGCTAGCCTTCTGTGCAAGTGACAGGGCTATGGTATAACTGGACGTTTGTTAGATTTAATTCAATCATTCTTATCAAATTGTATAATGAAGGTTGTACTGAACAGTTATGATTACAGATCCTATTATACAAATGCTTTTCTTGATCTTCATCAATGATCTTCCTGATATAATCAGTTCACAAGTAGGCATCTATGCAACTGACACCACCATTCTGCAATCTTATGCCAAAGATCCTAATGACTGAAATCTTCTTGATTTACAATAACCTTAGTGAAATTTCTTGCAATAACAAAATCTTGCAAAATATTTCTTTACCTGAAATGCAACAATCTTAAATCATTTCATTGTTGCTTCCATCTAGATATCCGGTTATTACCTCATTTTATATTCATCTCTCCATATTATAAATTTATCTCCAAGAAATCTTACATCAACTTCATTTTAGAAAATAATTGACTTAGACATATGGTTAATCATAAATTAAATTTTAGCTTGCTAACAATGAGCCTCATTGGAACATTGCAACTCAGCATGTTGCAACCAGTCTCCTTTAAACCCATTTTGTTACTGAATGTCACTCCATCATGTTAACAGGACATACTATGAAAATGCTATAAGTTTAACATGATTTTTAAGGAGAAAAGCATCGTTTTTTTTAATTTGAAACCAGTGGGAGCTTCTGACAACCATGTTGCTTTACTGCAGAATGGTATCTCAAAATTAGGTCAGATTAATTTAAATGAGTAACAAAAATGAGAAAGTTACTAATGGTTGCATTAATTCTTTTTAGTATTTAAGGTTTTTAAATTATTATAGTTACCAAAACATGTTAAGATATCTGCTAAAACAAGTATAATTGTTTTGTGATTGTTTTGTTCTTTTTATGATGTATCCACTCAGATTTAAGTAAATGCTAAACAGCAATTATTATCTTGGATTTAGTATGTAATAATCATGATTTTAAAGATAAATAAAATTGATCTTGTGTGTGTGTGTGTTTGTATAGAAGGTTCTTCATTATTACTTATACTTATTTTCAATTAGAAAATCTTCATAAAATGAGATTGAAAATATAAAATTAAGTTATAGATATTGATACAAAAGTATTAATGAAAAAAGTTTGATTTGCATTCCTTATTGATTGCATCACACTTTTCTTCTTTTTTCTTTAACAAAAACAAATTTAATACCAAAAGAATATTTTCCTAAATCTCAATAAATTAAAACTATTACAACTGAAGTGACCTACAAAGTGCAATTTTAAAGATACTTTCAACATGCAAAAATGATTTCAGGACTAACTTTGTTATCATGACTGTTACTATTCAAATAATGACATTTGAATTAATTTACATTCAAATTCAGCCTCTTGGATAAAATGTAAATTAGATAATTTATCCATTGTTGAAGAATTTAGTGAAGGTTCTGCTGTAAAGTTGGCTTGATTTGATTAATTTAGACTGAATGCTTTTCTTTCTCTAACATTGAGAATATCTTATCGTTTGACACTTATTTAATACTAGCAGTATAGCCCGGCATTGCTCGGGTGTTATGAAAGCTTTAAAACTAATCCATGGTCCTGGAGCTCAGACTCAGCCAAAAGAATATTTGTGAAGTTTGGTGAGAATCAGATAAAAATTGTGGATTTGTATAAAGGACATACAAACAAATAAACAGACACACACACAAACATCTTGCCTTTTATATATATATATTATCGATTTTCTGCACTATTATAAGAACTGCAACCTTGAAACTTCTGAATATTGTTTCTTATGTCTTTGTCTATGAGTGTATCAAATTTGATTAAAATCGGACCACACCCTTCTATAACCCGATTTTTTCGATTATCGATTTTCAATATTTATCGGGGGTACTTCGACACAAAACCTAGCTAAGAACACTCACAGACACTTATAGTACAACTGTGTAAATTTTCAAGAAAAATAGATAGATAGATAGATAGATAGATAGATAGATAGATTCTACATTGCATTTAAATGTTATATCAAAATGAAATTGCTATTTTCTACTTAATTGCAAGGTAACATATTTTATTTAAATTTGTAGGAAATGGAGAAAACTATTGATCTTACAGAATACAAATAAACAGTAAATTAACACAGTGGTTCTCCTGGGCTCTATCCATATGTTGTTTCTTATTCTCATCCTATCACCTTCATCAGTTCCCAATTCAGCATTTATACTAACGATACAACTATTTGCTCTTGTCTTAATAGTATGTTCTTCAAACTAAAACTGCTCCCAAAAATCACCTCAAATCAGTTGTTAAATGAGGCAAGAAATGGATTGTAAATTTTAAGGCTTTCCAAATAGACCTGCTATCAATGAGAACCATTTTCCTTCTATCAGCATGGCTGATGCTAACCTCCAGGATAGTGATTCATTGCACATTCTTTGTCTTATGCTTTCATTGACAATGACATCAATTTTGTTGAATGATAATATTGAATTAATTGCTAGGTTTGCTACAAGGGAAGTCTGTTAACTGTGTTGTGCCAGACAATTTTTTGTTGGAATCTTGCACATTTATAAATCTACCATGCATTGAATATTGTTGCTATATCTGGTCGTCTGGTGTACCTGCTATTTATCTCAAGATTTTTGACAAAATCCAAAGAAAATTCTGTAATGTTTTTGGTCCTTACCTGACATCTCTGCTTCAGTCATTTTCCCGGCTCCATAATATAGCTTCTATCTGTCTTTTTCTGTAAATATTTTCATAGCAATTGTTCTAATTAGCTCTCCTCCTCAGTACCTCAACTGCATGAATTTAAGTGTATTACTAGATTGGAAACTAGGTCTCATTGTTTTACTTTTGAACTAGATAGATATAACTGTATATTCTATTCTAATAGAGAAATGAACAGTTTTCCAAAACAAAAAGAAACTTTGTAATCTTCTGAATCCTACAGATGTACACCAGGCTTGTAATTTTGTTCTGATTAAATGAGGTGCTAGTGTAAGGAGCGTAGGCTATCCTTGTAAAATGGCCTTATGTCAAACATAACTTTGCCCACCACATTTGAAAGATTCATAAACTTGAACAAAAGAAGGTCTTGTTTGTATTAATAAGTGTAAATTTATTTAATGAGAAAAATGACATCAATTTTGTTGTTTTGAAATAACATGTGTGTTTGAAAGTTCTGCATAAAGATTTTTTGAATGGGTGTTTAAAAGTTTCATTTTCTTAAAGTCACATGAAATGAATTTGTGAAGAAATTACAAATCTGATGTCACAGTGAGTGAGTACAATTGTAGTAGGCAAACAGAAATGATGTCTTTGTTCCTCTTTCTTTTTTGTTGTTGACAAGTAAATGAGGAAAGGAAAGAATCAATTAGTGCTGTGTGAAAATGAGAGTGAAAGATTGGGAAAATGGCATGTTTCCTAGATGAGATGTCCAGACTTGTGACTCCCTGAAGAGTGAAGAAAAAATCACGCATATTTATGTGATTGTGAAAAATAGGATCAGATCAACTTTTAAGATTTTTTTATCTTGCTTCTGATTGACCAATAAATAAGAGGTTGTACTTAATTCATTTTTGCAGATGTCAGTACATGGTAAGATTTAGTGAGTCAACTGTCTTCTAAGAAGAGCTTTTCTATTGGTGAATGTACAAATGTATAAATGTATATGCTTTTTTTATTGGCTCATGAAAAAGTATAAGTGTGTGTAAACTCAAATTTTTTGTGCAGTCAAATCTTTCAAAATCTGACACTAGTTCACCTGGTAAGGGAAGACATGAGCAACTGGTGTTACTAGGCTATCATCCAGTGATGATTCGCATCAAACAAAAAATAATTCTTAAGATATGATATATCAAAACAATAAATTAATAAGGTCAGTTAGAAAAGCAGGAAATGAAAATGTTAAATACTAATATTTTAAGCATATGTAAAATGAGGTGGGCAAACAATGGAGATTTCATCAATGACAAAAACAGAATCACATATGCAGTTGGAGAGAAAAATGAAACAAGAGTAGGACTGATATTAGACCAAAACATGAAGAAATGTGTTCTGGGATACTACCAATTATTTGAAAGAATTCTTGTCATTAAGTAAAAAGGAAAGCCTTTCAACATATTCATCATAATTGTATATGCACAAACAGTACAAAGTGCAGAAGAAATTGAAAATTTTTACTGGAGGCTAGACGACATCAGAGTTCAATGTAAATCACAAGAAATTACAATCATTAATGAAGACCTAAATGGCAAAGTAGACAAGGAGAGAAATGGTGAAATAGTTTGCAAATTAGGAACTCATAAAAAACGCAAAGAAAAATGGGCTCTATGATGCAGATTAACCAACACTTAATTGCAGAAACACCAAAGAATGGAGAAACCAGGGTGGAGAAACAAAAAAACTAAGTTATATGTAAACTTAAAGTGAAACAATGAAAATTAAAGAAGGGCCAAAGAAGTATCCAACAGACTTCTGAATGTGAAGTGTTAAAAGCAGATGCAATGACAAAAGTGAGAATAGAAATTTGAAGTGCAACACATTAAGAGAAGCTTTAATAACATCAGCATCCATCCCAAAGAAAAATAGAAATAATGAGTATCACAGATAAAGTAGATCTGTATAACAGGATGCATAAAATCCAAGGACAGGTCACTGATATTAAATAAAGAAAAAATACTTCAGAGATGTAACCAACATATTGGAAAACTCTTCTACAATGAAAGAGGACAACTGGCAAAACATAGAAGTATCGGAGGACCAGAAATATTAAAATCTGAAGTGAAATCAGTAATGTCCAAATTGAGCAGAAATAAAGCAGAAGGATAAAATGGAATTGTAAAAGAGATGCTGGCAGCTTAGATGATTTGGGCATTGATAAGATTACAGACAAATAAAATATACAACATTAGCAATATACTAAAAGACCTATATAGATCCATATTCATATCACTGTTTAAAAAAACAGGTGCAATTGAATGTGAACTTTATCTGACAATCAGTCTAATGAGCCATATAAGAAAACGTATCTTCCAAATTCTGATGAATAGAGTGGACAGCAGGATCAGACCAGAAATAGAACAAGTAAAGTGCAGGTTTTTAAAGACACAGAATATATTTATGCTCAGAATAATACCAGAAAGAGCATTACAAATATAGAAGGATGTGTACTTGAGTTTTAGAGATTATGCAAAAGCATTTAATAAAGTATGTCACAAAAGAAATGCTAGGTAAATTTGACATATGTATTTGGCAAGGATATTAGAATAATCCAGAACCTATAAAGGCAGCAAACAATCTGCATATGGACAGAAAATGAATTCAGTAAATATACAAGTATAGAAATGGGTCTAAGATAAGGATGTTTCTTTTCACTGGACTTATTCAACTTATACAGTGAGGCAATTCTAATAGAATTAGAAGTCCTACCAGGATTCATTATTAGTGACTGCAATCTTAACTGACTGAATCTCTTGTGCCATCATCTGCAATACACAAACTCCCCACCCATTTGCATAATCTTCAAACAACAATGAAGTTACAACCTTAGCAAGAATGATAAAATCTATGTTGTCACTAACTTCAAGAGGACCCTCAACAAGGTATTGGTAGATCTCAACCCATACCCAATATCAACAATCAACTCTATATTCAACAAAATTGGCAAAGACAACAAATACTTTTCATCTTTCAATCTCCGTGATGTTAATGGTAGATTAACATTGATGAACATGGCTGACATAAAACTGCATTCACTTGGAAAGGTCAATGCTATTAATACACTACTTTAGCTTTCAGCCTAACACCTGCCAGCCAGATGCCCTGGCCACCACTGCCTCACATACAAACATATCTGCCATATCTTGGTGACAACCTTGTTTACACCAAGACTTCCAAGGTGTACAAGGTCAGGTTCTGGTTTGATTTGGATCATATATTTTTTGTTTTGATCTGTAATGAAGCAGTGTAAATTTAGTGATTGTTGCCACATAATTAGATTGTTGTCTGTGGTGTTGTGGGATTTATCTGCTGTTGTAATAATGACAAATTATAGGGTAACCAATATTTCTTATAGGTCTGGTTAAAGTTCATTGATAACTGCTTTTGTCCAGTGTTTGTCAGTATGTGTAAAGTCGGTTTTGAGATTCAGGATTGTAGTCTGCTGTTGCTTGATAAGGTCAAGAGTTTCTCTGCAGATGAGGCCATTAGTGCTCCTGCTGCATGCTGACACCTGTTGTTATAAACACTAAATACATATATAATAGCATGAGAGAAGAAACAAAACAACAAGTACTGCTGTTGAGGCAAAAGAAGTCAAGAATTATTAATATAAAATTCTTTGTATAGCTGAGACAGAGAATGCGATTGGAGTGTCTCTTTGTGGGCAAGGGAAGCAACTTGGAGAAAGGGTAGAGTACGTAGGGCCTGAAGTTGATGAATATGTCAGGTCAGTTGTCCAAGGTCACTGTCTTGTCTATTCACCATGATTCTTTTACAATCATCATCATCAGCAGTCTTAAAAATAAATATGGCGGATCACATTTTTTTTATTGACCACAATGTTTGTTATTGAGCTCTTTTTATAGTGTATGATAACTTTTTTTATGGGATTTGTTTTTTGAGCTGATTATGATGGTTGGAGCCCTTGCAGAGTGAGCAACTTTTTTTTATTTTTGCTTTCTTAGTGCTCACATGTAGAGTGAATCAGAAAAGGATCTAATTTGAAGTAAAGTATAACACTATTATGTTTAATTCTCATTGACTACACCAATGTTGTTGTTTAATTCTAGACTAACATAAACTTGCTAAATATCTGCTTTGAAACTAAATCATTTTATTTTCATGTTTTGTGTGTCATTGTATATCTTTCATCAAAATAATTTATTGAGAGCAAAAATATTGACACTTTTTTCATATAAAATGCCCTAAAGACAATGGAGATGCAATAATTGGTGTATCTTTTTTCTTAACTGATAAAATAACAAATTTATTTTCAAATTTTAGTAAATGCAAGAAAAAAAGTAACACTTTACATCATGTGACCGATGTAGATAATTTGCCAGAATAATTCAACTTTGTTATAAGGAACATGTATAAAATCTCTTTCAATGGATTCAATGTGAGATTATAATATTTTCACAAAATTTTAAATGTTTTTATTACAGTTGGCTGGCAGTTGATGAAGATGATGGTGCAACAATCCGAGAGATTTTTATTGGAGGTTTTCAGATGCTAAAGGGTAAATTTTATTGCCGACATCATCATTTTCTATTTTCAGTATAACTTGCTCACTGTAATTTTACTTAAGAACATTAATAGAATATGAATTATTTGAAAACCATAAGATTCTTTTCATGAATTTTCAAATAACTATGAAGCTTGTATAAAGTGTCTTTTGAGATCAGCAAAATGTCACAATTTTGCTGCATTTTATTCTGATTTTTTCACTTAATATCAATTGGTATGAACAAATAAAATTATCAGTAAGATACATTTTTGTCAAGTTTCAATTTAGGGATGTGTCATTTACCCAATTAAAATACAAAAAAAATAATTCATGTTGACTAAATGCCACAGGAGCCAAGTTCTTACAACTCTTTTAACATGTTTAATATTTAAACAAAATCATACAAAAAATTCTATTTCGCCTTAACTACCAGAGAAACTATGTTTTCAAAAGGGAACTTTTCCAGTTTTCACATACTTAACTGAACATTTTGTAAAAAAAAAATGATAATCAAAAAGAATGCAAAAAATATTCATTTTGTGCATTTAATTGAACAAACAAGACTATTATTTTTTCTTATTAAGGAATTTCATTGAAATGTTGTCTTGTTCACTATTTCCTATCATCAACAAGAATAACCATAAATTATTATAATTAAAAAAAATATAAACAATTCTTTTAAAATTTCATTATTAATTGAAAACATTTTTTTCTTCAGACTATAATGTCATTAATATATTGCATTTATTAAAGCATTAAAAACTTATCGAATTGAATAATGTCATAGTTTTATTGTATTTTTTATTTTAGTATAGGGAGCAGATTTTTGGAAATAAAAGCAAAAAGTTTGAAAAAAATAGATGATTCACTTAAAAAAAGAAATTTTGCTTGTACATTTTCCATTAATTTTTTTCATGTATATTACTTTTATATCCATTGCTTGCTAGGAATTCTATATCTGTTGAGTTAAATAAATTTTATGGTTAAATTTCAAGTTTTCTTATATTGTCTCCTTAAATACTTATTTCATCAAAACAAAAATATTATTTGTCAAATGTTAAATCTAATATTCTTCTTGATTCTATAATAATAAGGATTTCCATTGTAATTATACTTGTATAGCCTTTATGTATTGGGTTGTACAAAAAGTTCATGCCAATTATTAAGGTAAATTAAAACACTAAACATAATCGTGCCATTAAATATTTATTAAACTAAATATGAACCATTTTGTTGGACAAACTTTCTCCATTTTTTCTTCAACTTAAAGATTCCATCTTCTCAGAATTTCTGTTGTTTCT
Organism: Ascarosepion bandense; assembly: GCA_037127315.1. NCBI lineage: Eukaryota > Metazoa > Mollusca > Cephalopoda > Sepiida > Sepiidae > Ascarosepion > Ascarosepion bandense. The sequence goes on from JBBBDQ010029493.1 coordinate 931,708, forward strand.
CAGCAAAGGAATCATGAAGGTGTTTTTTTATGTCATCCAAAGAATAAAAACTTTTACCATTGAGTTATTTTGCAAAGACCTGAAAAATGAAAATCTGGAGGAGCAATATCTGGTAATTGTGGCAGGTGGGGTAACACATTCCAGGCAAACTGCAACAATTTTTGACAGGTTGTCAACACACATGAGGTCTGGCATTATCCTGATGGAAAACAACACCTTCCCTGTTTGCCAATTCTGGATGTTTTTCTTGAATTGCTGCTTTAAATTCATCCAGTTGCAAGCAGTACTTTTCAGAATCAATTATCTGGTTACTTAGTAGAAGCTCATCATACAGGATTCCTTTCCAATCCCACTGGATGCACAGCACTGAACATTGTTATAAATGATCTATTTCTCATCACTTGTCACAATTTGTTTAAAAAAAGGCACATTTTTGTTGCGTTTATACAGCAACAACAGATAGAAATGCAATCTAAAAAATTATTTCCAGTCAGATCATGTGGTACCCCATCATCATAGACATTTGAGTACCCAACCTTCAATTATTACTCATGAATGGTGAATTTTAATAAATTTAAGTGTTTCTGCCAATTCCAGCATTGTATAATGAGGGTTATTCTGAATCAATGCTTTGATTTGGCTGTCATCTCTAGTGTGTGGGGTTGGCCTGCCTGAGCATTCTTCATCAATAAGGCTACAATCACCAACTCTAAACTTAGTGAACCATTTCCATACAGTTAAAGCATCTTCACCATACACAGCACATATCTTTTTTGTTGCTTGCAAGACATTTTTGTCTTTATGGCATTAAAAAACATATTATAATCAAGTGTCTAAAATGCACCTTATAATTTTGAATGCAAATAGGGATGCAAAATTGACACAAGTAACTTTAAACTTTTTTTCAAGAGATAGTTTGAAGAGTGCTGTAATCGGAAATGTAAGCATATTATATCTGTTGATAAATTTGATGTGTTCTAACATGTTGGAACATGAAAAACTAAAAATTGTCATGAACTTTCTGGACAACCTAATATTTATCCTTCAAGCACCTCTCATTATATTTAGCTTTCCTTAGCAGGAGGACTTAGTCCACACTTGGGGAAATATATCTCTCATATTTCATTTAAATGATATTTATCAATTAATATTGATAAATTATGCTACTACTACAAATATTACATCAAAACACACATCCTCATAAGTAAGATATCTATTTGTCTATAGCAGATTTATAGCTTTTAGAAGCCATAAAAGTTATTGTAAGTATTTGAATATTTATAATAAGTTGAGGTTACTACTATCCATGGATGATATAAGAATGGTTTCCTGAAACCAATTATTTTCAAATAGAAAAGCTTGAAAGCACAATCATTTTATAAATTCTTTAAATTTTCATCTTAAAAATTAGATTGATATCAAAAGATCAGTGTAACACTAAAAACCAGTTATAAATGTAGGTAACAATCATTCATTCCAGATGTGTAAACAGTTATACGAAAGAAGATATGAAAAATGCGTATTCCCATTTGAAGAATACAAATCCTTAAAGTTAATTTCAGAATAATGTTTGCTTTGCTTTTATATTTTTATTTTGCTTAAAAAAAATCAACACTCTCTTACTCTTGTTCAAAGTCTCAATGTCAGCCATGTCTATCTTTGATAAGCAAAATTTAATCTTAGACGATGTGGCCATCATCTGTATGATCCAAAAGTTCTGCAAAAGCTATTAATTCATAGCAGGACAGGATGCAGCCAGGGAGGAAAAAAGAAAGAGTGAGAGAGTTCCATATGTTTTCTTCCATCTCCAAAGACTTTCTGATGATTAAATATTTTTTCTCTTAGGTTAACCAGAATGTTGCTAAAGTCACAGACAGTAAAACCAAATTCCAAGTGTGTTATTTAGCACACACACACACACACACACACACACACACACACACACACACACACACACACACACACACATTTCTTTGTCTCTTTCTCTTTCTCCACCAGTTACGCTTACCATAATTTCCAAACGTTAAACCAGAAAAGATTTCAATTTTTATAATTAGTTTTCTTGTATAATACAATATTTTCATGACTCAACAACTGTTAAGCCTCAGAGCTGACACACACAAAAAAGTACACTGTTAGTTTCTGGTTTATATCTGAAGCAGGATACCAGTTTAAATCCATCAAACTGAGATATATGGGAAGCTTAAGTTTAGTTCATATTAAATCTGCCAAATGCTTTGACAAATTTTTTCATATTTGTTATGCTTAGCCAACATCTTTTCCAAACTGAGTATTGATATTTTTATTATTTGCAGATACAATAATTTATACTTTATTCTCACAAATCTCATGAAATTGTGGATCTTTTCAACATTTTTGTTTATTTCAGCATTAAAATTCACTCCACCCCACTTCCTTTTATGCAATTTGAGTTTATCATTCTGTTTTCCAATAGAAATGAGTTAGCTGAGCAGAAATATCTATATTTTTCTTCTTTAGTTTTATTTTTATTTTATCCTGCCAGAATCATCTATTATTTTCTCTAATAAAATTTTATATCTATTCTATGGTGTGTATAACCAACTTCAAATTATAGTAATTTATTTTTTATGAGTTGTTTACATCATTTTTCACTGAATCATAAATCTTATTAATAATATATTGCTTTTTCCAAAATGTTCATTCTGTTTTTTCATTAGATCACATTTAATTTTTATTCTCTTATGGCAGACAATTCAGGGTTCAACAGGAAATAATCCCTGAATTCACCAAAATTATTTTATCATTCTTTCTTTAGTACAGAATGTTTATTATTTGATAACCATATAAAGTTATATCTTGTCTTAGGTTTTTAAACCAAAATCTACTGTTTAGATTTTTTAAATACATGCTTACCACAATTACCCATGACATATTTGTTATCAAATATTGATTACTTATAAATTATTTTTAATTTCCTACTGAAGTTAATGGTTAATGCTTTCAAAAGACAAACAGAAGCAGATACTCTTTTCAGATTAGAATTTCAGAACCAATATATATATTATACTTTATCAGATAGTCACTTAAGTACCATAATAGATACATGCTTAGGCAATCATAACTCAAAAAAAACCATGATTGACTGGGCAGAAGATTTTCCCCTAGTAGGTTGTCATTACTTTCTGTGGTAGACTGGTTGTTAACCAAGGCTATAGAATGCAATCTGCCCTGTTATTTAACCCATAGTTGGAGGGAGAAGAAATGGATTAGCACCTTTCCCAAAGATATTTGTGTGTAAGGGAAAGCAACGAATTCAACTAGAATTTAAGGCTGGCTCTACAATTTCTTGTTTTGAGTCAATATCCACTGCTCTACAATGAACCAAATATAAAAAAATTAGAAAAAAAAAATAAGGTATAAATGAAACCTGCATCAGAATAAAATTTTAAAGTTCTTGTGACTTACAATGAAATATGCATCAGAGACAAAATGAGAGCACAATAAAAGAATATAGCTAATGTCGTTAGATGCTATTTTACCTTGTCTCACAAGGAAGCAAAGAGATAAATGAAACCAAATAAACCCACATACTTTTCAGGTTGAATTCCATATGAAACTAATTTGTCTACTCGATTATATCAATGTCCTATGACTCTTTACACTGAAACTTGTTAGAAATTAAATTAAAAAAAATAAAAAACAACATTTATATATTTACAACTTTATCATCCTCACCATGAATGTAATTCTCTCCTGAAAAAATTATATATATATATGATGGTTGGTCATTCATTTCCAAGTATGCTTGTTTACTAGGATGTCTAGTGATCTCTGTTGAAGATGCCTGTTCATGTACATTTTAATGCCTACCTGTGATTGTAACAATCTTATGACTAAGTGTAACCATACTAAAAAAATACCTCCATAGATGAAAACGCCATAACTGCTTCTAATTTTAAAAATTGCTCATTCAAAAATTTCCCACCGTGTGAATGTTAAAAAAACATCGTTACATGAGTCTTCTTTTAAAAAAAATGGTAAATGGTAAAATCAGTTATTGCAAATCACCTGAAGATACCACTTATGGTAGAAACCTAAGTCACATAATAACTCATTTACAAATAGAAAATATTCAAAATACTACAATATAATTGTATTGAACACTTTTTAATCAAATATGCACTGGTCTAACCTTATTATGACCAGAAACTAAGTAATTAAATATTCAATATATATATATATATATATATATATATATATATATATATATATATATATATATATATTTATTTATTTATTTATTTATATATATTTATTTATTTATTTATTTATATATATATATATATATATATATATATATATATATATTTATTTATTTATTTATTTATTTTTATAAAAGATTTTAGATTATTACAATGGGTAATACATATTTCACTGCGTCCTGATGTTATTATCATGGCTCGTCAGACCCAAATGATACAACAGCTAGTCCTCAAAATATCCCCCTAAAAAAACTATTTTCTTTTATTTTATTTTACATAGATGCTCACATGTCCATAATGGAATAGACATTTGTAACAGTTATTTATGAAAATTTCTCACTCATTTGAAAAGAACCCAAAAGAAAGAAGAAAGCAGGGATAAAGAAAAGATAGACTATGATTAATGTAAAGAAGAGGAAAAAGAGAAAAGGGGAAACAGAAAAAATCTGAATGGAAAGCAAGAAGAGAAAAAGAAAGGACAAAGAGATATAATAAAAGGAAATACAGTATCACGAGAAATAAATGTTGACTCCATTTATTGTAATAGCATCTCAAGCCACCTAACTGTTCTCTTAGAAAAACATGAAAAAATTTAACTATGAAATTTAATTTCAAATATACTTGGATATATTTATGGTACAAAAAAAATGTACATCATAATTTAAAATTTCATACAATTTGAAAAAATAACTGCTCTTACTATTATTTTAAAAATTAATGCTAATTTTAAAAAATATTGTTAAAATAATTAAAAATACTAAAATTAAAAATTATAAATATAGAAGCAGGAAAAATTAGATAAAGTTAACAGAAGGGGGAAATACACAAAACAAAGGAAAGAAAAAGGAAGAAATCACGATAGAACAAATTTCAAAATAATTAAAAAAACACTAGATTGAAACCGACGTATATAAATACCATATTCATTCTTAGAAACGTGACAAGGGATTTACCCTTAAATTAAAATATACCAACTATAGGGAATATTTATGGTGAAAAATAAATCATAAATCATACATCCTAACATAAATTACATTATAACCACTAGCAGCAATTTATTCTAACTATAGTTAAGATAATAACTCCTAATAAGAAAATATAAATTATTAAAATACAATCTTAAAAAATATCTTAAATACTAGCAATACTAATAATAGATAATAATAATAAAAAAATAATAATAATAACAAATAAAACAATAAAGAGATAACAAATATATGTATACATACATATATACACATACACACACACACACACACACACATATATATATATATATATATATGTATTTATATGCATATGTATTTATATATATATGTATGTATCAAACAAAATTTCTCTAAGACATAATGATAACTATAATAAAAATAAGACTAATAATAATAATAATAATAATAATAATAATAATAATAATAATAATATTCATTCTATCAAAAAGAAGACAAAAGAAATTACAAAAATACCTATAAATATAATAATCATAAAAGAGAAAAAAAGAAAAAGAAAAAATATGAAAAGCATTTGCTGTAAACTAATATTAACCTGACGAGCTGTAATATGATATTAACATACATGTAAAAATTTAACACTGAAATTTAATTTAAAATATAATGGGATATATTTGCGGTACAAAATTAAATTCTACACCATAATTTCAATACAATTTGAAAAAATAACTACTCTCACTAGTATCCCAAAATCTCCTATTAATTTTTAAAAATTCAGTGAAAATAATTAAATCATTAAAAAATTAAAAAATTAAAATGAAACATTAGAAAGATAAACCTAAAAAGAGGGAGGAGGGAAATAAATAAAAAGAAAGAGATAAAAAATTAGAACAATATAGAAAAGAATTTAAATAAATTAAAAATAAATTTCCTATCTCAAACCTACATCTATTACATTAATATTCATTCTTAGAAACACAACATGGGATTTCCTCTTAAATTAAAATTAATATTTGTGTTCAGAGATCTTAACGCCCATCATGCTGAGTGGCTTAAAGACTCTGTTACTGATTCAGCAAGCATCCACGCCATGAACTTTGTTATTTCCCAATCCCTTACGCAAATAGTGGACTTCCCCACATGCTTTCCAAGCTCTCCCTCTGGACACACCTCTCTACTAGATATATGCTTTACCTCTACACCTGACTGCTGCCAGGTCTTGCAGCTTTGCCTCCTCGGCCATGCTGCTGTCTCTCTTAATACTTCTCTCTACTCTCACTCCCCCCAGGAGCCGCCTACTTATAGGACCTCCTACTGCTACCAAAGAGCTGACTGGGACACCTTCCGCGACTTCCTTTGCAACGTCCCTTGGGGGAAAGTGTTTGATCTCCCAGTTGATGACTGTGCCTCTGAGATTTTGTCCTGGGTGAAAGCTGGCATTGATGCCTTCATACCTACCAGGAAGTTTTGTCTCAAACCTCATTCCTCCCCTTGGTTCTCTCCTGCCTGTTCGGCCACTATTGCCCACAGGAATCACTACTTTCAACTACTTCGGAGACAGTCATCAGACCACAGCAGGTGCCTATTCATGTCTGCTCGTAATGAGTGCAAGAGAATCCTGAATGACGCCATTCACTGAGAGAATGAGACAGCGCATAGCTGACTGCAAGTTCGGCTTCAAAGACTATTGGCGGATATGCAAACGGGTGCTGAACAATAGCAAATCCTCTATCCCTCCTTTAATCAATGAATTTGAGGTCCTCACATCATCAGCAGACAAGGCTGAGTGCTTTGCTCGCAAATTCTCATCCAACTCCACATTTGACTCATCTGGAGTACACTCACCTGACTTCCCTATTAGAATTGATGCTAAACTGTCTAATATATACATTACCCCAACAGTATTATCCTATGTAATATCAAAACTTGACCCCCACAAGGTGAGCGGTGGTGATGGAATCCCGGTGATTGTCTTTAAAAGTGTGCCCCTGAACTCTCCTCTGTCCACTCTAAACTCTATAACTACTGCCTCTCTGCTTCCTGTTTTCCTGCATGCTGAAAGTCCTCTTCTGTTGTTCCTGTATTTAAGAACACTGGTGAACCCTTGGACCCATCCAATTATCACCCTATCAGCCTTCCACCAATTTTCAGGAAGGTGTTTGAGACCATTATTAATGCTGAAATAGTTCAGCATCTTACTGCCCATAAACTCTTCTCCAACAGGCAGTATGGTTTCCGCTTTGCCAGGTCCATAGCCGACATGCTAATGACCATTACGGAGTATATGTTCCAGGCTGTCGATGAGTCCATGAGGCTCATGCTGTTGCTCTGGACATCTCTAAGACTTTTGACAGGGTTTGGCACACTGGCCTTCTATGCAAGCTATGAGGTTATGGTATTACTGAATGATTGCATGATCTGATCCAATCTTTCCTACATAACCGCATAATGAATGTTGTCCTGAATGGCATGCCTCTACACCCTACTGTACAAATGCTGGTGTCTCTCAGAGCTCTATCCTAGGCCCGATGCTCTTCCTTATTTACATAAAGGACCTCCCAGACAAGATCAAGAGCCAGTTAGGCATCTACACAGATAACACCACAATTTACTTCTACATCAGAAAAAATCCCTGCATGACAGACAAACATAATCTTGTTGCTGATCTTGAAAGGGATCTACATTCTGTGGTGAATTGGGGTAGGAAGTGGATTGTAAATTTCAATGTGTCTAAGACCCAGCTGCTGTCTGTCAATCATCACAGGCAACCTCCCCTGCCTTCCATATTATGGACCAAGCGAGTCTATCTGAGAGCAATACTCTGCGCCTCCTCGGCCTTACCCTCTCTTCTGATCTCGAGCGGAACCACTACATTGAGTCAATAGCTAAATCCACTGCTAGGAAGGTTAGGTCACTGTGTCGGGCCAGGATGATTTTCCCACCTGAAACCATCCTGTATATATACAAATCAACCATTTGTTCATGCATGGATTACTGCTGCCATATATGGTCAGGTGCCCCCGCTGTTCATCTCCATGTTCTTGACAGGATCCAAAGAAGAATCAGTAATGTGATAGGTACCGACTTGACGGTTCGGCTACAGCCACTTTCCCACCGATGAGATGTGGCTTCCCTTTGTCTGTTCTATAAATACTTCTGGCTTCTGCTCCAATGAACTTAAGTCACTGGTGCCTCCGCAACAGGTGTTTACTCGTGCAACCAGACTGGCAACTGGGTCTCACCCATTCGCAGTTAGATCAACCAGATGCAGACGACAATTTTACTCCTTCAGCTTCTTTTCTCGCACTTCCCGTCTGTGGAACTCGCTTCCTTATTCTTGCTTTCTTGATGGCTATAACCTCCAGGAATTTAAATGCAATGTCAATACTCATCTTTTAACTACTTGACCCTAGTTCTTTCCACACCCTGTATGTCCTTTCCTTTCTCTCCACCTTTGCAACTGTCATCACACCTGTATTCCCATCATTCTCTTGCTCCTTTCTACTGGTTCATCTTTCTCTTCACTCTCCTCTAATCTTTTTACTCTTATATAGCCCCCTACACATCAGTGGTGTTACTACCTTTGTATTAATCCTATATCAGAGCTGATGCAAGGGACTTGTGCTTGTCCCTTCTCTTTTTCAATTTTCATAAAGATAGTATTCATAAAAAAAACAAATTTATTGTAACCTAATTATGCACAATAACAATTAAAAAACAATTCAAAACTCTTTTTAAAATGCTGGTGTGGTGTATGGGTACAGACTATATTGTAGTGGGCTTTTTTTTTTAGAGAAGGGACAAGCACAAGACCCTTGCACCAGCCCTGGTATAGGATTATTACAAAGATAAAATTTCTCATTTAGCTGCATTAATCCCATTAATAATCTATCTCTGATATCAAGCACTTTGCTTGTCCTAAATATCCTTTCTTTCAGATTTACACTCACTGATAGCATTTCAGTCATTATTCTACCCTTTTTATCACTATTTCTATTATTATTATTATTATTATTACTATATATGTATACCACCATAAATAGACAAAAATATTTATTATTACCATTTATGATGATAATATTTAAAATATAAAATTAAAAAATGGATTAGCGAACTAAATCAAGGTTAATAAAAAAATAATTATCATAAAAAAAAAATGGGCAAGATGTAGAGAGGCAAAAATGGAAATGAGTTGGAGGCCAAATATATGTTCCTTCTGTTTGCTCAATAAAGTTTTAAAGATTGAATATAAATGGCCTCCAACACTTTAAAGTGCTAACTTGAGTGGGACAAGCTAAGGATGCACACAATCACCTGATGAAGACCAGAGCATACGACAGATGAAACATCGTGGATATGAATATGGCAATAAAGATGAGAACAACAATTGAAACAATGTAAATAATGTAATGACTACAAGTATCACATACAAGAAGTGTATTGCCATCATTCATCAGTAGACCCTTTTTTGCAGCGCATTTCACCTTTGCCTGGTTTTATGTTTTCTTCATGAGCATTTCTCCTTTGTAAATATATTTCCTCTATTTTAATTGGTCAGTAACATCATTCTCCCAATTATCTTGATTGATTTTAAAAGCTGTAATTTTCTTATCTATTGAATTCTTAAACTGTGCTTTTGGTTTATGTTGTGGCCTTTTATATTTATTACAATAATAACAGTATAATTTTTTTTTCTTTTCAGAACTAAAATGCTTATCAACAATGACTTTTCAAATTATTTACTTGATTACCATATTAAACTTTTTCTTCATAATGTAACCAATGGCAACCACAAACATGCAGACAAAAACAACATTAATATTTTTTACAAAAAATAAATGCACAATAACTACAGACAGGATGAATCTTCACTTTGCAGTATCATCTGAGATTATGTAACACTGACCAATTTTAAACAAGAAAATTAAATTAATTATCTATTATGAAAAATTCAAAACTCATTATCAATAATAATATTCACCTGCAAAATCTAAACTGCAGAGAACCAGTGTCATTTACTAATTTACATGTTCTTTTGAAGAACTGTATTCCTCAACTATCCAAATCCATAAACAATTACATTGGCTATACAACCACAAAATTGATGAGAAGATTGACCTTACACCTTTCCCACCACAGTTCCACCTGATCTCATTTAAAACACATCGAGATCTTCTGTGATATCCTCATTGGTAATACATACATAATAGCATCATCCACATGCAAAAGAAGATTAAAAATAATGGAGGTATTACTAATAAAAAAGAGAAATTCTACATTTAATAACATTAGTTAAGAACATGGTAACAATGTGCTTAATGTGTTCAGAACTTAACATGCACAAGACTCTATATGCATAAACTTCCCACATGTTTATTTATAAGTAAAACAAAAATTGATTCTTGATAATGGCTAAAAGTATAGCCAAAAGCACTCAAAAGTACAAAAGCTTTGGATAATTCTTACATAATTTGAGTTCCAAAATAAAAAAAATTATACGAAAATATGAAAAATTATATAAAGAACTTAATAACTTAATAACTTAATAACTTGTCTGTCATTTTCAATGAAACCTGTATAAAAGAGAGATTGTTGCCCAAATACACTATATATACATATATGTGTGTGTGTGTGTGTGTGTGTGTGGCTTCAAGTCTTTTCCCCTAGTCAATTTTTATCAACTGAAAAACAGATTTCCTTTTAATTTTTATTGACCTATAAATACATTACGTTAAATTGAGCCTTATTTTCTATGTTAAAATTATTTGATGGAAAAAAAAAACAACAGTAGTTCCACTTCCACAGAAATTTATTAAGCATAGTTTAGTCCTACACAAAGTCAGAATATTGGATTTCTCAGTAAGGATCACACTCGCCAGAAAATAGTCGTGAGATTTGCTTATTATGTTTTTTAGCTAATTTGATAGTGCTGATTCTGAAAATGACCTTAGATTTTCATGGTTACTACCATTTTTGCTGTACTGAAATTGATCCTTTTTGAAAAAAAAGATCAATTTACAATCTTGGCTGATCACAACATTTAGTTAATAAAGGTCATAGAAACCCATCAGTTTTCAGGTAGGCTGAGCAATTTATGTCACCCACATGAAATAAACTATTTTTATAAGAAAAAAGTGTTTTGAATCAAAATTTTTAAAATAGAAGTACCAAATTTTTACAATTTATTGTTAAAATTCAAATTAACTGATAATCTTTATCAGTAATACACTTTATCAGTAATACACTAATATGAGTATTAAGATTCATTTTTTACATAGCCATTTAGATAAATTTCTGGATAATTGTGGCAATATGAGTGATAAGCATGGAGAACGATTTAATCAGAATATCAAAACAATGGAAGAGTACTACTAGGGATAGTGGGAGAAACAAATGATTGCTGACAAGTGCTGGAGTATCAAAGGGAACTTAAATAACAGTGACAGACAATAAAAAACAGAAAATGTTTATCATAGTTCCTATATTCACAAAGGTTTTATTTCTGCTGTTAGTTTATTAAATGATTTAATGAAAATACTTGTTGACATTGATATATCCAATCAAGTTATTATAAAAACTTAGGATTTGATTGTTATTGAAAAAATAGTATTTCTCAATAAGCAGACCAATATTTGTTGGTTTAAACTCAAATTGAGAAATATTGCCATTGGTCATTTTCATATATCAGTCAGTTAAATGGCATACATGATACACGCTTGGGTGATCATGTCTCAAAAGAGACATGACTGACTGGGCAGAATATTATCCCGCAGTAGGTTGCCATTACTTTCTGCTGTAGACTGGTTGCCAGCCAAGGCTATAGAACCCAATGTGTCTTGTTATTTAATCCATAACTGGAAGGAAGAGACAAATTAATACCTTTTCCAAGGGTATTCGCGCATAAGTGAATGTAAGGAATTCAACTGGAATACTAACTCAGCTCCCCGGTTTCTCGTTCCAAGCCGATATTCACTGCACCACAACACATATCCGCAACAGAAAACAAATGCAAACATGCTATTTTCCAAAAGCGAGGCATTTCTGTATAGCCAAAACAGTAGCAAGCCAAGAAAAAGTAAGGTCATTTTCAGATTCATCACCCTCAAATTAGTTAAAATACAATGTTTGGTGTCATGACACCATTTCAAAAATTATTTTTTGTTGACCAGTGTTATCACTCTCTAGAGTGAGTCTTTTATGCCATGACACAAATCAGTATCAAGTCTAAGGGAGTTAACTCTATATTAAAATAAATTTAGAGTCTGTCTTTGTTAGTCAATGTTAGTATTCATTCAGCATAAACTCTCATTATTTTTGGTGATTGTTTAGATTTATTTTTGTGTTTTAATTAATGTTTATTCATTATTTTGTTGATTTGTGTTAAGTTTTATCAGGTTTTATAAAACTATGAAAGATATTTGTGAGATGAATATTTGTTGTAGGCTTTTAAAAACTAGAAACAAAACAGAATAGTAGAGTCAGAAGTTACTTAGAACAACAACAGACAGGAAATTATAGAGGACCATGACCACCCATATCATGAAGGGATAAGGTACATAAATTAAGAGGATGAAAAATATGTTTGAATTCAAGTATTGTTTTATTCCCTTGGTGGTATATCAAATAAGAGGATAAAAAATAAGATGCAGATAGGGAAATAGACCCCTGGCAAGAATTATGGAATTAACACACTTAGAGGATGTTCACTTATTTAGCAGAAAATAAGCTAATAACATTGGCTTATTCCATAATATTTCCTCTGCATGACTTGGAAAAAATGCCATTAATTTAAATATTTTAATCTAGTTTGTTTAAGGTATATTTTATAAAGCTAAAATGTTCAACTATTAAATAATTTTTTTACGTCTTATCCAGTATTAGTTTATTTATTGCTAAATAAAAACCTAAGTGAACATCCTCTAAGAGTACTTATTCCATAATTCTTACCAGGAGTTGAAGAATAAAATGTTGAAGTTGCCAATGGCATCAAAACACTGCAAAGGTTTTGCCTGTAGTAATTACTGTCTGTTAAATCACCAACTTTATAAACAATTTTTGATATTTTAATTGCTCTGACTTTTTTGCTATCACTAACAATAACTGTGTTTCACCAGTCACTTTATTAAATCTGATTACACAAAATTTTATTTTGCTTATATTCCACATCAAGATTTACAAATAACCAACTTTCTTTATTTGTATTAAATTTTTAATATAAATACTATATATATATATATATATATATATATGAGTGAATACAAAATGAAGAATTCTTACAATGTCCAAAACATTAATTTAAAACAGTGATCGATATATAATATATAGAGCTGTCCAAAAATTCTAACGATCAAAGACCTATCCCCCTATTACTAACCCCCACCAACACCTTGAACAAAACTAAATAAATATAAAGAAAAAGGATTTCCAGTACTTTACACACTGCCTGATGAGGCATTGAAGTTTCAATGTCGAAACGAGCGTACCTTCAAATTGGATATATATAGAATAATTATGTACATGTTTTAAAATATAATTTATAATATATATATATATATATAGTTTAGTGTAGTATAAATGTTGCTCTGAGAACAAAGCATACTTGGCATTCCTTTTTCCTTCAGCCATTCCTTTCTTTCCATGAAATATGGTGTTATTATATAACAGATATAATAATTCCCATAACAGGAGAATTACAATTGGGAGAAGAATATTTCCTCCCTAGCTCTTTCCCATTATAACATTGTCAAGATGAGCAATTTTACAGGGTGATTTAGATTGAGGAGTATTAGGTAGAGTAATAACATTCTTTTGTATATAAAACTATTTTGTGAATTTCTGCTAAGCTTGATTTGATCAATAAGATCTTAAGCATGATTTATTTGGACTTACATAACCTAAAATGGCTGGTGATTGGAAATTCAATATATCCTTGATGTATAGGAAGGATTTCTGAAATTAACCCAAAAGAGGAAGTTGTTTGAGGTTGTAGTTGGGAACAAGTTGTTGAACTTGGTCAAAAGAAGCATTAGATCTTTTACTGCCATTTATCATCACTAATTCAACTCCGGTTAGTGACACTTGAGTTCTGTAGACAAAGATGCAGAAATTTATACTGTACTATTCTTCATTGATGCCAATACAATCTGCTACTTATGTTCTTGTTACTAAACTGATGTGGTTGTCTTCATAAGCTGGTTCTGTATTTCATGACTGATAACCTGATAAAACTGTTTAAATTCATCTTTTGAGTAGCACTGAAGAAAGTGCTGCAATAACAGAGAAAAGATGTTACAAAAACAGAGCACTTGAGTTTTGTAGACAAAGATGCAGAAATTTATACTGTACTATTCTTCATTAATGCCAATACAATCTGCTACTTCTATGTTCTTGTTACTAAACTGATGTATTGTCTTCATAAGTTGTTCAGTATTTCATGACTGATAACCTGATAAAACTGTTTAAATTCATCTTTTGAGTAGCACTGAAGAAAGTGTTGCAATAACAGAGAAAAGATGTTACAAAAACAGAGCACTTGAGTTTTGTAGACAAAGATGCAGAAATTTATACTGTACTATTCTTCATTAATGTGCCAATACAATCTGCTACTTATGTTCTTGTTACTAAACTGATGTGGTTGTCTTCTTATAAGCTGGTTCAGTATTTCATGACTGATAACCTGATAAAACTGTTTAAATTCATCTTTTGAGTAGCACTGAAGAAAGTGCTGCAATAACAGAGAAAAGATGTTACAAAAACAGAGCACTTGAGTTTTGTAGACAAAGATGCAGAACTTATACTGTACTATTCTTCATTAATGCCAATACAATCTGCTACTTATGTTCTTGTTACTAAACTGATGTGGTTGTCTTCATAAGCTGGTTCAGTATTTCATGACTGATAACCTGATAAAACTGTTTAAATTCATCTTTTGAGTAGCACTGAAGAAAGTGCTGCAATAACAGAGAAAAGATGTTACAAAAACAGAGCACTTGAGTTTTGTAGACAAAGATGGAAATTCTTATACTGTACTATTCTTCATTAATGCCAATACAATCTGCGCTTATGTTCTTGTTACTAAACTGATGTGGTTGTCTTCATAAGCTGGTTCAGTATTTCATGACTGATAACCTGATAAAACTGTTTAAATTCATCTTTTGAGTAGCACTGAAGAAAGTGCTGCAATAACAGAGAAAAGATGTTACAAACAGAGCACTTGGTTTTTGTAGACAAAGATGCAGAAATTTATACTGTACTATTCTTCATTAATGCCAATACAATCTGCTACTTTTGGTGTTCTTGTTACTAAACTGATGTGGTTGTCTTCTTGTAAGCTGGTTCAGTATTTCATGACTGATAACCTTGATAAACTGTTTAAATTCATCTTTTTGAGTAGCACTGAAGAAAGTGCTGCAATAACAGAGAAAAGATGTTACAAAAACAGAGCACTTGAGTTTTGTAGACAAAGATGCAGAAATTTATACTGTACTATTCTTCATTGATGCCAATACAATCTGCTACTTATGTTCTTGTTATTAAACTGATGTGGTTGTCTTCATAAGCTGGTTCAGTATTTCATGACTGATAACCTGATAAAACTGTTTAAATTCATCTTTTGAGTAGCACTGAAGAAAGTGCTGCAATAACAGAGAAAAGATGTTACAAAAACAGAGCACTTGAGTTTTGTAGACAAAGATGCAGAAATTTATACTGTACTATTCTTCATTGATGCCAATACAATCTGCTACTTATGTTCTTGTTATTAAACTGATGTGGTTGTCTTCATAAGCTGGTTCAGTATTTCATGACTGATAACCTGATAAAACTGTTTAAATTCATCTTTTGAGTAGCACTGAAGAAAGTGCTGCAATAACAGAGAAAAAGATGTTACAAAAACAGAGCACTTGAGTTTTGTAGACAAAGATGCAGAAATTTATACTGTACTCATTCTTCATTGATGCCAATACAATCTGCTACTTATGTTCTTGTTACTAAACTGATGTGGTTGTCTTCATAAGCTGGTTCAGTATTTCATGACTGATAACCTGATAAAACTGTTTAAATTCATCTTTTGAGTAGCACTGAAGAAAGTGCTGCAATAACAGAGAAAAGATGTTACAAAAACAGAGCACTTGAGTTTTGTAGACAAAGATGCAGAAATTTATACTGTACTATTCTTCATTAATGCCAATACAATCTGCTACTTATGTTCTTGTTATTAAACTGATGTGGTTGTCTTCATAAGCTGGTTCAGTATTTCATGACTGATAACCTGATAAAACTGTTTAAATTCACATCTTTTGAGTAGCACTGAAGAAAGTGCTGCAATAACAGAAAAGATGTTACAAACAGAGCACTTGAGTTTTGTAGACAAAGATGCAGAAATTTATACTGTACTATTCTTCATTAATGCCAATACAATCTGCTACTTATGTTCTTGTTATTAAACTGATGTGGTTGTCTTCATAAGCTGGTTCAGTATTTCATGACTGATAACCTGATAAAACTGTTTAAATTATCTTTTGAGTAGCACTGAAGAAAGTGCTGCAATAACAGAGAAAAGATGTTACAAAAACAGAGCACTTGAGTTTTGTAGACAAAGATGCAGAAATTTATACTGTACTATTCTTCATTGATGCCAATACAATCTGCTACTTATGTTCTTGTTAATAAACTGATGTGGTTGTCTTCATAAGCTGGTTCATATTTCATGACTGATAACCTGATAAAACTGTTTAAATTCATCTTTTGAGTAGCACTGAAGAAAGTGCTGCAATAACAGAGAAAAGATGTTACAAAAACAGAGCACTTGAGTTTTGTAGACAAAGATGCAGAAATTTATACTGTACTATTCTTCATTGATGCCAATACAATCTGCTACTTATGTTCTTGTTACTAAACTGATGTGGTTGTCTTCATAAGCTGGTTCAGTATTTCATGACTGATAACCTGATAAAACTGCTTAAATTCATCTTTTGAGTAGCACTGAAGAAAGTGCTGCAATAACAGAGAAAAGATGTTACAAAAACACAAATACATCTTAAATGAAATTGCTATTATAGAAAATCAGCCACAAATGCCTCCATAGTTTCTTGTGAACTTGTAGTAACATGAGTAATAGCAAATGATATTCAATATCTATTTTTAAATAACTAAATTTTATTAAGAGAATTCAACAGCTAGATTTGAAGTTATACAAATTCTAAAGAAATCTAAGTAGGTTTTGTTGTTTCTTATTTCTTCTTTATTTTTTAAGCCTCTTGAAGAAAAAAATACCTTTTATCAGAAAAGCTGCATTTAGTGATCTTCTTACAGTGTTAGTGTTTATAAGTAGCATTAGTAATTGTTTGAAAATTCTCTTTTTATACATTGTTTATATATCTGCAATTTTTTAATCTTATTTTAGATTTTATTTTCAGTGGTTTTTCCTAGTGCATAATGCTTTATCGCTCTCTCTCTCTATCTCTTTATCTATCTATCTATCTATCTATCTATCTATATATATATATATATATATATATATATATATATATATAGTCATCCGCAGACAGATCTGTTTCACTATATCACAGTCGATTGCTTTTTACCCAGGATTGAAACCCGACCGAATTGGCATCACTCAGCAATTCTACATCTGAGCTACAGGCGCTAGGTAGAAAGAGGCAGACTTTTTAGCATGTATATTATCATTACACCCAGTAGCTGAGAGTCTTCTAATTCATTGCTGGATGAACAATGCCTAGATGCCAGAGTAGCTACTGTTTTTCAAAGTCTACCATTCTTCCAAAGTGTATTTCAGGGTGTGAGAGTGTATTTTTGTTATCCACAACAAGTCTGTTTCACTGTATCACAGTTCATCAGTATGGCTAAACATTCACCTGCTTCTGGCCGGGATCAAAACTCAACTGATTTCGTGTCAGCTAGAGTTGATATATATATATATATATATATATATATATATATTATCTTATGTCAGTAACATGACTCAGAATTTCATGCACTATGCAATCATCAGGTGCATATATCAAAGTTTATGTAGTGCATGAAACTCTGGGGGGGGTGATCAACATAGGATAATATATATATTTATTAATATGTAATTAATAGCTCCATTTATGCTACATTGACCACTGTTTTATTAACATCTAAATGATATTTACATACATGTATACGTACCCATATGTATATTTATTAATTCACTTACCAGTATATAACTTACCATTTTATATATATATTTTAATATTGTTATATTTATTATAGTTATTGTTAGTACTAGCTCTGAGTACACTATAGAGCACTTTTTAACCTGTTTAACATGGAGCGAGTTTATGTAGGATACTCAAGAGCCAATTTACCCTGACAAGCCTAAGGGTGAAACCTAGGTAGGTTTGTTGGCTCTTACTTAGATTTTCTGTATATATATATATATATATATATATATATATATATATATATATATATATATAACCTCTTTTGGGGTAGATTTTTTATGTGTCTCTGAATATTTACATGCTAGTTCTTTCAATTATTAAATTTTAAGTATTACTACAGATATCTTTGTGACTGATATGATTAATTTCTTTGTTTGCAATTAAAAGATGAAGTGAGTAATGTATCACATTTATAATAAAAGTTTTTATATGAATAAACATAAAACCAATTATATTCTTAAACTTTTGACATTGTTGTCTCTTAAGAACAAAGCATTTGTTTTTCATGCTCAAATTATGGTAGATGATGAAATGCCACTGAAATAGTAACATTTATTCTTTATGCTGCCAAAGTATACAAAACATAAATCTGTAAAAGGAAAATAATGTTCTGAATGAGATTTGAACTTGGATGGAAATCATATTATTTAAACTCCATGTACTGCCAACATAACTTGTTCATTATGTTCACATCTATTTCAGCATTATTCATTAACTATTCATATTGTACATGAGAATACAGAATTAACAATCACTTTATTATTTACTTTTGCAGCAACTACATACAATATTCAAATTAAGACTGGAGATGTTAGAGGTGCTGGAACTGATGCCAATGTGTTCATCAAAATCTTTGGTATCAAAGATGACACAGAAATATTCAACTTAAATACTTCTGAGAACCATAGCAATAAATTTGAACGAGGACATATTGATATGTTTAAGATTGATGCTGCAGACATTGGTGAGGTAAGTAAAACCAATTAGCAAAATACAAACAGCATACAAAAATATTTTCCTTCATGGTTCTTTAAAAAATGATAAAATATGTGATGAAAGTAAACTGTAAAATGAGATAATTAAAAATGTATGAAGGTAAGATATACAAATAGCTACTGACAACTAAAGAAGAAGGCAAATTTATGTTATTAAATGAATGGAGTCCTATTTCAACAGATAGTTAGGTAAGGAAGATATGCCACAATATTTAAGATAAAAGTCATAAATAAAACATTATAGAAAGAAACTTTAATAATAAAGGTGCAGACCATGAATGAAAAATTTGTATTAAGTAAATTTGAAAATAACAGAAAAATTAGGAAATTTTACCTTTTTGAAATGGGAAGTAAATTGTTTTAAATGAAAATATTTTTTTTCTATAGATCAAAAAGATCAAAATAGGTCATGACAATAGTTATCCTGGTGCTGGTTGGTTTCTTGATGAAGTACAAATTGACATTCCTTCCAAAGGAGAACATTATATCTTTGCTTGTCATCGTTGGTTGGCCACTGATGAAGATGATGGACAAACAGAACTATTTTTAAAACCATCAAAAAAAGAAAAACGAGAAAAATGTAAGTATTTTTCACAAATATCATTTAGTAGACAGATTTACCCCAAAATAATGATATTTTAAATAAACAACTTTAAAAAAAAACACTTTAAATTATTAAATTATATGGAGTGAGTTTATATAGGATACTCAAGAGCCAATTTACCCTGAATTATATATGTAAATTAAAAAATCTGTTTTGTAAGGTCACTTTGTTTTTATACAATACCTATGTCTAGAAAGAAATATTTTTTCTTTTGCTTAAGTTACATGGCATTTAAAGGTCCTAAAGCACAAAATGTTGATTATATATATATATATATATATATATAACAAAAATATTGTGTTTTGTTTTTATGAAGTCTTAGTTTTCTAAAAATTATGGAAATTTAATAAAAATGAACTACACTATATATAGTATTGAGGCAACAGATAATTATTTAAACATATATTGTTAAATATAACAGACAATGAACGTCTGTTATGTTTAATCATGAGCCATTCTAAACATCGTATTTGACCTTTAATTTCTGGTCAATTTACATTACAACTTGATATTAATAATCAAATTTCATTCATTGGCTTTCTGTAGAGGATTTAGTTATGCTGGAACCAATAAATACATCAATGTAGTGTACAATTTACATTCAGATATTGTATCTCTGATACTAATAATAAACCCACTAGATATATTGGTTTTACTACAACCATGCTCTCCCATAGACTTACCTGCCACCTTTCTGATCATAGTTTAATTAAACAACATTTCTTCGAAAAACATAGCCATGTACATAATATTAGACTTATTTTAGTCAATGACAATAATACTCACACATACACACAGTAAAAACACATTACATTGCATTTAGACATATGGTTCTGTTGTTAATATTCATTGTCTGTTATATTTAACAATATATGTTTATATATCTATATATTATCCCATGTTTTATGCATGACTCAGAGTTCCATGCATCTTTCAGCACTCATTGGATGCTTCATAGACACATATATATATTTGTTTACCTCCTTATCTTAACATATATATATTTATTTACCTCCTTATATGTATGTATGTGTGTGTGCATGTACATTTTCATTAAAAAAATCTATCTGAATTAAATAATTAGTAAGTTTCATACTGTCTTTCATGATGTCTAATTATTTTAGAGAAGAGTTATCTAAAATTTAAAAGCTGTCAGCCCAAAGATTACAAAGATTGTCAGCAAGGTAGATTAGGCAGAAAGAGATAAAAGTTTAAGGAAAATTTATGCAGTAATATTTTCATTATTATTATTATTATTATTATTATTATTTTTGAATATATGATAAAATCTTTCAGGAAGTGGAAGTCACACTGATTCTAAATGGATTAGTAAATTAGTTTTGTAAAAGACATACAACTTTCAATTTACATGTGATTCTACAAAATCCAGGTGGACCCAAACTTTTGGATTATAGTGTGTGTGTGTGTGTGTGTGTGTGTGTGTGTGTGTGTGTGTGTGTGTGAATAGATAGATAGATAGATAGATAGATAGATAGATAGATAGATAGATAGATAGATAATGAACAGACTGGGATAGATAGATAGATAGATAGATAGATAGATAGATAGATAGATAGATAGATAGATAGATATAGCTCTTGTATTATTGAATACAACAGATAAGGAACATTTTGTTAATTTTTTTATGCAGTTTCCCTTGTTTTCTGTTTATCTTTTGAAACAAAACATAGATCTTTTTTTTTTTGCAAGAAGAGGGTAATGAAAAAAATCTGACATCATATTGTTATTTCTATTAGAGAAGATTATTATTTAAGAATTTAACATCAGTAGACACCATTATAGAAATTAAGGAAAACCATTCTTGTTAATTTTTGTTGAATTATTGAAAATATCCAAAACACTCATTTCTAAATTCAAGTATATATTTTTTTATTTTTACTGTAAGTGCTTCAAGAAGCTAGAGTGTATTTGCAATTAATATTGTATAAGATGCAAGTAACATTGACCATTATGAATCTCATTACTGGTTGTAATATTATATTTGTTAAGATATGATCATTTTGCATTTCATATATATATATATATATATATATATATATATATACATTCACCCACACTTCCACAAAGGCACACATATTCTCATTTTCTACTGGTTATTTACTGAAAAACTAATTTTCCTTAATTTAAATCATTTAGAATTGGTCAAGAGAAGCCACTTCCTGTTTATTCATTTCCTGGGTTTGATTCCACTCTAAAAAAATGGTTCAAGAGGCTGAGAGACTATTAAAGAAGTCGCCAAAGAGTAGTTCTTTAAAAAATTGCACATTTCCTCTACTTTGGTTATGGAAATGTAAACACTTAGAATTGGCAATTATCTCTCAATTAGAAAGTTTACAATAGGGATGGATAAAGAAAGTTTTCTTTTACTGGTCAGAAGTTGGAAGAAGAGGTTTTTGGGGTTTTTTTTATGACTGAGTATGAGAACAATATGATGCGCTATTTATTTTGTATGACTCAGTTTAATGATAAAATATAATTTCATTCTGCACTAAGATTCTGTCTGTAAAATAAGAATTTTCTAAATCAGAATAAAGTATATCTCTATGACACATTTACAATTATCCATTAAGGACAGAATTCTTTATTAATAAATTGTAAAACCAACATGCTAACTTCTCTAATATGATAACTGTTAATATGACAGTGTAATATTCACTTTGTTATAAACAAATGTTTAGAAGTACAAAATTGGTACACTATTTTAAAAACAAGGAATTTATTGTTAGTCTCAAAGGCCCTTTTGTCTAACATCCCATTAGGAGAAAAATCGTTGAAAAATGAATTAAGCAAAAAGAACAGTAATGAATTAGTCATGATTGTCCAAGCATGTATCATTCACTTATGGCAATTAACTGACTGACTGGTTGATCTCATGATCATCTTTTGAATAAATATTGTCAAGTTTATATATATATATAAACTTGACTATGTTATATATATATATATAAACTTGACTATGTTTCTTTAAAAGATGATCATGGGATCAATCAGATTAAAGATTCTACTAGAATTAAGGTTGATCATATTAGGAAGATAATACACAGGGAATTAAAAAGTTTAGGCCTTAGAGTAGAAATAACCACCAACATTAAGCAGGTAAACTTTTTAGATGTTACTCTGGACCTTAACAATAATTCTTTCCAACCTTATATGAAGGCTAACTCCAACCCAATTTACATAAATCCTAATTCTAACCATCCTCCATCAGTCATTAAACATATACTATCTTCTATTGAATCTAGACTCAGCAACAACTCATCTAGCAAAGTAATTTTTGATCAGCATAGCAAATTTTATAATTCTGCCCTTAGAAACAGTGGTTATAGGGCTACTAATATCAAATTCAGAAACCCTACTGGCAATGATAACAACAAGAAGAAAAGACCTAGAAAAATCATTTGGTTTACCCCTCCCTACAATATGATGGTTAAAACTAAATTGAGACAAAAATTCTTAAACCTAATGAGCAAACACTTTCTCAAAAATAAGTCCTCTTAACAAAATATTCAATAATAATACACTCAAGTTAAGCTATAGTTGCATGTTTAATTTAGAAAAAATAATTAAAAAACATAATAACAAAGTCTTCAACAAGTATAAAGATTCAAAAAACATGATAATTTACAATGCTCAAATCGATTGTACCAAGGACAAAAGAACTAATACCAGCGGATGTAATTATAGAAATCCTAAAGATTTCCCTTTGCATAATAATTGTCTAATTAGCTCCACAGTTTATCTTTGTACCATCTCCACAATTGAAAATCCTAATACTAAAAAGGTTTATATTGGTTCTACTAAAGACCATTCAAAACTTGCTGGTATTAACACACATTGTCTTTCAGCAATAATTCTTATAAATACAGCACTTCATTATCCAAGTACTATTGATTTTTAAAAGAAAAAGACAAAACACCCACTGTTAAATCCTTACAAAGGCCAAAACTTGTAACTCCCTCCGTACACCTCTGTTTTAACAAAAAATTAGAAATTATCAAATTTAGGGACAAGGTTAAACTGTTAAACCAGAGAAATGCCCTCACTGTTCATTGTAAATATAGTTCAGTATTTACATTAAAATCCAGGTTGTTATATTGAGAAATTA
Organism: Ascarosepion bandense; assembly: GCA_037127315.1. Lineage (NCBI taxonomy): Eukaryota > Metazoa > Mollusca > Cephalopoda > Sepiida > Sepiidae > Ascarosepion > Ascarosepion bandense. The sequence continues at coordinate 955,832 of JBBBDQ010029493.1, forward strand.
AGGAAAATCTTTTAACTGCCTTTTTGATAGATGGTTTTGTTTGAGTTGGACGTTCTAGTTGATCCTTGCTAGATGTCTCATTCGCCATGTGTTATCATATTGATATTTGCCAGGCATTCGACCTGGCATTGATCTGCAGGTTGTATGGTTGTGAGATGTTCTACCTGACATTGGTTGTTACGGGGCGAGGGACTAGTAAAAAGTTTGGAAACAGTGTAGGACTTAGGCCTTGAGAATCATGGTTATTAGGTGTTGGTTTGACGCTGATGCTATGGGGAAGCCAGATGGTATGTGCTGGATTGGGGGTCTGTCAAGTATTGGCATGATAATCGGTGTTGGATTGGGTGCCTCATGGCTGTATAAGTTGACGATTGGTGTTGGGTTGGGTGCTTGCCGGGTGTTAGTGTGGTGATATGTTCCAGATTGAATACCTAGGGGGAATTCCATTGGAGCATCCAGGTCAGATGAAGGTACCCATCAAATAAAGGTAAATAAATGTCTAAGTATTAGTGTATGTATGTATATTGGTGTACATCTGTTATTTTTTTTTTTTTGTACTAGTAGACATATTGGTATTTTGTTTTACTTGCTGATGTGTATGTATGCATATGTTTGTATGTGTGTGTATATCTTATATATATGTATGTATGCTTTTATATATATGTGTATATATTCATATTTATATGTATATATGTTCAGATGTCCGTGTATATATATACATATATATATATATGTGTGTGTGTGTGTGTATATATATATATATATATATATTCCTGTCTATGCACATTTATATATGCACGTATGCTTCTGTATGAATATTCCTGTGCTTATTTGCATGTTTATGCCAGAAGTTTTGTATAATTATTTTTATGTACGTGGTTATATTTTTTATTTTGTATATAATGATTTGTGAAGCTTTTAGTTATGTATGTTTTTGTTTTTAGCTTGTGTATTTGCATGAGTATATATCTAATTATGAAATGATTTGTTTGAACATTATTTTTTATTGATACTCATATTTAAATAGATATTCTGTTTTTAATTAAACATATATTTATATCTACTGGCCTGATTATTACAATAAATTTTCATTACAAAAATGTGTGTCATTCGGCAGGATTCAAACCTGCGACCTCTATCCACATAGGGGAAGCTACCATGTGATCTGGCACATCTTAGACCTCTCAACCATGAATGACCATTAGTCTAAACGAGGTTTTAATCAAGCCTATATAACTAGACTAATGGTCATTCGTGGTTGAGAGGTCTAAGACGTGCCAGATCACATGGTAGCTTCTCTTATATGGATAGGGGTCGCAGGTTCGAATCCTGCTGAATGACACACATTTTTGTAATAAAAATTTATCATAAATAATCAGGCCAGTAGATATAAATATATAATACTGTTTAATTAAAAACAGAAATCTACTTAAATACAAGTATTGATAAAAAATAATGTTCAAACAAATCATTTCAAATTGCTGGTTGTTTATAACCAAGTTTCGTTAATCTTTGTTAATATCTAATTATGTTTATGTGTCCATGCACTGAAATATGATTGTGTTTGCCATGACCTCATTCATTCAAGGCTATTGTCATCTTACGAATTTGCTTTTACATGTATCCAATATTGTAGCCATTACAGCCACTTTTCAAAACTAGCTTTAAAATTTAATAGACAAATTGACAAGTTGATAAAAACAAAATTTTGAAATTTGTGTTTGTATATATGCATGTGTATATTAATCTGTATATGTGTCTGTTTGCCAGTGTATGTGTGTATACTTGTCTATTTGCATATGTGTGGATGTTTGTAGGTTTTCCTCGTCTAATATATGAATAACTTTCTAAATCTAATACTTTTTTGTTAAATTTAGAATTTAAAATTTGCAATAAAAATAAAGTGAATCTAATAGTCGATTAATAAGGCTGATCTCAATTTAATCAAATATTAATTTTAATGCCCCCAAAAATTGTTTTTTGTGTCTGCTCACATATTCTTCAAATTAGAAGTTACTTTATTCTGATTGGTCTACACTGTCTATGCAACAATACTTCCCTGATTAAGGGAGTTTGGCTTGTTTTTTAACCTTTTAAAAACCTTCAATTTGAAATAAACCTCATCACTTGATAAGACACAAGTAGTGTTGAAACAAAATAGCTAATTTTGTAGTGATATTATAACATATTCATGTTATAATTTCTGAATAAATATTATTAGCTCTAATTTGTATTGAGCACTTTTTTAAGAATAGCATTTCTTTGGATATGGAATATTATTCCCTCCATACCAACCCTATTCTTGGTTATAAATATATATATACTAGCAGTATAGCCCGGCGTTGCTCGAGTGTAATGAAAGCTTTAAAACTAATCCATGGTCCTGGAGCTCAGACTCTTTGGATGTTGGCACAAAAGACTAAAAAGCAATAGCTGTTTCCAGTTAAAGCAAAACTGTAGACTGAAAGAAAAATGAATGGATGTAAGTAAAATTTTGAAGTTTGGTGAGAATTCAAAAAAATTGTGGATTTGTATAAAGAACATACAGACAGATAAACAGACACACACACAAACATCTTGCCTTTTATATATATATATTATCAATTTTCTGCACTATTGTAAGAACTGCAACCTTGAAACTTCTGAATATCATTTTCATGTCTTTGTCTATAAGATATCAAATTTGATTAAAATCGGACCACTCCTTCTATAACCCGATTTTTTCGATTATCAATTTTCAATATTTATCAGGGGTACCTCAACACAAAACCTAGCTAAGAACACTCGCAGACGCTTATAGTAGAACGTGTAAATTTTCAAGAAAATCAGTTTAGCTGTTTCGGAGTCTATAGGTAACTGACACACACCCACACACACACAGACAAAGTTCCATTTATAAATAAGTTTATATATATATATATATATATATATATATATATATATATATACATTCCGGAAAATCCCAAAGATTAATGAAATGGTATGACAACTGACATAAAGTAATTATTGAAATTATTTGTTTGAACATTATTTTTAATTGATACTCGTATTTGAGTAGATATTCTGTTTTTAATCAAACAGTATATTTATTTCTACCAACCTGATTATTTACAATAAATTTTGTTATGAAAATGTATGTCATTCAGCAGGATTCAAACCTGCGACCCCTATCAACATAGGAGAAGCCACCAATTGATCTTGCATATCTTAGACCTCTCTACCACAAATGACCAACAGTCTAAACTTCTTCATTTAGACTTTAACTCATAAATATAGCATACCTTAAGACTATATTTTGTTTATATAAATATTACACTGCATATATGTGTGGTTATCTAAAAGTAACTGAAAATTTTGTACATAATAACAAATCATCTTCACTTTGTTACTATACACCTTTCTATACACCTTTCTATACAAACTATTTAGACATATAAAAAGTTTACATTAATTATTTTAAAAAAGAAGCTTTAATTGCATCTTTGCTTTCATTCACTCATCTTCTTAATGTTTTCCAATTTAAACAATTTTAATTTACTGAAAAAATAAAACATTTTTCCTATTCTTTAATTGATAATTAGTGTTTTTCTATGTTTTTTTTTGTTTTGTTTTGTTTTTTTGTTGTTTTTTTTTGTGTGTGTAAAAGCACTAATTGTACTCATTAGGAAATTCCTGTATATGAAATATATCAGAAACCACATTTTAAAAAAATAGCAGAAACAAAGGAATAAACAGATTTTGGTTATTGTTTAAAAATTTTATCAATCTCCTTTTTGGAACAGTGAAAAACAGTATTTCACTTGTAGATATTACAAAACTTACCAAGAAACTTACAAACTAAAAAATCAAAATGAGATCTTCATATAAAAACTCAAACATTTAAATTATTTTGAAAAATGTTACTATGAACTTTATTAGAATACAAGTGTAAAAGAAAATTAAATCAGATAAATATTATTGTATTTTAAGAAAAGCTTCATTCATTAGAGCAAAATTTATGAAACTGTTACAGATTCTTCCAGCTTGTTCCATTTAGTCACTTTCAGAATTTTTTTATTACTATTTTTGTTTTAAACAACTGTACTCTTTATTTATGATCAGCATTTATTGCAAATCTGGTCAACTAACACAAGAATGGTATTTGTATAAATATCATTTGATTCATCTTTACTGTCCTATTATTTGCATCATGACCCATGTGAATAAACACAAAAGTCTATTCACATTATTAACACACAATAACTTTTCTTGGAAGTTTCTCTTTCATTAGCCATATGTAAATCAGCAATTCAATTCTTAATTTTACAAAATCAGGGTGTTGTTTCAGTATATTGTCTACAAAATAGGCTAAACAAAACAAGAGAAGAATGATTGTCACAAAAAAATGATAAATATTTTTCATATTTCTTTTGTGTTTTGGGAAAGCTTACTTAATTTAATATTTGCATGTGAATTCCAAATGGAATACTAAGACTTCATTTTCTTCATATATGATGACTAGTGACATTATTGAGCAAAAAATGCTGTTATTCCAGACCTCACACCTCTTCTAGAAATTTTTCATATCTTTATAGTCTAAAAATGACACATAAAATAATTAAATTATTTGCATTTAAATAGTGTTTTCTTCACTTGTAACTGTTTATATTTATTAAGTGTTTACTATAAAGTTTTTCAAAATTAAGAATGAAATTGTTTTTTTATTTAGCAATCATTGCTAAAAAAACACTTAATTTTGAAAAACTTTAAAATAAAGACTTAATAAATAAATTTTTAATGAAACATTTTTTATTTTATTTACCCTCTTTTCTATAGATTTTCTTTTGCTGAACCATATTTTGCAATATGTATGAAATGCAATATAAATTCATATTTAAATGTTGATTATTACAAATATATGCCAACTTTGTTGCCAAGTTTGGGCTTTATTATTGTAAATGAATGGTATAGACTATTTCTATTTGATATGCATCATAATTCAAAGAGTAATACGGTCTTTTGACAGTAATATTTTGGACAAGTATAGGAGCAATGGAAGCTTTATTTTTCTTGTTAGCATATATGAAAAACTTTACTAATTTTTATATTTCATATCTCTTGCTATCAAAAGTAATAAAATTCTCTAAAAATTAAAAGCAATAAAATTCTCTAAAATTTGACTTAAAATATTGTCAAAATAATTTACATAGAAACTGACCAGTGGGTTTCTTTGATCAACATAATTTAAAAGAGTTAAATGAGAATGAACAGTTGCACAAAAAATTAATGAAAAATTTAAAAGATTAATAAAAATATTGATCTTGTTGAGTATTTTATGAAAACATTAAAAGATTATTTTGTAGTATCATAATGGGTACAAAAATTGCCTTTTTGTGATGTCATTATATCATTTTTTTCACAATTAAAATGTAAAGGATTAAAGTATTTTCTTACAGGCAAAAATTATGTACTTCAAAAGATCGTATCTTTTTATAATTGTGTTACCATAATTTCATAGAAGACCATGTTCATCTCTTAACATTTTGTTGTAAAAATTTAAAGTCTTTTCAAATAAAAAATATAAATAAAAGTATTCTTGTTGAAGTAACATAAATTATTATATATATTAATGGTCTTCACTTGTATTTTTGAACTGGTACTTTGCACTTTCATCAGGTGTCAGATAAACATCTGACACCTGATGAAAGATAGGGATGCAATTTTAGTTCTTACTCTAGGCAACACTTTCCATAGATATACTTCTACCAGAGTATGTAACTTTTCATCCCTGCCAGACCCAGGGATTGAACTCCTAACTACTGGGGAATCAGATATGTTTTAACCAATGTTTTAATCTACTAGAAGTTTACCAAATGCACTGACAGACATCTAAAGAAGGCCAAAAAGTACAAAAAACAAAACATTAGAAGTACGGCAAACATGTTGAACATATTGGTTCAAATAGTATGTCATGTACTAAAGGACTATTCCTTATCTTATAAATTCTGAATTAAAACATGATATTTATATCAGATAGTGATGAGGTCATGTAATACACCTGATAGTTAATTTCATTGTCATATTATTTAAAAAATGTATCCTTTAGAAAAAAACTGATAAAATAGTTGAATAATCTATTTAACAAAAGTAACAATGTTAATTCTTTACATTGTTTGAACTGTTGTCCTCATCTTTATTGTTATATTCATGACATTTTGGCTTCTTCAAGTGAGTGGAATTTTGAATCAAACCATTTATTTTGATCACTTGGGTAGATTGTTCTCATTCCATGAGTCATGGCACTTTTGGATGCCTTAATTATCTCCCTTTAACTTAATTCTCTAAGTTTTTGTTTGCAACTACTGTCACAACTCTTTAAATCAAGTCACTGGATTCAACCAATGCTTTTAATTATTGGACCATGTGTTCTTGAGGATTCCAGTCACCTGAAGAAGGTTGAAGCATACAGCGGTCAAAACATGAAGAATATGGCAATAAAGATGAGTACAACAGTTTGAACAATGTAAATGTAAATAACACATCACAGAAACAATGTTGATTCAATCAGACAAAATAATTTCCTTGATAATTTGGTTTAATAAAAAAACTTATATTTTGACATTTATTTGCTAATTCTTCTGTGAACACAGGTATATGCAACTCCAATTTGGTATTTTTTACCAAAGAATGTCCTTGTAGACATTTTTTTCCTTTTGATATTTCCCACTGTTTCCAAAAGTTGGCTGTTTTATCACTTTTCATGAATCATTCAACATCTGGCCACCATTTGTTACAATCTCTCACTAATTCACATTCCATAAGTAGTGCAAGCATAAAAAATCATGCATTCAGTGATGAGGGAATGTTTTACCAATTTTCCCATCTTTTGTTTGAAGCATTTGATTAAGATAAGTTGTATTTTATTGAAAAAGATCATGACTAAAAGTAAAATGAATATAAATATCTCAAGTTACATTAAAAATAAGCAAGAAAGGATGACCAATTCTGTTATGTCATGCATGCACAAACAATATTTATTTTGTAATCATGACCAATAACAGGTGAAGAGACTCATCCCTTGTTTCCTGTTTAGGATGTGGTTCCCGGCTTTCTTTTTCTTTTCTTTTTTTTTCTTCCAATCATTCTACTCTTAAGTAGCCCCATGCGCATCAGTGGCGTCACCGCCTTGCTTGGGGTGATATGATTAAAAAATAAAAAAAAAAAATAACATATGAGAGATGCTTAAGTATTAAACACTAACTCATGTAAAATGTATATATAGATAATACTAAAGGTAACATGCTTTGGTATTGTAAAAATAATTATCTTTAATAGTTATTAAGACTATGCCACTTACAAAATACTAGGATATAACAAAGTTAGATACCACAATTTTGAATAATTTATATGAAACATTTTATGTAATTGTGTAAATCAATAAAAGTATGATTATTTGGTTTAACAAGCATTTTAAAACATACTTTGAGTATCATTAAATGACTAAATATCTCTTTTTATTCTGCTCACTTAGTGTAATGCTTTGAATATATTTCCTTACATGAGTACAAATCTTTAAAGGTGTTTTTATTAAGCAAGGTGTCTTAACTGAAATTGTGACAAACAGATGTGATCATCATAAAATATACTGCCAGTGTGTTCTTTGTATCTGAAAAGAAGATATGCAAGGGTACAGAAAAGTTTTTTTGCCTCAACCATTTTATAAAATTTGACCAAATAACCAAACACCAAATAATGTTTCAGAATATCCTTTCATGATCAAACCAAGAACTTTTCAGCACCCTCTTGTACATACCCTGTATTCCAACTTAAAGTAATTAGCCTAGATAACTCACAAGAGGAAAAGCACACAAACCAGAAAGATAATCCCTTAGAGTTTGTAACAGATCTTTAACAAATGACTTTGTTCATTGCTTTGACATAAAGGACATCATAAAACTGATGTTGTAGGCTTTTAAGATTAAACATTTGTAACTAAATATATATTAGTTTAGTTTTCTGGCTAATTTCTTGGTTCCAAATTTTATCATGACCATTAGTTTCTAAAGAACAGTCCTGACATCTTTGATTGACTTTGTAATTCTATTGATTGTTGATATTGTTTAGTTGACTATTGAGAGTTAGTCTTCTTAACTTCATTCAATAATTTATTTATTTTCAAAATGCTATCATAATAAATTTTTTTTTTTTTAATCATATCACCCCGAGCAAGGCAGTAATGCCACTGATGTGCAGGGGGCTACGTAAGAGTGAAAAGATTGGAAAAGAGAAAGCCAGAAACCACATCCTAAACAGGAAACAAGGGATGAGCCTCTTCACCTGCTCAATAAACATGGGTGGAGTGTGAACCAAGTGATAGTTTAGTCTATCTACTTCAATTGAAAAAAGAAAAAAAAAAGAGGAAAAGAATGGAAATGAGTAAAAGATTGGAAAAGAGAAAGCCGGAAACCACATCCTAAACAGGAAACAAGGGATAGCCTCTTCACCCGTTGGACAGTAGTTTTAAAGTAATGTCAAAAGAAGTCTACAAAAATATAAAACTATCAAAAATTAATCATATACTGAAATATTCATCTATGTGTATAAAGTATTTTAAAAAATAATAAGATGCATATGAGACTACTTCTTTTGGGGTTTTGAATTTCCATCCAGTACTTTTACAAATTATAAATTGCTCTGTAAATGATAGAAATCTAAATACATTTATCCAATATTTATGTATAAAGTATATAGAAATTGATTAAAATCAGCTTTCATATATAAAAGTGCTTCTATTTATAATGTTTATATTCACTTCCAAATTGTATTATTTTACACAAGAGCAGTACAATTCAGGATAAGTTTTGATTTAAACTTAGTTTTTTCTTTGATTAATATTCATTTTGCAGAATGTCTTTATTAATTGCAGTGATTTCATTTTATAAGTTTTCATATCCCTAACCATTACACTCAAAAAGTTATTTCAAATCTGTCAATTTAATTGTTCTTTTTACAAATTCATTTGAAATCACTAAAGTTAATGAAGAAACCATTACAGTATTTTTTGATCTTGACATATTTCATTTTTCCATTCAGTTGAAAAATTATATTTTTTCATAATGAAAGAAAAATTAAGTCTGATAGTAGTAGCCCATGAGTACAGAAATTATTTACTGAATTTTCTGTCTTGTTATGTTAACTGAAGTTAAAAACAGTTACCCAACTTGAGAAACCTATTTTCTTGAAAAATTGTTTAAAGAGAAAAGAATTTATTAATTTCAACTGAAAGTATCATTGGTTGTGCAGTTAATGAATGCTGAATGTTTCCTTATAAGGAAAAAGCTAATATTACCATTACTATAACCTTCTTTCTTTTCAAAATGACTATGCTCTTTAGACAAAAAAACTAGAAAACTGGAAGAAGAAAGTACTGTGAACATTCACAGGAAGTTAACAAATGTTATATCTCATGCTAATTTTGTGCTGTACTGGACAACTGAGTAACAAAAGTGTTCTATGTGCAACCAATGGTGTGACTAAATCTGACTGCTATTATCCATAGACGCTATGCTTTATTGAAATGTGATTGGTCTCTATAAATAGTCATAAGGGAATTAACTCTGTGTTTATTAATACACATTTTTCAACCTGCAGCACCTTCTCTCATAGACAGAATGTGGTAAGCCTCTCACTGCTGTATCACAGCAAAAGTGCTTGAATAAAAAGTGCTTGAAAAGTGCTGCATTCCTTAGTTCCATTAATTAAAAACATTATAGCTAGGAACCACCATATCACTCACCAATGTGAGTAGCATGGCAGGTCCTAGCAAACCACCCTTATTCCCTCTGTGTTTCCTTGGTGAGAAGTATGTTTTACTTGAGTAACTTTCTTCTGCAAACCACTGCTCTGTGGAACCAATTTTCAACAGGATGTTTCCCAGGATCACAACAATCTTAACCTATTCAACTCTTGGGTTAACTGTTATCTTCTCCACATACCTGCATAAAATGTGTTTCTTACTCTGTAACTCTCTACCTTGAGTTGCCTCTAGGCCCTGCTCAGGATGACCTTACTGTAAAATAAAAAAACATCTCAATTTATAAGAATTATAAAACAGAAAAAAGATATTTATAGTCTGTCACTAAGATATGACATATTTACAATCACAAGAGTAGAATTGACATTATTCTGAATATTATTTCTGTTCTCAGTCTGATAGGTTTGTTTATAACTTCTTGTTACAATTCTACCAGCTTTTGAGAGTGGCATGATTCAAGAGGTTTGCTTAACAGTGTCTGACACAGTGCGTTCTTCATAGTTGAATTAATCAGGTATGAGTACTGGTCGTTAGTTTTAATTTTCTCTTGATGGCCACATGTGTCATTTATTTCTTTTAAATGTTCATCCTGATGCAGTTCTGACAATTACTGATGCCCAAGTTTTGTCATTTACTTGGACTCATACGTGACCACCTGGTTTCAATGATGCAAGTTCTTTTCCTTTATGTCCATTGTAATATTTCTGCTGCTGTATTTGTTATTCAATGTCTTTTCTGAACTATTGATGGATTTTCTGTATTTGGATAGAATAAATGATGCAGCATGAGTAATGATATTTTTAGACAACAACTCATTAGAAGATTTTTTACAGGGATTCTCACCCTGTAAAAGGCCCAGGGCCTACTCATGTTAGAGGGTTGCAGTTTATGTGGATATGAGGAGAAAATAACTGAACAGGTTAAAATAATAGTGATCAAGGAAACACCCTATTGGGAGTTGATTCCACAGAGTAGTGGTTTGCAGGAAGAAACTGTTTGAGTGGAACTTACAGAGGGAATGTGGGTGGCTTTGCATAGTGTGTTCTGGCTATGAAGAAACCAAGGAATGCAGTTCATCTGAGCACTTTCCATACTGATAGAATGGTGAGAGGTTTGCCACATCCCACCTGGGAGAGAGAAACTGGTTAGAGAATGGAGAATAATTTGTCACCTACAAGGAATGAGATGCTTTTGGAATCTATCAAAAATGGAAAGTAAAGACTGAGCAGCTCCCACCCAAATATGACAACAGGATTCTATTTTAGGCCTGATTTAGATCTTGTAAAGGTAGAGAATAGCAGGAGGAGTCAGGTATTTACGTGAACAGTACAGCAAACTGACCATTTCTCCTGCATTTTTAGTGATGGATTGAACTTCTACTTAAGATCAGGGTGGGTTTGAGACCCAGTAGCCTCTCAAAGCATGAAGCCTCTCTGAGAAGGCAGTCGTTCCTTGTGACTGGTGGTAGTTCAGGGTTTGATTGGCGATGAAGCACTGTAACTAGTTTGGTTTTCATGGTGTTAAATATAAACAGCCAGTTTTTCAAAAAATGAGAAAGAGATCAGAGATCAACTGCCAATCTCTGATTATTATAAGTTTTGGATGTGCACCTATATATCGTCATATGATTGGCATAGATATTTACAAATGATATGGATATATTCTTAGGCAATTATTTATATACAGCAAAAAAAGGTTTGGTCTGAGGAGTGACCCCTGGGGATGCCTGCATTGATTGCTGGGAATTTTCCAACTTTGTCTCTGGGTGTATTTCTTAGCCTTAAGTAAGGATCTTAGTCCTAAGTAAGGATATTAATTCTAAGTAAGAATCTTAGTTCTAAGTAAGGATCTTTCAATTCCTCTCTGTTTTTTTTTTTGTTTTTTTTTTATTAGTTCTTTTATAACTTTTGCAAAACTCTCCACTACATTGTGTAAATTGTGATCTGGATGGTATGTGTTAAAATTCCACATTTCAACAAATCTTCTGAATTTTGCAGATGACAGCTGTGAGGCATTATCCAAAATCCCATCAGATTCAGATATCAGAGATTTTATGTCTAGCAAAAACAACTTTTTAGCTAAATTTTAAATAGAACAACTGGTTTGATCTCTCAGTTGCATAAATTCTGTAAACTTTCAATAATACTCAATGGTAATTATGTAAGTGAGAATGATCTATTCCCAACTTTTGCCCTTGGGTGATAAGAAATGCCATGAGATATTCAAAGGCTTTCTGGGTGTCTATTTTGAATTTGTGATGTGTGTTGTGAGGTAACGAATATCAGCTTGGAATGAGAAATCAAAGAGCAGAGTTCAAATTCAAGTCGAATTCATTCATTCACTTATGCACAAGTACCCTTGGAAAAGGTATTAATCCATCTATTCTCCCTTCAGCTATGGGTTGAATAATGGGACAGATTGGGTTCTGTAGCCTTGGTTGGCATCTAATCTACCACAGAAAGTAATAGCCACCTACTGCAGGAAAATCTTTTGTTTAGTGAGTATCACATATGGCAATTAACTGACCAACTGACTGATCCTGAATTTGGCATTTGTTGTGCATTTTAACTGTTTTTTGTATTTGTGCATTCATGTCAGGCCAGAACAGTATATCTCTGGCTTTCTGTTTGTTTTTTACCACTCAATGGGAATTGTGAATTTTGGTCAGCATTTCATTTCTTAGTGATTCACAAACAGTTACTCGGTTAATTTAAAATGTAACTGATTGTAGTATATGATTTCATTCTAGAATTCCAGTTTACCTGCAATCTTTTCAATAATTCTAAATCCATGCATGCATTTTTTCCCAGGATTGATGAAGCTTTCAGATTAGCATCTTGAAATATCAGGTATCTTACCTTGCTGTTGATAGAGTTTTACTTGACCTTCAGGTTGGATGATGTATTGAATGTAATTCTTCATTAGTCTTTGATTGTCTGTAGTGGCTTTGTGTAAAATAGTTGTTGTGTCATTTACTACTATCTTTTGTGTCAAGTTGAATGTCACTGCATTTGTTTTTCATATGATACTATAGAGGATTTTTAGGTCCTTTACAATTTATATTACGATTCATCCAACATACGATTCAAGAAAAATAAAGACAACAACTCCAATTTGTAACCAATAAATAAATATGTATATTCAAATAAATACAGTGTTAAACAAACAAAGCATGTAATAGTAGTATACATAGAGTAAGAGGAAAAAGTTGTTCCCCTTTAACTGTTTGTTGATCAAAGCCAATTTAAATGAAGAAAGTTTTTTCTTGCGCTGAAAAGATTTGTTATAATTTTTAGAAATCTTTTCATGTAAGAATGAATAACATAAAGAATACAATTATTTTTTAAGTAACACAAATTTTGGTCAAGAGTTCAAAAGTTCAAAAGAAGTTGTTGTTGAAAATGTTCAGATAGAAAACAAAGTTCTGTGTCTGTGTGTGTGCGTTAAGAAATGTTTGAGTAGAACTTACATAGAGTCGTTTGGCAGCCTGTTCATCTACTGGCTAACTTGCGAAAAATAGCCATATTTAACAAAGAAAAGGTGGCTCAAAATGAAGCACGGGAAAAACTGGTTTTACATAAAAAAATATGTGATTGGCTAAAAATTAACCAATCACCACACACATATGAAAGAGCTGCTTCAGAGCTGAAAGATTCAAAGATTACTGCGATTGCTAAATTGTCCTATACAAAATCAGTAGTGATTTATTAACCAATCACAGATGAGTAAATGACATTGAGCGAATGTAGGTAAGAAAAACATAGCAACTGCTATAATATCATCTAAAAATAGGGAGCTGTATGTCATCACTTTTTTAGTACTTATTTCTGATACACCTCATGGTTTACAGCAGCACATGCTGGCAAAGTCTATAGGTTTTTAGCATTTTTCATCTGTTTTTCCATAATCTGAGTATTTATTACACAGAATATGACATTTAAGGTTGGTTCAAAGAGAGACAGTGAAATAGTTGGGAAATTCGGACAAGGAACCTGTAATGAACGGGGAGAAAAATAGATCCAATGGTGTATGGAAAATGACCATGTAGTAGCTAACACCTAGTTTCAAGAACACTCAAGATATGGAGAATCCCAGGAAGCGAAACTTAAAATCAAATTGGCTATGTCAAGAAGAGATTCATGAATGCAGTTTTACACTGCAAAATGTGCTCAAGTGCTGGCTGTGGAACTGACTACCTTCCAGTGATATAAACATAGAGATAAACTATGAGAACTGAAGATTGCCAAGGAAACACCCAGATTATAATATGATAAACTCTTGAATAACCTGAATCTGAAGGAGAAATAAAGGGACAGTGTTAAAAGCAGATACAAAGAACAAAATGAAAATAGAAAATCAAAGTGGACACATTAAAAAAACCTCTATTAACATCAGAAATTGACATCATTCCAAAGAAAAATAAACAAAGAAAAAAAGAATAGAATAGATTACAGATGAAATTCTCAACATAATGAAAAACAGACAAAAAACAATTTTAAGATAAGACATTATTCTCTTCTCGATCCACGCTTTCCAGCAAACTTTAATCTACAAAAATTGAAACACATGGAATGCAGTGTTGTTAACAAAAGGAACAAGATGCAAATTACAAATTGGAAGAACCAAAATCAAACAAATAAAAAAATTTTTAAATCTGGGAAGTGTTTTAACAGATGATGGAAAAGGCAACATTGGAATCCAATGATGTATTGGGATAGCTAAGGATGCATTCCAAAAATTAAGCAAGCAGAGTTTTAAAAAACAGAAAGATTTTGTTATAAACAAAGAAAAGAGTACTGAACTGTTGCATACTATCAGTCCTCCTGTATGGCAGTGAATGCTGGACAATTTCCTCACAGATAAAGAAGAGATTTGAAGCAACAGAAATGTGATTCTCCAGGAGAACACTAAAAATACCATGGACCAAATATGTTTTGGAAACAATAAGGAAACTTATACTTAACATTAGCTTAAAATCAAAATCAAAAACAAAAAGAAGTGACTCTTCAAAATTTGGTGAGAAGTGGTTTCACAATTGTTCATGTGAATGATGCTAAATTAGATTTTCAAGAGGAGTTTGATTCTCTGACTATGCATGTGTTTAGCCCTGATGTAAGTTAGGTGAAATTTTTATCCTTTATGTTTTTGTAACCATTTTAAAGGGTTTTTTTTATCCCCATTAACTGTTATCTCTGCCAGAATTAAACTGTGGGAGTTCACTTTAATAACAATCCTTCTGGTTAATTTCGTGTATATAATTTCCATTGTAAATATACATTGGAGCGATTCTAAATTCTGTTTTTTTCCTGCCTCTACAAAGACTACATTACATTGTGGGATTACTAGGTAAGAATTCATGGAGTAAATGTAGTATTTTAGTGCCTGCTTATGAATGTCTTGTGAAAATATGGTATTTTAGTAGAAGAGACGATATTTGATAAGATGGGTCAGTGATTGAGGCTGGCTAAGTTACAGTTAAAACAGGTGAAGACTAACTTTTACCTTGGGATGCATTTGTATGAAATTGTGCAATAAATACAGTTTTTGATCTATTGCTTGGAGAACTTTAGTCACTCAGCTTTAACCCAACTCAGGATTTTTGGTAGTTACCTGATTAATTAGATAAAATTATTTTGATTATCCTCTCTGCTTTTATGGGTTAGTCATTTTTCCTATATATATATATATATATATATATATATATATATATATATTCCTATATATATATATATAGGAAAAATGACTAACCCATAGATGTGGCACAAGGCCAAAAGTATGGGACATCCAGTGAGGATTGAACTCACTATTCAACTGTAATGATTCTAGCAAGACAAGCTTGCTCAGCATTACACCACATCAAGGTTCCCCTCCAACATATTATATGAGTATCCATTATAAATAATGTTTAAACAAATAATATATATATATATAATTACATATTTCAGTAAATCTAGTGGATGAGTATTTTTTCTCTTATTAAATTTGGGACTGGTATTTCTTTAACTTTAATTTCAATTGCTTTTTATCATTTTTATCACTTGAATTCTTATTCTTCAGCTGCACTGATTGTAAGTAAATAATGACTAATTATCTGAAGCCCAAAATTTAATCCTCAGAA
Source organism: Ascarosepion bandense (assembly GCA_037127315.1). NCBI lineage: Eukaryota > Metazoa > Mollusca > Cephalopoda > Sepiida > Sepiidae > Ascarosepion > Ascarosepion bandense. The sequence goes on from JBBBDQ010029493.1 coordinate 971,743, forward strand.
AATCTGTAAGTTGCAATGAAATAAAATAAAAATTAACTGAAAATAAGAAAATATACTAGTCAAAATTGACAGTGTTTCATCTCATAATATATTATTTCTATTTTCTCTCCTCTAAGACTTACCTTATGAAGTGACAGTTTGGACAGGGGATAGAAAAGATGCCGGCACAGATGCTAATGTATTTATCAGACTATTTGGGAAAAAAGGAAAGACTGAGCAGTACTTTCTGAGGAAGAAAAATGATAATTTTAAAGCAGGAATGATTGACAAATTCAAGGTATTCTATTTTACTAAATTTTCTATAAACAATATTTTTTTTTATTGTTTCGCCCCAAGCAAGGTGGTACTGCTACTGGTGGGCAGAGGGCAAACAAGTTTCAGGGGGTGTCGATGAAAGGGCAAGAGAAGGATAGGAATAGCAGTGTGAAAACAGTTGCAAGGGTAGAGTAAGAAAGGAAAAAAACAAGATACACAAGCTGATGAGGAAAGGACAAGGGAAAGACTGAAGTCAAGTGAACAAGAGATGAGAATTAACATTGCATTTAAATTCTTGGAGATTGTAGCCATCAGGGAAGCAAGTATACAAAAGGGAGTTCCACAGGCAGGAAGTGCAAGAAAGAAAGCTGCTGGAGTAGAAATGGCAGCTGCATTTAGTTGATTTAACTGTAAAAGAGTGGGACTTTGTTGGCAGTCTGGTTGCTTGAGTAAATTCTTGTGGAGGGGGCATCAGTGAGCTAAGCTCGTCAGAGCAGAAGCCACAAAAATATTTCTAGAGGGAAGCCACATCCCACCAGTGAGAAAGTGGCTGGAGTTGAGCTGCCAGGTTGGGACTGATCATATTACAGATTCTCCTTTGGAGCCTGTCAAGAACCCTGAGATGAATGGCAGGGACATTCAACCAGATCTGACAACAGTATTCTATGAACGGTCAGATGGTTGATTTGTATATTTGCAAGATGGACTCAGGGGGGAAAAACTTCCTGGCCCGATGCAGTGACCCAATCTTCCTAGCAGTTGATTTAGCTATTGATTCAATGTAATGGTTCCACTTGAGGATGGAAGAAAGAGTGAAACCAAGGAGACACAGTGTGTTGCTTTCAGTGAGACTTGCTTCGTCCATGCTGATGGGGGGTGGTTAGGAGGAACTACCTGTGGTGGTTGACAGCAGATTCATTTTAAAAGCATTAAAATTTACAAGCCAATTCTTACCCCAGTCTACTACAGAGAACAGCAGCAAGGGTATCTTTGGCCACTTTGCCAGATTTGTAACTGAGGCAGGAGTGAATGTTAGTGTCACCAGTGTAGATGTCTACATGGGATTTGATCATGTCAGGGAGGTCATTTATGAAAATCAATATCGACAAATAGCTTTAAAAATTAACTTTTCTTACAGCTGATAATTATGTAACATATTAGTAAGTATATCACTATGTTTTCTGGTGTATACATCACAGAAAAGATACAAGTGTTTTAATTAAACACAAGCTTTTTGTTTAAAATCAACTTGCAAAATGTAATTTATTTCAGAAATGTTTTGGCAATATTTTTGTACATACTAATTTACTGTTTCAAGTAAACATTATAAATATGTCATTACAATGGATATTTAGTAATGATAATGAAATCTAATTTATCAAAGTCTAAAAATAAGTGTGCCAATTAGAGATTAAATTTCTTTATAACATTTAGTTTTCAAATGTAAAACTTAATTTAATAACTATTTAGATCTAAATATAATCAGACGTTTTCTCAGTTTTACACAAACCTTCACAAGTATCTTTTGATTTCTCTGCAATGTGATACAAAATATTTACTGTGATTAAATTAAATATGATTCACTGGATTTAATAGCTTGTTTTAATTAAAGAATCAGTAAGTCTAAAACATGAAATTATGAAATAAAAATGCAAAAGAAGGAAACTTTCAAAAACACATAAGTATCTCTCCTTGTTTCATTGTCAAAACATAAAGGCAGTCAGCCATAACAAAAGCTTTTACTGAAATCCCATGAGAACATTCCACAAGTTTTTTCATATATTTAGAGCATTTCAAACAAGAAAAATGCCATTTTTATCTGACTTAATCATCATGCTCTAATAAAAATTATCACACACAAACTTGACATAATGTTATAATAAAGTTGGTTTTAGCTTTTATATCTATTGTAAAATATCTATTGTAGTTCTTATTGTAAAAATATCAGATGAATTATCAAGAAAGCTACATTAATGATGTGAAAATCAGTCAAACAAACATTAGAAATTTAAAGAACATTTGTTTTTATTGATGAATCCATCAATATTATGAATCTATTTGAATATTTTGCAGCAACTAAAAATGATCAAAATTGAAGATATTGAAAAAACTTTTATGACCTGAGATGGACATTCTGCCAGGAAATGTTATGTTTGTAAATTTCTTTAAATTTCTGAATTCTTTAATAAAACTCATATGTTTTTAACTTTTGAACTTCAATTTTTGAATTTCTGTTCTGAGTAATTATTTACATCAGTGGCAGCTTGGTCAAAAATTTCTACCAGGAAAACTTGTGAAAGGGCCCAGATAAAAAAAACCAAAATTAAAAAATGTCCTTAAAAATAAAAAAAACAACTCAAACAAGGAATTGAGGGTATTTATTATCTACCAAAAGAAATTATAGCATAAAAGAAGCCCTATTTAAATCTTCCAAGCATCTATGCATCTATTTTTTTTAATCTTTTTTCAGATATTTCTAAAGTTGGATTTTCACTCTGGGGCCCACTAGGAAATTTCCTGGGCCAATCTGCCACTGGTTTACATTATTTAAAATCAGACTAATGTCCTCAACTTATCACAATGTTTTGGTTGTTGTGCTGTCATAGAATTTTGAACTGAACCTTTTATTCAACAAGATTAGATTGTTTTCATCCCAATGTCCATCTCTAGGTATATTTTATCTTTGGTTACACTGTGCAACACTTGAAAAAGTACAGAACACCTGTGCCCATTTTTATATTTGCAATGGCATATAAAATCCATTTCTTGACTTAGGTGGTTTTTGTGCAAATTTGTAACTTTTGAGAATTTTAGCAAAAAAGGTCAAAACTGAATTTCTCACATCATTGCGCTTTCATATTGTGTCTATGTTATTGTGTGCTTATATTAAACCGTGTTTATCACTAAATAAGTCATGACTAATAAATCTAGATTTTAATATTTCTTTATTCTTTTTAATAGGTTTTGACAATGACGTCAAGACAGCGTAAAAATGATCCAAATAGATTCTGCTATATATGTGGTGAATTAACATTTGCTAAGGAAAAGCACAGCATTACAAGCCATATAAAGAAATTGTACAAAGCTTACTTTCATTGGAAAATAGGAGCCCAAGACAAGCCATGGGCTTCTCATGTCTGTTGCTTTACATGTGTGAAGACATTGAGTACATGGTATGGAAGAAAAAATGTTCACATGAAATTTGGTATGCCAATGATCTGGCGGGAGCAGGAAGACCATTCTAATGATTGCTATTTCTGTCAGCAAGACTATACGGGCTGTACTACAGCAAAGAAAAAGAAACACAGTGCTAACCCAAATTTGCAATCAGCAATGCACCCAGTTGAGCACTCAAAAGATTTACCTGTACCAAAACCCCCAGATCAAGAAATGTGGAGTTCCAATAGTGAAGATGAACATTCCAGTGAGGAAACAACAGGACTTTTTGATTTAGAAAGCAATAGTAAACCAATAGCATTTTCTCAAGAGGCTTTAAATGACTTATGTAGAGATCTCTATTTAATGAAAGACAAAAGTGAGCTTCTGGCATCAAGGCTTAAAGAACATAATCTTCTTAAAGAAGGAATGAAGTTAACATTCTACAGAAAACATGCAATAAAAGATAACTTATGCTTCTGTAATGGCATCCCTAAAATTTTGAACAACTGGAAATACCATATGATAATAACACCTGGCAACTTTTCTTAGATGCATCCAAAGAAAGCATCAAAGCTGTTTTGTTACACAACAGTAGCATTCTGCCATCAGTTCCCATAGCTTACAGCACAACTATGAAAGAATCATATGAAAATTTTAAAACAATTTTAACAAGCATACATAAATAGCATGTTTGCGCAGATTTCAATGTTATAGCCATGCTTACTTGCTTGCAGCTTGGTTATACTAAATTTTTTCTACTTCCTGTACTTATGGGACTCCAGAGCAAGAACTGAACATTATGTACGCAAGGATTGGCCTGTTAGTGATGAAATTGAGCAAGGAAAGCATAATTTCAAGCACAAACCACTTCTGCAAAGTGATAGAATCCATTTACTTCCTTTGCATATTAAACTTGGTTTGTTTAAGCAATTTGTGAAGACCCTAGATAAGGATTCCTTTGCATTTGCATATTTTGCAGAAAGGTTCCCTTCCCTAAGTCAAGCTAAAATAAAAGAAGGTATCTTCATAGGTCCCCAAATTTGAAAAATTGTACTTGATGAAACTTTCAACAAACATCTCAAGAAAAAAGAAAAATTTTCCTTTGAATCATTGAAGAAAGTTTGTGATAATTTCCTGGGAAAACATTGTTCAGATGACTATGTGCAAGTTGTGAATGATCTGCTGCATAATTATCATGATATGGGATGTAACATGTCTCTGAAAGTTCATGTTCTCCACTCTCTTAATCTTGGTGATGTGAGTGATGAACATGGCGAGAGATTCCATCAGGATATTTCAGTGATAGAGAAATGTTTTAAAGGAAAATGGAATGCTGGAATGTTGGCAGACTACTGCTGGAATATAAAAAGGGAGGATGACACTCTACACAAAAGGGTTAAGAGGACAAATGTTGTTTAAACTGACAATTCTGTGTTTTTCATCCATAGCCACTACTAATAAATATGATTTATAGTACATGAAAACGCTGCCTAATCTAGAGAAATAAAGGTCAAATTTGGTATCAGGATACTTTTCTTATGCCGAAGTAGGTCTTATGTAGCATGTACTTTTTAAAAACTTTAATTTTGTTGGACAGTGTTATTTGTCCCCTTTTTTTAATACTGCTTGTCCCATTTCCATTGAGTCTGAATATATCTGTACTCATCAACACAATCCCTTGTTGAGTAGCACAGATACTAACAATAAAATTGGAACATTAATTTTATTGTAAATAATGTAAATTAAATTTTTTACGTTACATATTTTTAGACATTTATATTCAAGTGTTAATCTTGGAAGAAAAATGCACATTTTATTTGAATAATGTTTCTCCTTCTGACATTCTTCTTGTTGTCAATGTATTCTCAGTTTTTTATCAAATATTATAAAGTTTCATTTTACATTATCATGAGAATATTATTCAAAGATTTTAAGCTCCTGATTTCATAATCACAAAACAAATAAGAACAAAAGCCATTCAATTAATATAACTAAGTTTATTTTTCTGATGAAACAATTTTCCATTTAAAGTTACTTGGAAGGTTGTTTCAATTATTATTCAATATCCTGAAATAATATAAACACACATCCCATGTTAACACTATCAAATCAAGTTGCTAAGGTTATTTTTTAATTCATAAACTATTATTTTACTGACTTTGCTTTCCTTTTGTTACTGTTTTCAGATAGAAACTTGTGATGTTGGCCAGATACTCAAGATTCAAGTTGGACATGATGAGAAAGGTGCCTTCTCTGGGTGGTTCCTAGAGAAAGTGAGTCAATAAATGATTTTGAGAACAACAGAAAATCACAAACTTTATGTAGAATTACAATGATATGAGACTTAGGGGCTAAGATGAACAGTTGATTTATCCACACCAAGAAGATTAATGGAGGATGATAATGGTGTGGAAACACACGGGTAATTTTTAAAAAAATCAAATTAAGGAATTTACTTATATATTTACATGCTTCAAGTTGTGTCAGTAGCTTGTTTCAGAAAAATAAATCAGAAAATTTTAAAGTCTGTTGTTTTAATGTATTGTCATGAAGAAGAAATGTTCATACAACAGATTAAATGATCTGACACAAAATAATATTAAAAATGTTCAAGAAAAATGTAGCAGAGTTTGCTGCTCACCAAGGTGATATAAGGTTTGTATATGTTAAAAAGTAGACAAAGAGAGATAGTTTGAAATATTTAGCTTTCTTGGATTATTCAAAGAAAATTATTTGAAGTGCTATGTGCTTTGTTAAAAGCTGATAATATAATTAGTGAGTTATTTGACACTGGTGAAAATTTCAATGTTTAATGTAGTGGACAGGAATGAAACATTTCACATGACTTCAAACATTCTTCTCTTATTAATTAATTTTTTTTTTCATCTTATATAAAAAAGAATTTCACATATGTTCACTTTTTTCTTTTCTTTCATCTTCTTGGCTCAACAGTTAATTTCTGTGAAGACAAGATTTTCATTGATTTCAAAGCAATTTCACATAGCCTTGCATCTTCTTCTCAGCTTGCCAGTCAATCTCTGTGAAAGCAAGGTTTTCATTAGTCCAAATTTCACCTAGGCTCACTAATTTCTTTCCATCTTTTTCCTCAGTCCTCCAAATTTGAAAGGAATTATTATTATTTTGCACTCACTACAGAATAATATAGTAAATATTACATTAAAAAGTGTTTTTATGTGTTCATACAGACCAGAAACAACTGTTAAAAAATGAATGCAAATTCAAAAATCTTTGATCACATGTTAGTCTACTGTTTTTCAAGTTGGTCAAACATTTCTTAAGTTATCTATATGACAAAATTCCAATAACATAACTGATTAAAATACCCTGGTTTCAACTGTCCCCTAAAATACTAAGTTAATATGAAACTATTTAAACTGGTCTATAGAAGCATTTGTGCATAAGCTTCTTAAACATGCCAGTAATTCCAAGAAGCAATCCGACCTTCAGTGTTGACGTGACTATTCATTTATTTTCCTACTTTTCTTGAAGTCCATATTAGATATTTTGTTCAGTTTGTTTCCTTGAATATTACAATCTTAATTTCTTCAAGTTTCAGTCAGTTAAGGGCTATATGTGATACACGTTTGGGGGATCATATCTTGAAAGAGACATGGCTGACTGGGCATAAGATTTTTCCACAGTAGGTTGCCATTATTTTCTGTGGTAGACCGGTTGCCAACCAAGGCTATAGAACCCAATCTGTCCTGTTAATTAATCCATAGATGGGAGAGAAGAGACAGATCAATACCATTTCCAATGGTATTTGTGCATAAGTTAATGCAACGAATTCAACTGAAATTCAAACTTGGCTCTCCAGTTTCCCGTTCCGAGCCAATATCTACTACACCACAACACACATCCATCTTCAAGTTTAGAGGTTAATTAAGGATTAATTATTATCTATCTTTCTTATTCTCAAAATCTTCACTCCCTACTACCTTCTTTTCCATTTATATCACATATTTTATTCAGTAACTTTGATTGGGTGAACTTTAGTATAAGATATATTCCCTTTTCCAGACCTTCAGAAACTTTGGTTGGAGAATAAATATTTTTAATTTTTTTTTTTGTTTCTCTTTAATTTTTTTCATTTCCAAGGTGTCTATTTATGTTGTGGATTCTTGTTGAGAAACCAAGCAAAATAATAAATAACAAAAACAGATATGGAGATAGAAAATGTAAGTTATATTGAACAAAAAATATACAAACTGGAACACAGGTTAGTCACTTCATGAATACTAGGAATACTATTAGTAGAAATCAATATATGCAGTCTTGTAGTGAAGAAGTATGTCCAAGTAATGAGTCTATATCCTTACTGACCAACTACTCAAGTGCTGCTCTCTGTATAGGCAGGATTATATGTACACCTTAGACGAGTCCATTCTTATGTGCAAAAAGGGGTGATCCCCAACAATTTAAATAGAGCCCTTTTGACATTCATTTATAATATGATGTAAAGAACTGTGCGATGTACAATCTGTACACAACATTCCACTGCCTGTGCTTTTGAAAATTTAACAGCTTACAAGCAATTTTAGAAACACTGTTTCTGCACACAAAAAGCAACGTTTCTTCCCATATCACATGACACATGAGGCAATGATTTTTCCCACACAATCCATGAAAACCCATTCATTATTTGTAATACTCAGGAAATTTATATCAGACAAGGATGCTAGCCTGATACCCAAAACAGACTGTCTTTACAGACAAAAAGGCTCCAATTACCTTTCTATTTACCCATAGTTGATTCATGTCTTTCCTAGTTTGAGTCTCTCTCTCTCTCTCTCTCTCTCTCTCTCTCTCTCTCTCTCTCTCTCTCTCTCTCTCAATAAATGGTTTAAGCTCAAAATATTTGAATTTTCATTGCTCAGAAAATGAAACAAATGTATGGAATAACTTTATACTGGGTAGCTTTCCCCTTTCATGTTTTTTTCTTTTGATGAACTTTTTGACACCTTTTACAGCAAGAAAAGTTAATTTGTTTTCTATTCAATGGTTTCAAACAGTTGATGAAGAGCTGAAAAATGTTTCTTCACTTAATTTGCATTTAATGCCAAATATTTTGTGTAGTCTTCAAAGCTGAACACTGACCTTGATGAATTTGTTCTCAAACCACTTTTTTATGTTCTTTAACAGTGTGGGAAAGATCATTATCTTGTCAAAAAATAACATTTGATTGCTCCTCTTTAGAAAACAACTTTCATTTGTGGAAGCAAGCATTTCCAAACTATTCTCCCATATCTCAAAGCACTGAGTTTGGTTCATGTTTGTCTAGACATGTACAGACATAGATGATCAATAAATTCTTATTGAAATAATCAAATAATGTTTAGTTTATGCAACAAATATTTAGTTGTTTTACAATATACTTCTTTGTTAATGCACTTAATCTAGTAGTAAATTTTATTAACAGGATTAGATTGAAATTCAATGTTTCAGACTGCAGATGTATTGGCTAACCCTCCTACAAATAGTTTAGACAAAAATAAAAACAAACTTAGCAGACATAATTTGCAATAAATAAAATAAAAACTGTATGAATATTTTATATATTCAATATATTAATTATATTTGCAATTACAGATAATGTTATAAAATATTTTGATAAAAGTGGCTGTGTTTTTGTTTTATGAATTCACGAATTCAATATGTCACCATGGTTTTAATTTACACTACCTATGTTCCATAATACATCATTCTTAATCTAATATATAACAAGTATTATGAAACAGAGAATAGAATCTCTAGTGTGTGATATACATACAACCCTGTCCCTGGTTTCTGCACTTGCTGATATCCAGACTTTGAATTTCTCAATTGCTCAATCTCTCTCAAATGGTAGATTTCACTACTCAATTCCTTAGTAATTCTGATAGACATGCTTCTTTACTTGATCTGTTCCTTTCCTTCTCTCCCCACTCATATTGTGATTTGCAACTCTGTTCGCTTGGCAACTCTAGCCATGCAGTAGTGTAATTAAATATTTCTTTCTGCTGGTCTATGAACAGGATAATTTTTGTTATCAACATGTTAATTGGAATTCATTTCATGATTTACTTCACACTGATTCTTGGAATTAAATTTTTAATTATCCCATTGAAAATTGTGTCACTAAGGTTTTTCCTTGAGTAAAAGCCAGCATCAAAGCTTTAGTTCCAGCATGGAAAACAATCAAGTGAAATTACAATCTTTTCCTTGGTTTACTCTTGCATGTTCAGATGCCCATAGAAATCACTTCTTCCAGCTATACCAATGTAACAGTTCCAATCATAATGGATGTCTCGGTGTATCCACTCATAATGAGTATAAATGTGTTCTCAATGAGGCAAAGTTGTTATTTGCTAATAAAATGATATACCATACAGCCACTCACAAGTTTGGTCTAGAGATTACTGGCAATTCTCTAAGAGTGTCTTGAACAAGTGTAAGTCTTCAGTTAGTTTGAAGTATTATCATCTAATGCTGATAACTCCAGTCTAGGCTCACCAGGAATATCTTTGCCTGATTTTGCCCCTGGAATGGAATTTCAACTGAGTGAGTGCAGCACCTAGGCTTGCAATACAACAAACTCATTGATGACTTCAAGCTACAGGAAAAATACACGGACAGTGTGAAAAAAATATATGAGGGAAAAATTAAAAATGGAAATTTGAAATGGAACACACAAAAGGAAGCATTAATGACACCAGCAAATGACATCATCCCAAAAAACAGACGTAGAAGGAAAAAATGAGTGGATAACATATGAGATTCATGACATGATACAAAAGAGACAAAAGATGATGCATTACATGGAATGGAATACAGAAAACTACATAAGGAAATAAGGAGCAAATGTGGACAAGCTAAAGGGGAATGGCTAAATGATAAATGTGCAGAAATAGAGAGATTGTGCATGACTAATAAAGAAGACCATCATAAAAAAATAAGAGAACAGGACAAAAGACCTGCTCTTCAACAGGATGTATAAAATCCAAGGATGGAACAAGCATATTAGAGAAAGAGGAAATACTTTAGTGGTGGGAAGAATAGATAGGAGATCTCTTCCACGACAAGAGAGAGTAACCATCAATATAACAGAATCACTGATTAACCAGTGCAGTTTCCAAAGTAGAATCTGCACTGGAAAAAATGAATAGAAACAAATCAGCTAGACCAGAAAGCATTGTAATAGAGATACTGGCAACCTTAGACAATTTTGGTATAGACAGAATCACAGAAACAATAAATAAAATTTACAACAGTGACAATATCTCAGAGAACCTAAGCAGATCAATTTTCATTGCACTACTTAAGAAGCCAGGTGCAAACTCTTAATGAGTCACATAACAAAATTCAACATTCAAATTTTGGTGAATAGAGCATGCAACAGAATCAGACCAGAAATAGGACAAGAACAATGCAGTTTTGTCAAGGACACTGGAACAAGGAACATGATATTTATGCTTATTGTCAGAAAAGTCAGTACAAATGCAGAAGGACATGTACCTGTGTTTCATAGACTATGCAAAGGTCTTTGACAAAGTATGCCACAAAGATCTGATGGTGACGCTTGGCTTCATCATTGGGGGCTGCAATGTGAACAATATAAGATACACAGATGACTTCCTACAGGAAGTAGTTACAGAAAGTGGAAAGAAAGAAAGGACTACATATAAACTACAAAAAAATGAATGCATGGTAATCAGTAAAAAGAGGAGCCCAAAATGTCAAATCCAAGTAGGGGATGCTAAAATCAAGCAGGTACAGAAGTTTAAATACCTGGAAAGTATCCTAACAGAGGATGGAAAGTGTGACACAGATTTAAATGCATATTAGTATGGCCAAGGATGCATTCCAGAAACTGAATTGAGAGACAGGAAGATTTTACTGGAAACAAAGAGAGTACTGGATTGTTAAGGGATGTGTTCTTCAATATAGCAGTAAATGCTAGACAATCTCATCAAAGATGAAAGCAAGACTTGAAGCAACCAAAATGTGGCTCCACAGAAGGATACTGAGGATACTACAGACAGAACATGTGAGTAATGATGAGGTTTTGGAGAGGATGGAAATAAAAAGGAAAAGACAGCTGAAGTTTCTGGAACATGTAGTGAGGAATCTGATACTCACAGGATGCATCCACGGAAGAAGAGACAAGGGAAGCAATGCATGAGATACTTGATAGACTTGAGTAGATGAATGATGGAGCTGGGTTCAAGCAGGATAACAGGAGAAGAGCTGCAAGGGATAGGCCATGATCACCTACATTCTGAAAGGACATGGCACATAGACAAAGAAGATATGCACAACTCTATCCATAGTTTCATCTTAAAACTAGATTCCCACAAAGCTTGCAAACTTGATGATATCCCCAAAATCATCCTAAAGAAATGTGCTCCTCAGAACTACAACAAATGCCTTACCGCTTCTTACTTGTTAGCTTGTTGGAAATACTCTTCTGTAGTTCTGGTCATTAAGAACTCTGATGAACCTTCTGGTTTGTCAAACTATTATCCTATTAACCTTTTACATTATTTTAGGCAAAGTACTAGTACTACTCTGATTTGGTATAGCATCTCAGTTTACTTCCCTTTCAAATATACAATGAGTCTTTGTTTCTCTAGGTCAATTGCTAATGTGTTAACAGTTATTACTGAATTTATCTATCAAACTTTAGATAATGAATAGAGAGGATCAAATTGTGGTTTTAGATATCTCAAAGTCTGTTGGCAGGGTTTGGCCTTCTTCACAAGTTCCAGTGCTATTGTGTCTTCAGCCAAATATTTGACTTAATCCAATTGTTCTTAATAAATCTTGTAATGAAAGTTGTGTTGAACAGTCTCTATTTTAGATCTTTCCATATTAATGTTTGGATTCACCAGAGTTCTATCCTTGGACCTATTTTGTTTCATATCTTCGTCATCAACCTTCCAGATGTTATCAGTTTCCAACTCTGTATTTATGCTGATGACACAATTATATTTATTCCTGTCTTAATAGTAAGTCCATTAGGTTTGACAAAGTCAAACTGGCAAATGCTATTGAAAATGACTTCCTGTCAATTGTTAACTGGAATAAAAAAAATGGCTTGTAAATTTTAATACCTCAAAAAACAAAAATACAATCTTTTTAGTCATCTTAGAAAATTATTTTTGCCTTCCATCAGTATGGCTGATTCTAACCTCCAGAAGAGCAACTCATTGCATCATTTTCCACTGATATGAAGAGAAACGGTCATATTGAATCAATTGCTAGAAAAGTTGGTTCACTGTGTCATGCTACACAATTTTTCATGCCAGAATCCATCTTGCATGTGTCTAAATCTACCATTCATATCCAAGCATTGAATAATGCTACCACATTTGGTCTGGTGCTTCTGCAAGATGTTTGAGAAAATCCAAAGAAGTTTCTGTAATGCTATCAGACACTTTATTCATCAACATAGTCTCCTTCTAGGGTGATACACTGATTCCAACACTTCTCTAACAATTTGGTGCCTTTTTTGTAGAACAATCTGTCTTTGGCCTCAAAATATGCCTCAGTTTCCGATATCACTTCTTCATTGGAGCCAAATCTCTTTCCCTGGAGCATTCTTTTGAGGTCTGCAAACAGTCAGTAGTCACTGGGGGCCAGATCTGGAGAATAGGGCAGTTGTGGAATCAATTCAAAATGCAATTCATGTAGTTTTGCTATCGTTGTGATCGACTCATGTGATCGACCGTGATCGTTGTGATCGACCGTATGTTGTTTTAGTGAAAGATCACTTTTTCTTCTTCATTTGTGGCCGTTTTTTGGTAATTTATTCCTTCAAACACACCAATAATGCAATAAAATATTCACTATTGATGGTTCTTTCTTTCTCAAGGTAATTGATAGAAAAAATACCTTGCACATACCAAAATACACAGACCAAAACCTTGCCTGCTAATGTTTGAGTCTTTGGTCACTTTCAACGGTTTTCACATGCTGCTGTCCACTCAGCTGATGCCAATTTGACTCCAGAGTGAAATAGGGGATCAATGTTTCATCCATTGTCACATATTTATACAAAAACTCCTTATTGCATAGAAATAGTTGCTAACAATGCTCTAAATTATTGAAGTGTTATTTTTTATTGACTTTGAGCAAATGCAGTACCCACTTTGAACACAGCTTTCTCATTGATAAATGCCTTTGCAAAATGGTGAATACACTGCCTTCTGATATTTTCAACTTCTCTGCTATCTCATGAAACTTTTATTTACAATCAGTCAAAACAAGTTTGTGGATGTTTTTGGTGTTTTCCAGGATAACTGCCAATTTTATGCAACCTGAGCGTTCAACATCATTTGTATCTGTATGACCACGTTTAAAGTCAGCATACCACCTTTTAACCATTGTTTCCAACAGAGCAGAGTTTGAATAATACTTATCAAACCATTGCTTTGCTTGAACAGTATTTTTCCCATCAGAAAGCAGTGCTTTATCAGCACACAAAATTCAGGTTTTTCCATTGTTTTGAAAATTTGCAACAGTAGCTTCGCAATAACTGCAATATGTAAACTAATAATCTGATCCGACCCAAATTTTGTCATGTACCATTTGAAGGTTAGTACTTCATAAAAATTATATGGGTTTTTTATTAGTAGTGCAATCTATATGTCAGGCCTGGGACTTATTGCGTGTTAATAATTGTTTTCATGCACTTCTTCCCTGTGGAATTCCCTTCCTGTTTCTTGCTTCCCTGCCACCTATAATCTTCAAAAATTTAAATGCGACATTGATTGGTATCTTCTGCCTTTTTGAAACCTGTTCTTTTATTGTCCTCTCATCTTACTAACATCTCATTTTCTTTCTCTCTCCCTGGATCTTAGTGGCATTAACACTATGCTTGAGGTCAAATTATTTAAAAAACCATGAAATAATATATATTTTTTACCATTAGAAGTTATTTTTATAATACTTATTTTTATAATTTTTATAATAAGCTTCTATATGGCCTTAAATTTTGTTTCTTTGTAGTTATTAATTCGACACTTCAGAACAAACAAAAAACAACAAAAAAACTCATCTTATGTCCATGATGAAATAATCATCAAAGACAAAACTGGAACAAAGTTATCATCTCAACAGTCAGCAAAAAAAGTTAGGCAAGAAGATGAAAATGGATTAAACAATCACATTGAAGAATATTGGTTTTTCGTCAACCAGTGGTTTTCAAAGCATGAAGATGATAATGGAGCTCTTATAAAAGAATTTGTACCAACAGATATCCAAGGAAAACCTTTGCCAGAAATGTTAGAAGGTATATCACAAATTTCTTTTTCTTGGTTTCCTTACAGCATAACTGAAAATTGACTTGAAATAAATTCTGGGGTTAATTGCTCAAAATATATTCATTTTCCACTTTGTTTCATTTTCTTCAAATATATCATTTCCTGCAAATATATTCATCACTTCCTTTTAATTAAATTTAATTTTGATAACCTTTTGTCAAAAAGAAAAAGTTTATTATCAGTTGTTAGATTTATTTTTATTCAATCATTTTTTTTTTAATTTAGAGATTTATTTACATATTATTTACTAGATATTGCATAGAGGTTTTCTTTCAACCATTTCATTAGCTCCCAAATAAAAAGTTGGTAAAATAGAAAAGATATTTGAAGCCAAACAAAGGCTCAGTTGTATCACATGATCTTCTTTCATTCCCAGTTTTAATTGGTTCCATGATTACAGTGTGGGTTGTTATGATGATTGATTGAATTTGTCTACAGGTACTTACTTTTTATATATATATGTATATGTAATTTAATTTGAGGGTTAAAAATATAATCAGCCCCACAATGGAAATATATAAATTACAAACAAATTAATTATAAGATACTATACAATAAGTGAAGATAACAATAAAAATCTTTTGTAAACATTTCAGAAAAATTGTATACTTTAAAGAACATGTACTTATACAGAGATAAAAAGGTTTTGCTTATCTGATAGAAGCCAAATTTTCTGTTAGAGCACTCTCTCCAGACATCTGCTTTGTTTGGTCATCGAATGTAAAGAGAGAAAATTTGCTTTCTGTTTCAATTGATGGTCTGTTCTGGTACATGATGGTAATTTTCACATTTATTTAACTATTTTTTTATATTCTCATTTTTTCTTTCTTTATTGTTAATTATCATTTTTATCTATATTTTAAAATAATTTTATTATTTAACTTTTAATTTTTCTTTTATATTGATTATTTATTATCTTGGTTTCATACTCCTACATAGACTAAGGGCTAGAGGTTATTTAATCATTTATTTGTTGGGATCACTACAAACTATTACTTAATATATATATATATATATATATATATATATATATATATATATACAGCCTGTAAGATTTCACTCACCCAATCAACTCAGTTGCTTAAAAACTTAATTGGGTGATTAAAGTTTATTGCTTTACTCACTCACAGTTGATTAAAAATCTTGCAATGAAACGTGTCCCTTCAAATATAGAAAAAGGAAATCTGATGCCTGATTTACCACGAAATGTGTGTCGCCTGATTTACATCAAAATGTTTGGTTAAACAAAAGACAGTGACATCCTGCAATCATCAAAGCAAGATCTGACAAATGGAAATTAGATTAACAAGTTCCTGTCTCACTTATATCATCCAGGTCAGTGTAAACATTCATTTTAATTAACACTTCCAGAGAGCAGCCAAAATGTCAATGTCACCAAGATTTAAAATGCTCACAGATTTTTAGAAACTCATTTGGGAAAATATTATCCTTGACTAACATCTATATTTCCTCCCCACTTACAAAAAAAACTTTGAAAAAAACAAAAAAAAAATACACATACTTCTTTCAACCATGCACTGAAAAACAAATTATACAAGTAATTTTTTTAATAGAAAATCGTTGAGAAAATCAGATTTGTTATTTTTCTATCATCTATGAGATGGAGGTTGTAGTCAAACAGAAGAAAGAAACTACAATTAGGTACCTCCACTCAATTGCCAAAAAAACAGTATATCAAAGTTTTATCATCAAAATGTTTATTAAGAGGAAAGATCAAATTTTGTTGTTATTATTTTTTTTAATTTCTTAAATCCTTTCTAACACATTCGAAATTTTAATTAAAATTTCATTTTTTATTTCCGTCAGTGATTCACGGTATGTTTACATAAGGCATCTATTAAGAAAATGGAGTCGGTTGAGTAAAATGATTTTGGGGCGAGTAAATTTTACCTCACTCTCAACCTCTGGTTGAGTGATTTCTTTTTCAAGACTCAAAGGTGGTATATATATGGGTCCTAGGTATGACAATAAACTACATCTGCCAGCAAGGTCTCTGGTAAGGAAATTTGAAGTTTTTGAGGAGCATGGAAACACCTCTTAATATATGTGTGTGTGTGTGTGTGTGTGT
This sequence comes from Ascarosepion bandense, assembly GCA_037127315.1. NCBI lineage: Eukaryota > Metazoa > Mollusca > Cephalopoda > Sepiida > Sepiidae > Ascarosepion > Ascarosepion bandense. The sequence continues at coordinate 988,570 of JBBBDQ010029493.1, forward strand.
GTGTGTGTGTGTGTGTGTGTGTGTGTGTGTGTGTGTGTTAAAAATTAGTAAAAAATTCATCATCAGTCACAATATGATGCAAAAACCTTTTCTTTTCTGCCAAGTAGCTGTTCACATATGAAAAAAACACTGTTCAGTGTCTCCCAGCTTCAACTTGTATACCACCCAATGTCCTTGCTTTTGAATCATTTCTAATGCTTTCAAACATTTCAAAACTGTTGTGTGACTAACTGCTAATAATTCTGCAAGTTCGGCTTGTGCACGATATGAGTCTTCATGAAGTAATGCATCCAATTCTTCATCTTCAAAGTTTTTGGTGCACCAAAGCATCCTTCAAAATTAAAATTATTATTTTTGAAGTGTATAAACCAATCTTTGCATGTTGTTTCTGACAGAGCATGGTCACAGTAAATCTCAACAAGAATTCTGTGTGCTTCAGCTGCAGATTTCTTTTGAATAAAGTAGTGCTGTAAAATTCTCTGCAAATACACTTTCTTTGCACAAAATCTGAAATATTTAACAATTTGTAAAAAAGAGCTTTTTTGCACTTTGGTGAAATGACTTACACTGAATTTCAAGCTTGCTTATAGTACTTCCTTATAGATGCATTATCATCTGAAACTACATGCACACAATTTTGGGAATGCCATCTGTTGGAAAACAGTGGTAACTTATGCTATATATGTAACAGGGTATATCAAAAATATTTTTACAAACTTTAGAATTAGATTCCTCACACCAAAACAAGGACAGAAGTTCATATGAACATAAGTTTGAAAATTCTTCGATTTTGAGTTATTAAGTTTAAAGTTTATGGTAGATGCTGATAATATACAATCTAAGATACAATCCAAAATTACTTTTATAAAGTATATTATATACTTTTATATTAGCAGGGGTACATCCTCTAGCAGGTCTGAAAGTGTGTTCGAAATAAAGCCCCTGTAGACAGCTTATGTAAGAAATGCTGGAAGAACACATGGAACTACCAGACAGTCACCTGCATTTCCAGCCCACACCTTAAATATAAACTGATTAAGGTGAACTTTCTTCAAAACAAAGGATTTTCAGACATATGTTATATGAACTTTTGTCCTTGTTTTGGTATGAGTAACCTGCTCTAAAAAGTTTGTAAAAATATTTTTGATACACCCTGTATATAAATAAAGACAAAAGGAAAACTTATCTGAGCCAACAAATTTTGTCATCTGATGGACTTTATCAGAGGCAAATATAAGAATTTTATTGTTCAAGAAGAATTTATAAGCAAAAGTAAAAATGTTATCAATTTTCAAATTTTAAAGGATGAAATGTGTTTCTTTTTTTTTTTTAATCATATCACCCCAAGCAAGGTGATAACACCAATGATGTGCAGGGGGCTACGTAAGGGTAAAAAGAATGGAAAAGAGAAAGCCGGAAACCACATCCTAAACAGGGAACAAGGGATGAGCCTCTTCACCTGTTCAATAGACGTGGGTGGAGTGTGAACCGGGTGATAGTTTAGTCTATCTACTCCAAGTGAAAAAAAAAAAGAAAAAAGAAAAGAGTGAAAAGATTGGAAAAGAGAAAACCGGAAACCGCATCCTAAACAGGAAACAAGGTATGAGCCTCTTCACCTGTTCAATAGACGTGGGTGGAGTGTGAACCGGGCGATAAAGATAAGTTTTCCTTTTGTTCTTATTCATGTTGTCCTTATACAGACATGTTTTTAGTTATAGCTAAAATTTCACACACACACACACACACACACACACACACACACACACACACACACACACACTCCGCAGAGTCCTCTGATCTCATCCGGTTATTTACTCTGTACAATCTCACCGCTCACCAAGACATTAACACACAGGACATAGGGCTATATAGAGACGATGATCTAATCATAGCAAAAAACTCCACACACTTTAAAACAGACAAAATCAGAAAACTAATACATAGAGAATTCAAAGTTTTAAACCTAAAATTTAGTCAACACAAATTTAAAAGTAGCAAACTTCCTCGATATCACACTAGATTTAGTCAACAACAATTACAAACCATACATAAAACCCAATGAATACCCACTATACATCCACCCAAAGTCAAACCACCCCCCTAGTATTATCAAACATATACCCTCTTCCATAGAACATAGAATCAGCCAAAACTCGTCCAACAAAGAAATATTCAACAAACACAAAGCTCTATACAACAAGTCATTAAAAGAAAGCGGCTACAGAAACAGACATCCAATACATAACAAACAACAACCCCAACAAGAAAAGTAGAAACAGAAAAATCATTTGGTACACACCTCCTTTCAACCAAATGATCAACACCAAACTAGGACAGAAGTTCCTGAATTTAATTAAAAAACATTTTCCAACAAATAACCCCCTCAGTAAAATCTTCAACAAAAATACACTTAAACTTAGCTACAGCTGCACAAGCAACCTAGAAAAAATCATAACTAACCATAACAAATATATCCTAAATCAACACATAAACCAAAATAAAACCGGCAACCAAAACACAACCAAACCCAACAACGAAAACATGTGTAATTGTAGAAACCCTAGCAACTGCCCACTACAAAATAAATGCAAAACAAACTCAATAATCTATCAATGCAACATAACATCCATCGAAAATCCAACTATAAATAAAGTGTATATCAGATCAACTAAGAATACTTTTAAGCAGCACTGGTACTTGCACCTAACCTCATTTAAAAACAGCTCATACCGAAACCAAACATCCCTTTCCACATACTTTTGAAAGCTAAAGGATTCTAAAAGAAATCCAAAGTAAAATGGAAAATCCTAGAAAAAACTAGAACTTGCAACTCACTTAATGACATCTGCCCTTTATGTCTAAGTGAAAAACTACACATTCTTCAATACCCTAACAGCAACGATTTATTAAACCATAGAGACAAATTAATATGCAAACCATAATTTATTAAACCATAGAGACGAAGTAATATGCAAACATCGCAAATATTTCTCACTAAAATTTAAGTAAACAAAAAAACACCCCAACCAAAACCCCCACCAAAAAAACACAAAAAAATACACACACCCAACCCTATAAACAGAAAAAGAAAACAAACCCTATACAATACCAACAAAAAATAATGCAGTTACAGCAGAATAGAAGATAAATAAATAAAAAAATATATTTTATATTTATAAAATGTTTTGTAAGAGATAGATTTTATAAAAGAAATATATTTCTTAAACATTGTAAAATATTATGTTTTATAATATTATAAAATAGTTTAAATATTATAAAATATTATAAAATATTTTTATGAAAGATATATTTTATAAAAAACAAAAAAAAAGCACACACCACAATACAAAAAACATAAATTAAATTAAGAAGAAACCAACCCCAAAACAAAACAACACCTACCAACCCCTAAACCAAATAACAACATACAAGGCCAAGCCCTCACAAGAGTAATAGATTAACCTATCCTGAACTTAGCCACAAACACTTAACCCTAAGACCTTAAAAAGGTCAACAGAACTCAAAATACAGACCAACCCCTCTAACACCAAAAAAAACAAAACAAATCCAACACAAATAAACTGGCTTTTCAACTAGATAATTTTCATTTCTAAAAAATCACCTGAGGGGATGAAGCCAACAACATGGCTTCGAAACATGAAAATTTTTGTGTAGTGATACTATTAATTTATAAAAACATTGTAACAACCATTACAGTATATATATATATATATATATATATATATATTAAATCCAAAAGGATGATTAGATAGGTAAATCCCAAAAACCTGTTCCTAATTAATATTAATTTCATTAATATTAAAATTGAACAAGATGGAGGGTTCGATGCAAATATTATATTCTATTTACAGAACCAAATATAAAAAATAAAACAAAAATTCATATATATATAAATCCAAGTGAAGAGGCCTCGAGGTTTGACTATTTTGAGTGCATTTATTTTATTATGAACAGTATAATAAATATTATAGAGCTTAATATAATCTTATAGTTATGAATTAATTGTACATTGTGACATGGAAATTTCTATGTTTCAAGATAGATTCTCTTCATCAGGCAATGATTGATATTGATTGTACAAATGATTTACATTTAAATTCAAAAACCTTGGGTTTGCTGTTTATATATGTGGGAAGATATAAAATTTACATGTGTGTTTCTTTTAACTAATCAGAGCAAAGATTCATTTTGGAATTTGGCCCCAAAGAATACATACTAATTTGTTCTCTTTTTTCCTCCTTTTTCCTTTTCCTTACTTTTCTCCTTTCTTCTTTTTCCTCCCTAACGGTCAAGATGTCAACCTGCTTTTAACCTAATTCCATCTTTTTCCTTTTTTCCCCTTTTTTGTTTCTCAGCTTAGTTTTATTGTCTTTGATGTGATGTACCAAGACTATCCTTTTTGCTTTCTTATCATTTTGGTCTCCTCTTCTAGTGAACAGGAGAAGGGTGGAGAAAGAAAGGAATTTATTCTTCTTATCAGTGCTTTTCTAGTTCTAATTTTCTCAAAACCTTTGATATATATATATATATATATATATATGAACATACTTTGAGTATATATAATGTGTGTGTATGCAAATGAAAAAGCTATAAATTACTCATTTTGGTGAACATTTGTTGATTTTTGGCTTCTTTAGATCAGAAAGAAAAATAAATCTGTGTAAGGAAAATGTATTATGTTTTTTTTTAGGAATAAGAGGGGCATAAATTATCTTATCAAAAACCAGAAAGTGTTTTTTTGCTTGTTTTATATATATATATATATATATATATATATATATTAATTAATTAGTTTTTAGTCATAATTAAATTAGACCAGTACCCAGTTGTATTAAAAAGTGCTCAATACATTTATATTGTAGAGCTTTTGAATATTTTTCATTTGAAACAGAGTTATTTCTGCAACCAATGTTTCAATCTTTTGTTATTTTAGGTGATTTATAGTAACTGATTTCCCAATGTTTTTCAAATGTACAACAGGGATTTTATGAATGCATGACTGAAATTTTTAAAGAACTGGAAATTTTAAAAATTAGGGAGGAGTTACTTAAAGATTTAAAACATTTTCATCCAGGTCTGTATGATCGTAAGATGTATCTATAGATGTGATTACATCTGGAAATTACTTTTGAGCTTTCATTTAGTAATTTTTTTGTTCTGGAAATTATATTATGGATAACTTTTCTTCTTGGCACAATCTGCAGACATCCCCACCATTGTAAAGATAGGCTTTTTTTTACTATATTCCATGTTATATCAGGGTCTTTTCCATTTTTTGTTTCAATTTCCACACGTGGCTAGCCAGTTTGGTACAATTTTTAAGGTTTTCCAGCTTAAATGTAGATTTGTGATGATTCCATCTGTTTTAAAAATTCCTTTTGTTGACCCCAAATATGTTTTTTGTCCCTCTGTATCATGTACCTCTGCTTTCTGTTTTACAAAGTCTGCAAAGTGGACATTTGTCTTTGTCCCTACAATTATATTCTTTATGAAGGATGTTATGTTGCATGTTATTTTTTAGGTTTCTGGTGTCTTGTTTTTTTATGTAATTTTCTAAATTACTATTAAAGCTATAACTTAATTTGATTGAATATTTTATTTAATTCTGAGTTTTTCAGAAGTGTTTATTAATTAATTTAAAAATATTTGTCCTATTTTGGATTTTACTTTTAAGTTGTTATGGTTTATAAACTGGCGAGTGTTCTAAAAATAGAAAAAGATAGACACACTGATGCCAAGAATTCAAAATTAGGCGGCAAAATAAGGAACCGTTTCTTTTGGTAGGAGTAGGAGTAAGAGTAGGAGTAAGAAGTAGGATTTAAGGACAGTAGTTTTGTGTAGGAGATTTGAAAGGGAAAAGGCACTAGCCAGTTGACTGCTAGAGTCCAGAAGGGATATGCTCGTTTACTACTAGCATCCCACAGTGAAGAGAATTTAGCTAGTCTGCTCCTGTATCCACACAAAATTTAAAGGTTGTAACTTGATGTAAAAACCTAAAGTTTTATACCAAAAATAAACATCATTAATTCAAGTTTGTGTTATCTTCTAATTATACCAAAACAAAGCAACACAACAGTGGTGACCCCGACATACGAACAGAAAGCAACCTCATATACAAAATATATATATACACATATAAAAGGATAAATGGAGTAGACAGGAGAGGAAATGACTCATCAAGTCAATATCAAGGCACCGGAATTCATGGAAACTGCTGTGAATGGATGGTTTACAATATTAGAACCCCAGTTTCACTTGCGAAATGTGACAGCGTCGTTACCAGCCGAAGAAGTGGGTAAACTACCAAATGCTACCCTCGCATCACAAGACTACGAGGAATTAAAACGGACTCTGATAGAAGCTCACGAACAAACAAAACTGGAGCTTCTAGAAACATTAATGTCGGCTACGACTATTTCAGGACGGCCGTCAACATATTTGCACGAAATGCTATCCGTAGCTAAACGGATAGGTATTACCGACGACATTGTGAGACACAAATTCCTGCAGGCATTACCGTCAAAAATAGCTCCAGTAATAACCTCGCAAAAAGATTTAAACCATACCCAACTTGGCAGGTTAGCAGATGAACTGATGCCATTGTTGAATAACGATAAGGCATTTGTTGTTCAGCGACCCTTATCTACTAAGAATAACTCACAAACAAATTATAAAGGAAAATACAGCCAAGACACTTCAGTGCCACTAAATGTCAAGCCGTATCGGAATAACGAACGGACAAAAATTTGCAGAGCACATATTTATTTCGCCAATGAAGCAAGAACATGTAAACCTGGGTGTAAATGGCCCAAAAAGAACAATCTACAAATGTTACCTAGTTCCCGACCAGCAACACCTACGGGAAGTGATTCAGAAAACTAATAGGACGAACAAGTTCAGTCCCACGAGGTTCGCCGCTATTAGAAATTACCGCAAAATTAGGGGCTACCAAAATGGTAGATACTGGCGCAAGTATCTCAATATTACCAACTTCTGCAGTAAATGGTATTACATTAAAACCGACTCCCATATCACTATCCACTGCAAATGGGGAGAAAATAAAATGCTACGGACAAGCGAGTTTGGAAATTGGAATACCCAATTTAAGGAGATCTTTTACTTGAACATTCGTGATCGCTGATATCACCAACCCACTCCTTGGACTGGATTTCCTCAACAAGTTTGGTCTAAGAGTAGACTGCAGTAACAAAACCATTTACGATCCGACAACAACCCAGAGAAAGAGTTTAAAAATATCTCCATCAATGGTGAATCTCTAGTCGTAAATGAAACGGAGCTCCTGTCATTCATATGGAACATGATTAAAGAAAAATATCCGAACCTAATCACACTACATAAGAACAGTAACAAAAAACACTGCGGCGTCTACCACAGAATTGACACAGGAAGCCATACGCCAGTATTTGCAAAACCCAGGCGGCTTAATGTAGAAAAACTGGAAGCCGCGCGTAGCGAATTTAAAACCCTACAAAAAGACGGAGTGATCTCCCTTTCCAAAAGCGAGTGGTCTAGCCCACTATATATAGTATCTAAACAAAGCGGAGGATTTAGATGTTGTGGAGACTATCGTTCTCTCAATAGCATAACCAAGACTGACAGATACCCTATACCAAATATAAACTCCTTTTCAGCAAAACTTGCGAACAAACGACGATTCTCCAAAATCGATTTGATTTCAGCCTACCACCAAATTAAAATGCATCCGGACAATGTAGCAAAAACTGCTCTCACCACCCCATTTGGTCTTTATGAATATAATTATATGCCGTTTGGATTCAAAAATGCGTCAGCTACATTTCAAGTGAGCCGAAAGCTTAGAACCAACTTAATAAAAAATTATCCAAATGTTGAAGAAATTTTGTCTTTATTTTCAACTGAAATTAAAGCCAAAATACAATGTTGAGAATGGCTCATGATTAAACATAATAGACATTCATTGTCTCTTATATTTAACAGTATGTTTAGAAAATTATTTTCTGCCTCGATACACTATATATATATATATATATATATATAATTAATTAATTTATATTCTGATATGAGGAAAAAACCTCAAGTAATTTAGAATAATTAAAATTATCAAACAAATTAAATTAAATAATTACATTTAATTAAATTAAGATTATGACAGCATATTGCTAAACCAAATGTGTTAATTACATAAAAACATATAAATTTATATATATATATATATATGTATATATATATATATAATTCACTACCCAGGTTTCTACCATGAGTGGTGTCTTCAGGTGGTTATTAATAACTAATTTTACCTTTTACCGTTTTTTTTAAACGCTCTTGTAACAGTGTTTTACTTGAACGTTCATGTGGCAGGGAATTTATGAACGCACATTGTTTAAATTAAAACGAATTATGACGTTTTCATACATGGTTGTATGAACCTAAGAGGTATTTCTTCGTGTGGATGCATTTAATCATAATTTCTGTTCTTTCATTTAACAGTTCATCTTTATTTGGGTATATCATAATTTCTAATTTTTTCTTCTTGGCACAGTCTACATATTTGTTCACCATTGTAAGGCTTGGCCATTTTTACAATGCTCCACATTATGTCTGGGTCTTTTCCATGTTTTGATTTCAATTTCCAGATGTGGTTAGCCAATTTTGTATTGTTTTTTAATTTTTCTATTTTAAATGTAGATCTGTGGTTGAACCACCTTGTCTTAAAAGTATCTTTGGTTGAGTCCAAATATATTTTGTTTTGACCATCTGGATCATGTACCTCTGCCTTATAAATTATTTCTTTTGTGTTGCAGAGACCTTGAAGTGGACATTTATTTTTGTCCTTGCAGTTGCATTCTTTTTGGTGGTTTTGTTTTGTACAACGCTATTTGAGTTTTTGGCATTTTGTTTTTTATGAAACTATCTAAATTATTAGTGCAACTATAGCTTAGTTTGATTGTGTTTCTGTTGAAAATTTTTTTAGTTCTGATTCTTTTGGAAAGTGCCTATTAGTTTAAAATATATTTGTCCTATTTTGGTCTTTACTTCTAAATTAAATGGTGGGTTGAACTAGATATTGTTTCATTTTCTATTGTTGTTTTTGATTTGTCTGTTTGGTTGAGAATTATATTGTAAAATGTTTTTATGGCCAGAATTTCTTAGTGCATCTTCATATATATTTTTCTTTTCATTAAATATTGATTTGTTTGATGAATTATTAGATAGTCTGTGTTCTATTCCTTTGTAAATGTGTTTAATTATATTATTTGGATGATTGGACTTTGTATTTATGTATGATAACTTAGTGTTTGTTTTCATGTATGGCGAGACATTTCCAGTTTGTAAATTAAGTTCTACATCTAAAGACTGTACCACTTTATTATTTGTGTCCACTGTAATATCAAAATCTAGTTCTTTGAATAATTTAAAATGCTTTTTTCCTTATTTTTTCATTCATTCTTTTGTTGTCTGGTGCTATTATTAATCCATCATCTCTATATAATCCGTGGTTGTTAATATGAATTATTTTATTTATTTTATTTAAAATGTATATTCCCATCAATTCTGAGATTTCTGCTCCATCATACGATCCTTGTGGTACATTGAATGCTGCAGTGTTAGATTTCTTGATCCATGCTATACCTTTTTGGAAAAGTATAGATTTTCGGCAATGTAATATTATGTCAATATGCTCTGATGGTATTTTTATGTACATTTTAGCAAAATTATATGCTTCCTATACAAGGCCAACCAAAACAATGTCACATGTACAACACCAGTAGAAAAAAAGAATTATTTTATCTTTTGGCTGAGAGGTAGTGGGGGTCAACTAGACAATGACCAGACAGAAAACGAACAAGGAATTTAACAGGACTTTTTTTTTGTACACGTGCATTTGGGTTTAGGATTAGTCTTGAAATATTCTTAAAAGTAAGTAATACTTTTGCTTTGATTTTATTTTGTTTTATTATTTGTGGCTAATTTTAAAATAGTTTCATGGTTGTTTGAACAGGTGTTCATTACATTTTTTCAAAGAATTTTCTTTGACTGGACTTTAACTAAGTTGAAATTTAGTTAACCCACCACCGCTACCTTTTTTTTTCTCTTTCTTCTTCTGCAACTGGAGTAGAGAGTCTAAACTATTGCCTGGTTATTATACTCCACCCACGTCTATTGAACAGGTGTAGAGGCTCATCCCTTGTTCCCTGTTTAGGATGTGGTTTCTGGTTTTCTCTTTTCCAAACTTCTCACTTTTTTTTTTCAATTGGACTAGATAGCCTGAACTATCGCCCGGTTCACACTCCACCCATGTCTATTGAACAAATGTAGAGGCTCATCCCTTGTTCCCTGTTTAGGATGTGGTTTCCGGTTTTCTCTTTTCCAATCTTTTCACTCTTACGTAACCCCCGGCACATCAGTGGCATTACTGCCTTGCTTGGGGTGATATGATTAAAAAAAAAAAAAAAAAAAAACCTTTCTCAGATATTGATGGGTAAAATTTTTTTATATCATATTTGATGAATGTGTATTTACTTTTGCATTTAATTTTTTTGGAATCAGGAAATACAATCACTAGTGGTTTGCTTGAGTGGCTGTTCTTAACAAGTCACAAATATTTTTTAATATTTGATGGTTTATATATATATATATATATATATATATATATATATATATATATATATATATAAAGAACCAGAATGGAAAAACAAAAAATTAGAATGAAAAAAGGTATTATTTTAGTTATTCACTAGTAAAGGGCTAAAAGAGAAAATGAACCAATCATATTAAGGAAGTAAATAATAGATTAATAAAATTAAATTTTGTAAGTTAAAGCACCGACTTTTATCAAATGAATTAGACTAGAAAAGGTAAGGATTAAAAGAGGTAAACATATATGATTGTTGTAATTAATTCTACAATAAATAAGAAGGAAAAGAAACAATGTGAAAATGAAAAATTTTAATTTGGACTATATTTAGGGGTTAAATACCTAAATTTACAATTCAAATATTTGGATTTATAATGACATTTGCTTATGAATTCTTTTTGCAAGTTTCAAAGCAGATTTTGCTTAGGAAATTTAATTATTTTAATTTTTTCAACTAAACATAGATTGCATCTGTCATAAAGGTTATTGAAGGTGCAGGCCAAACCTATTAGTCTCCAACTCCCTCTTCTTTCATTTCCCAAAATCTTCAAGAAAGGAACATCTGGAATTTTAGTTTAGGGTCGAAAAAGGAGTGCTTATGAGAGTAATAACATTGCTTAAATTCTCCCACTGAAATCCCAATGTAAACTTGATCATTCTTTTTATTATTCATGAGAGAAATATTAGCCCAGTAGATTACTTGGGTAGACCCACATTTGCCTTCCATCAGACAGTTGTTGATGGACCTGCAAGATGGTAAAATATCAATTTTAGTATCAGCCCTATCTAAATTCCTTTAAAAAAAAATTTTATTATGAGAATCTATAATATTGTCCATAGTGTGTTTGCAGGAATAACTAATTTTAAGAGTATTCGAATTAAAGATTTTGTGTAGTGGATTATTGGTGTGGAAATGCTTGCTTGATAATTGTAGAAAATATTTCCCTATATTGATTTTAGATAGTCTACAGAATGGGAGGGTTAAACCATATTGCTTTCTTGTTTCTGTCTATTTCTCACACTAGATGGCTCAGAATTAACAACTGGTTTTTCATACACTAATACATTCTTGGAACTGCTTTCAATTCACTGAAATAATCATGCAATCATGTAAATTTTGAATTTTTATATGTACAAAATTTATATATATATATATCTCCTTTGCAAACATACGGGGTATATGTAGTAATTTTTACAGTGTTGAATCCTTCCTCCAAGTAAATTCACCTGACATCCTAGTCCTTTGCGAAACTAAACTTGACCCTTCTATCCCCTCTTCTGAGTTCTACATCCCTGGTTACCTTCCCCTCTACAGGAAGGACTCCAATGTCCATATGCATGGACTTAGTGTCAGTGAATACCTCCCTCTAGCTTGAGTGATCTCTCTTGAATCCCTAGATCATTCTTACATGTGTTTCCATCTCTCGGTTAGCTCGGTTTTTCTTTCTCTTCCACTCCCCCTCATCTTTTGACTGTTCTGTACTTGATAGCATCTCCAATAATATTGATAAGGCCATTTCTTCTCATTTGTTTGCCCATATATTTATTTGGCGATTTTAACGCCCACCATGCTAAGTGGCTGGAAAACTCTGTCACAGATCTTACTGGTGTCCACACCATGAATTTTTCAATTACTCAGTCCCTTACACAAGTGGTGAAGTTCCCCACACATTTTTCTAATAACCCTAATAGATCTGACTCACTGCTAGATCTCTGTTTCACTTCCATCCATGACTCTTGCAATATCAAGCAGCTCTGCCCTCTCGGAAACTCTGATGAGGTGGTTTCTGCTAACATCTCCTTCCACTCCCACTTCACCCAAAAACCTCAGACCAGCAGAACATTTTACTGCTACCAAAGAGCAGATTGGGACTCATTCTACGATTTCCTGTGTGATTTCCCTTGGAACAAAGTTTTTAGTCTTCTCATTGAAAAATGTGCATCTGAGGTCTTCTCTTGGGTTAAGGCTGGCATCAATGCTTTCATCCCAGCCAGGAAGTTGTGACTTAAACCCCATTCATCCCCCTGGTTCTCCCCTGCTTGTTCAGACACCATTGCCCACTGGAATCACTTTTTCTGGCTTTATAGGAGTCGCATGTCGAACCATAACTGGCATCTTTTTGCCTCTGCTCATAATGAGTGCAAGAAGATACTTAATGAAGCTAAGCTGCTGTTTGCAGCCAGAATGAAGCAGTGTATAGTATCCCATAAGTTCATCTCCAAAGACTACTGGAGGCTCTTTAAAAGTGTAATAAATAATATTAAACCCTCAATTCCCCCTCTAATCAATGAATTTGAGGTCCTCACCTCTTCAGCAGACCAGGATGAATCCTTTGCTCACAGATTCTCAACCAACATCTGGAGTCCAGTGTCGAGTTAGTCGGGTACCTAACTTCCCACCGAGAACTGAAGCCCAACTGAATGATGTCCACATTACCACCTCGCTGGTGTCTAAAATAATTTCAAAGTTTGACCCCCCAATAAAGCAAGCAGAGGTGACGGAATCCCAATCACTGTCCTGAAGAAATGTGCCTTTGAACTCTCTTCTGTTCTTTCCAAACTCTATAACTACTGCCTCTCTACAAGAAGCAGAGAGGCAGTAGTTATAGAGTAGTTATACTGCTGTTTGCTGGAAGTCCTCCTCCATGGTTCCTATATTTAAGAATACTGGAGAACCCTCTGACCCTTCTAATTATTGCCCTATCAGTCTTTTACCAATTTTGGCAAAGTGTTCAAAGCCATTATCAACGCCAAAGTGGTTCAGCATCTCACAACCCACAGTCTCTTTTCTGAGAAACAGTATGGTTTCTGCTTCACCAGGTCTACTGCTGATATGCTGATGACCATCACTGAGTATATATACCAGGCTCTCGACAAGAACGGCAAAGCTCAAACTGTTGCCCTGGATATTTTCAAAGCGTTTGACAGAGTCTGGCATGCTGGCCTTCTACGCAAGCTGTGAGGCTATGGCATAACTGAACAATCATTTGATCTAATCTAATCATTTCTTTCAAATCACACACTGAATGTAGTATTGAACAGACATGCCTCCCAATACCATCATACAAATACAGGTGTTTCTCCAAGGTTCTATTCTAGGTCCTATGCTTTTTCTGGTCTCCATTAATGATCTCCTTGATGTAATCAAATCCCAAGTAGGTATATACGCTGATGATGCCACCGTTTACTCTCGCCTTGATCAAAAATTTGACAAGGCAAATCTCACTGCTGAGCTGGAAAAGGACCTCCAATCTCTGGTGGACTGGGGTAAGAAATGGCTTGTGAATTTTAATGCTTCTGAAATGAAACTGCTATCCATTAAACATAACAGACAATAGCTCCTACCTCCTCCCCCCATTAGCATGGATCAGACTAATCTCCTTGAAAGCAAAACACTGCACCTCCTTGGGTTAACTCTCTCAGTAGATATCAATTGTATGACTATAGCTAATAGTAGATCTAATTGTATGACTATAAATCCATAGCTAAATCTGTATAGGGCCAGGAAGTTTTTCTTATCTGAATCCATCCTGCATATATATAAATCTACCATCTGCCTGTGTATTGAATACTACTGTCATATCTGGTCAGGTGCCCCTGCTATCCACCTCGGGGTCCCTGACAAAACTCAATGGAGAATCTGTAATGTGATCAATCCTGACTTGGCAGCTCAGATGTAACCCCCTGTGCACCAGTGGCAGTAAAACTGCCTTGCTTAGGGTGAAATGATTAAAATATATATATATATATATATATATATATTGTAATTTTTTTATTACATTGGTTTATAAAAATAAATCATTTTCACTATTTATTATTAAAATATCACCTGAACAAGAATATTGTTCTGAAACAGAAAACCTTTTGTGTAGTGACAAAATGCTTTTATAAACCATTGTAATAGCAAAATTACAATATTAAGCTCTGTATTGAGCATTCTTTATAAAAGTAAATGCATGAACAGTAAGTTTTTAATCTATCTGTTCTTTCACTTTCATACAATATGTAAGAGATAGATAGATAGATAGATAGATAGATAGATAGATAGATAGATAGATAGATAGATAGTGATGTCAAGTCCGTGAACGAAGAGGATAATCCAAAAAGATCTATTTAATAGAAAATATTAAGTGACAGATCTGTATAGAGAGCTCAATAGATATTACCAAGAGCAATAAAAAATCTTACTTTGTGGGTTGTCCTGGTTAAGATGTTTGTCACTCAACTTCAGGAAGTGTTGACCGATATTAATAGTAGAGAGAAAGTGGGGTTGAACCATATTATTCTTCTTTTTCTATTTTTGGTCCTGTATCTTTGTAGGATTCTAGGTAGCATAATTTATGTATAAAACCACTTTTTTGAGGGCAATATTGTAAAGGATTTTATTTTTATTCAAGATTTTTTCTCTTAGAAGATAATTTGTTAATCCTGTCATTTACAATGGCAGGAATTTGTTTGATATTATCCTTTTTTAAAAGTTGAAACGTATTCAGATATTCTAAATTTCTGTGAAATATTTTTTTTGTAATAAACTAAATAAAAAATATTCAAGGATTAATAATTATTTGAAAACTTCAAATTGATTTTGTTTCCAGAAATTGAATACACAGTGAAAGTTGTCACTGGTGATGTGATGGGTGCAGGAACAGATGCCAATGTATTTGTGAATATCTATGGAGAATTAGGAGATACAGATGATCGACAACTGGCAAAATCTGACAATCTCAATAAATTTGAAAGAAATCAGGTAAAAGAAAAATGCTCAAATCTTTTTCAAATGTTTTTTCATAAAATAACTCTATCATGAAATGCTGGGATAAATATTTCTTTTTCATTCTGATGACTTTCACACATGTTTTGTCATACCTGATTTTATGTATTATTTTCTTATTACAGGAAGATGTCTTTACTTTAAAAGCTGTTGATCTAGGTAAACTGTTGAAATTAAAAATCTACCATGACAACAAAGGAGGAGGTGCAGCATGGTTCCTTAATCATGTGGAGGTTATCAATACTAAAACTAAAGACAGGTAAAAAGACAACAATCAAATCTCTTGGACTTATTCAAATAATTTGATCCACTTTTGTTCATGGTAAAAACCATCATTCATCCCAACTTTTATCAGTTGACTTTACTAGACTACATCAACTTTCAATGAAGTTAAAAAAAAACACTCACAAAATAAAAGTCCACACTGACATGAATACATTTTTTCTTGGTATAACATTAAAATCTTCAGGGAAATGAATCTAAGAAATTATAGTGTGTAAATTTATAAATCATGCTTCTAATTCTATCAGTTTTTCAATAAAAAGAGTCTTAATGAATACACTTACTTCTAAAATATAATAATAAATGTATGTGATTTAAGACTTTTATATTAATGATTGCTTTTGATTTTCTCTTAGTTGATTTTCTTTATCACAATTCTACTATGTTTATACTTTTTCCATTCAACTGTTTTGCCATGAAAGGCTTAATTTTATTCAGGAGAGTTTTCTTGTTCTCTTCATATAGATTTTGTTACTATAATTAACAACAATCAAATCTCTTGGACTTAGTGTGTGTGTGTGTGTGTGTGTGTGTGTGTGTGTGTGTGTGTGTGTGTGTGTGTGATGGATAAATTGTCAGCTAAATCACACAAAAATGAAAATAACACTCAAGAATCAGAGAATTTATGATCAAATTTTCAATAGAAACCAGGAAAATCATCCAAAATATATAAAAAATAAAAAATAAGAACTTTCATTCGTCTAACAAATTCAACTGTAGATGGGATTATAGTGAGCACCACAATCTTTTCACTAATTTCATATGTGTTTTGGCAGGCCTATATGCAGTTTTTGAATTCAAAGTTCTCTTTCTAATAGACTGGTTGCCAACCAATGCTAAAAAGCCAAGTCTGTTCTACTATTTAGTCCACAACTAGTGGGACAGAGATTTAGTCATACTTCTGCCAAGAAGTGAATTGATAGAGAAGAAACAGTAGTTAGTAAAGATAAGCAAATTAATTACATAAGTGAATATAAACAAACTTGACTGAAATTTGAACTCAGTTTACCAATTTCTTATTCTGAGCCACTACCTGTTACTCTACCTGCAAAGTTTTTAAACACACACACACATACACACACACACATACACACACAGAGGTTGTGATGGATAAATTGGCGTCTAACTTACACCAAAATAAAAATAAAACTAACATCTCATTTTAACAGGTATATTTACCAAAATAACACAAAAATATCTTGAAATGCTAAAGAGTACATTTATTCAATAAAATCGCCATTGGATTTATCACATCCTCCTGATGATTTCAGAATCTACTGCAGTTCTTCTGGAGGTTTCCTTGTTTAAGTTAGCAAATTCTGCCATAATCCTTTCCTTCAGTTCATATTTCATGTTACAAGGAATTTTGTTGATCTGGCACTCAACTGTGCCCACATATAATAATGAGGTGTTAGGTGACCAGTTATGAGGGGTGATATAGTCGCAGAAATTGCCTGACAACCATGACTGGGTTCTCCTACTTGTGTGGCATGGTGAAGAGTCCTGTTGCTAGACATAGGGTCTTCCAGTAGCCACCCTCTTGACCCAGGGAAGCACTACCTTATTTTATTTTCATTTATGCATAATTTAGATGATAATTCATCCATCACATCCTGTATGTGCATGTGTAAGGGATAAAAATGAAACAGTATCAAGATTGGTTGCTGAATTCAATACTGTTTTGTATTGACGGAGGTTATCTCATCACAACATCTGTTCCCACCATATATCTTTACTTGGCACCTCAAGGTGGTGTAATGATTAGCAAGCTTGTCTTGCTTGAATCATTAACATTGATTTCAATACTCACTGTGTGTCCCTTACTTTCGGCCTTGTGCCACATCTAAGCTACACTTAGAAAATCATATATCTTTATTGGCTTGTATAAAGATTGAAAACGATTGCACAGAGTGTTAATATATAAAAACAAATTTTTATTTAACATAATATACAAGAGTCATTCAAAGTATTCAAACAGTTCTAAGCCTCACCCAGAAGGAGTTGGAGAAACAAGATAGTTTTTAACTATTTTTTTATATATTCACCCTTGACATGCACTTGGTCCAACAATGCTTAAGCATTACAACCCCATCACAAAAGAAGGTAGCATCCTGATCCTTGAAAAACTCTTCTACAGCACTTTTCAAAATGACAACCACACAGGTGGAATTTTTATTTAGGAAACAGGAATAACTTGGATGTTGATAAGTCTGGTGAGTAAGGGGGATTTGGTTGCAATTCAAAGCCACACCTGAGCCATGTGAATGAGCACATTATTATCTTGTAGCAAGAGCACACCATCCCTCAGCTTCTCCTTATGTTCCCACTTAACTGCTTTCTTCATTTGATGCATGGTACTGTTCATTAATAGTTTTTCCCTTTTCCAAGTAGTCTATCTGGAATTTTGCCTCCTTGAACCTTTTCATAGGGGGAGAACCAGGTTTCATCTTGAGTTACTAATCTGTGGTGGAAATTCTCAGGGTCAGCCTGAAAATAAGTCATTTCTGGAAATGTCAACCCTTTTCAGCTTCTGCTGTGTTGTCAGCATTCTTAGGACACATCTTGCAGACAGCCTGCTCATTCCTTAAGATTTCATTTGAAACAGTATGGACCAAAGCAGAACTAATGCCTATAGACTAATGCCTATCTACTGAACAGTAAGATGTCTGTTATCCAAAACTGTACAGTGAATAGCAACAACTTTTTCGACAATCTGACCCAGGTTCATCTTCTGTGCTCTTCCTGCCCTGCTTGAATTCTTCCTTACACTTATTCACAGTGGCATAGGAAGCAGGGTCTTCAGCAAGTGTCTGTATCATGTTCTCATTTATTTCATTAGGTGCCATACATTTCTTTTCTTCATGACTGTTCAGGTCTCTGTTTTGTCCATTTTTAGATTTGTCACTCACCTTTCACCTTTGTATGGGCCTCACATGCACAGAAATCTGAATTAGTTTTTCTAGTTTTATAAAAAGTAGTAATGTGTCACCACAAGAAAAATGTTAGAAATCTACTTAAAAAGTGTTGCTTTGCCTTATGACTAGTGGCTTTATATTCTGGTTTGCAGCAGTTCTTATTTCTGATTTGTTCACTACACTAGCATGCCAGCATCCTTGTTAGGACGGCTTCTGATTGGTTGGTTGAAATATAACCTTATGGCCTAATGATTCTGAATATATACCATTTTTATATGGTGAAATTTTGATCTTCTTGTTTATTTTTATTCATTTTAATTTCTTTTGCTACAATGATATACAGTGTACTCAGCAATGTGCATTTTTCCCCAATGCAACAACACACATATACATATATATGCCAAGCCCCATTCGGTTCGCATATAGTTATGTTTGTGGTGAGCAGGTGCGTGTGTGTGTGTCTTTACATATATCAATGAGTGTACAAGTGTGTATCTATGTCTGCGTTTGTCATGACAACAAATTTTCCTCCCAATTGTTCTCCCACTTCCACAAAAATACACCAATATAGGCAACCCTACATATAGCCAATTTTTTTAAAAATTAATAAGTTTGTCTGACGATTGCAAAAGTGTGAAACTCAGGGGTCACAAACTCACACCTATCTATATGAATATCTTCTCAAGGAGGCGTAGTATATTGCTTTCAGGGAGACTCACTTGGTCCATGCTCATGGATGGATTGCCTGTAGTGGTTGACAGATAGCAGCTTTGAAGAGAAGAAAAAAGAATTTATAGGAGAACATCTCAATAATCCATGAAATAAGCGTTATTTTGTGAAATTTGGTTGTTGCGATTTCCAAATTTCACAAAATATGGCATATTTTAAATGATAATAAATGATAATGTTTCATCTAATAAAAATTCAAGATGAAACATTATCATTTATTATTAGCTGTTTTCTTTCTGTCATCATAATTTTCTTGGTTTTTATTTATTACAATTAATTAAACTGAAAATTTATTCTTTCAGTTTGAGGCATTAATCAATGCTGCTTCTTCATATCACTAAATATTATTGATCATATTAATCACCTTTACTGGAAAGAAAATGTAACAATTAAAAAATGGTTTATGCCCTTTTAATGAAAGGAATGCATTTTTGTGCATGTATTTTTATTTAACATTGTAGATGAAATGTCCCAAATTAAAATTAAAATTTGAATAAAATGTTATATTTTTTAATAATATATAATGTAGATAATTTAAAAAGTAAAAACACACACACAAGAATTTAGAAATTTAGAGGAATAAATCATAATTTAAATATCCAGAGTTCCTTGACTGAATGCCTCCCTTCTTCTCTAAGAGATTTGTTGTTATTTTTAATTTAAGGAATATAAAATTAAGTGCCAAAAAATTAGAGACAGCAGTACATTGGATGGTTTCACATTAGTTTTTGGTTTGTCAAAATTTAACAGTATACAAAAACTAAAACGTTTGGGCCATAAAGATAGCTAATGCAGCTTACCTGGGCCAGAGAACCTCATCATTGGACTGTGGAAGACTGATGTCATGTCTCCTGGTCACATGATTTATGTTTATGTTTCTTAGAGATCAAAGTTTGTATATACAGGGGGATCACATGGAGATGATGCCTGTCAATAAGATATTCTACAAACTGTCAGGGTGTGTGGCATATTCTTTTGGATTTTGCAACAATCCCTGGAGTTTATGATGACAGGTGTGACATCCACAAACAATGTACACCCCCTCCTTTATGCTGCCCATAATTGGTGATGGTTTCTGTTATAATGGAATATCCTAGAACCCTCTATGAACACAACAGTGGACTTGTATCTATAGGGAGCTGGTTAATATTTCTTTGATTCAGCCTTGTGCCAGTCTTAACTGAACTCCCTACAGGATTTATGCAGAATCATCATCATCAGAATTATCAGAAGGTTTTCATCAGATGGTCGGTTGTCGGTTGGAATGTGTGGATTATTGTAGAAGAGTGGAATAATAAAATATACATTTTGTATGTTAAAATAGAAATTTATTAAAAGGAGGAATAACATAAGTTGTAGAAGTTAATGTTTAATTAGAAACATTATTAAGAAGTTAAGGGTAGAGTTTGTACAAAATGTTCTAGCAGTAATTGTTGAAATAGATAAGGAGAAAGAGAAAGAGGACAATGTGAATCATTTATATAGTCTTTTTAAATTTTGCACTGGATGCTAAGTCCTCAAGTTGTGCAAGTTGCTCCCATTGGTCAAAAATCATTTTAAAACCTACTTACGAAATCTGGGTTGACTTTTTATTTAAGCACATGGTCTATCCTTTTTCTACTTGTGAAAACCCAGGATTTCACATGTCATTGTGAATTTTTGTAAAAGTGAAGAAGAAGGTTGATTTTAATTAATTTCTTATTGCTACACATTAAGTCTATCATGAATAAATGAGAAAGAGCATTTTTCCCTAGTGAGTCTTGCTTATGGATAGTAGTACTATACTTGTCTATAATAACTCTTGCGCTGAATAAACATTTTATTTTATTATGCCCGGCTTAGTAATCTTTCCACTCAGATTTACACTTTGTTAAATTGTACCCTTGTCAAGGATACAACATTCTGGCAAAAAAGGACAAAGTTAAAACAAGATTTTAACATGGAGAAATTTGCAAAAAACATCAATAACATTGACGCTGATTTTACATTTTAATCTTCCACAGACTCTCATTTGCATATAAAAATAGGAACAATTATTGTCTATATGAAATTGACGTTGCTTAACAACATTCATGAATATTTTTCTGGGGAAATATTTTTTTACAAGAAAATGGAACAATTGACAGATTTTAATGAAGGCTTTGAAAATAACATATGCCAGACTTGTAAACTAGCAATGTGAATCGTTTAAATAAATTGAGCGAGTTATTAATTGACATGTTCAAATGTCTGATATTTGTTAATTTGATCGACAGCCCTGAAAGATAAAGAAACTAAATCCCGTGTGCTAACAATGAATGAGCAGGACCTGGACCTTACACTTAAAGTAAAGAAAGGTTTCCAAAGGTGAATCAATATCAAGAAAAGACAATTTTAGAATCCAAGTGTAATTCTCGTGTATAGTAAGTAAAAAAAAATATCCCTGTGTGATGCATGTGGTGGATACCATTTGAAAAAGAACTGCTTTTTCAGTGATAAGATCTGTTTTTCGTGTGGTTACCATGGGCACAAAAGCTCTCACTGTAGATTTAAACAGAAAAAGAAGAACAAAATTAAAACAGAAGTGAATGTTATATTATCTAAAAAAATGGTGGATAACGAAAAAAGGAAATACATAAACGTAAAGTAAAAATACAAAAAAACTATTTTACTTGATACCAGGAGCAATATTTCAATTATAAACAAACAACTTTGAGGAAAAAATTGGTTGTCCGATATTGACAAGGTCAAAAAAATTGCCAGAGGTATGTCTGGTAATAAAAGCAATTTCAAAGGCGAATTTAGTTGTAATATTTCATTGTTTGAAAGAACTTACAAACCGAAAGTCTATGTACTCCCAGGTGCAACAAACTTGTTTGGCACTGATTAGATAATTCTGTTCAACTGATGGGAATTACCCATTAACTCTTTTTGTAACAAGATGTTGCCATAAAGAAAAAAGCAAAAGAAACAGAAAAATTCATTTCTGAATTAAAAGATGAATTTCCACAAGGTCTTGGATACTCTACAAAGACTGAAGTCAAAGCCAATGTTAAATCTGTGTTCAAGCCTAAGAGAAGCATACCATTTGCTGTATTGGATCCGATAAATAATGAGTTAGAATGATTAGAGAAAATGGGAGTAATAACAAAAATAACTCTTTTGAATGGGCATCCCTACAGTCTATGTCAAGAAAAAGAATAAGAAAATAAGTGTGTGTGTAGACTTCTCCACCAGGTTAAATGACTGCATCAAAGACCACACTTACCTGCTTCCGTCACCTGAAGGCATCTTTTCTAAACTCAACAGTGGCAAGGTGTTCTCTAAGATTGACCTATCAGATGCCTACTTACAAGTAAAAGTGAATGAAGACTGTTCAAAGCTGTTAGCTATTTGTATGTGACATACAAATCTTACTTAATTCTTAACTGCCAACAAATAAAACATTTATAGACAGTCATATAATATTTCTGGATACATATATCCATGACTTACTGTATAACTTCCATTATTTCGATAAATGGAAGCACTATACAAAATTAAGCAGCTGTGTATGAAAGAAAGAGAGATTCTTTTAATTTCTGCTTGAAAAGTGAGGAATGTTTCCAAGATTGTTCTATGACTTCATCTCTATAGCCCTCGCATTTGCAAAATGTGATAGAAAATCAATAAAGCTTGTTAACATTGTGAGTTGGTTGATAGTTCTGAAAACATGTCTGACCAAAAATTATTATGTAGATTTTGGTAAACTTGTTTCTGCTGATTTTTTATTTCAGCCTTAATTGTATTAAATTACCTTTATGTTGTAATCTTAAATAGATAATTTGTTTATTTGTTACATTATCTTCTTATTTCAATTGTGCTAAGTATATTTTCTTTATTCCCAATCTTCTTGTTATGATGTTGATAGTTGCTCATTCAACGTTAATCTCACAAGTCTATCTAGTCTGTCTCCAGATACATTCATATATATAGGAGTATGGCTATGCTAATTATTATTAGTTAGCCAATCCCACTACACTTCTAATGATTCTATCCTCTTGTCTTCATTATTTACAGTTATTTATTTCCATGTCAAAGATGGTTATCGACAAAAGACGATGATGGACAGATCTCAAGAGAGCTTGTACCTCTTAATAAAAACTTGAAAAGAAATCATGATAAATCCAGTTCTATCAGAGAAGCTGCTGCACTGGAAACAAAAGGTTTGCTTCATATCTTAAGTGATAATTTAAAACATAAATGATCAATAAATGCTATTACTGGCTTTCTTTCAGTGTTCATGATGTTTTCATTTTTGAGAAACTGATAAAAGCCCATCAAAATTTTGAGTAACAATCTGAATTCTCTTTTTATGATTTTCACACATTTTCTCTTAATTTTTAAAGTAGTAAAAAATATAAAATTTAATTAAATTTTAATTGGATAGTCATTTGATCAAGTGTTATAAATAAAATACATCTAACTAACCTCAAATAAAAAGATCAAAAAGCTAAAAGAAAGAAAATCTACATGTATATAATTGTCATCTTGGTCTCTTCATTGCATTTTTGCAAGAGAACCTTATATCTTTTCTTTTTACTTCAGAACAATTTTCCAGTCAGATCTAATACAATTGTTTTTGTTTCAGTAAAAATTCCATATTCTTTACATTTTCTGTTTTATTGTTGATGCCAAACAGGAAATATTTATTCTTTGCTTAATTCTGAAATCTCATATAAGATGAATAAAGTACTATCAACAATCTTTCATTTAGTTTGTGCTAAACAATGCAATTTATACATATCTAAATCTAAACTTATTTATAAATGGAACTTTGTTTGTGTGTGTGTGTGTATCTGTTACCTATAGACTCCGAAACGGCTGAACCAATTTTCTTGAAAATTTACACGGTTGTACTATAAGCGTCTGCGAGTGTTCTTAGCTAGGTTTTGTGTCGAGGTACCCCCGATAAATATCGAAAATCGATAATCGAAAAAATTGGGTTATAGAAGGAGTGGTCCGATTTTAATCAAATTTGATAGACTCATAGACAAAGACATAAGAAACAATATTCAGAAGTTTCAAGGTTGCAATTCTTACAATAGTGCAGAAAATCGATAATATATATATATATATATATATATATAAAAGGCAAGATGTTTGTGTGTATGTCTGTTTATCTGCCTGTATGTTTGTATTTTTTCAGCCCTTTTATTTTAGTTTTTGCTTCGGGTTTTGCTCTAAATAGGTATAATTGTAGTTCTTAGTCTCAGCCATGAGACTAAGAACATAAATAACTCAGAGGACTTATTTAGCCTTCAAAATTCAGTTTATGACAAAAAAAACTTATTTTGCTTTTTAGTCTTTTATGCCAACGTCCAAAAAGTCTGAGTTCCAGGACCATGGATTAGTTTTAAAGCTTTCATTACACCCTAGCAATGCCAGGCTATACTGCTAGTTCTTCATAGTCTTAAATTAAAGATTTTATATTTTACAAATTAAAAACGATTTTTAAAAACGATTTTTAAGCTTCTAGTATTGGCATGCACAGTAAAAGTGAGATATAAACATGCAAATTAAAATTGACTATAAATAAAATAGCATTGACCTATAAATAGTCAAATATAATTAGGACATAAATATGCAAATTAAGCTTGTGCTATATATATATATATATATATATCCAAGTGAATACACAACGAAGAAATTCTTTCAACGTCCAAAACATTCATTTAAAACAGTGCTCGATATATAATATACTATATAGAGCTGTGAATATTTATTATGAATTATACTTTAGAACATGTACATAATTTCTCTATATATAATCACGATGAAGGCATGTTTGTTTCAGCATTGGAGCCCCAATGCCTCATCAGGTGATGTGGAAAGTACTGGAAAACCTTTTCCTTTATATTTATTTAGTTTTGTTAGGGATGTTGGCTGGGGTTTATTGATATTGTGACAGTTGGAATTTTTTTGTGGAGAGTGTTTAGTTAGAGGTTTTGGTGGGGGTTAGCGAGATAGGGGAATCAGTCTATGATCATTGGAATTTATTTGGGGTGTTTCTAAAGTGATTAATGGGAGTCTTTGATTCTAGACAGTTGTAAATTCTAATTATCAGTTGGTTAGACTATATCTTAATTGATTTCTTATAAGAGCTGATAATAGTCGGTGTGGATATTTTTTTAATTTATTTTTATTTAAGCAGAGTCTTTACAATCAATGTAAGTTTGCATGTTTAATCTTAACTTTGGGTTTAGGGAATATGTTTTTTTTATTACATTTTCAATTTTTGATTTTTGATTTAGATCATTGTTTGGAAATCGTTTTCTCTATTAAATTTTTAATTTTAAATCTTTGATTTTTAATTTGATCATTGTTTGGAAATCCTTTTCACTATTAAATTTTTAAGTTTAAATTTCTATTCTCATATAAATTTCTATCCTCATATCTAGTCAATATATGATTCAACTTATTATGGTTATGGTTATGGTTATTAACCTTACTCTAATTATATTTATGGTTATTAATCTTACTCAAATTATGGTTATTGACCTTACTAATTATGGTTATTAACCTTACTTTATAATTAATATTGATCAACACCAATTATGGTTATTAACCTTACTTTATTAGTTAATACTAAAAATGGTTCTACACATTATTTTAATTTTAAACTTCTATTCACATATCTATGCAATATATGATTCATCTTATTATGGTTATGCTTATGGTTATTAACCTTACGCTAATTATGGTTATGGTTATTGATCTTACTCTAGTACTGGTTATCAACCTTACCCTAATTATGGTTATTAACCTTACTAATTTTAGTTATTAACCTTACTTTATAATTAATATTAATTAATACCGATTATGGTTACCAACCTTACTCTATTAGTCAATACTATTATGGTTATACACCTTATTTATAGTTAATATTAAACCTTATAGAGTTTTTATGCACATATGTATATATATACATATATCTTTATCTTTATATATATATATATATATATATATATATATATATATATATATATATTTGTATGGGTCCTATTTCTGGCTCTTGTAGTATTTTTTTAACATGATTGTAATGTTAACTCTCTGATGTGCTTGCAGTTTACTGTGGTTTCATGCCTCTGGTTTAAAAGCTCGTTACTCTTCATATATTTAAGTATCTCAATTTTTTCTTCCTTTATATATATATATATATATATATATATATATATATATAAGTATGATTAAACTATAAATATGCAAATTAGTGAGTGATAAATATGTTAGTAAAAGGAAAGATGTCATGAAGATATTTCCATATTCTAACAATCCTTGTTGATAGCTTTAACCATTTTCCATTATCTATTATTCTTCCTTTAATGTTTTAAGTTTCAGTGAAAATATTGCATTAAAATATTTTCAATATCTCATCAACAATTATGATAAAATGAATTTTCAAAATGTTAAGTCATCAAAATTTAAAGCAAGAAAACATACTTCACTAAAAGTAGAAATAAATTTTCAGTTCAAAAATATTATGCCAGACAAATTTTATTATAAATGAAACTTTAGAAATTGTTTGAAACAAATCTAATTCCTCAGTTCTACTTATTTTGACTCATAATTTTAAATTCTTGAAAACAAAGATAGAGACAAAATTAGAAGACATGAAATAAGAATATTTAAGAAATGATGGTCAGAATCTTTATATTTTGTGTATAGCACACTTTCTTTGATAGAAGAACAACATTAAAGAATATTGTATAAAAACAAAAAAGTATTACTTTCACACATGGTATTATAAATAATTATTGCAATACTATCCAAATGGATAGTACTGCAATAATTAATAATAATTTGAAATATAATTAATTATATTGCAAATTTAAATTTCTATTTTATAATTGATAACACTGTGAGAAAACACTTAAGTCATTCTTTCCATTTCTCATTTTTACCATAAAAAGATATCTTAACCTGGATTCATTGTAATCCAATTAAGATTTATTTTTATTGTTCTTTATAATATTTTCGTATTTTTGTTTTTATTCTTACAGCAGCTGTAACAACATTTTATATCAAAGTGGTAACAGGAAATGTTTGGGGGGCTGGAACAGATGCTAATGTTTTCATTATTCTTTATGGAGGTATTGAAAATACAGGTATTTTGTTTTGAAATTATTATTTTGAGAATTACAAAAAAATGAATTATTTTTTATTCCCCCACCACCACCACAAAGTGCCATGTCTCTTCAAGACAATCATGTATCTTCACAGCTTCTACTTCTTTAATATCTATAAACTGTGCCATGACCCTTCTTGGGAAATATAATGAATTGGTTTTTCTGTTGGCTTTTTAATTCAGTTCTTCTCTTTGACTAATGTTAGAGAACTTTGTCTGCTCTGCTATGACTGATGACTGGAGAAGGAAAAAATGGATTCATGCTTTTTTGGTATAATTTGAACTGAGATTAACAAATCCATTTTCCATACTGTTACACTATCTCTGCATTTATCTTTTAAGATGCCATCATTGATTTCATTGTCCACCACAATGGTGATATTAGAATCACAATAAGTCTGACTTATTCATCTTGTTATATTCAGAGACTTGGTAATAAAACTTATAAATCTTTTCAGTTAGTCATGTAAAATATTTTTTATCAATTTACATATATATAAAAAATTTCTGATGAGACATATTTTGTAAAAAAAAAAGCTAAGCCATTTTTCAATTCTTGACAAACATGTGCAGGCTTGATTAGTAGAACAAGAAAATGCAATTTTGATCTGTCATAATTATTCCTTTAAAACGTTGCTATAATCAGACACTCAAGCTTAATGATGTGCAAAATACATACTTTTCTCTTGTTTTTCTTTGAATGTTATTATTGTGGGATTAAATATCAGATATTGGATTGAAGACATCTCTTCATTTAAGTTGAACTAATGAAACAATCTACCAATATTTCTGAGAAAAAAATGAACTTAGAACTAATTTTATCATTTAAATGCAACAGTTCTTTATAATTTTATCCTCTAATATTTTTCACTTGGTAAAAAATTAGAATTAAAACCTTCCCAAAAACTTCATAAATCTTTATAGAATTTCTTATGGAGAGGTTTTTCATTGATTATTCCTAAGAAATTCTATAAAGATTTCTGAAATGCCTTCCTTCCTGATGATATGCTTACACAAAAGCAAACAATTAAAGAGATGATTTTCTTAACACCTTTCTATTGATATTTCTTTGATTTTTACAGGACAAGTTTTTCTGAAATCATCACTTCAAAGTATAAATAAATTTGAGAGAGGAAACACTGATGAATTTGTTCTTGAAGCTGTTAACATTGGAGAACTGAAAAAAATAAAGTAATTAAATATAAGTCATTTTTAATTAATCTTAATCATTCAGGAGTATATGAAAATGTTTTATCAGCCACTTGACTCCTTTAAAGTTTCTGCTTTTGTCATATTTAAAACGAGATATAATATGACTTACTAAAGTTATTTTTAAGAACTACAACATTTAAGGAAATAAATTCAGTTTTATTCAATTCTTTAATATCATTTTCTTTTTCTAACTGAAGCATTCACTATTCAGAAATTTGTTATACATTCAGTCAGTTAATTGCCGTATGTGATATACACCTGGATGATCATATCGCTTTTGAGACATGACTTGATTAGGCAGATTTCCTACAGAAGGTTGCCATTACTTTCTGTGACCAAGGCTATAAAACCAATCTGTCCTGCTATTCAACCTATAGCTGAAAAGAGAAGAGATGGATTAATATCTTTCCCAAAGGTATTTGTGCATAAGTGAATATAATAAATTTTACTGGAATCCAAACTCAGATCTCTGATTTCTTATTTTTAGCATTATTATCCATTACACTACAATGCGCGTCCATTATACATTTTTTTTTTCCAGTTTCATCCTGTCTGAATTCCTGAAATGAATTTAAACTTAGACTATTATCCTCATCTTTGTTATCATCACCCAATTGCATTCTACCAGAATTTCTGGAATAGGGTGTCATTATTATTAAAATTATTTACATGCAGATTGTTATCTTCATTTTAATCACCTGATTGCCTTCTGTTTTAATTTATAGAATGTGGCATTATCATTATTTACGATCAAACTACAGTTCTTGTGGAAAGAGTAAATGACAAACATTTTTTTTTATCTCTTTTATTTGTGATATCAATTTTCTGTTCATTTCTGTAGTTTTCACTTGTGACTTTGTGAATTTTTGTATTATACTTATTATTTTTTATGATGATCATGCAAAATGTTTCAATTATTTTTTGAGGGACAGATTCACTACAATTAATTGTGGGAACCTCAAGACTTGTTCAGTTTCTTTCATCTTCAGCTTTTTATCCTCCTCATTCTTTATTTCACTAACTCATTTTAAGACAGGTACTCATTCATATATATGATTTTTTTTTCTTTATAAAGTAAAAATGTCTTTATAAAAAAATCAAGAGAGAGACAAACGCCTACAGAAAACAAGAGAAAAAAGAAAGATAAACTATTGTAATAAAGTGAATACTTGAAAATGTTTTTGGATGTCAATGTCCATGAAAGTTCTATGAGATATGATGTTACAAAATAGAAATAATCCAAGTGGAAAACTTGTGTCTTTATTTTTTTTATAATTGTTTCACTCCAAGCAAGACAGTACTACCACTGTACTGTCTTGCTTGGACAGTGGTAGTACTGTTACATTGAGAGGAGAGTGAAAAGAAAGAACAAGATACAGTGGGTGTCAGAGAAAGAATAAGAGAAAGATGGGAATCAGGGAGATAAAAGATGGCAAGTGACATTGCACATAAACACTTGGAGATTGTAACTATCAGGGAAGCAAGTATATTGAAGGGAGTTTCACAGGCAAGAGAAGAAGCTGCTAGAGTAAAAGTTGCAGTTACATTTAACTGTTTTGATTGTAAAAGGATGGGACCTAGTTGCCAGTATAGTAACTCAAATAAATTTGTGGAGAGGGGGATCCAGGGAGATAAGCTAATCAGAGCAGAAGCCGTGAGAGACACCCGTGTTCATATGATAAGATCTGGAAGTAAGCCCGTTCAATACAACCTTCATTACACAATTTGACAGGAATGATTGGATTAAATCAAATAAATGTCCAATTATACCATAACCCTGTAGCTTGTGCAGCATGCCAAACCCTGTCAAATGCTTTTGAGATATCTATATCAACAGCTTAAGCTTCGCTGTTCTTATGCCTGGTATATTTATTCAGTGATGGTTGTTAGCATATCATTGGTAGACCTGGTGAAGCAGAAGCTATACTGTTTGTCAGAGATTAGGTTGTGGATGTGAGATGATGAAACACATCAGCACTAATAATAGCCTTGAACACTTTGCCAAAGATTGGCTGACAGGGCAATAATTAGAGAAGGTAGAGGGTTCTCCAGAGTTTTTAAAGACAGGAAAGTAAGAAGCGGAAAGTCAATAGTTTTAGAGTTTGGAGAGGACAGGGGAGAGTTCAGGGTGCACATTTCTTTAGGAAAACAACTGGAATTCCATCACCTCTGGTTGCCTTATGGGAGTCAAGCTTAGAGACCAGAGTTAGAGACCAGAGAGGGGTTATGTATACATCATTCATTTGAGCCTCAATTCTAGGTGGGAAGTTAGGTGTGGGTACTCCAGACAAGTTAAATGTGGAGTTGGAGGAGATTTTGTGAGCAAAGCACTCAACCTTTTCTGCTGTGGCTGTCAGAACCTCAAATTTATTGAATAAAGGAGGGATTTTGAGTTTGCTACTGTTTAACACACTTTTGCAGAGCTGCCAGTAGTCTTTGGAGCCAAACTAGCAGGATGCTATATGCTGCTTCATTCTATCAGCAAAGAACAGCTTTGTATTAGTTAGGATTTGCTTGCATTCATTGCGAGCAGAGACAAAAAGATGCCTATTATAGTCAGACATGTCGCTCCAGTAAAACCGGAAGAAGTGATTTCTGTGAGTAATGACAGCTGAGAAAACAAGGATGAATGAGTTTTAAGTCAGAACTTCCTGGCTGGGATGAAAGCATTGATGTCAACTTTCACCTAAGTGGAGACCTTAGAGGCGCAGTCTTCAACAGAGAGACTAAATACCTTGCTCAAAGGGATGTCACAAAGGAAATCACAGAATGACTTCTAGTGCACTCTTTGATAGCAGTAAGATATTCTGCTGGTAGGAGGTTCCAGTGGGAGGGGGCGTGGAGAGAGCTATTAATGGAAATCACAGCATGATCAGTGTTGCATGGCAGGAATCAGAGATAGAAGTAAAACAGAAATCTAACAGGGATACTGAGGAAAATGTGTGGGGAAATCAACCACTTGCATGAAAGACTGAGTGATTAAAACGTTCAGGATATGGATGCCAGCAAACTCAGTGACACAGTTTTGCAGCCATTTGGCATGGTGGGCATTCAATTACTGAATATATTAGCATATAAGTGAGAGAAAATTGCATTCTCTAAATTATCAGAAATACTGCCCAGTAAAAAACAGTCAGCAAAGGAAGGGGAGTGATAGAGAAAGAAAGATAGCTAACAGAGTTAAGACAAAGACACATGTAAGAACGGTCAAGAGATTCAAGAGAAATCACCCAAGCTAGAGTCTGACATAAACTCCCAGGCAGGAGACTCTGGCTAATTAAAATATTCTGATCAACATATTCTCTAATCAAATTAGAATATTCTGATAAACATATTCTCCAATCTAATTTGAATATTCTGATCAACATTGGTGTCCTTCCAGGAATTGAGAAATCAGAGGAGGAAATTGTGGGGTAATGGTTAGTTTTGCAGATAGCTAGCCTGTCTGGGGCCTTTCGTGGAGGAAAGATTCCACACTGCAAAAGTTAGTACATATACTATGAATGTTAAAGAAAAAAATGTTGAGTGGTCTAGGTGATTTTTGCTTGGCTGGTTTAATTTTGTAGTATCTTTGGTTGTGAATATTCATTTTGGGTTATTATGGTAAGAAGCGGCCTCAAGTAGTGGTAGCAATCATCGACTGATCATGTGTAGGAAAGGAACAGGCACAGACTGCAGCATAGTGTGGTCTCAGGGTTGCCCAACAGAAGCGCTTACAGGAACATCCATCCATGCACATCATGGCACTGCAAAAAACCCCATATTGGTCAAAGCAGTTGCTCTAGATGCTATGCAAGAGTTAGGGCTCTTAACTACCAGTCAGAAGCAACAGCCAGAAAACTGACAACCCAGTACCTCAGTATGAAGAGATGTTGCCATCATCCTCACACATAACAGAAAATTTGCAAGAGCACCACTATTAAGGCCTGAGGAGAGGAAAAGAACTGGGAACCCCTTCCTAAACAGAAAACAAGGGTTGAGCTTCTACTCCTGTTCGAGAGAAGGGGGAGGAGTATGAACCATGCAATAGGAGGGCCTATCTATTCCAGTTAAAAAAACAAAAAAACAAGGAAGGAAGCTACTCAATATTAGTTAGTTACCAGGAAAGTGAAGTTAATCCATTCTATAGAAAAATTCACATTTTTGGCAATTCAAATTGAAAAAACAAATCGAGCCAAGTTAAAGATTTAATCTAGACTAATCCTATATATGGGAGTGGGAGTGGTCAGGAGGCAAACTTGAGGTGGGAATGGTAGAAACAACTCAAAGAAAAAATAAGTCCTTACAAACAGCTGAAAATAGAATACCATATCAAATAAGAAAGAGGCAAGCTCTGTTCAGAAACTGATTTCATCCAAGTAAAATGAAGTAATTTGTTTTTAAATTGTAAAACGTCTTGATTTTTTCTTTAGAAGATGATAGTCAACAACATCAAGGTAGCTTTATGAGTCCACATTAGTAGGATAGTTTGAATGAGAGAATGTTATTAAGGACTTAGAATTCATCTTTTTTTACAAATTTGATTGAATTGTTAATTCTGCCCTTTTTAACAAATGCCACGTGAATATACGGTTATGCTTAATGAGTCATGTGAAATTTTCAAATTAATATTTATCAAAAACACCATGTCTAATGCAAGCAGTCATCTGTTCAAATGTTATTATAAGTTCACAAAGCAGATCTTTTTTCTTATGACAAAATTGGCAGGTGTTCAAGTTTTACATTTCAAAACCACCACTAAAAATAATGCTACAACTAATCCTGAACATAAAACTGCTATTTTAGTGAATTTTAATAAATGTTACCAGAACAAATTTTGTACATGAAGACTTTAATGCCGGTCCTCCAAATTTTTTATTTAAAGTATTTCTTTTATCATTTACACAGATTTTATATTCCTGATTTCCATGTTTTTGACATCTGTTGAAACATCTTTGATGTCTGTTTAGCATTCCAAGTTATTCCAGCCAACATTATTTCTCATACATTCATTAGTGGAACTTCCATCATCACAAATTTTGTTAATCATATTTGGCCTTTTTACAGCATCTGTTATGTACACTTTACTCTTTATAAATGATTAGAATATTCTAATTAGATTGGCAAATATGTTGATCAGAGTAAAGAGTACATAACATCATTGATGAATGATAAAGAGTAAAAATACATAACAAATTTTCTGATCAACATATTCTCCAATCAATTTAGAATATTCTGATCAACATATTCTCCAATCAAATTAGAATATTCTGATCAACATATTTTCCAATCTAATAAGAATATTCTGATCTATATATTCTCCAATTAATTTAGAATATTCTGATCAACATATTCTCCAATCTAATTAGGATATTCTGTTCAACAAATTCTCCAATCTAATTAGAATATTCTGATCAACATATTTTCCAATCTAATTAGAATATTCTGATCAACATATTCTCCAATCTAATTAGAATATTCTGATCAACATATTTTCCAATCTAATTAGAATATTCTGATCTATATATTCTCCAATCTAATTAGAATATTCTGATCTATATATTCTCCAATCTAATTAGAATATTCTGATCAACATATATTCTCCAATCAAATTAGAATATTCTGATCAACATATTCTCCAATCTAATTAGGATATTCTGATCTATATATATTGTCCAATCTAATTAGAATATTCTGATCTATATATTCTCCAATCAAATTAGAATATTCTGATCAACATATTCTCCAATCTAATTAGGATATTCTGATCAACATATTCTCCAATCTAATTAGGATATTCTGATCTATATATTCTCCAATCAAATTAGAATATTCTGATCAACATATTCTCCAATCTAATTAGAATATTCTGATCAACATATTCTCCAATCTAATTAGGATATTCTGATCTATATATATTGTCCAATCTAATTAGAATATTCTGATCTATATATTCTCCAATCAAATTAGAATATTCTGATCAACATATTCTCCAATCTAATTAGAATATTCTGATCAACATATTCTCCAATCTAATTAGGATATTCTGATCTATATATTCTCCAATCTAATTAGAATATTCTGATCAACATATTCTCCAATCAAATTAGAATATTCTGATCAACATATTCTCCAATCTAATTAGGATATTCTGATCTATATATATTGTCCAATCTAATTAAATTCTTCTGATCAACATATTCTCCAATCTAATCTTTCTCATAATAATAATGACAATAAAATTTAAATTTATAAATGGATTTTTCTCTTTCCTTGTTATTTCATGAAAATTACTTTGAACAATTTGTACAATTTCTTAGATGAAAAATGTCAACATAAAATTAAAATCTTTTTCAGAATTGGACATGATAATGCTGGTTATGGTGGTGCCTGGTTCCTTGAGAAAGTAATCATAGACTGCCCATCACTTGGAAAGACATGGACTTTCCCCTGTGGTCGCTGGCTGGCACTTGATAAAGATGATGGCAAGTTGGAAAAGGAATTGTACCCACAAGAGATGGCCACTGAAAAATATGTTCCATGTAAGTATATTAAAATATGCATTCTATTAATTTTCTAATTATTAGAACAAATTTCTACTCTTTTACTGTCATTCTGATTTCTTTGATTTATTGAAAATAATTACAAAAATAATTGAGTCTGGAAGATTTTCTAAAAATCAGAAATAGCAGTGTTATGTTAATACATAAAATACTTAAAATGTGCTTAGTCAAAAGAATTTTTTGTCGGGTTTTATTTACACACATTATCAGTGGCAATTCTACAAGGGGTGCCAGAAGGGTCCAAGGCCCCTCCAGAATTTTGGCTAGCTCTTTGGTCCCCCCCCCCACACTTTTATAAGTTTCAAAAATATATGAAATTGATCAGTCTCTGATTTTGATTAGATTTGATCTTCAGCACTTTTCCCTCTGCATTTTCTTTTTCATTTAGCTTTTTAGGACACATACAGAGACCAGTTTGAAAGAAAAACAAGCAAAATAAAACAACCAGATAGATAGAAACAAACATGTTTTTAGGGAACAAAAGAGACTTAATAGTCATATTTTCATATCTGAAGGAAGACTTTAATTAGAAATAATGTCCCCAACTTGATATGGAATATGTAAATACATAGACAGTCAGTGATTTATGGCTGAGTGAAAGAATTGGTCAGTAATTTTCTCCAATCTACTGAAGACAATTGGCACCAAATTCCCAGACACTGCTTGAGTTTGCCCCCACCTCCTCAGAAAAATCTCAGCCTCTAAGTGCCCCTCCCCAACTTTCAGAGTTTCACTGAGGATAGTGAGGGTCACAAAGCTCTACCTGGAGACCCCAATAAGGCTCTCCCTGGCCCTGCACTGTTCAAATAGTGAAAGTAGTAAAAAACATAGACAAGTCTCCATTCTTCCTTCCATTTTTGCAACATGACTAACCTCAGTCTCTAACTGGATGCATCTACTGGTACTTTATTATCTCTGTTAGCGTTCTAAAGAGCTAGCACGAGTTTACGCAGTAAATCTTCTTTTAGAATATGGAAAGCTTTAGCCTGGTCCTTTCCCCAGAACCAATGGTTCCTTTTTGAAAGTAAATCTCTCAAGGGTTTGTCCTTTCCTGCTAAATGAAGAATGAACTTACCCAGCTGATCCCTAAAAACTACATTGGTAGGTTCTTGCATTTCTCTTACAACTGCAGTTTTAATTGGATAAACCTCAATTCCTTTAAATAAAATAATGTGACCTAGGAACCTGACTTTATTTTTTTGAAAACTCACACTTTTCATGTTGAGTGTGATCACAGCTTTTTCTAGCTTTCTCAAAACTGCATGAAGTTGGCAGTTATATTCTTCTTGCATGTGTTCCCATACTAGAAAATCATCTATATGGCAAACTACACCTTTCAAGTCTTCTTTCCTTTCTGGGAGTAATGTTCATAACACCTAGAACTTCCACTACAGTACATCCTGGGCTGAATATTGCTCTCTCTGCTTTTATAAGTTTAAAAGTATCACTTTTGTAAATTTGGTTGAACACATGGTCAGGTATTACAGTCATGTCAGCACCTATTTTAAAATTTACTTTTCTGTCATTCGCTTTAAGGTTCATGGGTATCTTGAATAATTGTTAACAAAAAGAAAAAATTATATGCCCAAATTAATGATTCCTTGTTAATTGTAAATCCTTTTAACACAAACATTTACAAGGATATTTTGCTACATCTCATGTGGCAAAATTTTCCAGATTTCTAATTCTCTCAATATCTGCTCACTGCAAATGTTGAATAAGTTCAGTGAGAATATACATCCTTGTCTTACCCCCTTTTTTATTTTTGTGTATTTACTGAGTTAATTTTCTATCTATATGCAGGCAGTTTGCTCCTTGTATATATTTTCTGTTTTTTCTAATATTTTTCACAAAATATCAAGCTTACTAGCAGTTCAAATAGTGCTTTATGTCTTTTGCCTAATCAATAAAACATAAGTATAAATCTTTCTACATTTGTATTGCTCTTTCTGATATGATTCTGAGCATAGATATTGCATATTCCCTTAATATTGTAATTAAAATGGTGTAAAGACCAAGTAAGTCACTCTTACTGACTCACTGGTAATAACTTATGAAATAATTTTATTATCATTGTTATTCATAGTCATTGTTATTCTTCATTAGAGAGTAACAAATACTTCTGAATTTCACACAATGTATATTACACTCGGTAATACAGTTCTGTTGTATTTAGGTATACCATACGAGATCACTACATACACAGGTGATGTATCTGGTGCCTCTACAGATGCAGCTGTCTTCATTGTGCTTTATGGTAAAATTTCATCAACACAACAGAAATTTCTTTGCGCTAATAAAAAAGAAAGAAAACAAAGATTTAAAAGAAATGGTGTTGATAAATTTGTTATTGAAGTAAGTCTTTATTATTTGCTACTTTCAAAAATGCTCTTTGTAAATGTTTATTGTTTGCTTACTGATTGTGTGTAATGGCTATTGGCACAAAAAGTGAAAGTGTGCTGATTAGATTTTCCAGCCTAATCTGCATTCACTTTCTCACTATTGCTCTGGGAAAATGCATGACTCCATCTCTTTTCCTTTAGCTATGGGTTAAATAACAGAATAGACTGGGCTGTCTAACTTTAGATGACAACCAAGAGAAGGAAAACTCTGAATTGGAAGCCATGAGGAAGACAAGAAATCATTCCACTGGTTTTCTCAAGAAGGCACTGCAATTCACAGATAATAAAAAAATCTTTGGAGAGTCATGATTGCCTCATTTTTTTTTATAACTCTTTACAAGGCCCAGGAGCCACTTGAGGTAGAGGGTTATGTTAGGAGACAATTTGTGCAGATAGGAGAGGAAAATAACAGTTAACCCTAGTCATGAACATTGTAGTGACTGGAGAAACATCTTCTTGAGAGTTGGTTCCACGGAGCAGCAGTTTGCAGGAAGAAGATGTTCAAGTGGAACTTACTTCTCACCAATGGAATATGGAGAGAATATGGGTGGTTTTCTATTATGTAAGTGGAATGGTGTGTTCTTGTCATGAAGGTTTGATTTGGCAGAACCAAGGAATGTAGTTTACTTGAGCACCTTCTGTGGAAGTAGTGGCTTGCCTGTGGGAGAGAGATTAGAGAGTGAAGAATAATTCATCACCCACAAGTGTTCAGAGATGCTTTTGGACTCTATCACGAATGAGGTTTGGTTAGATCCCACCCAAATATGACAACAGTAATCAATTTTCAGCCTGAGATCTGGCTCTTGTAAAGGTAGAGGATAGCAGGAGGAGTCAGGTACTTACTGGAGTCAGAAAAGGGTATAACATTCAAACAAAACCTGCAAATGATATTGTTGAGGTGTTATAACTCTGAATAAATAATTATAAACCCCCAACATTTATATTTACAAAAATACTCATAAAAATGAGAAACAGCAAGACGTGGAAACAACAAAACAAGTATTATTTATTAACTGGTTGTTATGTGGTGTTGGAGACACAAGAGACGCTAATACTGAGTAAAATTGTGAGTTTGGGGGTCAAATGTCAATCAAATTTGAAAGAATAAGATAAAGAATAAGTAAATTTTATACAGTTTTTCTTGTATGTTTTTCATAGTATATGTAATGAGTGTCCAGATAATTTAGTTAGAAAAATAAAAGAAGTGTCTGAGATTTTCTTACCACTAATTTTTTTGTTGAGTGCTAAAAAATAAATGTTACTGGCCTGAAGAGGAAAAGTAGATGAAATGTTTTGTTGATGCATGTGTTAATGACCAGTCTGCGTGAACTGCTTGTCTGATAGTGAAACTGTCATGTGTTTATGTGTGTAGAGGAGAAAAGTGGGGTCAGTTCTCATTGGATTAGAAAGAGTGAATTAATGGTAATTATAATTGTTAAATTTATTTTATTATAATTATTTTTTTTACAATATAATCAATTTTTATTTATTTACTTTTTTATGAACATGTCACATGACAATATAAATAATTTTATATTTATGTATTTCTTTATGGACACTACAATATCAATCAATTGTGAATGTTTGTGTGAATGATTTTAAAAGTATTTGAACTGATTTAATGAAAAATTGTTTGATAAATAATTATTTTTACATAAAAATTTTTACACAAGTAAATTTGGAACACCAGACATAACCCAAATATAATTACTGACTAGCTAAATTTTATTTTTACTTCATAAAAATACAAATGTACTAAAAAATTCACATTATTTAGCAAAAAATTCTGTTAAGCAAAAGTTAATTTTCCAATTATTTCTCTCTTGCACTTATTTCACTTATTTGTTTTATTACAAATGGAAAGATCTTTATCCACAATTTGTAAAAATGAGCAATATTAGTTGAATATTGTTAATTTTAAGTTGAAGCTAAAGTTTATAACACTTTTTTATGAAATATTTTATTTCTACAAATTTCTGGTAGGTTATTGTTTTGGATTTATATATATATATATATATATATATATATATATCAATCCAAAACAATAACCTACCAGAAACCATAAAAATGCAACCTACC
Source organism: Ascarosepion bandense (assembly GCA_037127315.1). Lineage (NCBI taxonomy): Eukaryota > Metazoa > Mollusca > Cephalopoda > Sepiida > Sepiidae > Ascarosepion > Ascarosepion bandense. The sequence continues at coordinate 1,028,305 of JBBBDQ010029493.1, forward strand.
AGATTACACAAATATATAAACAAAATACCACAAGATACTATTACTGCTTTGACATTATCAACCTATGGTGGTTGATACACCAGTAAAATAACCAACCAATCAACCAACCAATCACTATTTTATCAAATTTCTATGACCTCATGTTATCTTTCAAGCAAATTGACTTTACCATCATAAAAGAACAATTCTAGTTATGATTTTCTAAATATCTAGGACACTTTGAAACTACAGAACAGACAAGTTGTAATCAACCTGTAAAATAACATAAAATAACCTATCTGTAAAATAACATCCAGTCCCTGCTACAATTATTCATTTGAACTTCTTATAACAAATCTGTTTCTCCTCAATCTTGTAAAAATAAAAGGATTTCTTTTTGTGTCAAAAAAGATGATAAAAAAAATGATTAAACATCAATTTTTCTTTCCTGTAAAACCTATTTTTCTAGCTTTTTGATTTTTCATAAATTATACAGTTGCACAAAAATAGAATAAATTTCAAAAACTTCTAAGATTGTGTTAAAGATAATGCCTGGAACTTTTGTATCAAGCTAATAAAAGCATATTTCAAAAAAGATTTGTTTATAATCCAAAGTTGTCTCTCATTTCCTTATCCATATAAATTTAGAAATCCAGATGATTATTAAGAAAAACAATAGTAAGACAAGATGTTTGTGCATTGTACATAGAAAAATTATTCATTGTTAAAAAAATGGGCCATGATGAGAATATTTATTTGAAAGATTTTACTTGATTTAATGATATTTAAAGCATGGTATCATAAGCACCAAGTACCCATAGCTTAAAGGTAGAATCACTGACTGATGACAAATCAGTCAGGTTTCAATCCTGGCTGGAAGTAATCAGATGTCTAACCGTACTGATGAACTGTGATACAGCAAAACAGGACTGTCTGCACATGACTATGTATTTTGGCAACGATCTCTCTTTGGATGTGCATTGTCGTGTAGTAGATATCAACTCGAAACGAGAAATCAGAAACCGGAGTTCACATTCATTGCATTCACTTATGTGCAAATATCCTTGGGAAAGGTATTACTCCATCTCTTCCCTCCAGCTATGAGTCAAATAACAGGACAAATTGGGTTCTATAGCCTTGGTTGGCAACCAGTCTACTGCAGAAAGTAATGGCAACCTACTGTGGAAAAATCTTAGCCCAAGCATGTATTACGTATGGCACTTAACTGATCACAATCATAAAATTAACTTTTCTCTCTTTTTAAAGTTGGAAGATATTGGTGATGATATTGAAAAGATTCGTATTGGTCATGATGATTCTGGATTTGCAGCTGGTTGGTTTCTGGCCAATGTTGAAGTCAGAAAACTGAACACTTCTGGAAAGGTAAATATTTCAAAAACTAGCCTTTTTTATTGCTCTTTCTGTTTTTATTGTTTACTTTCTTTTTTCTTTTCATTCTTTCTTTTTACTTTCTTCTAATGTTTTTATTTTCACTTTTTCCTGTTTTTCTTCTTTTTTTTTTTTCACTTTTTCCTTTCATTTTTTACTTATTTTTTACATTTATGTTTCTTTTTATTTTGTCATAAATTTAATTTTAGGTTTTTTATCTTTTAATCTCCTCTTGCTTTGTTCTCCTTTCTTATTTCCTTTTTATTCTTTTGTTATCTTTTATTTTTGTGCATTTTTTCATTTTATTGTGATTTTATAGTTTTCACTTTCTCCATTTTTGCTTTTCAATTTCTTTTTATTTTAAATTTCCTTTTGCATTTTTAACATTATAAAAAATAAATACCAGCGTATAATTCTGTTGTACTAAATTCTGAAGCCTAAATTTAAATTTTTAAAGTTAAAGTTCAATTTCTTTTTTGTTCTCTCTTCAGGGCTCACGGACTTTTTTTTTCCCTTGCAATCGATGGCTTGCCCGGAATGAAGATGATGGTAACATAGAAAGAGAACTGGTGGCTGATAAACTTTCCCAAGAATTACTTGGAAAAAATGGAAATTTAATAAAGAAAGAATCCATTATTACCAATCAACTTACAGGTAGGTTATCAATCCAAATTGGAGCAATTTTATATATATATATATATATACATTGACACATTGACACATATATATATATATATATACTTGACACATGCATTATTTTGCACACATGCATTTAAACAGACATTTATTCACACTTACATTTAAATAAGCATCTATTACATTTATTACATGTGACACACATACATATAAATAAGCAAGTGTTTCTTACATTTAAAATGAACATCTATTGCTTTATTATCCTTGACGTGTAACTGATCCCCAATCAATATCCCAATATACTGTCGCTTAGTTGTTTTTAATTTATTTTTTAATTTTTAAATTCATGTCTTATAAACAAATCTATGAAGGGAAACATGTTAGACTAAAGACACTTTTTTTTCTTACCCACTCTTTACTTATTCTATCATCTTGTCGGATTTCAATCCATATATTCAACTCATATAGTAAATATACATATTATCCTACATCTGTAGCATGACTTGAAGTTTTATGCACTATGCAATCATCAGGAATATGTATATTTATTGATATCCATACACACACACGCACACACACACACACACACACACACACACACACATATATATATATATATATATATATATAAACAACTCCAGTTTCTCATTCCAAGCTGCTATTCATTTATGCCCCCTGCATATCTGTTATACTGATGGGAAATAAAATTTCATCAATAAAGATTTTAACCTGAATACCTTATATGTATACTAATGGGTAATAAATATGCTGATAAAATGTTCAGTTGTTCAGCCATCTTGTAACCTAGTAACATGCGTACTAGTACTGTGGGGTTTCATACATTGACACCCACACACACACACGCATGGTCACTAGGCGTCCACGTGATGACTTGTTTTCCCGCCAAAACGATGCTAAAAAAAGCGAAGAACATCACGTGGTAGTCAGTTAGGATTTCGTCCCGGGACAAGAGCAAACATGTCTCCCTAACTCACACAAACACACGCGCGCTAATTGCGGGTAGCAATTAGTGGCGCAAATTTCTTTTATTTTTCTTCTCCGACATTAACACTATGCACATTAACTTTCATTCAAACAGGATTTTACATAAAATAACTTTCTACACATAAATTCACAATTCTCCCAACCTTCATCAGTAGAAATCCACAGACTACTACATTCGCATGTAAGTCTCTCTCTCTCGCTACTCAACGCACACACAGACACAGAACTTTGTCTTCTGTCTGACTTACTTCATCAAGGATTTGAACTTTGAACTCTTTACGATAATCTTAACAATTGTTACAAACCTTTCTTTCAGCTAGAGAAAAAACTTCGTACATCTTATTTTGTTTCTACGAACAGACGAAGGGGAATGACTCTTTCCTTTTCACTTTCTTATGCATGCTCTCTCAACCCCATGTAACCTTTGTCAATACATTGTTTTTCTGGTTACTTTCGCCTTACTCGTTCTTTCTTATTGTCTATTTTATTTCACCATGACTAAGGTTACGTCGAGTCGACTCGTAAATCTAAATTAGTAAGTGGACCCTTCGTCCACTACAGTACACTGTCAGTATCTGTGAATCATGCTATGATGAAGTTCAGTGCTGTCAAAGAGCTCTGTGCAAGTAGGTGTCATTCCACAGACACACATACACACATGGTCCTTTTAGAATTTTTTGAAAAGAAACTGGATTGTAGGCCTTCAAGAGGTACAGGGTCATTGTAGCAAATTGCTGTGCACATTTGAGATATGATGTTGATAACAACTGTCAAGAAAATTTACTATACCTACAATTTAAGATATCACATTGTGTAAAAGAATTTAGCATCTAATGACAATCTAAACAAAAATATAATGACTATAATTATTTAGGGTGGTGGAGATTACAATAACAGATATATTTAAACAGTGGCTTATCAAACTTTTTCACTTTTGATGAAAACCTATTTTGCAATTCCATACTAATTACTATAACAGTACTATTACTAACACTTACACTAAATCATTAGTCATAATCTTACAGTAAGAAACAAATAATGATTAAACAAATTTGTCAAAAATTTGAAACCTAAAATTTAATCTGTAAGTTTTAATGTTCATAAAAAAAAATTTTTTTTTAATTCCTAAAACAACAAAAAACAAAATTTATTTAAAAATATAAATACCTGGAGTTTCAATATCTTTGAGGGTGTTATCCATGGATTGAAAAATGTTGCTATATACTTATTTTCCAAAACTCATAATAGTAAATTAAAATATTAGAAATTTTTAAGATTATTCTTAATGTTTTGGGAAGAAATTTGTTAGCTTGGCTCATGCTATTAAAACAAAGTATGAAAACTTTTTTTTATTAGTTTCAGTGTGGTGAATTTAACTACTAATGATGAAGGTGTTTTTACTCTGATTCTAAATCCATGTTTTTCTTAAATGTGTAACCTGGTAGATGGAATCTTGTGCTTATAAGACATTACAATTTTTATCTTAATTTAATTTGATTTGATTACATTAAGTTTTATTTTTTATATTTATTCAAAGCCAAGAAATATATTGTGTGTGTCTATACTGGAGATATTCGAGGGGCTGGAACTGATGCCAATGTTTTCATTATAATATTTGGAGACAAGGGAGATACTGGAGAGAGAAAATTGTTTAATTCTGAGACTCACAGGGACAAGTTTGAACGAAATCAAGTGAGTATATTTGTTGCTGCTAAAAGTGGCTTAGCTTGGCAGAGGCAGAGAGCTGTCCCTCCAGGGTGGCACTTTTTGTGGGTGGCTCTTTATATATGTTTTCATAAAATGTGAATTAACTAATAACGATGTATTCTACATATTATTAAAATGCTAGCTACATCCCTGTTGCTATCCTCTTAATAACTTGGTTCATTTTACTCTCCTCATAGACTTAAATCTTGCTCATTTGTTAGAACTCTGAAAAGCATTTCATTATTTAAGTTAATGGGAAAATACATCTAATCAGTTTTTTACTCAAAAAATTATTAATTAAATATATATTAAGTTTGTTGGTTGTCAAGATGTGCACAAATATTACATAAAATTGTAACATCAAATGAATGCATCTTTAATATTTATATCTAACAGCAAATGTTTTATAACTTGCTCTATTTAGTGGTTCTTGTTCAATGAATATATCTAATTTGTATATTAAGCATTAGAAAAAGCATATTTTGCTCAATAGAAATATCTAATTAGTATATTTAGCATTAGAAATCAAATTTTTAAAAATAAGTTTTCTTGTTCTTTTTTAATCATCATGAATAAAAAATTGTTTTGTTGCTGGCATTTGTAATTTAATTTCTCATTGATTTAAATAAAGCTATTTTCTACTTTGAAAGTAGTGACCACCTTAGCATTTAGATTACAGTTTCAGAAAATAGATGATCAGTCAAATAGTAATGTCTGATCATACAACAGATTTAATAGTAAAAATACACAAAGCCTACCAAAAAGACATAAAAGCCTTGGGATTGAAAATCTAATCTTTAGCATACTCTCTTTCTTCAAACATGGCTTTCTTACTCAGGAAAGTAACCAAGAATATCTTTCACTTCATTATTACTAGCAGTATAGCCCAGCATTGCTCGGGTGCAATGAAAGCTTTAAAACTAATCCATGGTCCTGGAGCTCAGACTCAGCCTAAAGAATATTTGTGTGAAGTTTGGTGAGAATCGGATAAAAATTGTGGATTTGTTTTTTATACATACAGACAGATAAGCAGACACACGCACAAACTTCTTGCCTTTTATTTATATATATATTATCGATTTTCTGCACTATTGTAAGAACTGCAACATTGAAACTTCTGAATATCGTGTCTTATGTCTTTGTCTATGAGTGTATCAAATTTGATTAAAATCGAACCACTCCTTCTATAACCCGATTTTTTCGATTATTGATTTTCAATATTTATCAGGGGTACCTCAACACAAAACCTAGCTAAGAACACTCACAGACGTTTATAGTACAACTGTGTAAATTTTTTAAAAAATCGGTTCAGGCGTTTTGGAGTCTATAGGTAACAGATACACACACACACACACACACACACACAGACAAAGTTCCATTTATAAATAAGTTTAGATTAGAAAACCATGAATCCATATTGTACAACAATAGAAATTATAAAGGTGTGGATATTAATTAATGAGTCTGGGCTTATGAAATTGAAACCACTACAAACCATATGCTATAAATTGCAAGTTTCAATTCACTCAAGTCTTCTTTTTGCTGTTATGCATCTCCTGAAGTAGATATGTTTTTTTTTAATCTATCATAAAAATGGTCAGTTCAGAAATCAAGCAGTGCATCAGTTGTAAGTTTTTTGATAAAATGGCACAAAACTGTTATTGAATCTCTTCATATAATAACTGAAATTTAAATTTCATATATCTGAAATTTATAAAGAAGAATGTATGTCATATGCACATATTCACCATATAGTATAGTGCAATTTTTCATGATCAGGGGGTTACATTATACATGAAGTATACTATACACTAGTATATATATATATCATATAAGTGGCACAAGAAAGTCAAGATAATAAATATGGACATGTCAACAATGGGTGAGAATGTTTTAAAGATCTTCAAAATTAGTATCAGATATGATTGTAAGAATGGTTTCTATTGATAAAATTACTGTTAGTTAAATTTTATATAAAATCAGAACATTCACATCCTCTCAATCACCTCATTTGAAATACTTCATATTATGCCAAAATATGTCTGTACATTTTTTTATTTTTAAACAAGAAATCTATTTTTTTAAAACTGAGAAAAATTTTAAATGTTTTTATTTAGATTTATTTCTTTATTTACACATTTCTCTATACCAAAAAATATAAAGGAAAAAATAAAAATATAATTAATTTTTCAGTTTCTTTTATTTTTATAATGCATTTTAGTCTAATTTTATGCTCATGTGAGCCACTTTCATTTTTTATTTTAAAAGTTACTGGATTAACTAATATAGAATATTAATATTAATATAACAGATATAAATATTTAACAATCTATTCTACTTTCAAACAAAAACCCAATTCAGCTACTTTCATATTATAAGATTAAAATGACTATAACTTTAATTTTATTTAATATATTATAAGCTTTAAAAATGACTGTCATGAATCTTAATTTGTGACAGTCATTTTTAAAGTAAAGATAGGAAAATATTTAAAATAATGTGAAAAACTCAACCTATTTGTTTTGTTTTTTTTCTGTTTTGTTTTTTGTTTATTTTTCATCTAATGATTTTTTAATCCATCAATTTACTTATTTCTTCTTTTGAAAACTTTTTTCTTTTCATAATCAAAAATGTTTTCAATTTGAAGGAATAAAGAATCAAAGAAGCAAATGAGAAGTAAATAATTACTTTTAATTTAGATGGATAGATTTATTCTTGAAGCAGCTGACTTGGGTAAGATCTACAAAATCCATATTCGTCATGACAACGCAATGATTTCACCGGCTTGGTACCTGGAGAAAGTAGAAGTTACTGAATCAACATCAAACACAGCTTACATCTTCCACTGTGAAAGATGGCTGGCTAAAAACAAAGATGATGGCAAAATTGAAAGGTGTCTCTATGTAAAGGTAAAAATTAACTTTTATTAGATTAACCAATGATACCTTCTGACAATATTTTAATTCCTACTAAACCTAATTTAGAAATATGTGGTTATATGAGTCAAGGGAAGATAACTTTTGTTTTGATTAGGATTTCTATCCTAATTATTTGCCATATATGAACATCAATTAAAAACAATTAATATTCTTGCCTTATATCAATTTTGGTTGTAGTTATCAAATTTTATTGAATCTTTTTTACTAATTTATCTCTTTACTGTGATGCACTAATCCCTCATTGGTTAGTATACAGGAAAAATAATTTCCATAAATTGGAAATGCACCCATCACAGTTTTTGGCAGGTTTTAACCCACTGTGCTGAAAAAGATATACATTTGTAACAAATTTTACACAAACCATCTGGCCTATATAAAAATATACTTCTCTCAAAAGAACATGCATTAAATAAAAAACAACCTAGACGATTATACAAGGCTAACACTTTTTAAGATAATAAAAATAAAATTTTTATATATCTTCATATTGCATGTCCTCTTCATTATTATTGTATAATCTTTAAAAATGCTTTGAAATAGAAAAAACAGAAGTAATGTATTAATTGCCAGATGTGAAAGAAACTTTCAAATTCTAGCAAATGTATGGTGAGATTAAATTTGTATAAAATCTTATTCTCTCTCAACATGGAGTTTATTCCAAAATCTGTCTGTTCTTTTTCTATAGGGTTATGATGGGAATACGTCCAGTTGTACAACTCTAAACAGTCAGTCACTCAGTAAATATGGATCAGTTTCAAGTCTTGACACATTAAAAAGTTCTAATCCTTTTGGTAAGAATTCTCAGCTCGATAAGCAAATGGCTTTGTCATTAGAAAATGTTCCTGAAGGAGCAAGTAAGTTGCTTTCATTTTATAACAAATTTATCATTTATTGTAATTTATTCTAAATTTCAAACCAAACTATTACAAAAACCAGCAATGCTAATCACAGTTTTCAAAAGACATACTTTGTTTAACACGCTGGCTTGTTTACTAATGCAAATTAAATTTGCTTCTGATATATGACATCTTTATTATACATAATTGCAATTCTTTGTATCACATATGGTTTTAATAAACCAATTTTTCATTTTTTGATTCTAGCCATTCCATATATATTCCAAATTCGTACTGGTGACCAAGAGGACCATGGAACTGACAGTAATGTTTGGATCAAAATATTTGGTCCCAGAAAGAAGTGCACAGATCATTTATTCTTGAAATTGGTGGATAAAGAACAATTTGAACCTGGTTCAGTTGAAACATTTTCAATTGAAGCAGTTGATGTAGATGAAATAAAAAGTGTGGTGGTATGTCCTGTGGAAAAAATGTTCTTTTAAGATGTATTTTCTTAATGTTTTCAAAATCCTTAATTATTCATGAATATAATACCCATACCCATTTTGTTAGGGCATCGCATATGTTATAGCCATAGCAGCAGTGGTTGTGTTTTGAGCAGTATATCCTGACAGAGTCTATACCTCTTCAGGTTGAATTCGGTTTTCTTCTAGACTAGCTTCTAGCCAAGGCAAGAGAACCCAGTTTGACCTGGTATTTAAACTAGGTCAAAAAAATAAGCTGGAGAAAAATAAGCTTATGCCTTTTTCAAAGGCATTAGTGTTAATTGACTGATACAGACATCATAATCTAAACTCTGCATGTTGAATCCCCTTTTCTGTAATAACTCTTATGCTACCAGCACACCCAGCATAATTACTGAATGTAATAAAACAAATTGGATTGAAAATTGTTTTGTAGAACTTTTCATTTCAAAATAGAAAATAATAGAAATAACAATCAGCACAAGGTAATCAAATTGTTGAGTTCTTAATAAGTTTAGTGTACAAATAAAAAAATATAGTTTGAAATAAAAATTATTTCCCAGACTGACAATCAAAATATATCTTGAGAATGAATAAATTTGATTTTATAGGATTAATACAAATATAAAATTTGTCACTTAGCTGATTGCTGTTATATTCAGAACCTCAACTACAGAGTTTCATAAATTAATCTTATTCTAATCATTTGGTTCACGTGTCAAAAGGTCTCAGCAATTGACTGTGAATTTTCTCACTTTTGATATTTTTATATTAAGTTCAAAAATATTTTATATTAAGTTCAAAAAAATTTTTATATTAAGTTCAAAAATAATTTATATGCTTTTTATTGGTGTTGGATTGAGTTTTTTTTTTCTTAGTGCACATGTGTACACATGTATGTGTAGAATTTCATGATTCTTTCTTTTCATCATTTTTATGTTTCCTCTTACTTCATACTCTTCTTTTTTCCTCTCTTTTGGCTCTGAGTGTCAAAGATAATGTAACAATATCATTTCTGGTGTCACAGACAGAACTGTTTTTAGGATAATTCATTTTCTGGGTCTTTCTTAAGCTTGGGAAATATATATGTGTCTCATTTTTTATTTATTTCTTGTATAAGTAATTGATTTTTTTAATTGATGCTTAAATGGCAAAGTAAATATTTGTTTATATATCTTTCTTTACCCTTTATTTCATTTTTTTTATTTAGTAGATAAAAATATAGAAGTTGTACTTATGTTTCTAAGAAGGATGCAAATCTCAATAGATTTTGTGTTCAACCCATGTCACATATAAACAGCTAACAAATGATGATTGAAAAAAAAATTGATATAATTAGAAAGAAGATAAAACAATGAATAAAGTGCCTTATGTGATACATGCTTGGGTGATCATGTCTCAAAAGAGACATGACTGACTGGGCAGAAGTCTTTCCTGCAGTAGGTTACCATTTCTCTCTGCAGTTGACAACCAAGGCTATAGAACCCAATCTATCCTACTATTTAACCCATAGCTGGAGGGAGAAAGGATGGATTAATACCTTTCCCAGTTGAATTTGTTGCATTAGTGAATGCAACAAAAACAACTGGAATTTGAATTTAGCTCTCTGATTTCTTGTCTTGAGCTGATATTCATTGCACCACAACACACATCTATAAAAAAAACTTAAAAGAATAACATGAAAACCAAATTCAAATTAGTTTTATAGAATGTGAATAATTTTCAGCTATAAACTAATACTGGAAAACCAAAGTTAAAAAGACAATTCTTTTTTCATTAAAACGTTTTATACTTTTGATCTTATATGTTTTTTATTTTTTTATTATGAACTTAGATTGGACATGATGGTACATCTCCAAGCAGTGGATGGTTTCTTAAAGATATTAAAATTGATCTTCCTACTAAAGGAAAACATTACCATTTTGTTTGCAATAATTGGCTTTCCCAAGATAAAGGTGATGGTCAGACGGTGAAGACATTAAGTGTAAAAGATGATGTCAATTCAGTTGTCTCCTATAAAGCCTGTAAGTAAAAACAAATTTCAATCAACAATGTAAATGTTACTATAAATTGTAATTAAACTAATTTTGTGGTTAAACATTTTTCAGTGGTTCCTTATGAAATCACAGTATATACTGGAGACTTACCTGAAGCTGGAACTGATTCTAAGATTTTTATGACTGTTTTTGGTGAAAGAGGAACTTCCAAGACATTAGAATTGGAAAAGACAGAAAATTATTTTGAAAGGGACCAAGTTGATACCCTCAAGGTTAGTTCAATTCAATTTTTGTAACATGATATACTTCATGATGCAATTCAAGTTTTGTAACATGATGCACTTTTTTTTTATTTTACAACCAATGAATATAAAAAATAACTTAATAAAGATGATAGACTTCCATTCAAATTTTACAAGTATTTTACTTCAAGTCTCAATTATTTTAATCATGAATTTTCTTTACAGTAACTTTCTCAGTGTTTACTGTGTAAATTATGATATAATAATTGTTTCTTTGATATTTTTTGCATCACCATGTAATTTATCAGGAATTTGTGGATATCTGCTGACAGATACTGTTGATGTATTAATTTTCTAAAATATTTGACCACTAATTATGGCTATCAAAATGTTATATTAGCCTAAATTCTAAATTTCATGTAAACTAAGTGATCTCAGGATACTGTTTTTTATCTAACCACAAAAAAACATTTAAAATCAAAGAGAAAAACATAGTTCTTAATTTTTACTTTGATTTCCAAAAACCACTTTGAAAATCACCAGCTTTCAAATATGAAACTTCTTCTGATAGATAGTTACATGTGATGAGATTCTCTTTTACAACATAGAAAAGTTGTTAGCAAGCTTCATTGAAAATCTACAGATTGAATTTCAAGCTTTACATTGATGCTCTAACATAACAAGTGAACTTATTATTACATTAAGAATTGTAAACCTTTGAAATAATTCAATACCTTTAAATTCAGGAATAGATTTTGTTTTCTCTAATTTGTTTAAAAAAAATAAAAGGATTAATCAATGAATGTTTATGTTTGCTGATTGTTGAAATTAATTCAAACAAAAAAACTTTAGTTATGATTGTTTATCTTTCTCCTATAGATTGAACTTGATGACATTGAACCTTTGAAGAAAATTCGAATGTCAATTGATGGCAGTGGCAGTCGGCCTGATTGGTATTTAAACCAAGTTAGTAACATAAATAAGAATTTTGAAAGAGTTTAAATTTAATAGGTTGATAAATTTATGCATTTTAAAAAGATCTAAAACTAAAACTAAAAAACTGTACTTTCACAGGTCATTTGTAATTGAGAAAGTAACACAATATTTTTCTTTACTCCCTGAAGGCTATGAGCCAGATCTGAAATAATTCATGAGTTCTATGAAATATCATCTTTTTTTATTTCCATGTTAATAGATCATATAAAGAGAAAAAATAAAATGTAATCTTTCATTTTTAGATTTGTTCTTAATTTCTTAATTTTAATTTTATTTTCTCAGGAAGTGGTCAGTATATTTTTTCCACTATATAACTTTCTGTGAAAATAGGAAAATGCCTAAGTTCATTTCAGCTTTGTCTGACTTATATCTGTATATATTTTATCAATTATACCAGATTGAATTGTTTAATGTAAAAACTGGCCAGAAAACAATTTTTCTCTGTGAAAAATGGCTCAGTGCAGATAAAGATGGCAAGAAACTTAGAAGGGACATCCCAGCTTTGGACAACCAAGGAAAACCACTTGTTCCTTGTGAGTTTTTTTTTTTATCTTGCAGAAAATAATGTGTTATCAACTGTTATGTGATCAATAGAAAAATCAATAATAATAGAAAATATAAGGATCTAAAATATTTATCTATAATTTGAATCAGCTGGAAAGTCCATTGCCTGACCAACATATAAATATAAGTAGATACACCAGTTGGTAGATAAAAAAACATGCAAATGTACCAGAATGCAACAGTTACTGATCACCTGTTGCATTCTGGTACACTATCTTTTCCATTTAATTCTATTAAAAATAATTTTGCAGAAATTCATTATTTGAAACCACAAGACATGCTAATTGCAATAAAACAGTTTCATGCATTATTTTCCTGTTTTTAACTCTCTAAATTAAAGGATTAGAAGCAATATGTCTCTCTGTTCAAATACTTGTATCAATTATGGTATTAATATGATTGGAATTAGAAGATACTTAATGCCACAAAATAAAAAACAAGAAAATTGTTTTTAAAGTTTGTCAACTTTAAAAACCATTATGCCATAATTTGTTATCTATTTGAGATAAACTATTCAATTTTTTTAAAAGGAAGCTAAATCATCTACTTACACTTGACTGATTTTCACATACATGGTGGAAAGTACCTTCTTGTACTGAAGGCCTCATCTATATACACTGAATGGCATGTGGCAAAAGTTTTCTTGTAATAATAACTGCAGAGTCATACTTTTATAAGCAGGTAAACTGGTCTGAACCTCATTTTGATGTGTTGAACATTGCTTTTAAGAGAAAGAAGAAAGATTTGAGTGACATTGATAAAGAACAAATTGCTTTGTCCAGAAAATTAGATCAGAGCATCTCTGAAATGGTATGAGTGCTCATGTTCAGTTGTGATTTTGACAATTTTGATCTTTCTCGTCTCAGTTCAAATACAAATTTGAACTGAGAAGAGAAAGATCAAAATTGTCTAACAAATTTCCATTACCAGAAGCATATTCAGTGAGCATTGGAAATATGTATCAGAGGTTGCTTGGTTAAGTGAGTCAGATTTTTTTCTGAATAAAGTGGATGGCAGGATGCACTATGGGGAAAATCAAAAAGTAATAGAGGTAATTCTGCTGGGAAACACTAGGCCCTATCTTTAGAATGGAACATACTTTATCATGTACTATCAATTTCAACATCACATTGTTGCAAGCAAATGGTTTCAGAAACATGAAGAAGATATGTTATCCTTGCTACCAAACTCACCAGCTCTCAATTTAATTTATGAGTGAAGGAGTGAACCAATAATTTCACTTTGTAAAATCTTCACAAAGTTGCAGCAATTAAATGACTTGCTGGTGTTAATATCCTTTCTCAAAGAAAACTTTCAGATGCCACTTATTAATGGGCATGTGGTTGGGTGGTTAGAACATTTGTTTTCTGACCATGTGTTCGAATCTCATCCTGGTCAATTTGTCAAGTAGGTGACTTCCTAATGTTATTGGTTTGAAGGAGGTGATCCTGGAGTGTGGCACATTTGGAAAGTGCCTGAATATCATACCATGCCTTGTGAGTGAACTTGAGTGGACAGGACCTTTTGGGAGTCTTCGATGGTTGTGCTAGCAAAAAGTCACAAGTCATTGTGACCGAGGGTTTGAACGCCAAGGTCCTGTTCAAGGCTTTGTGAGTGTCGAAAAATAAAAATGTGCCTGAGCAGGCGTTTGCAACGGGGATTAGCTAGCCACCCTAGTAGGTAGGCATATATGTGTCCAGCCATATATCAGTTATTAGTAGAGATACTGTAGATAGTGTTCAAAACAGTTTTGTTCAGCATGGCATCTTCCTGTCAAGTATCACAACACAAAGGGACGTAACTTTTACTAGCTAATTAGTAACAGTTGCTCATAATCTATAGGTAATTACCATATGCAAAACACTTTCAGTTGCTACTACACATTATAAAACAGACATGACACAGTCTTTCAATAAAGAAGGTTTAATGTGCAACCTGCACAGGTCACCAGCACTCTTGGCCTTTGAGGTTCTGATGGGGGTTCATGAGTGTTGTTTGTCAAAGGACTGGAAATTACTATTAGTGTATCAATGTGATAACTTGATATATTGACCTGTTTTTGTTTCATAGATGTTGCTGGACTCCCTTGTATTACAGAGACTCACTCCTTGGGTAAGTCTCTGTAATACAAGAGATAGCTAGTATTGTTGGTCAATGTTTATATGCAAAGTCAACATATGAGATTATCTGCCCATTCAAGTCTCACATGTAACAAAATGGGCTCTGTCCATTTTTCTACTATGCCTGGGATCCATTTTCCTCAGGCATTGGGTTAGGGTTAGGGTCTTCCATGAAATCTCTCAGTTTTGCATTTTGATTATGCCTTTCTTTTGGAAATTTCCCAATCATTGCATTTAATTTTTTTATATATATACATAGAATGTACATCTACAATGGTAAGGAACATTTTTTGCCTTCACACAGTCCTGCAAAATTAATATAGATCAATAGATTCTGTGGGAATTCCCTGAGATGGAAGGGATGTATTGAACAAATTCTCATATTTTGTATTCTCAGGGTCCTGCATAATGCAAATGGATATAGAATTATGACTTCTCTGGGAATTACCAGAGATGCAAGTAAGTCTAGCATTTCGCCTTCACATGATGTTGAAGAATTCTAATCTCATGATGTTGAAGAATTCTAATCTCTCAATGTATTAAGGCCTCTCCTCAGATCCTGCATATTCCTTCATTTTTATTTTTACTTCAGTGATGAAAATACTTTAAAACAAAAAAAATCTATCACTATTCCAAGTTTTGCTTGTTAAGTAAGCACCTCTCACCCAAATAGTTATAACAAGTTTTCCTTCCCTGTTTTCCACCTTCATATTTTGTTTTCTTGAAGCATTTATCTGAAGAACAAACATTCACCTCTGGGATGATAAGATACTAGAAATAGTGTTCAAAATAGCTTTATTTAACCTGGAGTCTTTCTCTCAAGTGTCACAACACAAAAAACATTACTTTTACTAGCAAGGGAAGAGGTTAGTAACAGAGGCGCATAGTCTATGTAGAACTGCTTTGTGGGCACATAAAGAGTCAACACCTTATGAAGCAGGTGGTTATAATGTTTTTATGTGAATGTTACAATGTACATAATACCAATATTAATATTTTAATAGTCATTAAAATGAACCCACTGTAATTCATCTGTATAATATTAAAAGTCTGTTTTTTTATGTAATCTCCAAGAAACTGAAGTGATGCCGTGAATATTGAATACAGAATTACTGAATACCAACATTTCTCTAAATAATAATAATAAAAAATATTTTTCAAGGGAGATAACTTCTAATTATAGAGTACTATCCCTTGAATCTTTCTACTCAATACTGGACAATATCAAAGCTCAGTGTAAAACACAAGAAATCAGAATCATAATGATATGTAACGAGAGGGAAGAGGAAACGACCAGCAACTTTGCATTAGGAATCCGCAACAAACGAAGAGAACAATGTGTCCAATGGTGCACAGCAAATGACCGGGTAATAACTAACACCTGAAGAAAGTCGAAAGGGCCAAAACGTCATGTTATTGTTTGAAATGATGATGTGAAACTGACGTTTTGTGAAGAAGTTGGATTGAGGAGATTTATGATTTGAAAAGTTTAACCATCGCCCCAAATTTGTTGCAGATTGTTGAAATAGTCACCAAAGGACTATGAGAAGTAACGTCATTATAGCAGTCGCATTGAAAACCACTGAGTATATGATGCTTAATGTTGTCACTAGCCCAACAACATCAGAATTCCACCATCTGTCGTTTGTACCAGCACCTTTGCAAGACACTGTGGTCCCAGCATTTTATTTGAGAAGACTTGACACCATCAAAAGAATCTGGAGAACATTGTTGAAAAGAGTTATATATCTTCTGAGATGATTTAACAACAAATGAACCATACACACTCTCTCTCTTTCTAGACTCCAGTGTGTGAGTTGTTATGCCAAAAGCTTTTACTTTCTGTAACCTTTTTCTTTTTATTTTATTTTCTTGTATATAAAAGACATTAACAGTGCAACCATCGAACAGTTGTTTGTTTGGCTTTCTAAGGACATTATTTTTTTCTTTTTATTTCTTTTTGCTGTATTCTAAATGTTTAACACCAGTTCTCCCAGCCATGTCTACATTTTTAGTCAACTGTGAATGAATAACACTTATGCTTTCTGGATCTAATAATCACAATGTGGGCAGAAAGCAGATTTAAACCAGTGAGCCGGTTGACTGACCTACAGATGCTCAGGGACCTATGGCCAACTCCTTGAGTTTGGTTAAGACCAAATAGACACCTCAACCTGAAGAGGAAGATGCTGGAGGTTTAGAGGCCAGGGTGGAAGAGTTAAGTCAGGTGCACATGACCAGATTAGGCCCGTGGATTGGAAGTGCTAGATATATAATCCCAAGACCAGGATAACCATCCGGGGACAGAAAGGGTTAACTATAGGTGCCGTGATAACCAGTATTCGACCCAAGGGGCTAGAGTGTTAAATAGAAGAAGATCCCTTTACTTATGAATGACAAATATCTGGATACCAAAAAAATAACTCCTTTTAGTTACAAGAGAGCAAATTGACAAACATTTTTACATCATAATTTTATATCAAAGGTTACGCAGCATATCCATGGGTTGTTCTAATAAGTGATAAAACTTATCCAAAATCATAGAAGTAATTTTATAAACAAGCGTATAAATATCAATTTCATTGGGTGATTCTATTTTCTAAATATTTTCTTTGAAAATATTTTCACAATATTTATTTTTTATTTAAACTAATTGATACAATTGATGTTAGCCATACAAACACAGACCTCATTCCAAAGACAAAACTTTTTCAGGGTACACTAAAAGAACCAAGTGGTTTTTGTTTCATCCACTAAAATGTAAAAGAAATTACAAGATTTTCAAAACCATTTTTTTTTCTTTTTTCTTTTTTTTTTTACTAGTGACTTTTTTTTTTACTGCTGTATAATTGCAAAATAAGATTTATCTGTTTTAATTTCATGTTAGACACAGTGTATAAAATTAAAGTTCAAACATCTGATATTCGTGGAGCTGGTACCAATGCTGGAGTTTTTCTACTTCTATTTGGAATGGATGGAGATTCTGGTGAAATTTCTTTAACCAAACCAATCAGCAATATTAGCCCATTCCAACGTGGGCAACTGGATATATTTGAAGTGAATGACATTCTCAGTCTTGGAAAACTTAGCAAATTACGAATTTGGCATAATAATAAAGGTAAATCACTTTCTCAAATTGGTGGCAATTTTACTTTATAAAAGTTAAGTAAGCTAGTAAAAAAAAATTCATTTTTAATTACTTATCTCTTATTGAAATTATTTTTATTTTAGCGTTTTCACATGAATAATAAAAAAAGAAAACCTAATTAGCATCTTGTATATCTTTATACAAATATTTTTCTCTTTATTTCATCATTTCACCCCAATCAATATAATAAAAGTCAACAGGCACAATTCATGGAGACAAGATGATAATTGATATTGCATTTAAGTATTTGAAGATCATAATTGATAGAAAAGTGGGATCACAAGCAAGAAATGTGGAAGAAGAAACTATTGCCATAAAACTTAGTTACGAATAGCAATTGAAATTATGAAACCTAGCACTGCACTTAAATACATGAAGTCAAAGTACTAACAGTACCAACAATACCAAAGTACCAAAGATCATCAGAACAATTGACTAATTAACAAAAGTCATTATCACCATACTAATGTATTTTTATAATTACTCTTTATACCAAGTTATAATTATCTTTTAATTTGAAATTGTTATTAATATTGAAGCCTTTCCCTCCCCTTATTGCTACTGGATTGAGTTGTTATTGTTATCAGCTTCTCTTATTATTGATATCTATTTCTGCTGTTAATCTTTAAATCGATAATAAAAATAACAATAATATCCATATTACTGCTTTCAAATTATCATTGACTTTTGGTAGGAATTGGATCAGCCTGGCACTTGTCATTTATTGAAGTTGTGGATGTAAGAACTGGTAGTGTTTATACTTTTGACTGTGACAAATGGCTATCAAAATCTGAGGATGATGGACAGATCATCCGTGAACTTACCTGTTCTGAGGTCGCATCTCCCAATATTAAGAAAAAAACAGGTTAAGCCTTTCATATTTATCAAATATATAATTATTAAGGTATACAATAATTGTATTTTTAAAATGTACTTGGATACCTGGGAACATTATATTTTGTTGTATTTGCTGATTAAACACTCATAAATGTTATTCACTGAAAATAATCTTTTTTGTTGTGATTTCTTTTAATATTTTATACTTTAAATTTTTAATTTTATAAAATATTTTTATTCAGATAACCATTCTTTGTTGTTGTCTTTCACAGTAGTCTAAAATATAATTAACTAAGATCAAACATTTCAAACACAAAACTCTTCTTCAAGGAAACTAATGAAGAAAACAATAAAAAGGTCAGATGGCCTACAAAGTTTGTTTTGTTTTTTAAAATGTTTGAAGAAAGAGCGGGTGTAGGTAACATATAATGATGAGGAAACGTGTATATTTTAACCACAAAAAACAAAAAATTACAGTTGAAATTGTCAGTAGCTTATTTCAAGACAAGTAATTACACATTGTAGATTAGATAAAATGTTCATATTAAAATATCAGGCAATAAGTAAATTTTCAAAATTCATTTAAACACAAAAGAATTAAGTTGAATTTCATAGAAACAAAGTTTCCAAAATGATTAAAACAAACTGAAAGAGTTCATTTTTCACATTAAAATATTACAGTAGAATATATAAAAGATGTATTTTTAGGTACTTAGCTTCAACAATAGAAAGAGGTCTTGCACTCATTGGTTGTCATTAAAGACTAATAATATATTGGCATGAAATGAACATCAGTGAAGCTAGTCTATTCTTTTTTTCTCTCTGACTCTGACAGCAGCATTCAAGTTAGCTGCATGGCGAAAGAAGTGGGCGATTACATTACAAAGAGGTTGTACACAGGTATCTTTTTCTAGGCCAAACTAATGAAATCATTGGTCGTTTTTCTCAGTTTTTCAGAGTGGCTCAGCAGGTAAATTGTCCTGTGATAGCTTAGTAATATTTTTTTCAAATGACATGGCGAGTTTTCAAATTGTGAAGAAGTTTTTATTTCATATTCATCACACGGTCAATTTCATTATAAGAATTTCTATTTTACAAATATGATGTGAATTAGTTGTAACAACAGTCTAGATTTTCTATTCTATTAAATGTTGTGATATCTAGCAAAGTTTGGATTTCAAGCAATGTAAACTTTACTTCTTAATTTCATCATCTATTTATCTTTTTTAAAGCAGAATATGCCATACAAGTATTTACAACAGACCAGAAAGATGCTGGGACTATACACAATGGATGGTTAATACTCGAGGGTGAAAAAAAATTTCCAAAGTATTTCAAATGGTTAACAGTTCACAGCAAAAAGTACTTCAAAGGTAAGAAATTATGTAGGTATAAAAATGTAACTCAACTACATCAATTCTCCAATGAATGTTCCAATTTACGTTTGTATTTGATTTTTAATACATGATAAATAATAAAAAGTATATTGAAATGTTATATTCTTTCGCAACTTCATCCTATAATTTTAAGATGAAAACTGTAGTGACCTTAATGTCAGCACATGCAATTATGCAAGGGACATAACCACGTTTCGTACATTTCTATTTTTACTTCAAATGTGTTCAATCTTCATTTAGGTCTTTTTTTAAACAAAAAAAAAAATTTTAATTTTCTTTTTCATTGGAATTATAGTATAAATAGTTTCAAGTTACTTAATCCCATTGTGAAGCCTAATAGTAGATAACTATTCATAAATCTGTGGTGCTCCTTTTAAAAGCAGTTTATCATACAAAATAATGAGAATATATGAAAGGTGTATTTGGCAATTAAACAAACAATAGTGTATTCGCTGCTTTACATTATTTTCTTAATGAAATTTAATGATAGATATTAATGATATAGAATGACATAAGAGGCTTATTTTTATTGTTCCAGGATTAGAACTTCACTTTAATTTGAAATATCTCTTTAATGCAGAAAAAAGTTTACTTTTTCTAGAATGAAATTGCAAGCTAAAGATCTTTCCAAATAGTATCCTCATGCTTACAATTTATACCAATTTTAGTATTTATCATATAATTTTCAAAGGTGAAGGTCATTTAAAAATGAAAAACAAAACTCACCTATCATCTGCTTAAAAAATTCATATTTATTGAAATAAAGTAATGAGACCTTTTTTTTTAGTTTTGATTTTTCCTATTTATTTTTTCAAATAATTACATTTTTTTTTATTATGCATATTTGTTTTTCTCACATTTATTTTGAAATACTGGCTACAAACCAGTGTGCATCTATTTATCATCAAGTCAATTTTCCAACCATACAAATTTACTTTTTACACTGACATACCCATGTTTTCACCTTGCCATATTTGTTTATAAAAGTGTTAATGTTGTATAATGAATTGTATAAATATACTGCATTATGTATATTTAAATTTATTTAATAATGCTGCCATAATGTATTGACTGTTTATTATTTTTCACACACATAATAGTTGGAATATAATAAGTGTTTGTTTATATACACAGATGGATATAAGAATGCATATTAAAAATGAATACTAACTTCCCATTAAAAATGTCATAAAACAGAAAAATGATTTACCTCAAAAAACCCTTATCTAATTTTAATGAAATTTGGCACTGCACTTAGCAGGGGTTTTAAGGACAATATACTCCTAAATTGGTTTGGGTATTATATATTGTTTAATCTGTATCTTACGAACACATATACATACAAGATTAAAGTTTTAGTATATATAGATATGTAATGCATGAAATTAGAAATATCTAACGCTACAGCCAAATTTATTCTTTAGTTGATAATGTGACATTTTGCAAAATCAGACAATTTCAGTCACTCAGTTAATTGCCATATGTGATACACACTTGGGCAATCATGTCTCATATGAGACATGACGAAGCAGATTTTCCTACAGTAGGTTGATATTACTTTTTGAAGTAGACAAGTTGCCAACCAAGGCTATAGAATGCAATCTGTCCATCTATCAACCCATAGCTGGAAGGCAAAGAGATGGATTAATGCCTTTCTCAAAAGGGTATTTGTGCATAAGTGAATGAAATGAATTGAACTAAAATTTAAACTTGTCTCTCATTCCGAGCTGATATCCGTTACCCCACAACACGTCACAAATTCAGAAAAGACAACCAAAAAGAACCTTTAAATGTCTCATGGGATTCCCTATTGCTCATGGGCAAAGGTTAGCATTGATCTATTCTCACTTACATAACTGTCATTGAGTATTTTTTGAAAGTTTAGTTTTATGCAACTGGGAGATCAAACCAGGCTCTCCAATTTCTCATCCCTAGCTGATATCCCTAACACCACAATGCAGATAATTCCATTCTGCTAGAAAGACTTAATAATCTTTAGATGAAATATTGTGGGAAAATGATATACAAAATTTTTATATATCAACAATGCTATGGAAGAAGTGGAAAGAGTTTTTGACTCATTTTACTAAAATGAAGCAACTACATATACACACAATGAGATGCTGAGAATTTTAAATTAAATTTTTAAAAAAATGTTTTGACTATATAGTCTAGCTTATTTCATTTACTTTCTTTTTGTTCGTAACTTTTGTTATCAAATTTCACAAAATTGTGATAATACATCTGCCAAGGTGAAATGAATCGGGACAAAAATTTAGTGCAGATGTTCTAGGGATTGAAGTATTATATACACTTTCATCTTAGTATAATCACATTCTTTTGAGTAGCAGTTTTCATCATTATCAATATTCATTTAAGCATCAATTATATAATTTTTAGAACACATACAGAAAAAAGATGGTTTTAATATTTTAGAACACAAAGTCTACTAGTTTTGTAAATATATTTATATACCTAGATATTTCATTTTTACCAACTTAAAATGAGATGCATCTCTATTTTATGATTAAACATGTCAAGAATAAATGTTTGTATAAGATGCAAAACTGTCCTAAAAAAAATAAAAAGAAATTTTTACAAATAATTAATTGAATTTTCTATTATTTTCCTTAATTTTCAGAGGTAATCATGATCATTTCATCTTTACAAGTGAACCACTTGGTCGGCTACAAGCTTGTATTGTCGGTGCTGTTCAGCAAAAAGATGACAGAAATAATTCAAATAAGGACAAATGGCACTGCACCAAGATTTTGATCACTGACCAAATAGATGGAACTAAGTGAGCATCCATTATATTTTTATGCTTCTTCTTTAATGTTTTTTTTTTATGTTTTCTTCTTTTATTGCCAATGAAAGACAAAAACAAATTGTCTGGTTCTAACAATTTACTTTTCTACCTTCTCAATCATTGAGATCAAGAAAATAAATGTGTTCAAACATCAAGGCAATTCACACAACTGTTCAAGAGAAGTTGAAAGTGCTTATATTGAGAGCTCCTGGCCTGAGCCCATTCCAACTTGTTGGTGTGACAAGTCTCCTGCTGTCAATTAAAATCACAATGGTCTTGTTTTTAAAAAAAACACCTGGCATTATTGATTGCAACTGTCTTTCTGTAGATGATCCTCTTCCAGAAAGGGAATCTCAAGAAATCAATACAAGACTTCATATATTTCACCTCTCTCAATCATATTCAAAACTTCCAGATCAATCCTGTCTGTTCATTTTCTACATTCTTACCTGATTGCAGACTATCCAAGCTACTGTTGTCAATGTAACAATTTATTTTTAAGCTGACACACCCAGAAAATTGTGAGAAAATGCTCTATATATTTATGCATATTCAAGCAATTCCAAGGAATGGGCAACCAAAGTTGACTTCACTATTTGCTGGCTCTTTCTCGGCTAGCACTATCAGACATCTGGCACTGCAAGATGTCCTTCTGAAAAATTGTCAATTGCCACTTGTGAATAATGTCTCAGCAAGTTAGCAACAGAAAAACCAAATCTTTTAAAATATGTCACTGGAGTGTGTTTTTTTTTTTTTTTAAACCAGTAAATGAATTAGCTGAAATTGTAATTAACTTGAATTGACATGAAGACTAGATAATTTGGATTTTAAATAGTCAGATGTAAGTAATTTTTATTAATACTGTCCAACAATTTTGCCTTGATTATTCTTAAGGTTAATTCTGTTGACAGTTTGACAAGATGATGAATTACTTTGATTATTACGATGCACTGACATAAATCAACTTGTAAGCTGGCATGAAACAGATTTCAGTCCAAAGAGACAAGTTCTAGGCAATCAGCAGATATCAACGATTTTTTTCTACCTACTCAATCATCATATGCATGATTGTCCAAGAATAATTCAATTGAGTTTTGGATGCAAACCTTCTTTAATGTCCTATGACTAAAATTGTTTGAATTGTCAGTCACTGCTCTGGGTACTAATGTTGCAATATGTTAAGGATATTAATCTACAAAATTGGGTTAATTTGATTTCTATAAGAACCAAATGACTGTTCTGAAAGTTTCTTTCTTTTTCTTGTAACTTCCCTACTAGAATGTTTCAACCAGCTTTACTTAAAACTTCCACAGATCAAAACCACATTGGTGAGGAGGAACAAGTAGTACCTGTAGCAGTTCCCACTACTCTATAGAACTTAAGAGTAGATCTGGTTATAATTTATTGTTCATTGTTTTTATTTTAGATATACTTTTGTTTGCAAAAACTGGATTCAAGTGTCACGCAAAATTTCCATAAATGATGCAATTAGACTCAAAGTGACAAACATTGAAGAAGATCAAGTATCACTGATCCGAAGTAAGTGCAATTTTGTATTGTTTTAATATCCAATTAAGGCGAAAAAAAACTCACTCACTCTAATAAAATGTTCATAATATAAAAAGAGTTAAATAAATTTTCAGGATTTGAAGAAACAAAATGGAGAAATTTGGAAGATTGCATAAAATTAAGGAAACTTCTTTAAGAAACTTTGCTATAAATAAAAAGCTGAAAATAAATCAACAGTAAGTGATTTGTGATCAAATTGTGTATATGATCAGCTAGAAAACTAAAAAAAAAATTCCATTATCCCAGGTGATTTTCAATAGAACTGAAAAATAAGACTTCAAAATAAAACTCTGCAGCAACACCAAGAAAATTTTAAATTTCAAAAAGGACTGCTATATGATCTTTTAAGTTAAAACACATCTTTATAATAGTAGAGGCACAAACCAGAAAAATATAAACTAAACTTTGACACAAGGCCTTGACAGTGCCACAATGAGGACTGAACAAGCTACAAATTGGTCTACAATAACTTAACAAGTAGGGTGTGTACTACATAGAGATCATTTGATCTCTAAGTAGTACACACCCTTCTCCATTACAAGATATTTTTTTTTATTTACTAGAGTTGTAGGTTTCAGTAGGTATAAAGAAAAAAATGTTTATTAAATAAAAATGTTTTTCAACATCAAACTTAGTGCAGAACATTGGTGGGATGAGACATTTGCTATGGTAATTAAATCTTAGAGGTGCGGGAAGGGACGGCATTTAAGCAAATTAATATAAGTAGATGCTGTTGAGCAGATTCTACAACCAAACAAGATACACTGCATATTTCACCACCTTGTTACTATTTTTTGCCATCTTTTATAATTCCATGCTCACAAAACTTTAGATTTTTCTCAGTAAACAACTACTCCAGATGCCTTTCCAGGGAACTGAATATTTTATTTGGACAATTTTGCAAAGATAGGAATAGTAATCTAAAAGTAGCAGTATATCAATATGGAAGATAAATGCAACAATAATTATATTGATTTAGTATCATATCCTTTAACAAATTTTACATCTTTCATTGATATTGCCTTCTTTTGCTCATACCAAACATTACTTGGAGACATTTGCTTCACTTTTTGATAAAAACCACTTTTAGTGCTGGTTAATTTCTCTTGAAAACTATCCCAGCCAACTATGGGGTAAAATTTTAGAGAGAATTTTTTTTTTCCTCTTTAATTTTAACATTTTCAAAACAACTTGACAATACAAGTTAGTTTGAATAAAGTTAAAAGTAATCACTTCTACATTCATCTAATGACAAACATAATATCTAGCATGTTTTTTATTTTTGGCAGGCATATTGTTTAAGAGATTCAGTTTAAAATAAAGAATAAAAGCCTGCTAAATATTGTGTGTGTGTGTGTGTATATATATATATATATATATACATACATACATACACGTATAATGTCATGAATTCATAAGATGTGAAGTGCACTGATTTTCATGCATATAAGTTGTATTACACATGGGGGGGGGAAATAAGCAGCTGTATACACATGAGGAAACCAGTTGTATATACAATACACATGGGGAAAAGTAGGAACCAGCTATACAGCAATTTATTAAACTTAGTGCCATAATTTTGATTGTACTAACATTTTGGTTTTCATTTTCAGTTAGATACAATAAAAACATTTTCATAATGACTTTCATTCCACATGAGCCTTTTGATGTTACTTCTGCTTAGTCCATTGAACACAAATATTTCACTGGGACACAAGAATTGACATTTTTATCAATTAGGCCTACAATAGATTTTGTATTACACGAATTTGTCTCCAACATGTCTGTATGCAATTCCAAAATCACTCATGCTGAAAAGTGATTTTATTAAAAGACATGGGTTTAGTCAGCCATTTTATGATCTTTCATTCTCAATAACAAACATGTACTTAGAGGTTGCACATAAATGTTCATACTCTTTCAAAGTCTCATGCAAAAAGTTAATTCAATGTAGTTGCAATAGAATAAGGTTCATCTGACAACAACCACGTTGGCCACTTCCAAAAATATATATGCTCAGTGAATATATATATATATATATAGAGAGAGAGAGAGAGAGAGAAAAAATGTCAGTAATCTGATTATGAATACATATATAATTAACGTTACAGAACTTGATACAGTGAAATATGAAGTCTGTG
Source organism: Ascarosepion bandense (assembly GCA_037127315.1). Lineage (NCBI taxonomy): Eukaryota > Metazoa > Mollusca > Cephalopoda > Sepiida > Sepiidae > Ascarosepion > Ascarosepion bandense. The sequence continues at coordinate 1,055,101 of JBBBDQ010029493.1, forward strand.
TTTTTACTGGAGATGAGAAGAATTCAGGAACCAATGCAAATGTCTACCTTACCATCTTTGGAATAAATGGAGATACAGGAAAACGTCCCCTGAAACAGAGATTCCGTGATTTATTTGAGCGAAATCAAATGGATTCATTTATAATTGAAAGTATTGATCTTGGTAAGTTTTCATGAAATTTATCAATTTCTTAATTTGCGGAAGGGATATATAAACAAGAAAAAAGAAAAAGGAATCTTGATACTTACATTCCAGATACATATAAATATATTGACAATATTTGATGTAAAATATTCATCATTTGGAGCAGAAAATCCGGTTGGATTAATATACATTTTCAATTAATTGTGTAAAACATCTTTAAGATATAAAAGTACACAATTTAAGTGTGTAAGAATCATTGTCAAGTGCATTTTTCATACATATAAACTTTTAGCAGGCAATATATTTTAAAATATCCTTTACATAATGTATAAATACCTAATTGTTTATAAGGAAAAAAAAAAAAAAAAAAAGCATCAACCTCCAAAATTGTCTGCATATGACCAGTAGGCTCAAATAGACATTAATACCATTGACTTTATTAGCCATTTTATTATTTTGCATGGATAATTTTGATATCAGAACAGGACATAAATATATTTTCACTGTATATCAACTTTTCCACACCAATAAAATTATTACTTGACCCATAAGTAATACTAAAGTTGAATTATCTATAAATGAAGGCAAATGGTAACATACATTTGGATATGTTAACTTTAAAATTTGTTTTCAATACTGATCATTGTGTATTTCATTCTTTTTTAATAGGTAAGTTGACAAGTATATTGATTGAACATGACAATAGTGGATTCCATCCAGGTTGGTTTCTTGAGCACATTGAGATAACCAATGCAAAAAAGACCACCATTTTCCCTTGCCACAGGTGGTTGGATAAAGAAAAACAAGATGGACAAATATCTCGAACACTTTTACCACAATCAGATTAAGATAAGCAGGAGCAAAGATGGTTACATGCTTTTCCGAAAAGGCGCTTAAAGTGTAATAATCTGCATTACCCTTTTTTTTTTTTTCTTACATTAGAAATTTGAATTTACTGTTTGCTCAATTTTGGTTAGTTTAAAATTAAAAATGTTAGATGCCTAAGTTACATTCTTATCTTAAATAAAATATCACATCATTTTTCACATCTTTTTCTTATGTTGCTGTTTGAACTGAATATTTTTTTCTCATTCCAAAGCAAGAGCTTTCAAAAACTGATAAGTATACAATGTTGAGGTGTGTATAAACTTTTGCATATTTAGTTATCAGTTAAAATTCCCAACTATAGCCAAAAGTGAGATTTAAACAAAAATGTAAATCTGTACTTGATCAATTTTGTACAAGTGGATAATTACATTTATATCCTTATAATTTTGCAATTGTGCCAGCAATATAGATTAAAAAGATTTATTTTTTTTTGTAAAAATGTTGGTATTTTGACTGTATAATGTTTTAAAATTTTATGTCAATGAAGATGTGATGTTGGTATACTGAATTTGTCAGAAACTTAGATCAAGATCTCTACAAATTTAAAAATTAGGTTAAAATTTAAATAGTTGACATTTACTATTTTTCTTCTGTCAAGGATTTGCAATATGAATTCAAGCAATAAGACATTTGAAAACAAATGTTGCAGAGAATGGCCAAAATTCTTGCATTTCTGGAGATTTGAAGATAGTTAAAGAAATACAAATATGAAAACATACATGAAAACAGCCCTTCTCTAGTAAATTAGTAAGGTGACTCCCCCTCCACACATGTAGCTAGCACAAATAACAAATAAAAAAAAAAAAAAAAAAAAAGCAGCAGCAATCTATCACGGTATAGCTAAGACTATTATTTCCAGTTGGGCATTATTTCCACATTTCAAACAGCTTATGTTTTGTATTGTTACCATCACACATTTACCAACTTCCTACATAAGGATGAATTTTGTTTTTATAAACTGCATCAGCAGCTATTCATATGAAATGAGAAAATATAACTGATGTTGAGTTTCTACAAAGATTGACTAGTCACCAATCACTGTACATTTAAATTTCTCTGAACTGACTTTTGGAAGGAATATCACTTAAACCTAACAGAAACAACTAAACTCAATCTCAATTCAGTTTGTACTTTTAGCAGGTTTTTATTTTATTTTTCTATTGAAAGGGGGTTTAACTATATTCAAGAAAATGTAGTAGACTGCTCCCAATAACTTTTCCTAAAAAAAAGAAAAAAAATGTGAAAGAGATAAAGAATCAATTTCTTAGAGTCACTACTGGCATTAGTACACGAGAGGGGGGGGGGGGCGAAAAAAAGAAGTCAACAATGTTTTGTGTTAAGTTTTCTGTACTTTATTGGTGATATAGCAGACTTTCCACGTTCTTCTCACTTGATTGGACGATTTGTAGGCTGATATGACAAGCTAACACTTGCCAGTGGGAACTGAAACTATTTGGTTTTCCATAAAGAACCAATTCTGCACACATTGATTGCCAAGGTTTAATAGTAGGAAATTAGGAGAACGAAAAATCAGTGAGGTGAGAGATAGGTGTGTGGAATAGAGGGGAGAAATGTTAATGAAAATTTCTTACATAAACATGTAAAAAGGGACAGACACACACCATGTGTACACATGCATGTGATTAGCACTAGTGTGTGCATATATGTATGATCTGTATTTTTTTTTTTTCCAAAATGTGTATGAAACTAAGTTTATTATATAATTACACACACGCACACACATGCAAAATGTTGATTGGGTAACTGTTTTAAGGCTGGATACCTAAGTCAGAAGGAACAGCTGAAAAGTCGCTAAACCAGCATTATCATCATCTGCACAATAGAAAAGCAGTGAATGAGATCTTGAGTGGCAAAGTGAGCCAAAGATGTAATAAGAAGCTCACCACATTCTGCTGTTAACTTGGTGCTGTGGGGAAAGAAAAAGAAAAGGGGGAGGGGGGAAAAAAAAAGAAGAAAAACATAATACAGTTGTTGCCTGTTGAAGTTGCCTTACCACTCCTATACCACTCAAAATCCACAAGAACTCAGGAATGGGAGATTAGAAGGGATGGGATAAAGTAATTGCTTAATGACTGAGAAGGAAGTAGGGAATGAATGCCAGGCTGTAAGAATAAAATTAGTAGAGATTTATTGGTTCCTTTTGTTTGTTTTTTTACTCCTTGGGAGCGGGGAGAGGGGGTGGATCTAAACATACCCTCCTCACTATGAGCAAAAAGAACTGAACTTAAGATTTTTTTTTTGTAAATAGTGTGTGTGTGTGTGTGTATATATATATATATATATATATATTTTACAATGAGGTAATGCCAAAGAATTTAGAAAGTATTCTAATTTGGTGGAAAGTTATCACATTGAGAGTAATAATAATAATCATTGAGCTAAGAAGTAACAGAAGAATACTTGTTCAAGAAAGGACCCAATAAACCTTCCACAAATAGTGTCCTAGAGTTCAGTATGTGTCAGAGCCTGTGACACTCAGCCAGCTGGGGTAGGCATGACAGACCAACAACAGAGGAGCATGCAGCTGTGAGAACAAGAGGTGAAGTAAGATGGTAAGGAAAAGACTAAATAGACAAGTACATAGATAAAGTAGTGAGTGGGGATCTATTTAGATAGAGGGTGTTGCATGACACCTGTTGGTGGCCAGTCAAAGAGTCTGACCAAGTGATGCTGTTCCTAGGGTCCAGTCATTTACTGCTGAGCCAAAGGCTGTTGAGGGAAGGTCGCCCGACCAAGCCCACCTCCAGTGCCTCTCCCTCCACGGATACTTCCTCCTCTGGGTTGGCCTCGTACAGCTGAAAGCGAAACAACAATGACAACAGTTCAAATCAGAACTTACTATACACAACCACAAAAACACTACTACTACTAGACAAGTTCAGATGGCCATAGATGAAAAGTACAGATGGTATCTATACTGTTCAACAATATGATTCAACAATACGAGTGAGTGTGTAAGCTGTAAGAGTTCTCAGCCCCAAAATTTTAAAGGAACATCTATTTAAAATTTGAAAGAAAAAGTATTGTGAAACAGAAGCATAATTTTTTTTTTTTTTGTTTAATACAGAAAAAGAAAAAACAATATTGCAAAGTATATTGGGGTAGGAACTCCAATAACAGTTGACATAAAACGTTAACACCACCCACTTCATAGATAATTTACAAAAAGAAGATTAATAAAATATTAATGAAAGAAGTATTTCTGAAATGATTAAAACAAAATACATTTGCAATAAAGCAATTGCTTTCGAAAAACATTTATTAACAAGTCAATTTTGATAAAAACAAAATATAAAAATAAAACATTTCAACACATTCTGACTTCAATAGAAAATGAACTTTATAAAGGAAGGCCACAGTAACAAGTAAACTCATTTCTTGATCACTTGTATTTTTAAATTTGATAACACAGAGCTGTATTGTTCAATTTTTTTTCTATCAGTAAAAGCAAATTTCCTTTCTGATCAACTTTTGCAGTTACACACACACACATACAAGACTTGTCTAACTTGCAGAAAGCATAAGGCAAATTGTGATTACTCTATAAGTGTTGACAGTAGATGTTTCAGAATAAAATTTCAATGAGGAAGAAAAATTTTATACCATTCATATAGACAAAAACATACATACAATAAATGCAAAACAAATTTCAGTTTTTATTGTTAAGATATCACAGGCCAATTTCAATAAGAAATTTTCAGAATAACATTTAAAGTATTAATAAACATTTCAAAACTTATTTGATCAGTCAATATTTATAAAAAAAAACCTCTTAACATGTAAAATGCACCTTAACTTAAAAAAAGGTTAAAGAGAAATATTGACTGAAATAATCTTTGAAATTGAGTATATTCTTTCTAATTATTTGGATGGATTAATAAATAATAAAATAAAAGAACTTTGAAAGAAAAAATTTTAAGTATTTGTTTAATGTTATTTCATGAAACCTGCCAGTCACCACTTATTAACAGAACATTTATTTTTCAAATTTCAGTGTGGTGCAAAATGAGCAAAGCAATTATCTTAATAAAAAAAAAACAAAAAAAAACACAACATATCAAACAATTGTATAATTAAGCTCTAATTTATTTAAAACTAACTAACTTACTCCAGAAGAAAAAAAAAGTACTAAATAGATTGAATAAGCTGTTGATATATTTTTTCCAAAGTAGAAATTTTTTTGTTAGGAGTTCTTTAGTCTTTCCTTATTAGTATTTCATTTTCTAGTAATGCTAACTAAACGAAAATTGGTTTCTTAATGGACAGCTACTGACAACAGCGAAGAAAGGTTTGCTGAAGTTGGCCCAATAAGTAGTTTGGGAGGGACACGCACCTGCAGCACTTCCTGTGCCACTTTTTAAGCTTCCTCCTCCACTTCCACCACCACTGCTGCCGCCTCCTCCACTGCCAGTTGTACCTCGTGTCACTGTGCCTGCATTGCCACCTGTGCTGCCTGTACCACTACTGCTACGTTTGGGGAAGCCATTACCAAATGATGCACCATTGAGCATGCTGTAGTTCTCTGCTGCTCTGTATTCACGACTTGGGAAGCTGGGGTAACTACCTAGGTACAATAAATTAGAGAAAGAAAGAGTAATGGTTTCTTCATAACAAAGCTTCAATCATCTGACAAAAGAGAAGTTGTTTAATTGTAAAATGCAAAAAAATGCTATAAACTTTGCTGTTTATTTTTTTTGTTGTTTTTTCTTTTTAAATAACCAGATCAAAAATTGAGAACTGGGAGGAGGGACTTCTAGCTATTAGCAAATAAGTAACATTTTTAAATCAAGACTGGCTGGAAATAAGTTGATTGAAATTGGTTCAAGCTGGAACAAAAGAAGTTTTTTATACTTTTTCTTTTTTTTTGAAAACCAACTTAGTATGTTAATATTTCTTTCATGGCTATAGTGATTTTTGTGATTATTCTTCAAGAAATGAAAAACTGTGAAGTAGCCATATCAAAATGTTATATACAATCTGTTTTAGTGAAGATTCATTGGTGGAGTGGGAGAAAAATATATTGAAAAAATTGAAGTGTAAAGAAAAAAAATTCTTGTTTTTAAACATACACAAAAACTGGTACATAGTAAATACAAAGGAAATATCAAGTAGTCAATGATTAGCAGTCATATTCAATATAACCAAATAGAAATTTCAGTGAATTAGAAAATACATACTTCTATTGCTGTAGCCACCTCTGTTACCTCCGCCACCACCACCACCTCCTCCGCTTCCACCACTGTTGCTGTTTCGATTGAAGCCATTGTTCAAACCACCACGACCTCTATTACCTCTAAAGTTGCGATTAGAAAAGCTTCCTCTGGGAAAATAACTAGTTGTTGAGTAATTCCCACCTGAAGTTTATCAAAAAAAAAAAAAAAAAAAAAAAAAAAAAAAAAAAACTGTAACTAGATTATCTATATTTCAAAAACATTCAGCATGTCCATTTCAATTCATTACAGCTGTATATTCAAAGTATCCAACAGGTTAGTCTCAAAAATCAAGTATCACATCATTCAAAAATGGTGGCTTTTAAGTCCAGCCATATCATGTTAACTGTATAGTGTGTCTACCCAATAAGAAAGTTGCTTTTATATCAAAGTGCCTTAAGGAGAGAGGTTTCTCAGTTTCCAGAGATCCTTTTGACTCATACATAGAATCCACAACAGGCATTCCCATTATGGACCAGAGAGTAATGGCAATTAATCAACACTTATGTACACTCCCCAAAATTTGATCAAATATTAAAATTTGTTTTGGAATAATTCTTTTTCAGCATTACATGTAAAATAAACCAATAATAGACAGTAAAAATCTTTAATGCAGTTAAATTTTTACCTTATGTTACAGAGCTTTTATATTTTTTGACGAAGTCTATTTGTGCCTTTAAGATATGTAAAATAAACTTATCTTAACCTAATTATTATCACAAGGTATTCAAAACCTATTACAAAACGTGACTATATCTTTCTTGTCATCAGTTCAACTCTTTAGCATTCAACACACTCAAACCAGCTTTCAGTATTGTGTGTATACTCTGCCTAAATGTATGACATCATCACAAATAACACAGAAAGTCAAGAAAAAAACAGACTTGAGAGTCCATATTTACAGGGTGGATATGCTAAAGGCTTAAACTAACACATTCACCACCCCTATACACTGGTAACCATTTAGCTTAAAGCTTTTTCAGACAAAAAAAAATTCTAACAGTTCAGTGAAATTTTCACTCTAAAATTTAAATTACAGCTCAGATATACATGTAAAAAGCATCAATTTAAGCCAACATCAGGAAGATATGCATTTGAAACCCTCATGTTTAAACAAGAATTTAGAAATTGTAAAATTGAAAATTCTTTCTTTAAAAAAAATATCACAACATATTGAATTACTGGTCATGTCCTGCACTTAAGATATATGAAATACAAGTTAAATGTTCTTCCATTACACAACTTTCCTTTTACAGTTTTTCTTTTTTTTTTGGGGGGTGGGTGGAGAAATCAAAATAATTTAATTACTAACAGTAAGAAAGATTAATAGTAATAAGTTTTAAAATTACCCTGATTGTAATCTGTTGCTTGTGGAGATAACTGTCCCTTGCCATCACCTGTAGGAGAAGCATCTGTGTGTTGTGGTTGAAAGACAGCAGCGTTGGCATTCATGGATTGAAATACTGCTGCATTGGCATTCAAATTGGTAAATTTTTTAACACCCTGAGACTGAGAGGAAGTGTCCTGTAAATAGAATAAAAATTTCAAGATTCAGAAATCCTGTTTCAAAAATATGCAATTCATAAAGGGAGAAAGAGGTTACTTTTTAATGAGACTGCACATTCTCAGTGTAAAAAAAAAAAAAATCTATAAGAGAAACTAAAACAAAAATAAACAAAGAGAAAAGTGAGGACAAAAAGTCAAGGAACATGAACTTACTTTTCCATAAGGATTAATGCCTCCATCTTGTAACTGAAAAAGCAGAAAATATATAGATACTGTAAAGTTCAGTCCAATACAAATAACCAAACAGTTTGAATTTATGGAATAAAGAATTATTTACATTATTGCAATACAAAATAAGGACAATCTGCATGTAAATGTAATAGTTTTGTTTTTAAGAGCTTGATCAGAATGAAGAATTTTTCCAGCCTAGCCTTATACATTTCATCAATGAGTGTTAGCCTAGTAAAGGGACAGGAGAGAGGTGAGCATTTATTTCACAAGTATTTCTTTGTCAATTCATTTAATCAAATGTTTTTCCATAGATACAGTCAAAATCTCAAATCAAAATTCTGCTAATTCAGGTTACAGAGTTAAGTGGATCAGTATTTTTGCACTTAATGGAGTCAGCTAGACAAGTTTCAGAGAGGAAAAGCTTAAAGTTGAAAGGAGTTGCTTTTATCACTCAGTTATTATGGTATTATGTAATACCGAAATAATAAAAAGGGAACCTATATAATTAGAAACAAAAATGTATAGTGGGGAGGGCAGTAAAGAAAACATTTCAGATTTTAGTTCAAATTTGATAAAATTTCACTGTCAACTTTGCTTACAATTCAAACAAACATTTAAGTGATGTTATGTTATTGAGGAAGATCATTGCAAAATGTACACCTATGTTGTTAGTGATGTGAACACACATCACATCAAGGAACTTAAAACCAAAATATTATCTAATACTGCAAGAAAAGACTCCAAATACTAAAAGCTATTATTATACAAAAACAATGGACACTAAATATCATTCATCACAGGAGAATGGACTTTAAGTACATAAAATAGTTAATGTACACATATTCAATACATTTTCTAATGCAGTCTACATGATATGCTTATATAGGAATTCTTGAAAATTTAATCATATAGACAACCTCTAGATAATCTCAATAAGTTTAAAAATGATAAAATGTTTCTTGAAGCTTTTATTTTAGCTTTGATTTCAAGCTAATAGCTTAAATTCAATATTTCCAATAAGCAAAATACTTTGCTTAATTTAAAACTAAATCGATTCGAAGAAGTTTTATTTTTGAAATTCCTGACATTTTTCAACACTAATTTTAGCCTTGCATCATTTCAATGTAATTTTTATATTATATATACACACTACTGGCCACAATTATTAGGACACTCCAGTGTTTAAAAAAAAAAAAAAAATGATGTATCTCATACTATTTTTTAGTATTTATTGCCAAGTGAATAATTGTAAATGAAAATAGAATGTTTTTTTTTTTGTTAGTACTGCACAATAGCATGTGCATCAAATGGATTTATAAGTATTTAATAATTACCTATATTGCAGTTTCATCAATGACAGGGTGCAGAAAATTTAGGGTGATTCAGACAAGTTCATCTTTGCTTCCTTGCCTAGTAAAATTTTGCAAAGTAATAATAACAAAAGAACAATTCTATTTTCATTTAGAATTATCCACTTGGCAATAGATACTAAAAATAGAACGAATTCCTTTTTTTTTTAATCATTTCACCCCAAGCAAGGCATTCCACTGCCACTATTGCGCAAGGGGTTACATAGGGGAAGGTGATGAGAAAGAGTGGTCAAATATAGGAAATGTCAGAAGGAGGGTGATAGAGGATGAGGGTTGGGTAGGTGGGAAGAGCATTTGAGAGAAGGAAAGTGAGTTAGTGTGTTAGGAGGTGTCTATTGACCTTACATTTAAACTCCTGGAGATTGTAACTGTCAGGGAAGCAAGCATGTGGAAGGGAATTCCACAGGTGGGAAGTGCAAGAAAAGAAGTTGTTGGAGTAGAAATTGCGGTTACATTTTATCGGTTTCACTGTAAAAGGGTGGGACCTAGTTGCTAATCTAGTATCTCGTGCAAATTCGTACCTAGGGGGCACCAGATGTGCATGCATGAGTGTATGTCTTTATATATATATATATATATATATATATATATATATATGTGTGTGTGTGTGTGTGTGTGCGCGCATGCATGTCATGTCTATATATATATATATATATATATATATATATATATATAATTGGAGTAGATAGACTCATTGGAGTAGATAGACTAAACTATTGCCCGGTTCACACTCCACACACGTCTATTGAACAGGTGAAGAGGCTCATCCCTTGTTTACTGTTTAGGATGCGGTTTCCGGTTTTCTCTTTTCCAATATTTTCACTCCTATGTAGCCCCCTGCACATCAGTGGTGTTACTGCCTTGCTCGGGGTGATATGATAAAAAAAAAAAAAAGTATTTATAGAAGAGGCACAGGGAAGCCATGTCACGCTGGTGTGAGAGTGAGCAGCCGGTCTGCCAAGTTGGCATCGATCACATTACAGACTCTCCGTCTATTTTGTTAAGAATCCCAAGGAGAACAGCAGGGGCACCTGACCAGATGTGGCAGCAGTATTCAATGCACAGGCGGATGGTAGATTTATATTTGTGCAGGATAGAATTAGACAGAAAAAACTTCCGGGCCCTGCACAGAGAACTGACTTTCATAGCAGCAGATTTGGCAATGGATTCAATATAGTCATTCCACTTAAGGTCCGCTGAGAGCGTGAGGCCAGGGAGGTGTAGTGTTTTACTCTCTGGCAGGCAAACCTGTTCCATGCTAACGGGAGGTAGGTGCAATTGTCTATGATGGTTAATTGATAGCATCTTCGCTTTAGAAGCATTAAAATTTACAAGCCATTTCTTACCCCAGTCCACTACGGATTGGAGGTCCTTTTCAAGCTCGGCAGCGAGGTTCGCTTTGTTGCCCACACCAGATTTTTGATCAAGGTGAGAGTAAACTGTGGTGTCATCAGTGTACATACCTACTTGGGATCTTATGGCATCGGGGAAGATCATTAATGTAGATACAGAAAGAGTGTAGAACCTAGGATAGAGCCTTGAGGGACAACCGTGTTCGTATGGTAGTTCTGGGAGGCATGTCCATTTAATACCACCTTCAATGTGCAGTTAGAGAGGAAAGACTGGATTAGGTCAAACAAATGTCCAGTTATACCATAGCTCCGCAATTTGCGTAGAAGGCCAGCATGCCAGACTGTCGAATGCTTTAGAGCTTTGCCATTCTTGTCGAGAAAAAAACTGGGGTGGGCTAATAATTATGGCTGGTAGTGTGTGTATATATATATATATATATAAAAAAACAAAACAAACACTTCCAAAAATAAAATATACTTTTCTGAAATTTTGAGAAACATTAGCAGATTTAAAGCATAATTAATCTAATTTGAAAAAAAATATTTACTTTAAGCTTAAAATATCACAGAAATTAATTTTTAACAGTTGTTTAAGCTATTGATGTGTTTAACAGCTTGATGACAGATGTAGATGGGTTTGTAAAAACTGAATGGCCTACTTGAAACAGAAATCACAATGTTGAAATGGAAAGTTTTTCTAAATGCCGTTTTTTTTTGTTTATTTGTTACTATGTTTGCCTCACTAGTTTTCAAAAGAAAAAGTCCATGTTTTAATACACCCCCCACTTATTTTACAGTATTTAGGAACCAAGTTGTGGTAGGAGTGGTGGAGGAGACATTATGTATTTTTGTTTTATCCTTTTTTTTTTCCCCCTATCACACATAGCAGTGAAGTAGTTTGTCATTTCCAAAGCCAAATTTTATGAATTAGACATTTTTTTTCTTCCAAAAATGTTATTTAATAATTTCAATGAAGTAAACAATGTAGCCTTTTGTCTCTAGATGACTGTTGTGCTACTTTTCTATAGATTTTTGCCACTTTCATTTTGTTCTTATTCAGGATTGTAGAATTCTTTATAAGGGCTGTCTCAGAAACTCGTCAAGTTAAGGGCTGAAGTACGAGGTATGAAAGCCTATCAAGCTGGAATAACTTATCCAATATTCCAGTAAGCAAAATTTTTCATTTTTATTTCTTGTTTTATGATATAATTTATATATTATTACACTTTCTCACTAAGTATTATAATGAAGCAAAAACAGAAATCTCTACTGAAAAAAAAAAAAAAATCCCTAAAACCTCAAATGTATTGAAACAAAATTGGTCCCTCTAGAGACGAAGGGTTATCTAATGTTGTTCTATGGGGGAATTAGCTTTAAAAAATAAAATAAAAAATTGAATATGAGAGCCTGTTAATTTTAGTAATTTTTAAGTATTATTCTCTGTAATCTTTTGTTTTACAATATGGTTCACAGTACTCATATAACAATATTTTGTAGCGGACCGGAATTAGTTAATTTTATTAATTTATAACCATAACCGGAAAATCTTCAAATTGCTATTATAGATCATAAGAGAACATACTAAGAGAAATTTTCTTTATCCTCCGAATATGAGCAAAGGAAAACGGAGGTGATTAATTTTATTAACTAATTATTAACTGTAGCTGGAAAATCTTTATCTTTAAAAAGAAAGCAGGGACGAAAAATAACATCTGGTATTTCTCTATTATTGTAAACCTGGAAAGAGAAAGAAAAAAGAAGTGAATTGTTTTCAATTTCCGCCCACCCATACAGACAGGTGTCATAGTTAAACCTAAAAGATAGATTGAATTGTTATTTTTTTGGGGCCCGGCAAAAGAATAGAAAATAAAGACCAGAGAAAGAAGAAAAAGAAAGAAAAGACTAAATTAATTCAAGCCAGAAACAATGGATATTGGTTTCAGTCACCCCAAGGAAAGCCGGTTATTGTAAACATTAATGAAAGATAAATTTGTTTGTTATTGTTTCTTGGTAAAGGAAAGGAAAGGAAAATTTCATATTTTTGGGGTCCATAACTTTTGATTCTGAGTCAAGTACTTGGAGAAAAGGTATTTTCACTGACATCAGGGTAAAACTGATAAGGCATTCTTGTCACTTGAAAATATAGGTGACTCAGAGAATGGATATTAAAAAAACAGGTGCGTAGAAATTATTATTTGGGTAACATGTCAATGGACTCTTGTCAACTTGTTTTGGGCAAGGCAGTTCAAAAAGGTTAATGCTATTGTTTCAAGGAAAGGAAAAAAAAAAAAAAAAAAAAAAAAAAACACGAAAAATTTTTGAGAAAAGAAATTCAGTTAAGTCCAGCCCAGAAAAAGGGGTATGGGGAGATGACGTCATAAGATCCAGAGAGATTCCATTGGTCCGGTGACCAAGACCCAAAAGGGGGGGACGACTAACAATTGACGCCATGGAAAGAAGACTAATCCCACAGGCAACAACGAGTAGCAGCTAACCTCAGGATTTTATTGGTTGCCGAGACGGGGGGGGGGGGGGGGATTAGACACCCAGCGACCGTCGGCCCTACACCATGGCATGGCCATAAATACAGGGTCCTGAGGGACCAAAGGAAGTAGTTGCAGCTCGAGTGGCAGAGAGTTGGATTTCCCTGTCCAGAAACGTAATGACCAAAGACAGTTCCCAACCTAAGAAGTAAAGAGACAGAGAGATGATTGCCATGCCGTTGGGTGCCAACCGTAGAGAAGCCTGTCACCAATCAACCAACCAGCGTTAAGAGACAGACAAGAGAATTTTCAGACAAGTCTGAAATTGCTAACTGAAAGAAAATAACCCAGCAATTTGGCAATTTCCGTAACATTCCGGAAAACAAGCAACAAGTTGACTAGACTTATATAACGAACTTAGACTTCTGTTCGTCAGCCAGATTGCTTAGGAGAATAATTGATTTACCTAAGAAATGTCCGTTCTGCTAACAGTTGATAGAAGCAGGGATGGGAAATTATTCAAGAGACTATTGTGTATAATCTGTATATAAAGTTATTTTCACAACACTTCAGACGTTGGTCCACTTATTTCCTTTGATGTTACATTTCTTTCTTTTGTTACTCAATTGTGTGCACACTTGGTTTAGTTCTGCAGAGAGACAGCTAGTAAAAAACTCACGTGACTGCCTTGTGATTAATCAACACAACCTGGGACAATGGAGGGAACCGTGACAGAGTCAATCTATGACCAGCTGGCTGGATCGAAACCAACAGCGACCAGCTGGGTAGTGGCATGCTCATTTTCAGCCTGATCTGACTCTTATGAAAGCACAGGAGCCAGGTACTAATTGGAGTGGTATAGGGAGCCAATTATTTTATCTGCATCTCTATCAATGGATTATATATAGGTGTTTCACCACAAGAAAGGCAATACCACCACTGGTGTGCAGGGGTTACAGTTAAAGAAAATGAAAAAAAAATGAAGACGTTATTGGGGATGTAGAAAAAAGAATAAGAGAAAGTTGAGAATCAACAAAATAGAAGATGGTAAAATAACGTTGCGCATAAACTTTTGTAGTTGTAGCTATCAGGGAAGATATTATATGGAAGGTAGTTCTACATGCAGAAAGTGAGAGAGGTTGAAACTGATAAGAGTAGAAGTGGCAGTTATGTTTGATTATTTTGATGGTAAAAAGGCTTGACTTAGTTGCCTATCTAATAGCACTAGTAAATTCATGTGGTTGGGGCACCAGGGAAAGAAGCTCATTGGAGCAAAAGCCATGACAATATTAGTAGAAAAAGACGGAGGGAAGCAATTAGTGAGAAAGTGACTCAAATTGAGCTGTCATATAGGGATCGATTACATTGTAGATCCTTCTTTGGATTTTGTCAAAAAGCCAGAGAGGAACAGCAGGAGCACCCAACCCAATATGGTGACAGTATTCAATGCATGAACTAATCCTTCTTAGGAGATGTAGCTACTGATTCAACATAGTCATTACATTTGAGGTTGGCTGAGAGAGTTAGGCCAAGGAGGCACAGTGTGTTGCTTTCTGGAAGACAAGCATCATCCATACTGATGAAAGGTAGGAAACTTTATGGTGTTTAAGGAAGAGCAGCTTCATTTTGGAAGCATTCAAATTTACGAGCCACTTCTTACACAATTCCAACTCAGATTAAAGTTCCTTTCCAAGAGCAGGAGCAAAGTTTACTTTGTCAGCCTTGGAAGATTTCTTATTGAGATGGTGGTGCCATCTGCAAATAAATGGTGGTGCCATCTGCATAGATGCTTACATGGGAACTGATTACATCAGGAAGATCATTGATGAAGAACAGGAAAAGCATAGGATCTAAGAGCCTTGAGGTACACTCATTTTTGTATGAAAAGATCTGGAAGCATGCCCATTTAAGACCTTCATTTTACGATTTTGATTAAATTGAACAAACATCCAGTTATACCATAGCCCTGTAGCTTGCGCAGAAAGTCAACATGCTAAACCCTGTCAAACATTTTTGAGATATGCAGGGCAATAGTTTAAGCTTTGCCATTCTTATCAAGAGCCTGGTATATATACATATTCAGTGATGGCTGTTTGCACATCAGCAGTAGACCTGGCAAAGTGGAAGCCATACTGTTTGTCAGAGAGAAGATTGTAGGATGTGTGATGATGAACCATTTCAGCATTGATAATAGCCTTGAACACTTTGCCAAAGAGCAGTAGAAGGCTGATAGGGTGATAATTAGAGTGGGGTCAGAGGTCTGCCTAGAGTTTTTTAAAAACAGAAATTACTGTGGAGGACTCCCAACAAGCAAGAAAACAGGAAGCAGCAAGGCAATAGTTATAGAGTTTGGATATGCCAGGGACATTTCTTTAGGACAATGACTGGAATACTATCACCTCTGCTGTCCTTATGGGAGTCAAACTTAGAAATTATATTAGAGACTAGGGACGCAGTTCTAGGTGAGAAGTTGGGTGTGGATACTCCAGACAAGTGAAGTTGGAAAAGAATTTGTGAGCCACTGTGGTTGTGAGGGCCTCAAATTTATTGAATAGAGGAGGAATTGAGGGTTTGCTGTTGTTTAGCACACTTTTGCAGAATCACCAGTAGTCTTTGGAACCAAACTTGCGAGATGCTATATACTGCTTCATTCTATCAGCAAACAGCTCAGTAATATTTAGAATACGCTTACATTTCTTATGACCAGAGACAAAAAGCACCTATTGTAGTCAGACACGTCACTCCAGTAAAGCCAAAAGTGATTCCTGTGGGCAATAGCGGCCAAGCAAGCAGGAGAAAACCAAAGAGATGAACAAGGTTCAAGCCTGAATTTCCTGGCTGGGATAAAAGCATCAATGTCAGCTTTCACCCAGGAGGAGACTTCAGAGGAACAGTCTTCAACAGGGAGACTAAAAATTTCCAAAGGAAATATGGAACGAGTCCAAGTCTGCTCTTTGGTAGCAGTAGGAGGTTCCTGGTAGGAGGGGGAGTGGAAACAGATATTAACAGAAACCAAAGCATGATCAGGGTTGCTAAGAGGGCAGAGCAAGAGTTGGGGATAGAAGTGAAGCACATCCTTAAAGGATACTGGGGAAGCATGTGAGGAAATGGCCTTGTCTATATTATCCAAAATGATATCTAGTACAGAACAGTCAGGGGAGGAAAGAGAGCAGTAGACAAAGAAAAGATAGCTGAATTTAGTAGAGATGGAGGTACATATAAGTGTGGACTGGAGATTCAAGAGAAACCACCCTAGATAGAGGGAAGTGTTTGTGGATATTGAAGTCCTCCCTAAAGAAGAATGAAGAAATCAGAGCATGGGATTGTAGGGTTATGGTTGATTTCACAGTGCTAAGAGGTCCAGAGACTTTTCATGGAGGAACGATTCCACACTGGAAAAGTTGGTACATAAATCACAGATGTTAAGAATTCCAATTGAGGTTGGCTGTGAGTGAGGCCTGACATCCACTCAAGGGGACATCTGTTAATCATGACTGCTGGTATTTTAAGGTCTGTTTGGTGGTGATGGAATGTAACCAGTTTTGTTTTAGAGTAATTAAGTGTAACCAGCCAGTTTTTCTCCCACTGGGAAGTTAGTGTTAGATTGGAAGAGAGATCAGTTGCTAGTCTATGATCATAGACTTTTAGAGATGTACCCCAAGTAGCATATCGTCAAGCATAGATGTTTAAAAATAACCAGAGTATATTCTTAGGTAGATTATGTAAATTAGAAAGGGGGTTAATTCGAGAAGTGATCTCTGGGGATTGCCTGTGTTAACTGCCAGCATCTTGAAGGATTAGTTGTTAATAACTACCTTCAGGCATCTACCTGTTAGAAAATATCTTATAATAGAGAAAACATTTCCAGTGATTCCATAGTTAGAGAGTTTGTGTAATAAACCTTTGTGCCACACTTTGTTAAAGGACATCAAGATATCTATGGTCCTAGTGATATGTGTGTCATCAAGGGCCTTACTGATTCTGTGTGTAATGGTAGTCAGGACATTAGCAGTGGATTGGATTGATAAAAAGTACTGCTCATTGCACAAGAAGGTGCACAACAACCTTGTTGAAAATTACCTCAAAAACCACTAATGATACCAAGGAGACTAATAGGTCTGTACTGGCAGGATCAATTGCCTGTGTTCTTGAAGACAAGTCACTTGCAACCTTCTACATACTTGGGAAAGATTTCTCCTTCCAGCTGCAGTTAAATAATTTTGCTAGAATCAGGGATAATTCCAGGTTGATATTCTTCAAGGCAACCACTGAAATTTTTATCAGGGCCAGTGTTTTTCTTTGGTTTATTTTTTATGAATCTAGAGACTGCTTTTACTGAAATGAGTATATTAACAAGATTAGGCTCAGTGAGGTGTGAGAAGGGGGATGTCCTTTGTCATCTAATGTTGAGTCTGAGGCAAAGATTTTTGCTGTCTGTCAAGGAAGACATCAGGAGCCATTTATAATAATGAGTACAGCCTCTTTGCCTCTGTTCATAATTTGATTGGTGATCTCCCAGAATTTGCAAGATCCAATTTGTTTCTTTTCAGCCTTGGCAGCTCACACATAGCTGCACTTTGTGTTTCCAGAACTCTTACAGCGACTGGGGGGTGATTCTGAAATAATTAAAGGTCAGACTCCACCATTCCTTACAATATATTTTGAAGTTTGATTATTGCTGAAAATTTGTCAGGGTAGAAAACACTCCATTTTCAGAAAGGATCCATTTGGATATTAGGGCAGCAGCTTTTGGAGGCTATTTGAAGGTTGGGAGAGGAGCTTCCATCATATAGGACCGAGGGCTACTCCAGTCTGCCTTCTCATAGTGAAAATGTGTTCTATTGAACAGTATATCAGGGGGTTTCATTGGTTTGGAGTTAATGATCTGGTTCAGTTCGTAAGTGACAGAAGTCTCTGCAATTTCTGCCTTCCTCATCAGTTTTGTTAAAATGGACTAACTGCTCTTCTTTGTGGTAAACATTGAAGTCACCACATATGTGAAAATTGGCTGAAGGAAATTGAGTGAAGATATTGTCAATCTTCTCTGATATTTGATAAAAGATTACCAACTCTTCATCTTGGGGATGATACAGAGCAAAGACTAATGTGGTACTATGGATAAGTGGATAAACACATATACAGGAGGAATGGAGGTTAGAGTCCTTGCATTTTTGTGAAACTCATCCTTGATGTAGACACAGAGCCAATGACAATTTAGGTTGTCGTATTTTGTCATAATAGGTGAATAGCTCGGAATTTTGAGCTCCTCCAATGGGATTAAAGCATTGATAAGTTTCAGACAGACACAGGGGTTTAAGTTTAGCCTGAAGATGGAGTTCCACTTCTGGAAAGTTGGAACACAGAACGCTTATATTGGTGTAGGAGATGGTATATGTGGAGTCTACATTTTTTTTTTTTAAAGGTTGGGTTTGATAGTTTCAGTTTTATTGTATTTTAGATACTTTGGTTTTGAATTTATTATATAATCATCACTTTTATTTTCTGATAATGTCACCTATATTTCTAAAATTTGGCATGTTTATATACACAAAAAAAATCACAATTCTTTTTAAAATACTGAAAATGTAATAAGCTTTTCAATTAAGATTTGAGTAAATAGTTTTACTAAATAACAATTTCATAGAAAATTAATTTTAAAAGATTTAAAACTTTCTAAAATTATTCTAATGAAAAAAATTATTCTATGAAAAATCTTGTAAAAATTCATTATTCACAAAAATTTCTTTTCCTTTATATATCCTATTTATAGAATTAAAATTTTTCTTACCAAATATCCGTTTTTTGGATTTTTTCTAATTTAGACCAAATTTTAGTAAGATGGTTTAATTTTTTTAAAAAATTAGATAAAAATTGAGGATTTAAATTCTCAAAGGAATTTTACTTCTGCTAATATAGTCACTAAAAAAATTTTATAAAGAGTAAAATAAAATTTTTTTTTTGTAAATAGGTCCTGAAAATTTAATGAAAATCTGACAATTATTTGATTTTTGCAGAAATTTCCATATCAATGTCTTTCTCTGCAAAAAAGATGCTAGAATATGCTAATGAAAGATAAAAATTTTCAACCAAAATTTTAAATGTTCTAAAAAGGATTAAAAATACTTTGGACTTTTGTCTTAATAGATTTTGACAATAAAACATTGTTTCTATTAAGTTTGGAAAAATTTTCATCATAGAATGATCTTTTTTCACTGATTTGTGGAGGTACACAAAGACAATGAAGCAGATCTGCTTTCCATCTTAGAAATTTTTTCTGTGGAAGTGAAGATATCAAGCATTTCCCCCATTATACCTGCTTTATTTTTTATCATTCAGAACCTTTCACTTCCATTCATTTTTAGTTTCTGCTTATCACCCAAATGAAATGAAAATTGCTCCCCCAAAGACAGCAAAAAACAGGCTCCCAATATCCATACTGATCAGCTAACTATATGAGTCTAAACACGTGGATACATGTTTACAGATGTAAGATGATATGCAATGATTACAAGATACACTGTAGCTCAAAAACCCACCTGTCAATTTATCAATGAGGTTTTATTTCAGAATCTCAAACAATGCATGTTAAACATTTTTTCATTTCTGATTAAATCTTAACAAAAATGTTATTTCTTGGGTATCTCTAATAAAAAAATTTACAATCCCAACAGCAATATAGGTTTTAAACAATATAACTCTCTTGTATAATTTTTATATATTTACATGTACAAGATGGCACTGAAAAACTGTCAGCCTAAGTTACCCTTGACACAAAAAGAGTGGAAAGAGAGAGGGAGAGTGAAAAAAAAAAAAAAAAAAAAAAAAAACATTGCTTATGCCCGTAGTCACTATCACTCTTTCTCTCATTCTTTCACCCCGTTCTAGTCTACTTAACAGGCAGTTAACTCACCTACAATATCTGAGAAAACAGAGTTGAATTATTCTGGCCATGTTGCCTTCTGAAATCTTCACTCAAATTTTCAGTTGTTTGCTGCATGCTAGATAGGTCTGATTGGTCTGTTTTTACTATTTTTTTTGTTTTGTTCTGTTTTGTTTTTTTGTTGTTGTTGATACTAACTGAAATATTTTGCTGGTTACTTTTGCGGCGCACCTTGGCAAGATTGTGGAAATTATTTTGGCTTTCAAGTTTTGTTTCAACTTATACCAAGTTAAAACTTAGTAAAAAATTTTTTTTTTTTTTGTTTTGTTTTAATTGGAGTAGATAGTACCTATCGCCCGGTCTCACACTCCCCCACCTTTTTTGAACAGGAGTAGAGGTGTTCACCTTGTTTCTTGTTTAGGAAGGGGTTCCCGGTTTATCTCACTTCTCCTTTGGCCTTAGTGTTAGTTCAGTTGAAAGCTCTTTGCAGTTATTGAATATGGTGGCAACGTCTCTTCATTCTGAGGGTACCGAGTTGGCAGTTTCCTGGTTGCTGCTTCCAACTGATAGTTAGGAGCCCAAATTCTTGTGTAGCGTCTTGAGAGGCTGCTCTGATCAACAGTTGAATATATCAGAGTTCCTGTTGTGCCATATCGCGCATGGACGGGCGTCCCGGCATGAATCTCTGGTGGGCAACTCCGAGGCCACATTATGTTGCAGGCTGCGCCAGTCTCCATCCTTCATATGCTGCAATCAGTGACCGACTGATCCTACTCTAGAACTAAATCACTATGAAAACAAGCAAACAATAGCAAAACTAAACCAGCTAGTCATAAAACGCACAAACCTGTCTTCGTCTCTTTCGCTACCATACGAGGTATCTACACTAACTTTTACAGTGTTGAATCATTGCTTCAAACTAACTCACCTGATATCTTAGCCCTATGTGAAACTAACCATGACCCTTCTATCCCCTCTTCTGAGTTTTACGTTCCTGGTTACTTTCCCATCTTCAGGAAGGACTCCAATATCCATATGCATGGGCTTGGTGTTTATGTCAGTGTCCACTTTCTCCTAGCTAGGGTGACATCTCTTGAATCCCTGGATCATTCTTTTATGTGCTTCTGTCTCTCACTTCTAATTCTAAGCACGGTTAGCTATCTCTTCTTTCTCTACTGCTCCTCTTCCTCCTCTGACTGTTCGGTACTTCATAGCATCTCTGACAATATCGACAAGGCCATTTCTTCTCATCCATCTGCCCATATATTTGTGTTTGGTGACTTTAACGCCGACCACACCAAGTGGCTGGGTCACCGACTTTGCTGGTGTCCACACCATGAATTTTTCAATCACCCAATCCCTTACACAAGTGGTGGACTTCCCCACGCATTTCTCCAATAGCCCTAACAGAAGGGACTCGCTACGAGACCTCTGCTTCACTTCCATCCCAGTCTCTTGCACTACTATCACAGCTCTGCCCTCTCGGAAACTGACCATGCCATAGTTTCTGTCAACATCTCATTCAACTTCCACCCTAGCCAAGAAACCCAGACCAGCAGAATATCCTACTGCTACCAAAGAGCAGACTGTGATTCGTTAAGCGACTTCATCTGTGACATCCCTTGGAACGTTTTTAGTCTTCCCATCGAAGACTGTGCATCTGAGGTCTCCTCCTGGGTTAAGGCTGGCATCAATGCTTTCATCCCTGCCAGGAAATTTCAGCTTAAATCTCATTCGTCTCCCTGGTTCTCGCCCGCTTGCTCAGCCGCCATTGTTCACTAGAATCATTTCTTCCCGCTCTGTCAGAGATACGCGTTGGACCAAAACAGGCACCTTTTCGCCTCAGCTCGTAATAAGTGTAAAAAGATACCTCACAAAGCTAAGATGTTGTTTGCTACCAGAATGAAGCAATGCATAGCATCCTCTAAGTTCGGCACCAAAGACCACTGGCGACTCTGTAAAAGTGTGCTTAACAAGATTAAGTTCTCAATACCCCCGCTAATCAATGAATTTGAGGTCCTCACCTCCTCAGCAGACAAGGCTGAATGCTTTGCTTGCAGATTCTCGACCAATTCGAGACTGGATTCATCTGGAGTTTCTACACCCGACTTCCAACCTAGAACTGAGGCTCAACTGAATGACATCCACATTACACCCTCGCTGGTTTCTAACAATCTCAAAACTTGACCCCCACAAAACAAGCGGAGAGGACGAAATCCCAATCATAGTCTTGAAGAAATGTGCCCCTGAACTCTCCTCTGCCCTCTCTAAGCTCTACAATTTCTGCCTATCTGCTTCCTGCCTGTTGAAAGTCTTCCTCTGTAGTTCCTATATTAAAGAACACTGGAGAACCCTCAAACCCCACAATTTACTGCTCTATCAGTCTTCTCCCGATCTTTGGCAAAGTGTTCGAAGCCATTATCAACACCAAGGTGGTTCAGCATCTCACAGCCCACAAGCTCCTCTAGGACAAACAGTATATTTTCCACTTCACCAGGTCTACTGCTGCTGATATGCTAACAACCATCACTGACTATATATACCAGCCTCTCAACAAGAATGGCAAAGCCCGAACCATTGCCTTGGATATCTCTAAAGGCATTCAACAGAATCTGGCACACTGGCCTCCTATGCAAACTGAGGAGCTATGGTATAACTGGACATTTGTTTGACCTAATCCAGTCTTTCCTCTCTAACCGCACATTGAGGGTGGTATTAAATGGACATGCCTCCCAGAACTACTGTACAAACGCGGGTGTCCCTCAAGGCTCTATCCTAGATCCTACACTCTTTCTGATCTACATTAATGATCTTCCCGATGCCATAAGATCCCAAGTAGGTATGTACGCCGATGACACCAGTTTACTCTCGCCTTGATCAAAAATCTGGTGTGGGCAACAAAGCGCACCTCGCTGCTGAGCTTGAAAAGGACCTCCAATCCGTAGTGGACTGGGGTAAGAAATGGCTCATAAACTTTAATGCTTCTAAAACAAAGCTGCTATCATTTAACTATCACAGACAATTGCACCTACATCCCATTAGCATGGAACAAGCTTGACTCCCAGAGAGTAAAACACTATGCCTCCTTGGCCTCACACTCTCAGCAGACCTCAAGTGGAAAGACTACATTGAATCCATTGCAAAATCCGCTGCTATGAAAGTCGGTTCTCTGTGCAGGGCCCGGAAGTTTTTTCCATCTGAATCTATCCTGCACATATATAAATCTACCATCCGCCCATGCATTGAATACTGCTGCCACATCAGGTCAGGTGCCCCTGCTGTTCTCCTCAGGGTTCTTGACAAAATACAACGGAGAATCTGTAATGTGATCAATACCAACTTGGCAGACCGGCTGCAGTCACTATCACTGGCATGATGTGGCCTCCCTGTGCCTCTTCTATAAATACTTTCACAGCTTCTGCTCCGATGAACTTAAATCACTGGTGCCCCCTAGGTACGAATTTGCACGAGATACTAGATTAGCAACTAGGTCCCACCCTTTTACAGTGAAACCGATATAATCTAACTGCAATTTCTACTCCAACAGCTTCTTTCCTCACACTTTCCGCCTGTGGAATTCCCTTCCACAGTCTTGCTTCCCCGACAGCTACAATCTCCAGGAGTTTAAATGTAAGGTCAATAGACACCTCCTAAACACATCTTGCATCTATTCTCTCAAACACTCTTCCCATCTACATCCTTACCTGCCTATCACCCTCCTTCCGACATTTCCTATATCTAACCACTCTTTCTCACTACCTTTCCCTATGTAACCTCCTGCGCAATAGTGGCAGTGGAATTCCTTGCTTGGGGTGAAATGATAAAAAATAAAATAAAAAAAAAAGAAAGAAAAAAAATGTCACGTTTTGGGAAATTAAGCAGGGAACTTAATATCTTCTAGAATAGCTTAGATATTATACATATTTCAAACATATACAAGAGAAATGTAAACATTGACCAAGATACAGTGCAAAACTTTCAAATTGTAAGTTATAGAAAAATATCAGAAAAGACAAATGGCAATGGAGATTATATGAGCAGGTTAATATTGGAATATTCTAACACAGACTTATTCAATAAAAGTTAAATCCTATTTTGACAAAAAAATAAATAAATAAATAAATAAAAAATTAATAAATAGATGTAAACTTTGCCTTGAGATGGTAGTGTACCTACTTGTGCTTGGTTTGGCATGGCCATGGCTGGAATTTCAAATTGAGATACTGTAGTATCATTTACTGGTTGTCCTATCAGTGTATGTGGAGCTGGGCCATCTTCCACCGAATGAAATAAGGAATCATTTGGTAAGTTCTGAGGAATGGCATTCTGCGAATATGTTTGGTTTGTATAGTCCAGTGGCTGTTGGCTGACCACAGCAGCAGCTGGAGTATTTAAGATTGCAGCTGCATGTGGTTGTGGTTGGTCAGCAGGTGCAACGTCAATTGGCACAGTTTGGGGCTGTGCTGATGGCTGAGGAGCTATGTTAGCCTGTTGTTGTGGCACAGCTTGTGGTACAGGATGCATTGGAGCTGATGTTTGTACCACAGGTGGCTGTGGTTTAGGAGGCTGAGGGGCAGCAACTGGAGGAGGCTGGTCATATCCAGTGCTAGCAAAGCCTGCTGGGGCAAGTGTATTTACATTGACTTCTGCTGATGTTGGAGGATGTCGAACTGTGGGCATTGGGTGGGCAGCTACTACTGCAGGGTCCAAATGCTGCGGAGCTGAAAATTAAGTTTTAATAATGAAAATCTACATAAAAATATTAACAAGTGTTAACTACCTGGCATTAAAAGTAGAATCTCAAACTTGTATGTTATACAAACAAAATGCTAATGAAGTTGTAGCAAAGAAAGACATTGCAAGCCTGTATTCCCTCTTATGAATTTGTATTTGTTGATAACCACTTCCTCTAATATATTTAAAAATTTACCAAGCAGAATTTGTTTTAAAATCACTATCAAATAAGAAAAAGACATCTATCAAATATATATATATATATATATATATGCATGTATATATATATATATATATATATAAAATTTAAAAAAAAACAAACAAAAAAAACAAAAAAACAAACAGCATTTAAATATATGAATAGATATACTGTTACAATCAGTCAAGAGCCATACATGATACACACACTGGTGATCATGCCTCGAAAAAAATATGACTGACTGGGTAGAAGATTTTCCTCACAGCAGGTTGCCATTACTTTCTGCGGTAGACTGGTTGCTAACCAAGAGAACCCAACCTGTCCGGCTAGAGGAAAGATGGATTAATACATTTCCAAGGGTATTTACATGTAAGTGAATACAAGGAATTTAACTGGAAATTGGATTTGGCTCTCCAATTTCTTGTTCTGAGACAATATCCACTGCATCACAATGCACATTGTTAAAATAAGTTTTCTTAAATCAAACTGAAAGTAAAGCACTAGAAGGGGCTGCAATTAGGACAAAATTCTACTGTAGATCCTTTCATTTGCTTCCCATACAAATTGTATAACTGCCAAATATTTAGTTATAAATATTACAAATCAAGTCATTTCAAATAAAAAACATACTTTCAGCCATAGGCAGAAGAGATCTGACATTGATTAAAAATTAGTAATGAAAAGAGTAACACTAACAATCCAAATCAATTGTAGACTCCTGCAAGAAGTTAAAACTGCCTTGCACAGAGGATACAATTTCTTGAAAAGGACGTTGTCGTGGAAAGCTGGTGCCTGTACTGAAGAAAGAGTCACTATCAATGTTATTGTCAGTCCCCACATTATTGACTTCATGAGCTTCCTTAGCTGGGAGGACAGGCTCTGGCTGTTTTTCTATTTCAACACTGGCAGACTCTGGTTCTTCAGGTATGGGGTTGGCCTCTGCAGGTTTTACATCACTTATAACTGGCTCCTCATTAGGTTTGCTTTCTTCTGCTTTGTCTGCAATAGATGCTAAAATAATAGGAGAAAAATATTACAAAAGTTTATGTTATTTCAAACTAAACATTAAATCACATTTTGGAGGAGTTTTACTTACAAGAAAAATTCTAGATTTTAAAGGTTTTTAAAGCTTAGGTAATTATCGAAAGTTTGGTTACAAAAAGATGCAGATAATATTTTGAATAGACAAAAATACATTTATCCGATACTTTTTCTTTTTTAAGAAAAAAAATTTATGAAGATAAATTTTTTTCTCCTCAATCTACTTAGACAATTTTTTGAAGTTATTCAAGAGTTGAAATAACTTACTTTCTTGAGACGAACCATTTGTTTTGTCATACCTAGGAGCATTCTCAAAATACCCACAGTTGAGAATTAAATCTATCAACTCTTTAAGTTCTTTGTAAGTGGTGCCAAGTATGGCTTTCTCACGAGCATCCAACAAATTGCATAGATGCTCAGAGGCAGATGTGAATTCTTTTTCATTTTCTCGTGATGCAGGAGTGACCAGCTTGCACAGATTATCCAACTGTGTCAGATTCTCTTCAGTCAATACCTACAAGAGATTAAAAGGAAAAGGCATTAGCCAGATTGCTTAAGGCAAAATAGAAATTCAAGATCATATGCCAAGAATATTAATATTTGCAGAACAGGTCATCATTTTTATCAATCTTTATGAAGCCAAGACTTTCAAAACCAGTCTAGAAAATGTTTCATATTCTGAGATTTGTTTCTAATTCAGCTTTATAAAAAGGGCAAAATTTCAGCTTTAGAATTCATTTAGTATTTTTATCTTTTACACTTTAAGCAAAAAACATCTCACTCCAGCATTTCTCATTAGTAGTGATCACTTTATAACAGCTGAAATTGGAAGAACTTCATATGAAGTTTTAAATGCACTATAGCATCTTCCAAAATGAAAAGTAAACTGCTTCTTTTTAGAGTGCACTATTAGTTATTCAGAAACAAACATTAGAACTAGACAAATGGTCAATCAATTCATAAAATGATAAAAAATGTTTTAAACTCACCACAGCAGAATGACATCCATTTCGGAAATCATTCCGCACTTGTTCAATTCCAAGGTTTTCGAACATGTTTTGTATCAGCAGCACTTGTTTCAGCCGCTTATGTTCATTTAATATCCTTTCTGCTCGTTCTTTCTTCATCTGTCGCTTCATCAGTTTTTCAGCCTAAGGACAAGAAGTTAAAGTTTAATATAGAAATTAGGCTAAAATGATCAGTGCTTACAACACAACATAGCTTCCAACAAAAGAGAGATTCTAATTTAAAATTAGTGCAATTAAATTGCACTAAAATCACATATTCTAATTTTTCAACAATTAAGTCAGGACTCCAGTACTTGGTCTCCTAAAGGCTAATAGAGTTAAAGTTATATTCCTAGATTGCCTTCAGCTATCCTGTTATATTTAACTTAGTCTAAAAGTTAGAAATTTCCCCCCCCACACCAAGCAATCTCACTTTTGGAAAAACCAGAAGCCACATGGACTTATACCTTGAGTCAATGCCATGAACTATTTAAGCAATTCTTTTGCCAACTCTAGAATTTACAAGTCAGAGAAAGAGAAAGTTTACACATGCATGAATGCACAGTAAAATCCTCTCCAATTAATTGGAAAGTTACAAGTTTGCACATCCAGTTCTTAAGATATTCATAATGGCCGGATGCTTTCTAATTCCTTCGCATAATCTTTCTACATGGACTATCATATTCTATCTTGTTACTTCCAACAATATTTGCTCTTTACAATCCCTGTTTTTGCGATAATTATTCTTCTGTAAGAGCAGAAAAAAAAGTCTAATTAAATTAGTTGCTAAATATGGAAATAACTGCAACACCATTACTTCAGTAACAGTATAATCTCTTCACATTTTATATACAGATTGCCAAAAAATGTTTAAATAAGCAATGATAAATAATTTTTAGTTTTAGAGTAGGTACCTCCACTTTTTCACGTAATGCAAAATGCCACAAACTTAACGAAAATAAAGTTTTATCATCAAAATGTTGATATTAAGAGGAAAGATCAAAGAATTTTTCAATTATTTTTTTTAATTTTTTTAATCCTTTCTAACATGTTCAAAATTTTGGTTAGAATGCTTGTTTTGTTTACATTTACTTCTACAAAGTTCAACATTGATTTTTTTGCACATTTTTTCTGTTGAAAACACATTAATTTGAAAATTCTTGTACAAATCAAATAATTGTCTGATTTTAATAAAATTTTCAGAACTTATTCACAAATAAATGAAATTATTTTTTTAATTTTTTTTTTTTTTAAGAAAATATTGGTAAAATAAATTTTTTTTTTTTTTTAAATGTGTTACCCCTTAATTTTATTAAATTTTGCACAGAGCCTTCAGGTTTATGCAATTTATATTGTGTGTTAAAAGTAGGAGTCATTGAAGATTGCAAATCACCTATTTTTTTTTTTCAAATTTGTACCATTTAACTGGAAATCTGCTCTGAATTATTAAAAAGTAATGAATCCAATAAAACTATGACATTACTTAATTAGAAAAGCTTTAATTGCTTTTGTAAATAAGTAATATTAAGGACATTATTGTCTGAAGAAATAAAATTTTTCTCATGAATAATGAATTTTTATAAGAATTTTTTTCATTATTTTTTTACATTTTAATTATAATTAATTTATAATAGTTAAAAATCATGTAAAATTCTGTATTGGGGTGATTATGGGATGTGATATAGTAATTAATTAGAAACGAAATTTATAAGTCCAAAATTGCAAAGATTAATAAACAGTTACACTATTTTTCAAATAATTTTTAATTTATTATATTTTTACCTTATTTTCATGTATGGTAGACTGAAATTACCATTATTATGAAACGGTTACATAATTTAAGAGTTTTGTCCCTTCACTTAGATTTATGAAAATTATTGGTTTTGGGCATGCGTACAATCTGTCATCACCAAATCAGTCAAGAATACGTCAAACCTTCGATCAGATGAACACGACCAATCGCTAATAATTTGTTGTATATTACTTTTTTTTATGCTATAATTTTTTTTTTTTTTTTTAATCGGCTTAATTTAACTTTCAATTTTCTTTTATTAAAATAAAGTGTCATAAATCATTTTAAATATAAAAAAAAAAAAAAAAAAAGAAGACCATAAATTTTTGTTTACAAATTTCTTAAAATTAAGAAAATAGCCGTTTTTAAGAAAATTTTACAAAATCAAAATTAAATATGAATTCAAATCTATATAATTTCTATCTGAAATACACCAGAAATCTTTACTTAATGGCAATAATAAATTTAATCATTAAGCTTTTAAATCTTCAAGAACGTTTTTTTCATTTTAAAATCATGTATTGAAAATTTATACTGAAAAGTGGAGGTACCTATTTTAGAGACTTTCCAGTCAAACATTAAAACAAGTAAGAGTTAAAGAAAAGGGAATTTGAGCATTTAAAGTTGCACTTTAAGTATAAAAATAAACTTTCAAAAATGAAACTAAATTTGGATTTAAATTTCTACTTCACTGCAAATGGTCAAACGACAATATTCATAAAACCGATTTTACATAATCATTCTACTTATTAATTCTACTTACATCTTGAGTCAATGCCATGAACTGCTTAAGCAATTCTTTTGCAAATTCCAGATTGCAACTCACATCATTATACTTGTTTACAGCATCCTGCGAAGAAAAAAAATAGTTTTAAGGCATGCTATATTTATGATCAGGTATTAAGCACCAAAAGCAGCAGTTTATTTCATACAAAATGCAATCATCAGATAAAGTGCACATTAAAAAAAAAAATCATCTTGTACCTCTTTACTCTTGAGCAAAGTTTTTACTGTCTTCTGTTTTACTTGAGACAACCCTTTTGAAGATTTTATTCTATGAATTTTTGACTTAATATGGTATTTCATTGTGTCAACCCTAAAAATATCAACACTATGGAGACAAAAGCATATTATCTTCTGTATAAAAGTCATCAGGAAATTGTCCAACTCTGGCTTTAGCACAAATTTTAGATACTGGGTTCATTTTTTTTTCTTTTTGGAGGAGGAGGAGGAGGAGCAGGTGCAATTTTTGAACTTGAGGGTGATTCACTACAGCCATTTTGGCAAATTGTTAATTGTATTAGAAAACAAAATATGAAAAAATAATCAGGAAGGACTGCAGTATAACTGTCAGCTTTACCTAGTCAGATGTTGAAAGAAGAAAACTTTTCTATATTTATAAATTGTATGAGAGAAATGTAGCCTTTCATAAAATAAGTTATAAAATTAAACCAAAGAAATAGATTTTTAAAATTTTGATCTTGCCTCTCTTCCTTGTTTGGGTGGGGGGTAAGGTTCAAACTATTGTCTATAATTCCCATTTCTACTTTATCAATGGGACCAAGTTTCATTAGGTTTGGTGGGGGTGGGAGGCTGTAACCAACTGAATTATTTGCTTTGCTACATGAAGTTTTTTTTTTTTAATATTCAAAAATAACATTTTCTAGGAAAAGTGCAGAATTTTAAAATTCATTTTTAGGTCTTAAGAGGACAAATAACTACAAATATTTATAAAGAATAAATTTAAGTTGTTTTATTTATTAAAATATTGAAGAAAACCTAAGAGACAGTTTTCAAGTATTATTTTTATATTTGAAAAAAAAAAAAAAAAAAAAATTTATGATGTAAAAATGATTGCATGAAAAAATATGAGATTCCATTTCAGATTAACTATTTTAGAGATTCCTTGATAACAGAAAACTGGTGTCCATACTCTCAATTATAGCATCATAAGACAGTCAAAAATGTTATGAGGTTATGATTTAGGGTTTCTTATGTGTGGAAAGTCTGAAACCAGTCATAATTTTTACTGTGCCTTAAAAAGTAAGTATATCCAACAAAATCGCTGAAAAAACAGCATAGTCTGAACGAAAAGGCCTCAAACTAAATAAAAAACAAAGTTTTCTCGGCAAAATGTTTATGCTACCATGAAGAGGATATAAAGTATTTTTTAATTGTTTTTTACGAGTTTTTTTAATTGTTTCTAACAGGTTCATTCAAAGGTAGAAAATCTTTTTTTCTTTCGTCAGTGCGAGGCATAAATTGATGCCAGAGTTTATTATCTCAAAACATTACGCAAAGGCATTTTTGACTGTGAAGACACGTTAATTTAGAAATTCTTGCAAAAATAAAATAATGGTCAGATTTTGATGAGTTTCAGGACTTATTCATAATTGGCTGAAATCAGTTTCGATTAATTATTTTTAGAAAATTTTGGTAAAAACTTTTTTTTTTTTTGCTACATATGTTACCACCCACCAATTAATTTCCAGAAATGTCAAAAAATGCGACTAGGTCTCAATATTTAGATGATTTTAATTTCCTTCAGGAGTCATTGGGGAATGCTAATCATTTTTTCTTGAGAAAATCTGCTCCGAATTGCGAAAAAAAATGCAATAAAACTATGCCATCTTTTATTTGGATAAACTTTTAATTGCTTTTATAAACATAAAATATAATGATATAGTCTGAATAAAAAAATTTTTTTCCATTAATAATGAATTTTTACAAAATTGTTTTCTTTTTTATTATTTTTTATAAGTAATTTCTCAAAGTTTCAAAAATCTTTTAAAATTTCCTCCTCAGAAGTCTCTCAGACTTTTTTAAATTAATGTGTGGCAAATATATTTACTAATCAAAAAATTTAAACAGTTACTTAAAAAAAAAAAGGATACTCATTTTTTTGCTAAATAATTAAAACATTTTAATTTTTTGCATGTTGATTACCCGTTTTTTGTTTGTATGGGTGGCTGTACAAGATCTTTATCATTAAATTATCATGATTCAATAGTTGTCCTCCCTTACATAAAAAAAAAAATCCGTTTATAAACCTTTTTATACCAAATTTTTCTTCCATACTTTTGGCCAGCTACTGTAAATCATCATTAATGCCTCTGATAAGGTGATGACAGCTGTGATAACAAGGTTACTATAATCGAGAAATGTTCTTTTGAAAGATTTCAGGCAGTAAGCAAATAATTCTTGTTTCAAAGGAACTTCAGTTAAGTTTAAATTAGATACCGCCACTTTTTCAGCATAAATTTTCGATACCTAAGTTTTAGATTGCAATAAAACTAATATAATTTAATAAGCTTTTAATTGCTGGAATAAATAATAAAAATTAAGGACATTATAGTCTGAAAAAAAATTTTTTATTACTAATAAAATTTTAAAAGAATTTTCATTTTTTTTATTATAATAATTTATAAAGTTTCAAAAATATTTTTAAAATCTTTAAAAGAACTGTTGCACTTAGATTCTTTTTAGTTAAAAATTGATGAAAATTGAAAAGTTTAAAATCGTTCTGCACTCATATTTTTAAAATAATTAAAAAAATTTTTTGTGTTCATTTTTATTAAGTATGTTGTTCCATAGGAGTTATAACATTTCCATTGGGGTCATATTAATTTTACAAGTTAACAAGTGTTTTGGATTATTTCCCTTAGATGGAAAAATCACAGAAAACCGCACTTCATTCTGATTCAAGTCTCATCAAGATGTTTATAGAATTCAACAGTGTTTTGCAAGTCATTAAACATTTAAAGTAAGTATTTTTTTTCCAATTCTTCAATTTTTTTAATTAATTGTAACTGTAGGTGCATTAACTAATTTATCATAATTTTTTTTAAAATTATGTATAGCACAAGAAAATGTGAAAAAATGTTTCATAATTGAACTTCAAAATCTTTGATAAAAGTTTGTTTTTAAATTTGAAAAATTATCATGTATGTTAACTTTTTATATAAATGTTTGGGAAGTACCTAACTGACCATTAAAAAAAGTTCTACTTGAATTTCTTTTGTCTTTTTGAGATTTTTTTAAAAGAAACGGTTCAGCAAAAAGATTCATTTTATTAATTTGTTAAAAATATCTTTATAAACACATTTCAAAAATAATTTTATTAATATGTGAATAAGTCAAATGAATAAAACTGAATAAATTTTCATTAAGTACAGCAATGTAGGAACAAGCAGACCAATTTTGTGTGGCCACATGTAGCAAAAATATGGATCTCTACAGATGATAGTAAAATAGGCTACCAAGATTAATGTAAAAAAATTGGTTTCCCTAAAGTAAAATTATATAAAATGCATAGACTTTCCAAATTATTCAAAGAAAGGTTCCACGGGAAACATTTTGCATTTTTCAAAAAAATATGCAAACAGATAGCCCATTCTTTTACGTCCAAATCTTCTGTTGCTGCTGCTCCCACATCTTCTATTGCCTTTTCGACCTTTGCCACAAATTTAACTTCTAACATGCCTGCTACAACTCAAAATCTTTCCAATGCAACTGCAACCTTATCAAAATTAAATGCAATACTGCTGGATGTACTTAAAAACATTTCTTCAGGAACCCTCTCTGCAGCAAGTACGAGCCAGCACTCATCTGCCACTCCACGTAAACCTAAAACATTTCTATTGAAGAAACTGCTGTCAAAAAGAAACCAAAAAATGATAGTTCTTAAAAAACAATTCAGTCAATACAAAACAAAAACATAAAAAAATAGTTAGAATCAGATCACTATCAGGAAGCTCCATTATGACAGTCTCTTAAATGGAGTTCCTGCTTCTCATGTTAGTGAACTGGTGCATTCTATTTCAAAACACTTATTAGATAATTACAATTTGAACAGCAGTTCTACAACTGTCTATAGAATGGCTGGGGAGCTCGGTTCCCTTTCAGATGTCAAGACGTTCGATGCACTTTAGTTTTCGACTCAACAACACAAGATGGGATCCATGTGAACTGCATTATATTAACAATCCCATCATCAGCTCATTTTGTGTTTCTAGAATGTCTTGCTGGAGGGACTGCAAATGACTACAAGCAGCATATGTCACTGCATCAACAAGTTGGTTCAAGTAGGCTCAATTCTACTGGCCAAAGTGTTGATGACAATTTCAAAAACATTATTTCAAAAATTAAATACTACTTGACAGATCGAGCTCCTGTCAACCATTCTGCAATCTCTTTAGCAGAAAAGCAGTGGCAGATTGAATTAAAAGAACTTCATTACAATTTACATCCTTTGGAAGCAGTTGCATCTAGAACGAGGAAAGTCCTTAAGGACTGAGATCAAAACCATTGGAAATACGAATCTAAGTGAGCACCTAGCATGCCGAATTATTGTAGCCATGAATTTCCTCAGATATAGTGATAAATTAGGGCACATTAACACAATGAAGTCCTTTTTTCGCTAACAAGACTTTGCATTGTCCCTAATCCCTAGACTCCAAGGAAATCGGTTGCATATAATTTTTCATCGAGGAGCAACTTATTTTCCCATTTTTGAAAAGTGCAAAAAGTTTGTAATGGGACTTTCCTCCACAAATGAGACCATCACAACATTGCAGACATTATTTACAGAAGAAGCCGCTATCATCGAAATGCAAGTGCTGGGAATCATAGGGAAGTTGTTAACAGGGCCTTGGATGAATACCTTCCACACCATTGTTACAACTCAGAAAGACCCCATTGACATTATGAACATCATCAAAGGGGTCATTGAAAATCTGAAGGTACACACTGAGGCCCCCATGGATATTTTTTCCTGCCAGGAAGACTTCTTTGGAAGTCCACTACCAAAGGAAAATTCTGATTCTCTACTGATTCCCATCACAAATGAACCTCTATATTGAGAAATGATAACTGCCTTTTTAAAAGGGGCTGTGGAGGTTTTAAAGCAGACAGTATGAAAAATCATTTGCAACAGTAGAAGCTTCTTCCAAGTCGGTGTTGACATCAGTGAGGCATCACAGGTAAATTTTGTGAAAGAAAGAAGCTTGTGCCTAATGCTTATGTATCCAGATATCATCAAGGCCAAGCGAAATCAAGGAAATTCACCGATGATCTTGATGTTAACCAATTCAATCGCTACTTGCAGTTAGCACTGACGTACAACAGACGGGAGACTGGACAGAAGAAATCGCTGAATGAAGAAGTTGAAGAAATTGGTGGAGGGATTATGGTAAAAGATAGCAAGCTGGAGAAACTGATCACTTATTTTTAAAAGCATATGTTAGTATGTAGATAATGTATCTCAAACAGAATTACAATTCTTGTTTATATTTATCTTCCATTAAAAATTTAAACAAGTAACAGCAAAGAAAAAAAAATTATACAAGTGATTTTTTTCTTACCAACTGATCTTTTTCTAGAACAGCACCTTCAGCCAGCTTCACCTTGTACATATCCAACTTAAGCTAAAAGAAAAATAAAGATTTAATTAAACATAGAACTTAATGCCATCAACTCTACATATAAAAGATTCAATGTAATTAAAGTTTCACATAAATGAAGACTATGTACCAGAGAGAGAGAGAGAGAGATAAGAGTTAAAATCTTGAAATAGGATAAATAATACATTAATCTCTTGAAACAGATTGAAAAAGTATTTTCTCTTTGAAAGACAAAATCCTTAAGAGCTGGAGACAGTTCAGTTTACCTATGGCTGTCCAAGTGCAGACAAGTCATTATTGATAGATGTGCTCATCACACATAGCATCAAGCAGATGTATTTTGCTATGTCAGTCAGTTAAGTGCCATTAAATGACTGACTAAAAGATTACCCGCAGTATGTTGCCAACCAAGGCTATTGAACCCAATCTGTTCTATTAACCCATAACTGGAGGGAAGAAACGAATTAATACCTTTCCCAAGTGTGCGTAAATGAATGCAAAATGTTCAACTGGAATTCAAACTCAGCTCCCCAATTTCTCATTCCGATTTGATATCCACTGCACCACAACGCACATCCATTTTGCTATATACATGGTAAATTTATCAAGATGAGGAGAAAAGTATTCCATGATAACATCTGCTAAAATATGTGAGGTTAGAAGTAATATTTCGTCATGCCTATCAGGGATAAAGACAAATTCTAAATTTACTCTGCAAAAGAACTCTAGAAGGTAAGATAGAAAGTTTTGCTTGTTTGGATAGTGGAAATTTTAAGCGCAAAAGTTTTTGAAACTGTTTTTTTTTTTCTTAATTTTATTTTATTTTTATTTTTTTTAAAACCAGTGTTATTAAAAAAATATATATATATTAAATGTTTCAACAATCACGCATTAGTTTCCACAGTATCATCAAGATATTCTATACAGGATCCTTGGCAGGAACCATAAAAATACAGAACATTAGAGATATACCATATTTTGTAGCATTTGCTATATTAATTGGGGTCCTAAGTCAAAATTTTACATACACAATACAGAGTTTTAGAAATTTCAAAAGTCAAAATTTTAAAAACATTAAACATTTGTATTTTTATACTCATTTTCATTTCACTTTTTTGCCAGTAAAACAGCCATGAAATTCTCAATCCCACAAATTTGGAGGAAACCAACTGACCACTCAAGTAATTGCTTCTTTTGCTTGGTTGACATGAAGCTGGCAAGAATGTGCCTGCTATCTCATATCCAGACCTTCTGTCATCCATGACCCCCAATGTCACACTACCTGACCTTTCTATACCCACTCCAACAAATAGAGAGCAGCTGTCTTCTGAAGAGAATAGTAATTCATATGATGAGCAACTGAAGAGAGAAACCAAAAAGATCTCAATGATCTGATCTTTTGACAGACTCAAGTAGTGGAATTTGGTAGTTGAAAGTGCACAAACTGTGGGTTTGAGAAAGTATCACCAGTTTTTCAAGCTTTTCCACCAATCAAAATGGGCTTTACTTCTGTCACAATGTGACTGATATAAGCAATTGGAATTGCCTGTAACTCAGCAAGTGATGACTCTTCAACTGCTTATCCAAAAGCCTCAGAGTTGTGCAGCTTCATAACAGGAACATGTATGCACCTCTTCCCTTGTCTCACTATGCATCTACAAGAGGAATACAGCAGTGTCAAGATCTTGCTAGATGCCTTGATGGAGGACTGTTTGGCAACTGGTTTGTAAAAATAATTTACAGCACAAGCAGAAATTGCAAAAAAAATACTCACTTGTAGAATAAATAAACACTACAATAATCATGTCATTTTGTTCCTACTTTGCATAAATGAGAAAGTCTACATGACCCAGTTTTCTCAATTGAAATAGGAAATAACAGCTGTGATAGTGTTATTGATAGGTGCAATCTTAATGCAAGGTAGACATAGGAGAAAAACTACAGGACCTCCAAGACAAGGTAATAAAACAAAAAAAAGCAAGAAACGAACAAACATCAACTTTAAGAAGGCAGAAGATATTGTTGCCCAAGATGCAAAGTACAAGCTGGAGATAACATCAAACAAATAGAAGTTTAAATATCTGGCAACTGTTTTAACAGAGGTTGGAAAATGTGACACAAAAAAAACCAATTGTGCCTTGGGATAGCAAAAGACACTTTACAAAAAACAAAAAATACTAATAGGAATTCAAAATCTACACTGAAAACTTATCAAAAGTGACAATTTTTTCTCATATGTGATAAGGTCTCTTTGAATCATGTCACTATTTCAACAATGGTCGTTCCCCCCACCTTTACAAAGCTGACAAAGTGGTGCTTTCCAAACTTGTTTTACCCTTCACTTATCAAAATAAGAAATCTTATAAAGATAGAGAAAAAAAAAAAAAAAAAGATACTTATAAATTTGGTAGGTTTAAGTTTCCTTTGGGTCATTCCATGTCAAATCATCCAGACCTCGACACCCTTACGTCTCAGATTTTTTTCAAATTTTCACCATATGTTGGTATCATAGAAACTAGGAAATCCTGAAAATTTGAGCGTCTAACTCTAAGCGGTTCCGGAAATATCGCACTTTTAGTATTTTATGAAAATCGTGTTTTGTTGCAAATTTCCGCCATTTTGAATTTACATTTTTGGGCATAAATCCATTTCTAGACAAGGTTCAGTCTTGAAAATTTGCACTAAAATGGTTTTCCACATGAGGAATCCAAAAATCATATCTAAAACCTCTGAAAATGAACTGTTTTTGAGTTATTGAACTTTTAAGCCGAGGTTTGGGTATTGGTCTCGCGCATCCCAAAAAAACATGTGGCACTATGGGAAATTGAATTTTTTTTGTTTCTACACATTCTTGATAGTCTGAACTTGAATTCCTCCAAAAATGGTGTTTGGTTCTTTTCTCGTTAGCTCACAATTGAACCTCAAAGATGGGCAGTTTCAGGGGCCTCACTTCAGACAGAGCTGTGTACAAGGAGTCACTTGACTTCATCACAAACAGGAAAACTTGAATTTTATTTTGACTTGCTGTTCCTTTAAGAAGTGGTATTACTGCTTTCTGATGTTTCTCTAAGTTGGATGAAACTATTTTGTTTGATGCAAGGGTGCAAGTAGCAGGTAAAGCCATGTAACCGGATAAGGACGAAAGGAATAAAGAAGAATTAATCTTTAATTATATTTAAATTTATCTCTGAAATTATTTGCAATATAGAATTCAATATGTTTCCATTCTGTATGAACAACTTCTATATTGCATCCTGTAACCACCAGAAGTTTTCTAAGCCATTCACAAATAATGTCTATTTCATAATTTACAAAATGGATCAGTTCTCTTTTACATTCTGACTGTCATGATTGTACATGAATACCTTAATGAAGCTTTTCACTGCATCTTCAGTATTTAGTTATATTTGTTCCCAACAGATTTTGAAATTTTGACTCCCATTCTTTTTCAAGATAAAACTTAATTCACATTTTTCTCGTATT
Organism: Ascarosepion bandense; assembly: GCA_037127315.1. Taxonomy (NCBI): domain Eukaryota; kingdom Metazoa; phylum Mollusca; class Cephalopoda; order Sepiida; family Sepiidae; genus Ascarosepion; species Ascarosepion bandense. The sequence goes on from JBBBDQ010029493.1 coordinate 1,093,843, forward strand.
GTAGAATGTTTTGTAAAAAAATGAATTTAGTTTAAGAAGTATATAATAATATTTAAAAATTCATTTAAATATTTTTATCAATAATAGCCTAGAAATTAAAAAAACAGTTTAAATGATTTTATATGTAATAAAATTATATTCTTTTTTTAATTAAATAAATGGTAATTAATAAAAACAAAAAATAATAATAATGTTTATTTAATAACTACCCATTGGGCATTCTTAATACAAATCTCAACATATGGGGAGTACAAATTGCTTCTGGTGGAGAAGATTAATGAAATGACAAGACACTCGTACCTTGCCAAAGCCCAAGCACGTTATGTGAAGGCAAAAAAAGAAAATTTGGGAAAAAATGAGGTCATGGTGTTGGGTGATTTCGCTGAAAACTATCAGTTTCTCATTCAGAATGAGATACAAAGTTTTCACTGGAGCAAAGAGTACTGCACTCTTCACCCCTTTGTAATATACTACAAAGACAAAGATGGATTTCTACAACATCATTCGCTATGTTTTATCTCTGATGACAATACACATGACACTTGCTTTGTTCACAAAATACAGACCATGATGACAGATTTCATCAAACAACATCTCACAGGTATCAACAAAATCTACTATGCTTCAGATGGTTGTGGTGCCCAATATAAGAATTTTAAAAACTTTCTTAATCTGTGCTTTCACAAAGATGATTATGGTATCGATGCTGAGTGGATATTTTTTGCAACCAGCCATGGAAAATCCCCTTGTGATGGGATTGGTGGTGCTGTTAAACGGCATGCAGCAAAGCGAAGCTTGCAGAGACCATTGAACAACCAGATTCTAACTTACAAAGCATTACTGGAAGTGTGCCAAGCAGAAATGAAGTCCATTGTGTTCTTTGGAATTGACAAGGAAGACATGGTTGAGGTGAGGAATAGAATGAAGAAGAGGTTTGTGGATGGGAAAACAGTACCCGGGACGAGAAGTAGCCATCACTTTGTTCCAAAATCAGGATGCAAGATTGGACACAAACTCTGTAGTGAGGATGAATCCTTTGTTGATATTCACGACTTTAAAATCCTCACTCATGTTGACATTGGAGATATTGCTCCTTCAACATATATAACATGTGTGTACAACTCATTCTGGTGGGTCGGATTGGTGCAGAAAGTAAACCTCAATGAAGGTGATGTTGATGTTCAGTTCATGCACCCCCATGGTCCACGTAAAATATTCAACTGGCCTTCCAATGCTGACCAGTGTCCTGTTCCTTTCAAAAACATCATTTGTAGCATCCATGTACCTACAACAAACTCAAGTGGAAGGAGCTTTACTATTTCTGACGAGGATTATGATAAAACTGTGACAGCATATGTTGCCTTACACTCATAAGATGTTGTGTTGTCTTGATAGTTTTTGACTTTAATGTACTATCATACCACATACGCACCCGGCATAGGTACTGTTTCTTAGTATCCATATCCCCTGCATTGATTACCAGAAAAATGGGCTTCTGTTCTTTCTTCCCAAGTTCACAATTAAACCTAAAAAATGGGTTAATCACATGACAATTTTTATGGGTTCATAAATGCTGCAAATACATTATATCCACACCACATGATGCAGTTAATTTGGGAATGTCCACTGTGATTGGCCCATCTTTGAGGTTCAATTGTGAGCTAACGAGAAAAGAACCAAACACCATTTTTGGAGGAATTCAAGTTCAGACTATCAAGAATGTGTAGAAACAAAAAAAATTCAATTTCCCATAGTGCCACATGCTTTTTTGGGATGCGCGAGACCAATACCCAAACCTCGGCTTAAAAGTTCAATAACTCAAAAACAGTTCATTTTCAGAGGTTTTAGATATGATATTTGGATTCCTCATGTGGAAAACCATTTTAGTGCAAATTTTCAAGACTGAACCTTGTCTAGAAATGGACTTATGCCCAAAAATGTAAATTCAAAATGGCGGAAATTTGCAACAAAACATGATTTTCATAAAATACTAAAAGTGCGATATTTCCGGAACCGCTTAGAGTTAGACGCTCAAATTTTCAGGATTTTCTAGTTTCTATGATACCAACATATGGTGAAAATTTGAAAAAAATCTGAGAGGTAAGGGTGTCAAAGATGTTTTTTTCTGGATGATTTGAGATGGAATTACCCCTTTCCTTAAGTCATTATGGAAGATAATGAGCAGAGCTATATGTGAGACTAACCTTGACCCTTCTATCCCCTCTTCGGAGCTGTTCGTTCCTGGTTACCTTCCCCTCTTCAGGAAGGACTCCAATGTCCATATGCATGGGCTTGGTGTATATGTCAGCGAACAACTCCCCCTAGTCAGGGTCACATCTCTTGAATCCCTGGATCATTCCTTCATGTGCTTCCGTCTCTCACTTCTAAGCTCGGTTAGCTATCTCTTCTTCCTCTACCGCTCCCCCTCCTCCTCTGACTGTATGGTACTTGATTGCATCTCTACTAATATCGACAGGGCCATTTCTTATCACCCATCTGCCCATATATTTGTGTTTGGCGATTTTAACGCCCACCACATCAAGTGACTTGAAAACTCAGCCACCGACCTTGCTGGGATCCGCACCATGTATTTTTCAATAACCCAAGCTCTAACACAAGTGGTGGACTTCCCCACGCGTTTCTCTAATAACCCTAATGGAAGGGACTCTTTACTCGACCTTTGCTTTACCTCCATCCCAGACTCCTGCACTACCAGGCAACTCTGCCCACTCAGAAACTCTGACCACACCGTAGTCTCTCCGTCAACATCTCAATCCGCGCTGACACTACCCAAGAAAACCAGACCAGCAGAATATCATACTGCTACCAGAGAGCAGACTGGGACTCGTTCCGAGACTTTCTCTGCGACGTTCCCTGGAACAACATCTTCCACCTTCCTGTCGAAGACTGTGCCTCCGAGGTCTCCTCTTGGGTTAAGGCTGGCATCGATGCTTTTATCCCGGCCAGGAAATTCCAACTAAAATCAAATTCGTCCCCCTGGTTCTCACCTGCTTGCTCGGCCGCCATTGCCCACCAGAACCATTTCTTCCAGCTCTATCAAAGCTGCTCGTCGAACCAAAACAGGCACCTTTTTGCCTCAGCACGGAACAAGTATAAAAAAGTACTGAACGAAGCTAAGAGGGCATTTGCTACCAGAATTAGGCAACGCATAGCATCCTCTAAGTTTGGCTCCAAAGATTACTGGCGTCTCTGCAAAAGCGTGCTCAACAAGAACAAGACTTCAATACCCCCACTAATCAATGAGTTTGAAGTTCTCACCTCCCCAGCGGACAAGGCTGAATGCTTTGCCCATAGATTCTCCACCAATTCGACACTGGACTCGTTAGGAATACCTACCCCCGATTTCCCACCCAGAACTAAGGCTCAACTAAATAATGTCCACATTATACCCTCGCTGGTCGCCAAGATAATTGCACAACTTGACCCACACAAAGCGAGCGGCAGTGACGGAATCCCAGTCATAGTACTGAAGAAATGTGCCCCAGAACTCTCCTCTGTCCTCTCTAAACTCTATAACCTCTGCCTATCTGCTTCCTGCTTTCCTGCCTGTTGGAAGTCCTCCTGTGTAGTTCCTATATTTAAGAATTCTAGCAAACCCTCAGACCCCGCCAATTACCGTCCTATTAGTCTCCTTCCGATCTTTGCCAAAGTTTTCGAAGCTATTATCAACGCCGAGATGATTCAGCATCTCATGGCCCACAGGCTTCTCTCTGACAAACAGTACGGGTTTAGCTTCACCAGGTCTACTGCTGATATGCTAACGACCATTACCGAGTACATATACCGGGCACTTGACAGGAATGGAGAAGCCCGAACCGTTGCCTTGGATATCTTCAAAGCGTTCGACAGGGTCTGGCATGCTGGCCTCTTGTGCAAACTGCGGAGCTACGAGATAACTGGACATCTGTTTGACCTCATCCAGTCATTCCTCTCTAACCACACATTGAAGGTGGTATTAAATGGGCATGCCTCCCAAAACTACCATACAAACGCGGGCGTCCCTCAAGGTTCTATCCTAGGTCCCACACTCTTTCTGATCTACATTAATGATCTCCCCGACGCCATTAGATCCCAAGTTGGCATGTATGCCGATGACACAACAATCTACTCTTGCATCGATCAAAAACCAGGTGTGGGCGACAAAGTGAACCTCGCTGTCGGACTTGAAAAGGACCTCCAATCCGTAGTGGCCTGGGGTAGGAAATGGCTGGTAAATTTCAATGCCTCTAAAACGAAGCTGTTATCAACTAACCACCATAGACAATCGCAGCTGCCTCCCATTAGCATGGGACAGGCTAGCCTCCCAGAGAGTAAAATACTACGCCTCTTTGGCCTTACACTTTCGGCAGACCTCAAATGGAATGACTATATCGAATCCATTGCCAAATCTGCTGCTATGAAAGTCGGTTCTCTGTGCAGGGCCCGGAAGTTTTTCCCACCTGAATCTATTCTGCACATATACAAATCTACCATCCGCCCGTGTATTGAATATTACTGCCATATCTGGTTGTGTGCCCCTGCTGCTCTCCTTGGGCTTCTTGACAAAATACAAAGGAGGATCTGTAACGTGGTTGATACTGACTTGGCAGACCGGCTGCAACCACTCTCACCGGCGTGATGTGGCTTCCCTGTGCCTCTTCTACAAGTACTTTCATGGCTTCTGCTCCAATGAGCTTAGATCACTGGTGCCGCCTAAGCACAAATTTACACGAGATACTAGATTAGCAACTAGGTCCCACCCTTTTACAGTTAAACAAATAAGATGTAACCGTAAATTCTACTCCAACAGCTTCTTTTCTTGCGCTTCCCACCTGTGGAACTCCCTTCCACAAGTCTGCTTTCCCAACAGCTACAATCTCCAGGAGTTTAAATGTAGGGTCAATAGACACCTCCTATCACACTAACTACCAATTATTCTCAGAACACTCATCTACCCAACCCTCATTCTCGGTATCCTTACCCGCCTATCACCCACCCTCTGACATTTCCTATATTTAATCATCCTTTCTCCACTCTATGTAGCCCCCTGCGCAGTAGTGGCAGTGACATGTCTTGCTCGGGGTGAAATGCTTAAGGAAAAAAAAAAAAAAAGAGCATTTTTTTGACTTTCTACACCAGAAACCCCTACCCTTATATTTAATTTTTTGTTCAGTGGATGACAAACTACAGGTATTGAGAAGTAGTTTTTTTCTAAGTGCCAAAGAAGACCCCCAAATTCTTTGTAATATATGTTGATAAATTTCAAGACTATGATAAAGGGATTAAATATGACATTGATATAACTTCTAATAAACTTACATCTCCACCTCTAATAAAACAAAGGAAGAAAAGGCACTTAGTGAATATCAGTATTCCAACAACTCTAGCATTCATGATGAAGACAATGTTCAAGAAGATCCTTTAGTTAAGAGCGGCAATGTGGATGGGTTGCAGTATAAATTACTTCAACTTTTACCAAGTCATTGATATTGTAATCAAAATTTTGGTTCCAACCAAAGGTAAAAATGAGGATTGTTGATGGCTTCTGTTGGATATTGCACAAGTGGCATCATTGAGTTTTGATATAATATCACTTTCAAGATATTGAGTGTTCCAGGAATATCAGCAGAGGCTTATAAAGTTCAAACTGCAAACCATCATTAGAGGAAATGCAGGAGGACCATTCCAAATGGCCAGAATGGTCTTTTTCATCAGTTGCAATAAACATTTTTATTCATTTCAGTTTAAACCTTCATAAGAATTTTTTTTAAGCACTAACTACCAATTTATTTCATGAAAGTTATTGTCCCTTTTTCACAAGTTAAAAATTGCATAATTTCATATTTTCCAAAATTAGATACATCTGTGACAAAATTACAGCGAAAAGTAAAAGGTTTTCTTGACACTTTATTTTGCCACGATGGTATATTTTCAACCAGTTTTTGACCGACTGTCAAATTGTCCTTATGGCTGTTTTACATGGTGTAAATGTGTTTTTTTTAATGTACAAATAAATTAATAAAAAAAAAAAAAAAATTTCTGTTGTCCTATAGCAAAAAGTTTCAAAGTATTAACTGTTGAAATGAAACTGATATGAACAGTCAAAATTACACTTTTGTCATGTTCTACTATTTCATTCTGGAGAGTGAAATTTCCCCACTCCCGTGTTTAGGATGCTTGAATCTAATTAGTGATTCCATTAGTATTTTTCTTCAAAACTACTTTTATAATGAAAATTTAAGCTCTAACAAACAAATGGTCATAACTTGGTTGTTCATTGAACTACCAAGATAAATTTAGTACCATTTTTATGTTTTATCATGCTATGTCTGTATTAAAAGATTTTAGATAGATTGAAAATAAAATTTTAGTTTGAAATACCCACTAAGAAACAGTAAAATTTCATTACAAAACAAATAACAGAGTGCTGAAATGCTATGTAACATCAATCCTCTAATATGGCAGTGCTAGACAATTTCCTCAAAGATGAAGTGAAAAATTTAGGCAACAAAAGGATGCTGAGAATATCATGGAAAAAAACACAAAAAACAAAACAAGTCTCAATGAAAAGGGAAACAGACACAATTAGAATAAGAAAGAGATTGCTGAAATTCCTTGAACACAGTGAGCATTTCCTACCCCAGGCCACTACGGATTGGAGGTCCTTGAACACAGTGAGCTTGGTGAATTTTACACTCATAGGACAGGGGGAGGCTGCAGGTCATCTACTTGACTAGTTTGTGTGGATTGATAGCAGAACTATGGCAAAAAGACAAAAAATGCTAAGTGCTACAGGAATTAGGAAGTTGTGGAGAGACACAAGCCATGCCTTGAAGGAACACAGCATTCAGATGATATGAAACATTTACTAAGTTATATTGTGAATACATGATTTTTCATAAAATTTGACAGTTTATTTTAACTTTTAATTTTACAGCTTATTTCTTTTCTATTCTGTATGTGCAGGAATTATAATTTTATGAAGCAAATTGTTTTTACAATATGTTGGATTTTATTATGCAAGTCAATGTTTTCACAAAATTAGTGTTAACCAGCAGATATTGATAAAACTTATGAGATCATAGAGCAAAGACAGAAACTAAAACATTAGAAAGATAATAATAAAGAGAGAGAGAGCAAAAAGGCTCAGCAAGAAAAGTGAAGTGACTCACAATAAAATGTATGAAAAAGTTGGTGTAGCAAATGCAAACAAAGATGCAAAATCTAAAGGTTGGCTAAAGACAAGAAAACAAAAGCATCACCTTTAGATATCACAAACAAGAAATGTGAAAGTTAAACAAAGTGTATAAAAAAAATTTTTTTTAAATGTTTTCTTAACAGTGAATTTTTGTAAGATCATTTTTGACTGCTACAGGTCACAATTAAAAAAAAAACTAAACTAAAGAGTATATTCATTCATGATTATCATCTAATGACTGCTCACCTTGACAAAAATGTCTAAAAACCCATATTAATATGTCAAATAAAATAATTTATTCAGGTATAAAGAATAATGTTAATCAAATATGAGTATAGCCTATATCTTTTGGATTTATTTATAAATAAAAAATTGAAACAAACTTGGATATAAACTGAAATCCCCAAAACCAGTTAAATATTTTTTTTTAATAAGGATAGATATAAACTGAAACTTAATGTCAATACACTAATCAGTTAATACCAGTTTTATTGTGAAAACATTTACTTGCATAATAAAATCTAATTCATAACAAGCAAAAGTGAATAAAGACAATTTTGATTTTTACTGACATGTGCCATGTTCATTTGAGACATAGGACATCACGAACTTTCACTTACCCCTATCCCTTGTCGCTCTTAACACTTTTCCTCTTGCTATTTCTCCTAAACCCTGCTCTGCCATCTACTTGCTCAAGCTTATCAAGTATGTCTGATGTTGCTTTCCCTTTTCTCTTTTTTCAATTGTGCGAGTATTTGATTTGAAGCTCTCCTTCCTCATTATGCATTCAGGAAACTTCAGTTGTCTTGTCCTTATGTGAAGTATAAGTTTCCTTTTCACCCACATCCTCTCTAAAACATTGTTGCTCACATGTTCAATCCATAGCATCCTCAGCATCCGACTGAAGAACCACATTCCTGTTGCTTAAAGTCTCTCCATATTTGAGGAGATTGTCCACTGCCATATAAGAGGGCAGATATCACATAATAGCCCAGTACTCTTTTCTTTGATTCCCCACAAAAACTTTCTGTCTGTCAGTACTCTTCTTAGCTTTTAAAATGCTTCTTTGGCCATGCCAATGTACCTTTGGATCTCAGTGTCACACTTTTCCATCCTCTGTCAGAATATAATTACTAACCATGATAAAATGCTTGAAAGATGAAAACCAATTTGTACAAATGTAGACTGTACAGTATTCATATGGTTGTGAATTTCTCAGACAATTTATCTGTTTATATTTAGTGTAGTTTCTAACAAAGCCGTCTTTGGAGAAAAATAAAATATTAAAAAAAACCACCTATGAAGTGATTATTTGAAAAGATTTTTTGAAATGCAATGATCATAGAATAAAGAGGAATTTAACAAACATTCTTTTTTTTTTTTTATTTCTTAATATTGTAATTAATATTAATAGTGAAATAAAAATAATTTCGAAAAGCGACTCTACATCAGTCTATGAAATTGACTTACCATAGATATTCAGTTAAGTCGCAACTTTTTACCAAAAATTTTCTTTTTAAAAAAAGGGGAGTGCAACCTATATACTTGACATATCTGCAAAACTGGCATTTACTGTTTAGTAACTGTTATTACGATAACGTGTAGATCTAGATACAAGTACCAGAATGCATACATTAAGCATTGGAAAGCTGTCCTCTAAGTATGAAGCAATCCTACTAACACCCATCTTTATGCTAATCTGATGCTGTCAGAGATATATCATATATTACAGTAAAATTGTATAATATTCCGGTTTACAGTCCTCGTAGATTTGACACTGTTTATAGCTGGAATTATGACCATACCCTACATGATGTATCGAGCATGTGCATTTGGATATATTTTCACACATGGTGTGGCTGCTGTTTTACACTCTGTGTAGGCTTGTATTCCAAGATTCCATAACAGAGTAACAGAGTTGTACTTTGAGAATCTGAAGTAGACTGTGGTGTATCAGTAATCCAGGTGAGTACCCTAGGCTCAAGCATAAGGAAGAAATAAAAAACTGAATGAACAAATGCAAAAAAACGAAAGATTTAAACTCTTTGAAGATGACATACGTACAATACATCAAAAGTCTGTAAAGAGCTTGGGGAAACAGTTCGATGAAACCCTAAAAGACACAAGATCTGTAATTTTAACAAAGGACAATCTAGAAGGGTGGCTAATCAGGATTGATAAGTCTGGCTTACTTGGCAGATATAAAGCTTGGATTTATCAACACATTATTCTTCCAAAAATACTCTGGCATGTAACTATCTACGATTTCACTTCCTCCACGGTAGAACTTATGGAACGAAGCATAACATCACGCCTATGTAGGTGGTTGGGTTTGCCAAGATCCCTATGCAGCGCAGCGTTATACGAAAAAACAAACACACTGAAACTCCCATTTAAGAGCCTGTACAAAGAATTTAAAGTAGCTAAAGTGAAAGCCACAATCCAGTACGAGTGCTCGAAAGATCCCAAAGTAGCCGGTGCGGGAATATCAGTATATACAGGTAAAAAAATGGAATGCCTCGAAAGAATTGAATACAGCAAAAAGAAAAGGCAATACTAGGGACCGTAGCTATGGGACGCGCAGGCCTCAGGTTTTTCCCCTCAGAAAAATATGACAAACTGCAAGGGAAAAAGGAAAGTCATCTTTTGCAAGAAGAAATCAGAAATGGCAAAGAAGAGAAAAGAATAGCAATCCAAGTTGGGATGAGACAGCAAGGGGCATGGACCAAATGGAGCTCTATGGTGAATCGCCAAATCAAATGGTCCGAAATATGGCACGGTGACTCCAGATTAAAATTTCTGATTTGGGCAGTATACGACATCCTGCCAAGCCCCGCAAACTTACAATTGTGGGATAAAACCCAGTCGCCAAATTGTCATTTTTGTGAGCGCAAAGGTACCTTAAAACATATCCTGAGCAGCTGTAAGTCTGCACTGGCTGACAGACATTACAGATGGCGCCACAACATAATTCTAAAAGAGATTGTGAAAATAGTTCAAAATGCTATCAAAGAGAATATTTACAACCCAGACACAAGGCAAATAAAATTTATTAAAACGGGCGCGAAAATCCCAAAAAATAGGAAGGTAAAGCCAAACCTGTTATCTCCTGCAACAGATTGGGAACTAAGGGCCGATATAGGCTCAAGATTGAAATTCCCAGAGCAAATTGCCACCACAAAACTTCACCCAGATATAGTTTTCTTCTCACATAATTTGAAGAAGAAAGTGTTGTGGGAACTGACGGTCCCCTGGGAGGAAAACGCAGAAGAAGCCCATGAAAGGAAGAAGTTAAAATACGATGAACTGCTGGAGAGTTGCAGGGTTAAAGGCTGGAGGGCTAGCTGCGCTCCAATAAAAGTGGGGACTAGAGGATTTGCAGCAAGGTCCTTAAGCAAAGCCTTAACTGATATTGGTATAGTGGGAGTGAAAAAAAGGAAAGCACTCAAGTCCATAACCGAAGCAGCAGAAAGTACAGCCAATTGGTTATAGATCAAAAGAGCAAGTAGCTGGAGTTCAAAACAAATTGTGAGCTAAAATCCACTGAAATTCTGCATTTCTGATTTCGCCTCTTAATGTAACTGTAAAAACGAGTCACTTCTTAATGTAAAGTGGCTCTGTCTGTCACCAATCAGAAGCATTTTCAAGACTTCGTACCAGGCCCAAACATTATAAATTTTTCCAGTGTCTGAAAGCGCTTATTGAGGATGGACCAGAGACTGATCATCTCTGGTTGGGTTGGCGTGGTGAGGGGGTATGATGTTGAAAGACCCAAAACCCCTAGTGATCCACGCAAAGACATCACTGATGACACCCTCTAGCGCCAATACTACTGTGCGTATGTTTGAATATATATATTTTTTAGAGAAAATTTTCAAAATTCAAAAGGTGTCGGATGTACATTTCGACATAGGATCTCTAATAGAGATTCTACATCACGTCAGCGACATTGTTTTGTTCCAAATGGCGAAGGCCCTGGGGTAAAGTGTGGAAGGGTTTTAGGTTAACAACGGTCACAAAGTACAACAGGACAGAGCTGTTAGTGGCGGAGTTACAGGGTGTTGAAACGGTATATTTAGGAAGGGGAGGAATAGATTTAAATGTAATATCTTAAAATTTTTTAATTAAGTTTATCCATTACAGGAAGTCATGAATTTAAAGTTATTAAAGAAATTATATATATATATATATATATATATATATATATATATATAGGGATTTGGTAAAGGAGTTCATATTTTATAAAGATAGACAACTAAAGGAGTTAAATTACTTTTTTAACGTTAAGATTTTGGGTTGTTTGAAGAGGTGTATTTAGGCGGGAAGGAATGGGTTACAATCTAAGATTTTAAAATTTTTTATTTAAGTTTATTTAATTAAACCTTTTAGATAGAAGCGAGCTAAATGCCAATTATAGGAAGTTATCAGTTTAAAAATTATTAGAGAAAAACATTATTAGAGAAAAAAAAAATATATGTGTATGTGTGTGTGTGTGTGCGTGCGTGTTAACCAAGGAAAAAGGGGTTTAGTGAAAGAATCCATATTTTCTTAAGATAGGCAATTAAAGGAGCATGGGATAGAAAGGTGGGGGGTTAAAATACTTTTTAAGGTTAACGTTTGGGTAAAATTAAAATTAAAACTTAAATTGAATCCTTTTAATTTATATTCTAACATCTAGTCAACAGGGATTTAAATTCTAAATTTAAGTATTCAAAAAATTTGCTTTGTGGCAGCACTTACTGATGAATTCCCTCCTAAGATTCAGTAGCCAGTGTTGGTGGGGGCATTTTAATATTTAAATTTTTTCCAGTAAACATAGACAGCACCTATCATGAAAATTCCTCGGAATATGGGCTGAACCTATCAGTTTCCAGCTAATTTCAGGATCCAGCCCTACCTCTTTCATTTTCCAGAAAGCCCGTGAAAGGGCTGTCTGGTACCTCTGACCGGGGTTCGAAAAAGAGTACCTATGGTTATACAGTCTTTGTTTGAAAGGACCGGCGGACATACCGATATAGGTCCGGAAGTCTCTTTTTTTTTTTTTTTTTTTTTTTTTTTTGTTAGATGGAGAAATGCGGGCTTTATAAATCACCTGGGTGGATTTGCATTTTCCCTCCACCAGGCAGGTGTCCACAGAATTACAGCTGCATTCGTTTAGAATTTCGGACCTAGATTCAGCATTGCGCAAGTTCAACAGAATACTCCTATTATGGGAACTAATAAGGCTGTCCATATTCGGGGTGCAAGAATAACTATTTTAAGGGTGTACCTATTAAAAATCTTCCGTAGAGGGTTACTGTTATTAAAATTTTTGTCTATTAACTTGAGAAAATATTTACCAATATTGATGTTAGTTAGTTTACAATAAGGGGGTTAAACCAAATTATCTTTCTTTTTCTACAGTTTCCTTTATTTTTATTTTTGGATGATTCGGAGTCTATTGTAGGTTTATTATATGTTAACTTGTTCTTATATCCACTTTTTTGAAGGGCCTTACTGTAAATATTTTTACTTGCGTTGAAAGTTTTAATGTTGGATGATAATTGGTTGATTCTATTATTCACTATATTGGGTGATAATATTTTTGGAGTGGTTGGATGAAATATTAATATAAGTGGGGGAACTATTTTCTTTGAGAAATGGTTGGTAGGATCCATCATTTAAGTTAAAGGTGATGTCTAGATAGTTTACAATTTTAAGATTAGAGGTGACTTTGACTTTAAAACCGAGGTACTTCAGGGCTCTAATTATTTTTTTTGTGTATCCTATTTGTGTTGGGGCCATTGGAATTAGGGATAATTATTAATCCATCGTCCCAATATAGGCCTAATTGTTTTGGGTCTAAAAATCTGCTTAGAATATCTAAAATGTAAATTCCCACAAGATTTGCCACCTGGGCTGAATCATATGCTCTCATAGGGACGTCAAGAACCTCCCCCGGCCCCTTTGTCCATGTGGAATCATCAAAGGTGAGAATGGATTTTCTGGCCCCAAAGATAATTTCGTAGTCCCTATCTGAAATGCTCACGTAATTTTTAACAAATCTTAAACAACTCTCAAGAAAGTCCCTTGATATAGAGGAATAGAAATCGACAATATCAAATTTAAGGAAGGTGGATATAGATTTGTTTTTGATGTTGTTAAACAAGTGTATCATATCTGAAGAACTTTTCCAAAGGTTTGGTTGTAGATTCAATAGTAGCTTCTCTATTAAGTTTTTTTAGAATTTCCCTAAGTCACTTTTTGTAGGATTAATTAGCCTGGTTTGTAATTTGTTTTGGAAATTTGGTTTGTGGTCCTTAAATAAAACGTAAGCTTCTTTAGTGGCGATTTTACCAATTTTGTCACTAATATTTAATTCTTTGGCGAATTTGGCTGTGTCTGTATTAATTTCAGATAATGCTAGGTTCCTTCTGTCTACTTTGTAATTACTAGTTAGGTTATTTTTAAGGACACTTATGTAAAAAAAAGTGTGCCTTCCATCGAAGTCTCCTTATGAAGTTTTCAATTTTTTCGGTGAGGTGAAGGAGAAAAGAGTGAGTGAGGGTAAGGAATATTTTTCAAGGAATAATCCGGGGTAAACTTCTCCATTTTGGAACAGTAGAATGAATAGTTGAAAGATCCAGGAATGAGATAAGGGTAGGTCAATTCTGAAACCACAACTCACTCTACCTAGAGAAAGTTGCTAATTAGTATAAAGAATAAGTGCACAAAATATTTTTCTCTAAAAATTTAACAATTTTTGCACAAATGCATTTAAATAGTAACATAATCAAAAAGATAAGTAACACTATGTTTTGACGAAGAAAAAAAAGAAAAAAAAAAGAAAATATCCTTAATAAAAGGTTTTATTTTATACGCAATCATGCAGTTTTGAGTAACTTAAAGTAAAATAAATTGAAAAGCAAACACTACAAAAATCATTTCATTTAAAATTCTATAGTTTATAGAATCTAGTTTTAGGTGGTTATTTTATCAGTCAGCACCCGATCTTTATTTAGGGATGCAAAAAAAAAAAAACTAAAAAAACAACAACACTGACAAAAACACTATAGTCTGAAGAAAAAAAGGCCTCAAACTATATAAAAACAAAGTTTTCTCAACAAAATGTTTATGTTATCATTAAGAGGATAGATCAAACTATTTTTTTTATTTATTTTTAAAAAGTTTTTTTTTTTAAATTGTTTCTAATAGGTTCATTTAGTGGTAGAAAATCTTTTTCTCTCAGCGTGAGTTTAGTGCGTCAAAACATAATATTACGCAAAGGCATTTTTTGACTGTGAAACATTAATTTAAACATTCTTGCAAAAATAAAATAATGGTTGGATTTTGATGAAAGTTTCAGGACTTATTCATAATTGACTGTAATCAGTTTTGAAATAATTATCTTTAGAAAATATTGGTAAAAACTTTTTTTTTTTTTACATGTTACCCTCCTACCAATTAATTTCCAGAAATGTCAAAAAATGCAAGTAGGTCTCAACATATAGATAATTTTAATTAAATTTGGGAGTCATTACGGAAAGCTAATCAACTGTCTTTTTTTCTTCAAAAAATTTCCTATTATTAGAAAATCTGCTTCGAATTGCAAAAACAAAAATGCAATAAAACTATGCCATCTTTTATTTGGATAAACTTTTAATTGCTTTTATAAACATAAAATAAAATGATATAGTCTGAATAAAAAAAAAAAATTTTCCATTGATAATGAATTTTTACAAAAATTGTTTTCATTTTTATTAAGTAGTTTCTCAAAGTTTCAAAAATCTTTTAGAATTTCCTCCTCAGAGGTCTCAAATTTTTTTCAATTAATGTGTGGCAAATATATTTACTAATCAAAAAATTTAAAGTTACTTTAAAAAAGGTTGCTCATTTTTTGTTAAATAATTAAAACATTTTAATTTTTTGCATGTTAATTACTTGTTTTTTGTTTGTACAGGTGCCTGTACGAGATCTTTATCATTAAAGGTTATGTGATTCAAGGGTTGTTCTCCCTTACATGAAAAAAAATTTGAGCAGACCTGAAGGAGACTACCACCGCCTTTAAATTTGTTGTTTTTCTTTTTTATTTTACTTTTTCAATGCAGTCTTATCGATTATTACATAAAGCTTCAGATTATCAAAACATTTTGAAAAATTTCAATATTTATACAATTTTATTTATGAGAATACAACGTTATAGTAAAATGATCCCCCATTTTGGAACCACTCGCGTTAAGGTCGCTTTGTTTTGGCTTTTTTGGGATGAATTGCTGCTCTTGTTTTTGTCTTTTTCAAGTTTTCTTCAGTTCTTACGATGACATCTTCCTCAAAAACTCCAAGAATGGCTTTATTCAAAAATTTTGCAAAGGATTCAGTTGTTGAATATGCACAAGCAAAAAGTCAATTGCACAGGATTGATTTACTATAAGGTTGTATGAAAAACTAACCCCCCTCCACCAAAAAAAATTGTTTAAATATTGAAATTTTTCCAAATTTTCTTTGGAAATCAAGAAGTTTAGGGTTTAATCGATAAGATTGCACTGAAAAAAGCAAAAAAAACAAAAAAAATTTGATAATCAACAAATTTACAGGTGGTGGTAATGTAGTACCAGCGATTGATTTCAAAATGGAAGATCGATTTACTATAACGTTGTATGAAAAATTAGCCCCCTCCTCTAATTGTTTAAATATTGAAATTTTAACAAATTTTATTTTGTCAATTGGAGAGTGTAATCGATCAGACTGCACTAAAATATTTTTTTTTAAAAATTGAAAAACAACAAATTTAAGGTGGTGGTAGTCTTCGTCAGGTCCACCAAAATCTATGTATTAACCTTTATACCAAATTCATCTTCCATACTTTTGGCCCACTACTGTAAATTATCCGTTGTCACAACGTTGTATAAGGTGTTGACAGCTGTGACAACAAGGCTACTGAAATTGAGAAACTTTCTTTTGAAAACATTTCAAGCAGTAAGCAAACAATTCTTGTTTCAAGGGAACTTCAGGTAAGTTTAAATTCGTTAATTTAAATAAAATTATGTGTCAGCGAGATGTATTTTATTTTTGTAAGATTTTTTAAAACTGAGAATTGGTTACTGTTTACAATCGATGAAAAATAGCAAAAAGTATGAAATTTAAAAAAAAAAAATTCTTTTAACCTGAAATATTTTGATTCCGATCAATATAATTTCAGTTTGAAATACACCAGGGAGGGTATTTTGCTTACTGTAATTAGTAAATTTAATCTCTTGGCTCTCAAAGCTAAAATTATAACTTCAAGAAAACTTTTATTTTTAAAAATTCAATTTAAATTGAGGTATTGAAAATTGAGTGGAGGTATCTATTTTATTCTACATGTTTTTTTGTTAATAAACTTAATTATTAGAAAAAAAAAGAAATAGTTTTATATTCACTATGATATTTAATTTTTTTATTTTTGAAGACATTATTTTTCATTTGTGAGTTTGTTTTATTTTTGCATGCGTAAGAAGCAATTTGCATTTATTTCATAAGGTAAGTAAATACATATTTCATTTGTTATTATATTTTTCCCCTTTTTTCAATTTCTCTTTGGTATTTATAATTCAATTTGTTTAATTTCTTATAACAGAATAGAAAAATTTTTCAGATATTTTTATGAAAATAGTTGGAAAACAAGCTTATTTTCTACTTGCAGTTACAAAATTTGGAGGACCACCTTGTCCATTAGATAAAACAGAGCCACCTACATTTAGTATAGTTATTTTCTGAAAATACTTGATGAAACTTAAACTTTACTATTTCAAAATTAATGGCAAAGAATATAATTGATATTTGGAAAGCAGTTAACCCCTGTTTGCCTCCATTAACCAAAAAATATATTGTAATTAAAATTAATAAAAAAAAAAAAAAAAAAAAAAAAAAAATCTGCTTTGAGAAAGCGCATCATATAAATAGAAGAGGTCTCTATTCAGTGCAAAAGAAAACTGTGACTACAAAGCTGGACGCATTGTTTGACATTTCTTCTTGTTCCTGTCAATTGTAAGTTGCGAAAACAATAATGTGAAGTGCAAAAAGGAAAATTGTCAGATAAGTCACATTGTCTGTACTTGTCCTCTTAAAGATAAGGTAAAGTTATTTTTATATATTTTCCTTTTTAAATAAATTTAAATTTCAATATCATAAATATCTTCATTTAAATGAATTTCTATAATTATATTTTATGTAAACAAGTTAGAAAAGCAACTTGTACTATTTTTCATAATATTTTAAGATATCTGTTGGTTAGATGTATTCTCTCAACATAAATGTAATATTTCAGGTGCCAATGGAAGACAGAATACTTAAAAGGACCCAAGGGTAGTTTGCAACTTGGACCTGTAGATAAAACTGCCATTCAGAAACCCAAAAAGAGTGTAGTGGAAGGAGAAAGACAAGAACAAATTGATTCATTTCCTCTTGCCTCAACATCTTATGATCAGGATCTTATTCTTTCCCAATCATCAAATAGTGATGAAATATATGAAGAGTATGAGCCTGCCAGGCATTCCAAGGGTGTTTACAGCTTTTTAAAGATTCCTCGGTATGCTACCAAAATGATCAGAGGTGATGTTTCATCAAACTTAGGAGCAAGCCTTGCAAATGCCTTTCTTTTAGATTTGAAGGCTATGGGCCTTCTCAAACCAAGTGTTAATATTGAATACATCATTTTGGATAAATCTAAAATAGACCATGCAAAAGAAAGAACTAAACAAAATGCCCATCAAAAACACATTGATAAAGCAGAAAAAATTATTTGCATTGGTGTTCATAGAAGACATGACAAAGATACATTGCTATATAAAGAGATTGTGAAGGCAAATGGAAAGAAAAAAATTGAAGAAAACAAAGGGAACAGAACACCATTTGACATATACAAAGGAGATGGGTTGTGAAAGTGGAAAATACCTCACTCATAGAGTTATCACTATTACTGGAGAAATTGCTGCTGTTCTCGCAAAAGAGGTTGCTAGTATTTTGAAGGAATATAAGTGTTGATACCCTTAAAGCTGTCTTACTGGACAACACCCATACAAATACTGGCTGTAAAGGTGGGCTAATTACAGTTCTAAAGAAAGAGATACAGACAGTTGATCTGAGTAGTGATCAGATACTTTTTTTAGAGTATGCAGTAGGAATTTCACAAGGGGAAGTCAACTCTAGATATGCTGCATGGAAAATTGGGCCCTTAAATCAAGCAAGATGGTTGACATTAGCCACCAGACTAATGTGTTTGTGGACTTGAGGCATTTACCCTCAAAAATGTTTTCCAAATTACACAGCCTTATCCAATTTATTGATGGAGTGTATGCAGTTAGCTGGTTTGAAATTAAAAGAGACAAATTTCATAACCAGCAATTGTATATTTTCAATATGCTGCAAAGAATTAAGGAACTACCACCTAAAATTCAGGAGATTGCATTAAAAAATATTCAGCATAATGCTTTTGGTCTCCTACCAGAAAATATGTTGTATGCAATGCTGAAATTAGATAAACTGGAAGTGAGGGAAAAAGCTGTAAAAAGAATTTTAGCCATTAGGTAAGTAACTCACATAATATTGATTAAAATGATTTCATCGATTTATAGTTTCATTTTAAAGTACTATCCTAATTTCATTATAAAAAATAAGACAAGGTTAATTTTTTAATGTTGACTTTTTTTTTTTTCCATAGAGAGCCAACCAGAAAGAGGTTTAAAAAAAAAAAAAATCCAAGATAAATTTTGATGCAACACATTGGTCTCAGTTGATCAACCTATCCCAAAATAGAGTTTGTGAGAGAGGATTCACAGAAGAATTTTCTGATTATGAACTTCTGGAGTCTTCAATGAGTGGAACAAAATTAGAATTACCTGATTTGCCTTCACACTCACAAAGTGTCAAAAGGGCAGTAAAATTAACAACTGCAGTAAGGCACATCATCACAAAAGTTTTATGCCATGAAATGAAGCCTTACTTTGCTTCAAAGTGCTCTTGTGTAGAGCAGTTTGATATGATGTAATAATAAAAATTGCTATTATTCTCACAACATTCATGTTTTTAATCATGTCTTTTATAACTTTATGGTTTACAATTATTATATAAAATAGAAACTTAAAATCCCACTATTAATAACCAGTAGAATTTTAGAGTGTTCAAATTACAATGGTATATTGTTTATATTGATGGTGTATTGTTTTTATATTAAAATAATCCCTTAATTTGTTCCTAGCAGAGTTCATACTTGTTTGCTTTTGTTTCATTGATAGCAGAAAAAAATAACTGTTTTACAATATCTTGCAATGTTATTACTGATGTATCTCAATGAGGTAAAATGAAGCTTATCTGAGCTGTTGGGGTGGGAAGTTATAATCTCATTTTAATTGCTACTTTTTGATATATTGTATTCATTTCATTTGAATAATATAAATTAAACTTTTCTGGATTTAAATTATAAATTTTTTAAGCAATTTCATTATCTAAATGTATGAAAAACAAGGATTTCCAAGTGCATCATATTAGACAATCTTTTAATTAATGCTCAAAAATTGGTGCAAGTTACAAACCTACTTTTTGGTGTCAGTACTTATACCAATACCTAACATATATAGTTTTAAAATATGGTATATTAATGGGTAAAGTGCTCAACATCTAGAATAGAGCACTTTTAAATTTTTTTCTTCTTTGAATTCACCCAATTCAAGGCAGTAAAACAACTAAGACAAGGGATTACTGGGTGTGAAAGAATTAGAAACAGAGACTACTAATGAGCAAGAACAAAAAGAGTAATCAGAAGGACCAGTAGATAGCAATTGACACTGCATTTCAATTTTTGAAGATTGAAGTCAGCTGGAAAGCATAAAGTCGGAAGGAAGTTCACAAGTGCAACAAAAACTGTCAGCATAGGATTTACGGTTACATCTAAATAACTCAACTGTAAGCTGATGAGATCATCCAAACAATTACTGTTAAAGTATTTATAGAAAAGGCATAAAAAGGCAACCTTATAGGAATGGGAAAGTGATTGAAGCAGCGACACCAGATAAAGATCGATAGTATTGCCAATTCTTCTATGGATTGTATCAAGGAGATCTAGATAGAAGGAGCATTGAACCATACATGGCAGCAATATTCTAAGCATGGACAAATAGTAGACTTATAGATATGCAAAATAGATTCTAGAGGGAAAAACTGTCTCACACAACACAGTGAACCAACTTTCTTGGAAGCTGATCTAGCAATAGATTCAAGATAATTTTTCCACTTAAGCCAAGAAGATGCAATGAGTTACTTTCTAGGTTACCAGCCATGATGGAAGGGTCTTTCAAATGATTTATAGAGAGTAGTTGTAAATATAAATGAAGATAGACATTTTACATATCAACAGACATTTCTTTTAGCAGCTATCTTTTTTATTCACAACTAAAATCCTTTGAGCTGAGATTGAAATGCAAAATACTTTGTTTCAAATCTATAATATTACTAAATGCAAGAGAAATATACAGCCATGTTTTTATGCATTATTTTTGTTGATAAGGAATGTTGATCTTTTGATTGTGAAAGCAATTTAATTCATTAAATTTTTAAAATGTAAATTTGTACTTTAAATATTTGAAAGATTAGTTCAACTGAAATGTGATTTTACGTTGGTAATGTTTGTTAATGTGTAAACAGTATTTTAATTGGCCAAGATTTTTTTTTAGTTCCCACGGTTGAATGAATGAAAAGACACTGCTTAATTTGCAGAAATTGATCTTTTTTTCTTTTTATAAGGAATTTATTGGTAAAAATCACCATTTAAACTTTTGCTGTTTCTACTGGTTATACAGTGTTTTGAAATCAAATTCTTAAAAACTTGATTAATTTCAATTTTTCTTAAATCATTTGTTTTTTAAGGAATGTTTTATTTATAATATGGTTGCCTTCCAGATGGAATAAAATGCACCACTGTGTGTACCTTTTTATAGCACACACAAACTCTGAACTATTAGAAACACTGGAAATTAAATATTGAATGCTACTACATTTTAAATACTAATAAAAAATATATTTATTTTAAAGTAGATTAGGAATTAAATATACTTAATTTGAATTCTTTAAATAATATACTTACCTAACATTGCAAAATAAAGCATGTGATTGCATTGTTAATTTTTCTTAAATTATATTTTAGATTTTCTTCTATGCACCCTGTCCTTCAAATATGTTATCCATTGCTTTCCCCTGTCTCTTTTTCCCTCTATCTGGCCTGTTAGATTCTCCAAGCCCTCCTTCCTCATTGCGTGTCCCAGGAACTTTAGCTGTCTCTTCCTGATACTCAGTATTAATTTCCTTTTTGTTTCCATCATTTCCAAGACCAAATCATTGATCCATGATATTTGCAGCATCCTTCTGTAGAACTACATTTCAGTTGCTTCAAGTTTTTCCTTCATCTTTGATGATATTGTCCAGCATTCACTGCCATATTGAAGGATGGACAGCATATAGCAATCCAGTACTCTCTTCCTTGTTTCTAGCGAAATTGTCCTGTCTCTTAATACCTTACTCAACGTCTGGAATGCTTCCTTTGCCATGCTAATTTGCCTTCGGATCTGTGTCGCACTTTTCGTCTTCTGATATAACACTTCCCAGGTATTTAAATTTTTGTACTTGCTTGATTCTAGTATCCCCACCTGTATTTGACTGTCCTTTTTACTGATGACCATGCATTCGGTTTTCATGCAGTTTATTTCTAGTCCTTTCTTGTTACTTTCTTCAGCTACCTTCTGTAGGAGGTCTTGTAGTTTCCTTTAATTTACAGACTTCACTTTCTTTATTCTTGAATTGTTATTTTCTACAAAAGCGTGGGATTTCAAATCCTAAGAGCATATTTAATAGGCCCTCATATCTACTCAAACTAAAGTAAACAAAATTCTGGAAGTTGGGACATGAATTGTGATTTTAGTAGCTTTTTATAATCTTTTTAAAATAAAATATAACGACAAAAAAAATATTAAGTGGAATGAGACTTGATAATTCATAACGACAAGAATAACACAAAAGTGTTACTGTCAAACTAAAAAGCATCAATGATCTTACTTTAAGAAAATAAGGTAGTTGCTTCTTTCAGATGAAATAAACACAATGTTTATTTATGTTGATACAAATTATGTGTAACATTGCTTAGTTTTTAAATTAAATTTTCTAATATTTAAAAAAATATATATTTTTCCTACAAAAACAGTTTATCACACTTTAATTTTTTTATGGATTTTTTTTTTTTATGAAAATTTAAAACGTATGGTAAAAGTTAACAAGCTGGCATGTAAGTTTAAGAACGCGAGAGATTAAATGTCGGAAGAGATGTCTAAGTATTTGAACAAGAGACATAATACCGATTATACCACAAGAAATTTCCAGAATTTAGTGACATACAAGTCTTTTAAAATGAAATAAGTTATAGCACCTGGAATATAAAATCATGGGTGACAAGAACCCATGCCACTAACGGACAAGAACCAGATGGGATTTTTTAGTTTGTCGTGCCAGCACGTTCACTGTCAGACACCATTTTTAAGATGAAAGATATATTTAATAAGCATAGTCAAAGTAAATTTCGTCATTAAGTAGGTTCTAAGACTATTACTACCTATATATATATATATAATATAAAACCTCTAAGATGAGAAAAACATGTCTAGAAATATTTAGTCTTCTTTGTAAGACTAAATATTTTGAATTCCAAGTTAGTCACGGGAGATTTTTCGTTTGTTACTAGGTTAATTTATTTCATTTCAAAACAGGCTCGAGTATTAAAATATTTAAGAAGAAAAAAAATAATTGTTAAAAAGTCGAATTTTTTTTTTTAATATGGAGATTTCGTCTGCAGTTTTTATCCTTCTTTTCAGAAAAACTACATATCATCCAAAGAGGTATTTAAAACATTCGTTTTTTTTTTTTATAAATCCTAAAACTTATATAAGGCTTTGTTTATTGCTCGATAAGAACAAAGTGGTTCGAGTACACAAGTATATATATTCCATGCTGCCTTAGCCTGTTAGGTCGGCCGCCATCTTAGATGTCGTTCAGCTTACACATTTTCTTCCTCATGTTACACAAACAGTCGCACTGATTAAACCACTCCACCATTATTATTTTTCAATAAGATTTATCTGAGATCTAGTATAATATTCACGAAACTGAATTCCGCAATACACACACAAAAAAAAAAAAAAATCTACACATATTTCATCTTATTTTTTTAAATAACTTCATTCCTCCTGGGAAGACATGATGTCGACGAAAAAACCGAAATTAGAAGGGTTTTTAATTTTTTGCATACATTTTTGGAGGAATTTGCAAAAAGGATTAAAACCTATAGGCCTGATGGTCTGAGTACATCCTTGTATGAAGAGATAAATGAAAGCAATGTATGTTTTTGCAACATACGGGACGATTAAAACAACTTGAGCGTCAACTACAAAAAGCTAAGTTAGGGCTGTGCTTAGCTAAGAAAGAAAATCGTATTAAAATACGATTTCTATCGTTTTTCACTCACCTTCCGCTTTTCCAAGTTGCGGACCTTTTTCTCAACTAAGCTAAGCGCTTGTTTGAGAGGATCTTGGACCTCGTTAGAGGTCTCATTCTTTGGTTTAGTAGAGGAAGGCATTTTTCAACAGCAACAACTTTCATAAAGGGACGTCGATCTTCTCTCGTTTGAGTTCACGTGTTCTCACTTGGTTATATGCGGATGTGGGTGCGAGATTTGCTAAGCTTATTCAAGTGTGTATGGTTGTGGGTACGGAGATGCGGCTGTCTATGTCCACTCACTATTGCTTATGTGCTCGTGTGCAAACCTATATGCATTCAGGCGTGTGTATGTTTATGGTGTTATCATAATGCGTTAGTGACTATTCTCAGTTGGTTATACACCCGCTATTAGTGCATCTCAAACTCAATCAGTATATTTTTAACCAGTAAAATAAATAAAATTAATGAGTTCTAGTCATAAACAAAAATTTAAAGATGAACATATTGTTCTAAATGTTATAAACATTTTTATTTTTATTGCCTTTATTTTCCGTTTGTTTTGCTGCAGTCCGTTTTAAATGTCGCTTATAACAAGGAAAACAAAAGAAAATAGAACGAAAGAAAAAGATTGTCTTTTCTTCTTTCAAAAGAAAGGACATATGACGAAAAAAAGAAATATATTTATCTTTTTCGAATAAATATTTTATGTTAAGCCTAAAAGTGTTAGTGAACATGCGATATTTCTAAAAAGAAATATCCAATGATGTAAATGGCCAAGTGCTACACTACTACAGGAAATGAATGAAATTCTACTTTACGGAAAAAACAATTGTACAAGATTCGATCTCTCTCACAGGTGATGGACTGGCTGGTGTAACTTATTATCAAATACTAAGGAAAATTATAATTTTAGCGCAAAGCACGCAGCATTCTTTTGCTTTTTGATCGTTAAAAAGAACTGTTAGTGTTACTGTTAGTGCAATAATGGTCAGTACAACTTTTTCATACAAGAACAAGACATTTAATGATTACAAAACTTATAATTATTTATTTGTTTGATACTATTTCTTTAGCGATTTAGTAAGCGTAGGACACGAGGCCTAAAATATGAGACACCCAGTGAGGAACGAACTCACTACTCCGTCATAATTGATTTAGGGAGACACGATTGCTAACGATTATGCCACGTCGAAGAGATTATTTAGCTTCTTATTTGAGAAAACTGAAAACAAACAAAAAAAACTAGTGTTTTTTTTTTCGTGTAGTTTTACAAGGCAGTTTTTGTACGACTGATTTCTAAGTCAGGTGAAACTCGTTAACATTTCAAACTCAACCAGAAGAAGAAAATACCTGCTATTAAAATAAAATTAAATTATGGGAACACACTAGAACTGATGATGAATGTTAAGAAAATCTTCAATCAAAAGCACAAAAAAAAACTTCTTAGGATTGCTTGTGTTTGATTTTTCCCTTAGAAAAAAAAGTTATGGTATTGATATTGATTCATTTGTAAAACTTTAAGTAAGGTAGTTATGTTTAAAAAAAACATAAAAACTTAACTTAAAAAATAAAGGCTAATTCCATCAATGGCAATTTGTGATCCTCTCAGAAAAAATTGGGAAAATTCACAGGTGTTCCTTGGTCAAAATTATTGATAAATCCTAAATTAGATCTGTATTCTTAATAGTTTTAAAATCAGAGCTTCTAAATTTCACTGTATTTTTTTTTTTTTTTTTTTTTCGTTTTGAAGGCTTTCAACGAATTTCTGACAGCTCCAAGGATATTGCTATTTGATTTATTGCATATTGTACTGATAATGGTTAATCAACAGCTTAGGTGTATCTTCTTAAATTGTGTACCTTTATTTTTTAAGAACCTGAAAATGGCCAAAATGCTAAACGATATGCACTTTAAAGTTGATTATTTACAAATTAAATCAGTCAGAATATACAAATTAGTTTTTCTGTCATTTATGACCTAATAATAAATAGACTATATCTAAATCTAAACTTATTTATAAATGGAACTTTGTCTGTGTGTGTGTGTGTATGTGTGTGTATGCCCGTTACCTATAGACTCCGAAACGGCTAAACCGATTTTCTTGAAAATTTACACAGTTGTACTATAAGTGTCTGCGAGTGTTCTTAGCTAGGTTTTGTGTCGAGGTACCCCCGATAAATATCGATAATCGAAAAAATCAGGTTATAGAAGGAGTGGTCAGATTTTAATCAAATTTGATACACTCACAGACAGAGACATAAGAAACGATATTCAGAAGTTTCAAAGTTGCAGTTCTTACAATAGTACAGAAAATCGATTATATATAAGGCAAGATATTTGTGTGTGTGTCTGTTTATCTGCCTGTGTGGCTGTATTTTTTTCAGCTCTTTTATTTTAGTTTTTGCTTCGGGTTTGGCTCTAAGTAGGTATAATTGTAGTTCTTAGTTAGTCTCAGCCATGATACCATTTACTCAGAGGATTTATTTAGTCTTCAAAATTCAGTTTACGACAAAAAAAACTTATTTGATATCGATACCAGGAAATCAAAATTTGATCCATTCATTTTTCTTTCAGTCTACATACGGTTTCGCTTTAACTGGAAACAACTATTGCTTTTTAGTCTTTCATGCCAACATCCAAAGAGTCTGAGCTCCAGGACCATGGATTAGTTTTAAAGCTTTCATTACACCCGAGCAATGCCGGGCTATACTGCTAGTTTCTATGTAAAACAAATTGTCTGTTGTTAGTGTTGTTATAGTTAATATAATTAACATTTAACAACTGGGAATTACTGTTTGAAAACTTCTAGATTTTTTTAACATCTTTAAAATTGCCTATTTTCATGACATTTGCAAACCAGTTAGGCAGTTTAAGAAAACTTATATTTTTACTTATTCTTACATAAGAAGACAAATCTGCACACTGTAGTGTACAGTGTACAAACATGCAATAATGCTTGGAGCTGTGCCTGAAGTTCGTTGAAAGCAATTAACGAAAACATGCAGTGAAATTACACAATGCTCTGGTTTTAAAACTACTTTTCTATCAATAAAGATACAGACAGATCTAAGTTTTTTGGAGACTTATCAATCATTTTGATCAAGGAAGTACACCTATGAATATTTCTGGGTGGATCACCTGTGGCTGTTGATTTAAGATGGAATAACTCAAGAATTTTATGTCTGATCTTTACTCTGAATCTGAAATTATAACTCACATTAAAGAGGCTTAAACTACATTCAAGCACTTAAACAAGCCCAAGTTGAAATTATGGAGATTTTAAAATTAGCAAAAAGTAGCAAAGAACTGGACAGAATTTTTTAAATGCCTTTTTTTAGTACCCTGGAAGTACCTTTCCTTGCCAAAAATTAATGGTAGAAAAAATCAGATCTCCAGAAGCAGGAAATTATTTTTCTATTTAATCTTCAGATATATTTTGATTTAAGACTTGTGTCCCATTAAGTGATTGATTCAATCACCATTGCCAATTTTTGTAGCTTTTCTTAAAGCACTTGCTAAACATTTATGAATGAATTTTATCACTTCCGAAAGAGAAAAATAGAATTATTTTATTTATTTATTTGTTTATATTTTTGCAAATGGAGTTATTTTACTCTGATGTTTTGAAGTCATTCCATGTCAAATCACCAAGGGTCTGACCATCACCAACACAGTTTTTTTAAAATTTAGTACACATATAAAGTTTCATGATAGAAACTGAATGGTACCTATTTTACATCTCTAGTTCCAAAAGTTTCAGAGATATAACACTAAAATTTTAAATAACAATATCTCAGTTGTTTTTCACCCACAAACCTAAATTGAATACCATTGTAAAGTACTTGGATAGATTTTAGGTAATATTTTAATTTAAAAATTTGTGGTTAACTTTTGACTGTAGCTTGAGTTTCAAGGGTTTTACTGAGTTAGGCCAAATTCAAAATGGTGGATTTGGTATTTGTCATAATATGCTAACATTTTCATATTTCCCAATATAGTCAAGTTGTATATCTTTAGAAAGCTTTTTGAATGCTGGTTAATATTCATGTAAGAACTATGATCATAAAATTAACAGAATTTGTGTTATTTAGGGTTAGATGTTGACCAATATGGTGGAAAATAAGCCACCTTCTTTTTGGATTTGTTTATATTTTTGTTATACAACAAATAGATTTTTGTATGAAAAAGTGACGTAATAAAAATAATTATTTAAAATGTGTCATGAATTAATGTTAAGATAACATGAAAATATCCAACAAATAATGTTAATTATTAACAAATTTAGTTGGCATTTGAGTTGGTGCACTGAATAAATGTAAAAACAATCAATTTTTTAGTTTTTGTTTTTATATATATATATATGACTAACATTAACAGTTACAAGCAAACTCATTGTTCCTACAATTGCATGATTCTCTCTAATATATAAATCATGATTACTTTATTTCATTTTAATTTTTTGTTAAGTCCAAATATGTGCTGGTCATTATAGTTATAAAAGATTTTATTAAGCCAGTTAAAAAAATGACTGCCACACAAAATCAGGATTGCACAAATTGATAAAATTTTTATAATGTAAAATAGCACCATCAGAGAAATAGATCATATTTTTTTATTTTAAAACAAAGATTTTTTTCAGTACTTGTATAAGTTTTCTTTGGAACAGATGGACAGCTACTACATCATGTTTGAGAAAATATGATATAATTATAATATTAATATGCTCAAGCTCTTTGTCATTTCTGTAATAACATACAAATGGATGTAATGTGTTTTGAGAATTTTTCTTGTGTAAGCCTTCTGCAGCATTCTGCAAAATGCAGCATTCTGCAAAATTTACAATAACTTCACCATCCATCAAAGAGCTTTTCTTATTAGAACAAATTTTCAATTGTTCTTTGGCAATGAAATCATGTTTTTTCAAGGTTTGAAGGGCTGCACAAAGTTCTAATGAATTCAATGATAATATAGATTGTGATAGTTTCCAGCATAGTTCTATCAGTTGACAGCAACCGTTTGTAGATAAAATTATCTATTATTTTTTTATTTAGAAATTTTTCTATATATAAAACAAATTCCTCCATAAATTGATATAAGTTAAGCAGTCATCCTAATAGCAGTTAAATATTGCTTCATTGCATTTAACAGAAGCTATGCATTGGTGGTGATCTGTTAAATGATATTGTTCAGCTTGAGCCAGTATACCATGATGGGCTCCCACAACCATCAGATTCATATTTTGATGTATTACACAAACATAGACTCAGTGTGTTCCAGAACCACATGCAGGGATGCATTCTTACAGTCTGAGCTCAGCAAAATTTGAAAAACATATTCTGTTTGGATTTTTTTTATTTAAATAATTGGTATGCCTCTTTCAGGTTACAGAGTACAAGATACGTATTTTTCTGAACTTTTCTACCATTCTTTAAAACTGTCTTATAGTGATTTTTCCAGGCATCTCTCAATTGACTTCTTCACTCTTATAAAACAGTAAAACTTTATCAATTGTCTCTTGTGGGAATCTACATTTTAATGTATTTAGTAGTGTTAATATTCCTTGTTCATTTACTAGTTTTTTGGGGTTGTCTTTCTATGTTGTGGTACCAAATTCCATTTGAAGTTTTTGGATACTCCAGCTTTTTTGAAGCATTGTCAAAATTTGTACTTTTTGGGACCTCTTTTCATAAGCTGCAAACTTTTCTTTTAATAGTATAATAATTTCACTTTAATTTTTTGTGCTCTTCTACACTGGTAGATTCTTTATGAAAAGTTTTAGTTGAAATCAGTTTATCCCAACTACTATGAAAAGCCACCATATCTTTACAGTCTGGAGAGTAAGTGACTTGTTTCAGAAGAACATGTTTATAAGCGCCAATTTCAAGTCATTTTGAGGTCATTCTTTCTTAACTGGCTAAAATCTTTTATAACTTTAATGACTAGCACATATTTTGACTTACCAAAAAGGTAAAATGAAATAAAGTAATGGTTTAGATATTAGAGAGAATCATGCAATTGTAGGAACAGTGAGTTTGCTTGTAATTGTTAATATATATAAAAACAAAAACTAAAACATTGATTATTTTTACATTTATTCAGTGTACCAAGTCAAATGCCAACAAAAATTTGTTAATCATTAACATTATTTATTGAATATTTTCATATTATTTTATGTTGTCTTAACATTAATTCATGACACTTTTTAAATAATTCTGTTAATTTTATGATCATAGTTCTTATATGAATTTAAAAAGCTTCTTAAAGATATACAACTTGACCATATTAAGAATTATGAAAATGTTATCATATTGTAACAAATACCAAAATCCACCATTTTGAATTTGACCTAATTTATTAAAGCCTTTGTAACTCAGGCCACAATTAAAAGTCAACCACAAATTTTTATACATATCTTGCCATAAGACAGAGAAATTTGTTGTCAAAATAAACAAAAATTAAAGATAAGTTTTTTGAGAAATTATAGGTTAAGGTCAAGGTCATTATCTTATCAACTTTTAGATCTATCCAAGTACTTTAAAATGGTATATAATTTAGCATTGTGGCTGAAAAAAACAACTGAGATATTGATATTTAAACTTTGTGAATATTTTACAAAATTCACCTTTTTTGGCAAGGGCCAAAGGAACATATCTCTGAAATCCTTTGACCCAAAGATGTAAAATAGGCACCATTCAATTTTTATCATGAAGCTCTGTAAATGTACCAAATTTGAAAAAAAATACTGTGTCACTGATGGTCAGACCCTTGTTGATTTGGCACAGAATGACTCTTTAGTATTTTTCTTTTGTTTACAAATATGACAATGTTTGCTGTTAACATTGAATTATAAAGTCCTCAAAGATTGAATGTAAGAAACTCTGGTGGCATAATACTGAAATAGAGTAAATTTTTCAAATTATTTTTTTAATTCATGACATGCTTATGCTTTATATAATTTCAGTTAGCTGCAACATGCAAAAATCTGTTTTACAAATTGCTTCCTCTAAAACCTGCTTTTTTAAAATTTTTAATTCAATCAGTGGTGAATATGGCACATGAGTAGGAAGTAAGAGCAGTGCTGAATATGTATTTAAATTAAGTGGAAGAGAAACAACTTAAAAAACATACAGCATAGTTGATTTAGCAAGTGTATCAAAATTACTTCCCTTCTTGGTTATTAGAACTGAGTGACATTTCTGTGTCTTCAAAATCTAGATTGGCTTTAAAACTATTTTATTTTGTTTATTTTTTGTGTACTGATATAACACCACTACATCCTTGGTCACAGTAATCAGTTTATAGTGCTACCTGTATGTATGCTCAGGTTGGTATGGGGTTATTATAGTGGGGGTCTGACAAGGCACCAAATATAACACTGCTCTATCACTGCACTGCAACCACCTATAACTCTGCTGCTGGGGCTCTATTGTTCTCACAGTATAAATTAAAACACTACTGCTGGGGCAGTCTTCTGGATTGTGATGATACCACTTTATAATATCCCTACTTCTCTAACCCACTTCTGGCTATTGCGTCTGGGTGTTTAGGTCACTACTTCTTCATTCATTTTGATAGTCAATTCAGCAATCTCTTATCAATTTTTCTAAAGCCCATGTTGTGATAGAAGATCCTGAAAAAGATATAGCCAATAAAGTCCACCTGGAATGAAGTGAAATCAATTACACTAGCCAGATTACAGCAGCATTACAAATAGCTTTTGCCAATGAATAAGTCAATGCTCTTCTAAACAATAACAAGTTATTGCTAGGAACCACTATGATTTTATAAGGTCTTTTTTCAATAGACCTTTTTTAATGACTGTGATTGACTTCAAAACTCTTCTTCTCACTATAAAATTCCCAGGCAACTGCTGTGTGGACCTGAATAAATAGGGATTTCTGCAAAATTGCTCCTCACCTGTCATATTCGATCCCAACAAGTCAATTCAGACCATGTGATCTACCAGAGGTGGTTTTTCTTGCACTTGAAACTGCAGGGGCCTCGGTGATGCTTGATAAATTGGCCTTGTGCCAAACATGTCCAAAATCCCCACAATTTAAATATCAGAAGGTTGAAGATTGGATGTTGAAATGTGAAAGGATAGAATATTTTGTGTGTACATTAAAGTAAAGATTTATTAACAGAATGATAAAATTGTTAGTAGAAAAATATAAGTGAAATTTTTGTTAAGTTTTGAGTAGATGTAAGATTGATTTTTTGACCAATGGAAGCGATTTGCAAGACTAAAAAGAGTTAACGATCCAATGCGAAAAAATCTAAATGGCTATAAAAAGCTCCGGTCAGTGCTAGCCAGACAGTCAGATGAGAGCAGAAAGATGACACACTAAAATGTAACGGGAGAAACTTCAACCACAACCCAGACGTAAGGTTGCGTTGCACATCATTCTCTTTCTTTTTCCTTGTGTGTTGATTCCTTTTAATTCTTCTTCTCCATCCAAAGAGATTCCTACCAAACAAACGCTTATACATGCATAAGTAAGCATAAACACTTTCCAACAAATTACTACTACGAACATTTCTTGATACTCTTAACTCATTACTTGTTTCTAATTGCACATTAACTTCTACAATTCTTGTTATTCTTTTCTTTTAATAAATTTCTATTTTAACATACAAAATGTATATTTTATTCTTTCACACTATTCCATATATTCCAACCTGCCGACAACCAACCTTCTGATGAAAACCTTTTGATGATGATAATTCTGAATAAAACTTGTAAGTTGTAGGGAGTTCGGTTATGTATGACACGAGGCTGAATTAATAAACATTAACCACCTCCCTATAACTTCACTGGTGACCCCCGATGGCTGAAAAGAACACGCAATGCAAGAATCACTTCTGCAACTACACTGAATGGTTTGAAGTGTAAAACAAAAATATTAATTCCCACAGTAAGAAAAGTGTTTTCTTCTCAGAGCTGTAATTCAGAAAACAGTAATCACAATTTGAAAAATAGGTATTTTGACTAGCAGTTGACAAGTTCAAGAGGTGAAAATTGTCAACGTTGAAATGTTGCTGGCTATACAGTCATGGGATATGATAAATGCATGTATGCATGAAATTGGGGAATCCCCAAAAGCCCATGGGTGCTGATGAAATTAGGAGTTCCCAAGTATGAAATAGATTAACTTTAATAGATCACATGGCTAGAATTATCCAGATAGGGAAAGTATGGTCTTATAGGATACAAATCCTATATCATCCATCAACTAACTAAAACACACAAAGTAAAATTGCACACCCACAAAATTGGATCCAAATGACTAAAAGCATTTTGGAAAAACCCAACTAAGAAAAATTTCACAAGTCAGTGTGAAAAGCAAAATTCTGAATCCTGATTGGATGGCAAATCGAAAATTCAAATATGCTTTTTCACATCTAAAGAAGAAAATGCCTCTGGGAGCCAGTCACATGATCAGATTTAACTACTTAAGGACATTCTGGGACCATGTGGCAATGTAACAAAAGAAATTTCATTCCACACCACGTGGACGTGGACGTAGGGGTGCAGCACAGTTTCATTCGACCTCTTCTTCCAACTTTCTTTTCTTCATTTTCACTCCAATCGGCCAAAGAGAGCAACAACAACAACAGGACGCAGTAAGTATAGTTTCTTTATTTGTTTTACCTTCTCTCTCCTTCTGTTGCAGACCTAGCAAAAAGAGGAAGGAACATAAGAAGACTATATTCTGCTACTACACAACCATGAACTCTAAACTTCTTTGGACATTTTAAATACCTACATTTCTATTTGAACAATTTTAACTACAAAGCTGCATGCATTTTCTCAATGAACATTTTTCTTCTCACAAATATGTTTCGACTTTTTCTTTGAGTGGTGGTCAATCCTTTTTCTATTTGGCAAAATCAGGATTTCACACGTCATTGTGAATTTTTGTAAAAGTGAAGAAGAAGGTTGCTTTGATTCTTAATTTCCTATCCACCACATAGTTTTATCATCTTTCAAAATTTATCATACTCTCAGGTCTGCATTTTTCTCCAGTCTCATATTGTTATATTGAGTGAATCTTGCTCAATAAACTAAATATGTGTTATAACATGGTAGAGATGAGTATCAGTAATGAGATAATGAAGTCATTCAGTAGCAAAGGAGCCAAAGTTGTATGACGAAAAACAAGTGAAATTAGCAAAATTGCAGAAAAAAGATTGAGTGATTTATTTTTAAAAAGGAATGTCTATTTGGAACTGAACAAAATTGCTCAGTTAGATGCAGGACAAACAAAGCTTAAACTTAAAGAGTCTTTCAAAGGGAGGACATTCATGGCCTATAACAAGTCTAGGAGGCTGAAATGAACTAGGTAACAAGTGTGTGTATACAGCGAAACAGATCTGTCTGCGGATGACTATTTACGCTCTCACACCCTGATTGAGCACTCTGGAAGAATGGTAGACTTTAAAAAACAGTAGCTACTCTAGCATATACACATCGTTCATTCAGCAATGAATTAGAACACTCTCAACTATTGGGCGTGTATAATGATAATATACACGCTAAAAAGTCTGCCTCCTTCTACCGAGCACCCATAGCTCAGAGGTAGAATCACTGACTGACACCAATTCGGTCGGGTTTCAATCCTGGGTAAAAAGTAATCGGATGTCTAAACATACTGATGAGCTGTGATACAGCAAAACAGATCTGTCTGCGGATGACTATATATATATATATATATCAATGAGATTAGGAGTTTGATTGGATTTACTACAGAAGGATTAGAAAGAATGGTTAAACTTGACTGGTTTCCCTGATCAAATTTTGGTAGATTTGTTTCTGGACATGGAAACTATAACCATGTGAGATTTGGTGATTGAAACAAGAATGTTGATTTTGAACAAAAACCAAGATCTTGCAGCAGTAACCACAAGGGAGGGGCTAATATAATAAGGCAACAAGCTTTGAATAACAAAGAATCTAAGATATGTCAAGTGTGAACAATCAAAGGGCAATATTTTAGGTGTCAAGGTCATCATATGCTTGTGATTTATAAAGAAACCAAGCCTAATTTATCTGAATGGATCATTAGCTATTTATTACAGATAAAAAAACATGATCAAATTAATAGTCACCAGGAAGAGTTGGGGTTGTTTTCAATGGCAGAAGGAAAAGAGTTCAATGAAAGAGTGTGTAATGTGTAATTGTTGATGTAAGTGCTAGTATATTTCTTATAAAATTGAGAATAATGATTTGCTTGCAAGCAATGAACAGTCAAATGGCTAAAAGGGAGATAATTCTGAGGATAGCTATGAGAAGTGATTACATAGAATGAAACGAACTTGCAAGAGTTAAAACAACATAGCTAATCTACAGATTCATGTGAGATGTCAGAAATACCAGCTTGTGAATTACAAGGGCATACCATTTTATATCATTATTTAATTAGGCTGGGATTTGAAGTGAATTCAGTACCAAAAATTATGAGAATTATTTTCAAGATAATATTGAGAAAGCTGGATAAAATGAAAAGGGCCTCAAATTTCTACATATATTGGTGGATGAAACAGAGGTGACAGCAACTGAAGTAATCAATCATTTAAAGAAATTTGAATTGAATGCAAAAGAATTGAAATTGTTGAAAGGAGGAAGAGATTTGAGGTTTTGACTAAAGAAAGTTAAAGTGGGTGAGCTGTTTTTCAAAAAGGGAATAAGATCTCAGAATTAGAAAACAATCTGAGTAAGTGTTTTCTTTATGCAGGAGGTGGTAGGTTGCTATGTTGGAAACTGGAAAATAAAGTATTGGAAAACATAGTTGTTATGTAAGATATTGTGTATTAGAGATAGATGATGCTAAAATGGTAGATTCAGCCTGGTTAAGAAAAAAGAGATGACAATCATTAATGAATCTGAAATGGATGCCATATTGGGGAACATTAATTTGCCTTTAGGGATTGTGTGATATAAAAATTCAAACTGGATGTGATTAATGCTGGGAAGATAATCTGAATAAAATAGTATAAATAGTTATTAAATGACAGACACCTAGAAAACTTAAGAGAACTACTTAATGAATTTAACCTAAGTTGCATCCCCTTGGAGGAAAATAAGGTTGATGTTTACACCAAGGTGAGGAAAACCTGGTTGGGTTGCCAGAGGATTCAGAGAGAAGAGTAGCAAGAGTATTCTGTATAAAGAAATTGCACAGTATGCATCATTGAGGAGGAGATAGAGCTTTATTTATTTATTTTTTTTATCAAGAAAATGAACTATGATTAATTTAGGAGACTGTACAGTGGGTAATCAGGAGTTGTGATAGGTATCAGTAAGCTGACACTGTACTGATTATGCATACAAAGGAAGAAATTCAGCTGGAAGACAAATGAAAAATATTAGCTGTTGATGTGGTACATAATCAGCAGAAGTTGTCATTTTTGGTGATTGTCAACCTCAAAGTATAGCTAAATGGAGAGAGATTAGGCCAAAGACTATGATTGAAATTGCTGGGATCCTGATTTTTGGAGAGGGGTCCAGTGGATGAGGTGCTAATGGATAATAATAATAATGTGATAAATTTGGAATTGCTGAAAGGGATGCTTGGAATGTCAAACACTATTTTACAAAATCTGCATTGACACCTAAGGGTAATGGGACTTTAGAAAAACACAACTGCTGAATATATGAGTCAGTGTATAAAGGTAGCAGATTCCCAAAAATCCTACACTTAATATTTGTTTTTTTAAGCATAACATAATTGTTTCCATTCTTTTGGCCATTAGAACAAAGAAAAGTCTTGATCTAGGTTGATTTAAAAATTCCTCTTCATTTATTTATTGTGTAACTTGTAGAGTGAATTTTGTTCATTGCAAGAATATACACTTCTTTTCCTATTTAGCTATATAATCTAAAAAATCACCCCCTCCGAAAAAAAAAACAAACATAAATAAAACAGTAGTTACTAAGTAATTCAAAGTAACAAATTCAACTTTTTTATAAATTGTTCATAGAAATAATTTGCATCAATACTGACACTTTTTACTGTTCCAAAATATCATGATTTCTCCATTCTCCAAAAATCTCTAGCATTATTTTTCTTTTTGAAACACATACTGACAAGTAAAGATTTTAATGAACACTACTTTATCTTTAGAAAATTATCTAAACACTTCTGTCTTTTATATTAAGTCTTTGATACATTTCGTTATAATTCTTTTTTATATCTTAAAGGAAATGATCTGAATTTTCCAAATAATTTATTTGCATTGGTATTTTTATCATTGTTGTTTTGACCATAATATATCAGTTTATCAGTTCTTCAGCTTTCTTGTGATGTATATGAAGATATAATCAATAAAACTTTGTAGAATGCATTAATCATAGTTACAAGAAGAAAGAGAATGATGTAACAGTTTGTATGAAATAAAAATACAATTTGACCACAGATAATTTAGAATATATTTCTAATTTGAAATTAGTCAATTTGATATTTCACTTTATGAATATAAAAGAAAAGGTAGCATTTCACTTAATCTCACAACTTGTTATGAACCAGGTTAAGGTCTGAAATGAACAACACGACCACAAGGTTAAAAATAACAAATATATATTAACAAAAAATAACAATACAAAATGTGGAAGGTGTTAGTATGACTGCCAGTCTGGTTTGGAGTGAACTACTACCAGCTCGACTCACTCTCTCTTGAGAGGCGTAGTATATATATAGTGTTAGGAAGAGTTCATTCTGGAGTTACAAGTAAGGACCCATGACACCCCCCTCCCAAGCTTTTACCTCTCAGGGGTCTTTGATATTTTTTCTTCTTCAGATGAATCATCAAAGGCTCTGTAAATTCTATTTTTCTGCTAGATTTCCATGGTTCTGAAACTGCTTGAGGCCTTTGCATATCAAATGTGTCAAATATTGTATCCATTACTTCTTCCTTTTCCTGAGGTAGACCATTAGAATCCTCTAACAGCCTCTTTCTGATCTGATTTAAATACCTTTTATGTGAGAACTTTGGGACCTGAATTATGTAAATCATATTCCTGATCCATTTCTCTATTGTACCTGACTCCCAATAGGATGTGTTGTTTTTTGAACATTTAAAAAAAAACTTGCTTCCCAGGGTTAAATTTTTGTTTTGGTACAAATGATGTTGGTGATTGCTTTATCTGTTTTGGCAGTAACTTGTCGAGTACCGATCTATTCGGGCAAATATTAATTCTGTCGGCGATAGTGCCGATGGCATAATATTGTTCAGTGTAATTCTATACACTTGCAAGAATTGTTGTAATGCCTTTTCTGTAGGTACACCATAAGATTTCCTTAGTGCTCTTTTTAGTGTATCTACAAACCTCTCTGCTTGCCCATTTGATCTTGGGTGATCTGGCAGAGATTTGATGTGTTTCACCTGAAAGATTTCATAAAATTCTTGAACATTAAGGATTTCACCCTGTTATTTCCCGGATGGCCCCTGTGGAAATCCTTGAGGATTCTCCTTTCTATCGTTTTCAGGATTACTACTCCTCTTACATTATATAGCAGAATATTATCACATAACGAAAAACTGACTGGGATATGCTTATCTTTTCCTTCAATTTTTGTTCTTGTTTCTTTTATAAATTCGTCATTTACTGCTTCATTTCTTATTTCCTGTCATGTGACAGGGAGGTCTCAAATTGTACTGCATAATGATGTTCTAATATCTCCCTCATCTCGTAAAGCTGCAATTACGGAATCTTCTAATGGCTCCGTTTTCTTTGATACTAGTCTCAAAAGACCGTCTGCATGCCCAATTTTGCTTGACGGAAGATACTCTAATTTGAAGTTATAATTTAATAGAATCGTCCCCCTATCTTAGTAATCTATTAGCAGTGTAGACAGGTAGGCCTTTATTTATCTAGATATTGTCAGTAATAACTTGTGGTCCGTCTGTAAGGTAAAAGAATCTGCCGTAAATATATCCGTAGAATCTCGTAACCGCAAAAATAATCCCCAACGCTTCCTTTTCGATTTGCAAGTAATTTTTTTCGGCTAATACTAACGTTCTCGACGCATGCACGATGGGTTTTAGTGTCCCATCCGGCATTTTATGAAGTATACATGCACCAATACCATAGGGACTCGCGTCTCTCGCGACTATTATTTCCAATTTTGGATCATAATGCGTTAAAAATAAATCTGCCGTTAGAGTCTTAATGATTTTGTCGAAAGTTTTCTGACATTCGGATGACAATTCCCAGACTTTTTCCTTCTTCAACAGTTCGTTTAGGGGTGCGTGTAATTTGTGCATGTTAGGTATAAACTTTTGATAATAATTTACTAAGCCCAAAAAGCTTTGTAACTATATTTTTTGGAGCCAGCATGTTTTATTTTATTACTGTAGCTCTTTCTGGGTTTGGTCTTCTTCCTTCTTTGTCAATAATATG
This sequence comes from Ascarosepion bandense, assembly GCA_037127315.1. Lineage (NCBI taxonomy): Eukaryota > Metazoa > Mollusca > Cephalopoda > Sepiida > Sepiidae > Ascarosepion > Ascarosepion bandense. The sequence goes on from JBBBDQ010029493.1 coordinate 1,132,932, forward strand.
GCCAAGGTATTTTATCTCCTTCATAAAGAAGTCACATTTATTTTCTGTTACCTTAAAGCCGTAATTTTGTACCCACATAAAGACCTCTTGAACGTATTTCTAGTGTTGTTCAATATTTTTGCTATTTATCAGGATGTCATCAAGATATGCAATCGGGAAATCCAGTCCGCCTAGCATAGTATCCATTATTTGCTGAAATATCTCCGGCGCGACCTTGATCCCGAATGCCAGTCTCTGGAACTTAACCCTCTATGAGTGTTTATGCACAACAGCCTTGAGCTTTCCTGGTCTACTGGTATTTGTAGGTATGCTTCGCTCAAGTCTATCTTTGAGAAAAAATTTCCTACGTTCAACTTTGTAAATACTTCCTCTGGGATAGGGAGAAGATAGTGATAATCTTTAATCGCTGCATTTAATCCTACCGGGAAGTCAGCGCATACTCGTATCTCTCCCGATTTCTTTTTCACGTAAACCATAGGTGTGACCTATTAACTATATTCTACCTTTGCCAATATACCAGTTTCCACGAGTCTATCTAACTGTTTGTCTATCTTTCCTAATGATGCAGAAGGTACATTTCTTTTCTTCTTGAAAATGGGTTGTACATTTTCTTTTAGTTCAATCTTGGCCGCCATTTTTTTTTAGACTTTCCAAGGCCAGTTGAAAATATGTCGAAGAAACTCTCCTTTAATTTCTCCTTCAATTTCTCTGCCTCAGTCAATAAACTTTCCACTTTTTGGCAGAACGTATTTATTGGTAAATCCCAGAGGTCAATTTTCTGCATCCATTCAGTTACGAATAAATTTTCCGTATTTTTTTTCCGTATTTTTTAGAACAAACATCTTTAATTTCTTAGTTATCCCGTTGAACGTTACATTTGTGATAATCTCCCCATCAAATTTGATTTTTCTTTCTGTTACCAACCTGGCTATTTTATCTGTTCTCAACATGGTCGGTTTGTTTAATTTATTCCATGTCTGTAGGCTAATAATGGTTAAATCGGGTCCAGGATCCAATTGTAATCTGATTTTTTGTTTAACGTTTCCACTTCGTATTTTCGTATATTTATCCCGTTCGTTTGATCAGTTGTTCTACAGTGCGAACTTTTATGTCCCACTTTATTGCACGACAGAAAAGTCTTATAGCGTTATGGACAATCTTTGTACTAATGCAGAGTTCCACAGCGATAGCATGGACTGGGTGGTGGTTTCTTCTGAGGTTTCATTTGACTTCTTATAGTAAAGTAATTGTTTTGTTTTTTTTTTGTTTTTTTTTTTGGTAGGTGGGGAGTGAAAAACGTGTTTTTCGTTGTACATTCCGTATGTGAGCGATGCCAGACTCTTCATCTTTCGAGTCCTTTTTGCGCTCATACATCTCCGACAGTTCTCAAGCTAATTTTTTGTGGTGTATAAATTCTTGATAATAATTTACTAAGCCCAAAAAGCTTTGTAACTCAGCTATATTTTTTGGAGCCGGCATGTTTTTTTTTTTATTCTGGTTCACTCTCAAGTTTTGTTAGAATTCTCCGTTTGATCTCCGCGTCTTTAGTCAAAACCAGACCTTGAACGAATATCAAACATTTAAAATTGTCAGCGCTGAGTTCAGATAACTTAAAGTCATCGCAGTGTTTGTTTACTACAGAAGCGAATGTTATATAGCCTAAGTTTATAATGGTTTATCCTTTATAGTGAAGTGTATTTGTGTGTTGAAACAGATTAACTGAATTTGGCCTTGTTAGTAGATAGCCCACTATAAGAGGGGTTTTATAAGGTTCTTTTACAAATAAAAGTAATGTCTTTTGGTTGGTACAAAGGTCGTTAAAAATGTTCATAGCAGCAATTGTTGAAAATAGTTTGTGCATATGTATGTGTGTGCATTTGTTTTGTTAGGAGAGTCTTTGAAGTCTCCACTCAGTTCATTCAGGTAAGTGGCTCAGTGAACAGTGAAGAAGAAGATGAGAGAGAAATGAGAGGCAACATAATACGATTGCTTGACGTATGTCAAGGGACGTGTTAATTATGCTCATATTTTCACAACTGGCAATGCTTCCTGTGTCGTCCTTTTATTTCGTCTTCGGGGCCACGAACAAGTCATTTGGAAATTCTACATCCGAATTTAATTCTGGGCTTCCTATTGGATGATAAACAAAATTCACGTCAGCTCGCGAAAAGGGTCCGTAAAAGGATTTTGATATTTATTCATTTTTGGTTTTGGTTTTCCACCAAAACATCTGCGTGGAGCCCAGATGAGCAAAGACCAGTTTTGATCATTTGCTATCTGGACCTCTGAGGGCAAGCATCTGGTCTCTCGCTTGCTCGGTATCCCCACATTAACTTTCGCCCTAGTAAATGGAGTTTTTTTTCTTTTTTTGTTAGTAATAAAAAATATATGTTTTCTTTCTTTTGTTTAACCATTCTACTGGACTTTGTTCTCGTTTCTGGTTTGTTATCATTAGTTTCCTTGGGACAAGATAGGGAGTTATCCAAATCCCGTCTTGATTCGATGGAATCTTTTGATTTTATATTTTCGGAAATATATGCAGGTTTTAGTCTATCTATTGAAACATTACTATGCATGTCATCTGATCTTTTTATAGTAAAATATTTTTCATGATGACTTAATACCTGTATACGGAGCTTCCAACGGCTTTCTTATTCTGTCTGTTCTTAGCCAGATACTTTTACATGTTTGTAAGTCTTTTGGAATGGAGGAATTAGGTATTGAATGCAGGTGTCCTCTGGATAACTTGTTCATGTCAATTTTTTGCATTTCATCAGCTAGAATTTTAACGTGCGAGTTTGTTATTTCACTATTTTCACTTTCGGTAGGGTCGATTAATAATCGGGTAACTTGTGCATGGCACCCTTTTTGTGCAGTAAATAGAGAATAGTTCGATCTGTTAGGTGTTATCCTCATTCCCAGAAGGAACGATAGGTAGAGCTGATAATCACGATTCTTTCTTGGCTATAATAGTCGTTTTTAGGGTTCTGTGTGCTCGCTCAACTAATCCATTCGTTTGCGGATGATACGCCGTTGTTCGTAACCTGTGGAAACCTATTATTTTTGACAGTTCTGCGAATAATTCTGATTTAAATTGGCTTCCTCTGTCTGTGAAGAGAAACCCCGAATTGGGAGATCCACAGATTGACAAAAGCCATTGATAATGATTTCGCCGTAATTTCTGTTATTGGGCATGCTTCTATCCGCCTCGTATTTCTATCGATGCATGTTAATAAATATTGGTATGGTGAAAAATAAGAGTCAGTTTGGTTCTTTACTGGTGGTAAGGGACCGACGATATCTACATGCAATGTTTCAAAACGACTGGAAGGTAATTGAAATGGATTTACTTTACTCTTTTTGTGTTTTATTATTTTTGCTAGTTGGCAATGCTGGCATTCTGTGCACCAGATTTTTATTGACTTGTCCATCTTCGGCCAATAGTATCTGGATTTTATTATTTTTTTTAAAGATGTTATCCCCGGATGTGATAGATTATGCAGACTGTCAAATACTGATTTTCTGAGCTTCTCCGTCACAAAAGGTTGTGGAAAAGGTAATGTCGTGTCACATAATATGGTTTCATTTTTATTTATTTTATGGTTTCAGTTGATCTTTGAATGCCTGAATTTCATTGTCAGTAGCTTGATGTTTCATTATTTCTTGTAAATCACATACATCAATAGTGATCGCATTGAGAGGTAATAAACAATCAGCTACTATATTTTGTGAGCCTCTTATATGTGAAATGTCATTCACATATTCGCTGATAAAACTGGTGACGCTCTTGTCTATCTGATTTTAAGGAAGATTTGCTTTTAAAAGCACTGCAAAGTGGTTTGTGATCCATCAGTAACATTACATTTCTGCCTTTTATTAAATGTTCAAAATGGAGTACTGCTAGATAGGCAGCTAGTAGTTCTCTGTCAAAAGTGGAATATTTTTGTTGGGTTTGGGATAATTTCTTTGAAAAGAAATCTATAGGGATGGGTTGATTATCAATCATTTGCACATACAGCATAATTCGAACTGTCTGTTACAAGTTGATAGTTGTTAGCTTCCGAGCTGGGGACAGCCAGAACAGTTACATTTGATAAAGAGTTTTTTAATTTTTTTGAAAGATTCAATTTCTTCCTTTGTTAAGGTTAAGAATTTTGAATTTTTGGTTTAAACGTATTTTTTCTGTGAGAGGTAATATGATATTGCTGAAATTTGGCACAAGTTCCTTATAAAAATTTGCCATTCTGAGTAATTGGCGTAGTGATTTAGAATCATTTGGTTGAGGAAATTCACTTAATTCATTCAACTTTTTAGCACTAGGTTTGAGATCATTATCAGAAATGTGAAATCCTAAAAAATCTAATTCATTAGCACTAAATATGCATTTAAAGAGACAAATTTTAAAATCGTACTCACTCAATTTTTGTAGTACTAGGTCGATATGCTTTGAATGAGTTTCTTCATCTTCTGAGAATATAAGGATATCGTCGATATATACAAAGGTATAATCAGTATCACGAAAGATATTGTCCATCATTCTCTAAAAAGTACATGATGCATTCCATAGTCCGAAAGGCATATAGTTGTATTCAGATAACCCAAAAGGGGCAGAGATGGTTGTCTTGCAGACATCCTTCAGGAGAACTGGTATCTGATGATAAGCAGACGACAGGTCTATCTTTGAAAAGAACTTATTATTATGAAGCTTCGAAGACAAGGAATTTATATTTGGGACCTGATATCGATCGGCTTTTGTTATGGTATTTAAATGTCTGTAATCACCAACAGGTCTATATGTGCCATCTGACTTAGGTATCATGTGTAAGGCTGAATTCCATTCTGAGTTCGAAGGGGAAATTATTCCTGCCTTTAGGAGTTTCTTGAATTCCTCTTTCGCAATTTCACATCTCTGAGCTCAGGAGAAGGTTGGAGGATTGCTACAAGTTTCTATTCTGTGGCATATTTTTGGTTTTGTTGCATTCGTGTCGCGATGAGAAGAAATTAATTTGGATATTTCTCCAGAATTGTACGTACCATTTTGTTAGCATTTTTATTCAGTACTAAATCTGTATTCATGATAATGGATGATGGATGTGCATTGGATTGTCTATTAGTCATTTTATCAATTAGTTTGTTGTTCTTGCAGTCCACCATTAACCCAAAATGGTTTAGCAAATCGTATCCTAGGAGTGGCTGAGCAGTTTCGGCTATTATAAATGTCCAGGTACATTCTCGTCTAAGGTTCCATAGTGTGAGATTCAGTACTGTATGTCCTGAGCATTCAATCTTTTGATTGTTGGCAGACACTAAAGAAATACTGGTTGGGTTTGTTACAGCTCCATTTAAATATCTCTTTGGAAGTATAGATACGGCAGCTCCTGTATCAACAATAAAATCTAAACTTTGAGCTCCTAACCGTGCAGCTACAATGAGAAGCTGCGAGGAAATGGAAGCTAACACCTCTCGCCTAGTTAGTTTTCTGAAATCTCACAAGGAACTGATGAAGTTGGGTGAAAGCTGGGTTGCATTTGAACATTCTGTTTATTTGCCCATCTGCACCACAGCTTACAAAATTTTGCACGTTCCGCAAAATATAAATGCGCTTGGCAGATTTTAGGTTTTTGGTCCTTGTTAAAAGGGCAAACACTGGTAGGGAATTTATTTTCACTGTGGGAAAAACCATGTATTCTTTTAGTTTTATCTTTATTTTGCTGTCCATCCTTTTGCTTCCACAAAATCTGTCAAATATGTGCGGTGTCTTGTGTATTAAAATATAATAATAAGTCGTCTGCCATTTTTCCAAGACGATCTGTGTCTAAATTGACTTGCGCAGCTACTACTGGTTTAATAGAGTGAGGTAGGACTTGAATAAATTTGTGACATACGATATCGTCCCCTACGCCAATTCGACTTGCTAATGACATGAATTCATTCAGGTATACTGAGGGGCGATTTTTACAGTGTCAGTCTTTTGATATCAGTATTGTTGGCTGTATCTTTCCTACTATGTCCATGGGGAGGGCTGCCAAAATGTTGTAAAACTTTTGACAGGGCTGTCTTATATTTGCAATATTAAATTGCATCTCTATAATCGCAAACCAAGCTAATATGTTTGATTCAAGGAAGTTTGGTGGTTTTATCGCAACAGCTTGGACTGGTTGGTTTTGATTTGTGAAGGTTTCTTCAGCGTCAGTTGCCATGTTTACTTTATGTTAAAAAGAAATATTCTAATTTCACTGAAAGTCCAATGTGTGTGTGTGTGTGTGTGTGTGTGTGTTGAAATCACATCAGGGTCGCCAGTTTATAGTGGGTTATCCTTTATATGAAGTGTATTTGTGTGTTGAAACAGATTAACTGAATTTGGCTTTGTTAGTAGATAGCCCACTATAAGGGGGGTATAAAAGAAGAAAATCAAAGTGTGTATAGAAACAACATATATATATATATATATATATATATATATATATATATATCTCAGTTAAGGTTCTTTTACAAATAAAAGTAATGTCTTTTAGTTGGTACAAAGGTCGTTAAAAATGTTCATAGCAACAATTGCCAAAAAGAGTTGTGCATATGTATGTGTGTGCGTTCGTTTGTTAGGAGAGTCTTTTAAGTCTCCACTCAGTCCATTCAGGTAAGTGGCTCAGTAAACAGTGAAGAAGAAGATGAGAGAGAAATGAGAGGAAACATAATATGATCACTTGATGTCAAGGGACGTGTTAATTATGCTCATATTAATTCTGGGCTTCCCATTGGTCAATAAGCAAAATTCACATCAGCTCGCGAAAAGGGTCTGTAAAAGGAATTTGACATTTATTTATTTTTGGTTTTCCAGCATGGAGCCCAGATGCTCAAAAACCAGTTTTTGTCATTTGCTATCTGGATCCCTGAGAGCAAACATCTGGTCTCTGCTTGCTTGGTATCACCACAGCTATCCTTTTTTGTTAAATTTAAACATTTCCACCTTTTGTGGTAGGTTGTAGTCTTTAGTGGATAAGAAATTAATTAAAATCAACCTTCTTATTCACTTTTACAAAAATTCACAATGACATGTGAAATCCTAGTTTTTCCAAAAAAGAAACAAGATTGACCATCTGCTTAAGGAAAAAGTCCAAACCAGATTTCACAAGTAGGTGTTAAAATGATTTTTGATGAATGGGAGTGACTTGTAAGACCAAAAAGAACTTTGAGTCTAAGTGCGAAAAATCTAGATTACAATAAAAGGACTTTATCAATGTCAGTCAGCCTTCTAACTTCAAGAGACTGGACATTGTCCTCTTTCTCTTTCTCCTTATCTATTTCAACAATTACTACTAGAACATTTTGTAGAACTCTACCCTTAACTTCTTAATAATGTTTCTAATTGAACATTAATTTCTACAACTTATGTTAGTCTTTTCTTATAATAAATTTCTATTTTAACATTCAAAATGTATATTTTATTATTTCACTCTTCATTTTTTTTTTAATCATATCACCCTGAGCAAGGCGGTAATGCCACTGATGTGCAGGGGGCTACGTAAGAGTGAAAAGATTGGAAAAGAGAAAGCCGGAAACCACATCCTAAACAGGAAACAAGGGATGAGCCTCTTCACCTGTTCAATAGATGTGGGTAGAGTGTGAACCGAGAATCCTCACATTCCAACTGACTACCAACCTTCTGATGATGAAAAACTTTCGGATGATAATTCAACATAAAACCTGTAAACTGTAGAGAGTTCAGTTTCTCTTACAAAAGGCCGAATCAAAGAAACATTAACCAGCTCCCTATGGCTACAAGTCTTGATCCTAGTTTCCTAAGTAATGGATGTACTTTTTTCGCGTCTGACCAATTCCCGCAATCATTCTCATATAAATTTTCATATCTTCTGAAGTAAGACGCAAAGGTTTTGTCTTCGTCCGGTGCATAAGTGAAATCTTCAGTTGAGCTCCATATAGCATTTTGCAAGAATGCCGATTCATTTTCAGAATTTTGCCCTTTATTTGTTATTGCTCGTAGTAGTAATTCTTGTAGTTCGAGTTGCTTTTCTTCATTATTCAATTGAATTTCTAATTGTTTCTCTTCAAGCCTAATCTGTCTTTCCTCATTTTTTTGTTGCTGCTCGAATTGCATTTTCATTAGTTCCAACATGGTTATCTTAAAGTCCTCCATGTTTACAATGTAATTTAATTATAACACACGCTGTTTGTTACCACAAGGAGAGGAGAAAAAAAAACTCACTTTTCCTTTTCTTTTTTTTTTCTTTTTTTTTCTTTTTTTTTCACAATACGTTATTCACTTATAATAGTTACGGTGACCAAAATTTTTTTTCCTTTTCTTGTTCAGAAAAATGATGTATTTCTTCTTTGCACAAAAAATCACTTTGTTTAAAGAAAAAATCAACTTACAGATTTTTTCCCTTTCTTGTTATGCCGATTACCCCGTTTTAGCTCCTCTGTGCTTTGCATTTACGGTTTTCGAAAATCACTGTTGTAACTACTGGTCGCGTTTATGCGTGAAACGATCGTTCCTTAAGTACTTTGTAACTAGAGTTGTGTACTTGAGTAAAAGATTTTTCCTGTTTTCTCAGTGTAGAATTCATGTCTTTGTCACCTGTTGTTCTGGAAACTTAGTGAGAAAATTTTTTTTCCTGCGTAGAATTCAATTACTGTTATGGTCAACAGGTAGAATCCGTTTCTTTATATCTTCGTCACCGCTGTTATGGCTGGTGTCTAAAAAGGTTTTTTCTTTTATCTTTTCATATAATCCATTTTCTCAGTATCTTAGTCACTACTGTTATGGGTGACCGATGGCCAAAAGGTTTTTTTCTTATGTCCTCCGCGTAGAATCCGTTTCTTCAATATCTTTGTCGTCACTGTTATGTGCCAGTCCAAAAAGAACAACACGATCACAAGGGTAGAGATAACAAATATATATTAACAAGAAATAACAATACAAAATGTGGAAGGTGTTAGTATGACTGTCAGTCTGGTTTGGAGTGAACTACTACCAACTCGACTCGAGAGAGAGAGAGGTGCAGTATATACATAGTGTTAGGAAGAGGTCATTCTGGAGTTGCAGGTAAGGACCCATGACACAACTTCTTTCTCTTGCACCAATCAAAATTTATAAAAGGATTTAGTTATGAAAAAAGGAGAAGAGAGAACATCAAATCTTTTATCCCATATATTTTGAATGGCACAAACAAGTTTCTTTTTCTGGTGTTAAATCTGAAGAGAAACAAACATTTATTACAGTGACAAATATTTTTATTTTTCATAATATATAAACAGTACAAATCACAATATTTCCCTTGTGTACTTTGTATTATCAAGGCAGTTGAACAGTTCTTTGAAAATACAAATCAGTTTTCTCTACAGTTCATGTAAAGTAAATGTTTTCCTTAACAGAGAAATTTTAAAAAATCTTTTAGAACAACAGCCTATATAAATGTATTTCTTAGCAACAAAAGACATTTATTTTGAAAAGTTCACACTTCAAAATACTGCAGTTCACAGGTTGGAATCTGAAAAGCGAAAAAGTTGAAGTTCGAAGTAGAGGGAGAAAAGGTTGCCCCATCTCAGTGAAATGCTTTTCTGGGATTCTTTTGAAAAATATTCAATTTTTTGGAACAGGTGTCTTTCAAGTTTGAGATAAATTCTCACAGGCTTATGAAAGTCATCTGTATGATGAGAATTTAGAAAATTTTTCTTCTATCTCCTTCATCAACAGTAACAGTAACAGTAGATTTTTATTATCCCAGGTCAACATGTGGTTTATTTCTATTTTCAGCTGAAGCAGATTTTACACACTGAGTTGATTGATATAAACTGTGTTTGCACAAGAACAAACAAAAACAATAAAGTACTGCTGGTGAGATAGAATGTCTCTTTGTGGGTGAGGGAAGCGACTTGGAAGATGAAAGCGCTGGTGTGCTTGGTGTTGAAGCTTGTGTCAGGTGAGTTGACCAATGCCTACTCACTTTTTATCTGTCTTGAGTGTTTTGAACGGTCCTTTTTAATCAGTAAGGTGGATATATAGTGGGTTATCCATTCTAGTGAAACATAGTTGTATGTTGAAACAGATTAACTGAATTTGGCCTCGTTAGTAGATAGCCCACTATAAGTTATAGAAGGGGTTATAAAACAAGAAAATCAAATTGGGTATAGAAACAACATTTATATATACACAGATATCAATTAAGGTTCTTTTACAAATAAAAGGAATGTCTTTAGGATGGGTTGAAAGGACGTTAAAATGTTTATAGCAGTAAATGCTGAAAAGAGAATTTGTGGGTATGTATGTATGAGCGTTTGTCAGTTAGAAATGTCTTTGATGTCTCCTCTCCTTAGGTCGGGTAAGTAGCTTAGGGACAGCAAAGAAGAAGATGAGAGGGAAAGGAGGTGAGCATAGTATGATTGCTTGACGAGGTCAATGGACATGCTAATTATGCTCGTACTTTCTCAACTGGCGATGCTTTCTGTGTCGGCGTTTTATTTTGTCTTTGTGGGTCCCAGCAAGTCATTTGGGAATTCACACCTGTATTTAATTCTGGGCTTCTCATTGGACGATAAATAAAATTTGTGTAGGCTCGCGAACAGGAATTTGATATTTATTAATTTTTGGTTTTCTGGCGGAACATATGCGTGGAGCTGGGTGCGCAAAGACCAGTTTTGGTCATTTGCTTTCTGAATGTCTGAGGGCAAACATCCGGTCCCTCGCTTTGCTCAGTATCACCACAGATACATGACTCCCTGATTTTGGCACACTTTTGAACTAGCAGCAACATTTGTAAGTAGCTCTTTTTAAATTATATTTTATATTTGGAGGGAAGGATTTGCTTTGTGAGCTAGAAATGATTTTTCTTTCACATCTGTCAAGTTTTGATGTGGAGTGAATGAGAAAGAGACCTAATTTTAAGTAAATTATGTTGGTTTTCAACTTTCTGACACCCCTCCCCACTCTCTCTCTTTCTGGTCAATGAAGCTAGAGGCCAACAACTGAATAAAAAGTGAAATGGAATTCCCCATGATGAATTTAAAGTTTCACTCAACTCAGTTAATATTTTAATGGCAGCTGATTTTGTCTCTGGTAAGCTTGAGTGACCCTTTCTTTTTTCCTGAGCTTTTAATTTAAAAATTTTTAATATTTATAGATGTATTTATTTATTTTTCTATGTTTTGTCGCATATAACGTTGGATAAATTTTAAAATATACTTGTGTCAGTTAAGATTTCAGTTAGCTCTTTTAGGCATGCGGACAGGAAGGGCTTTTTTTTTTTGTTTGAATTTCTAAGGAAAGGTATAAAGTTCTCTTGCAGTGATTTCTAAGGGAGCTCATCACTTTCCTTGGGAAATTTTAATTTTTAATTTTTTTAAATTCTTTTTTAATTCGAGTAGATAGACTCTACTATCGCCTGAGTTCATACTCCTCCCTCTTCTTTTGAACAGGAGTAGAGGCTCATGCCTTGTTTCCTGTTTAGGAAGGGGTTCCCAGTTTCTTTCCTCTCCTTAGGTCTTGATAGTAGTGCTGTTGTAAGCTTTTTGCAATGTGTGTGGATGGTGGTGACGTCTCTTCATTCTGAGGATACCGGGTTGGCAGTTTCCGGGATGCTGCTTCTGACTAGTAGTTAGGAGTCTGAACTCTTGTATAGCATCTTGAGAGGCTGCTCTGCTCAAGAGTTGAATAATATCGGAGTATCTTGTAGTGCTATGTCGCACATGGATGGGTGTCCCTGCAAGTGTTTCCGGTGGGCAACCCTGAGGCCACATTCTGCGTCAGTTTCCTTCCTACACATGTTGCATTTGACAACCAACTGTTATTACTACTCTAGGCATCTCCTTATCTAAAAAATCACTAATTATGACATCACACAAGGTAAGAACAAAAACTAAACCAGCTAAACATAAATCATCTAAACCTATTAACATATCTTTCTCAAACGTCCGTGGTATCTGTTCCAAATTTGCAGTGTTGAATCCTTCATCATAGTAAACTGATCTGACATCTTAGCTCTCTGTCAAACTAACCTTGACCCCTCTATTCCTTCCTCTGATTTCTATACCCCTGGTTACTTTTCCCTCTTTAGGAAGGACTCCAATGTCTATATGCATGGATTTGGCATTTATATCAGTGAACATCTCCCTGGAGCTAGGGTGATTTCTCTTGAATCTCCTGAAGATTCCTACACGTGTCTCCGTCTCTCTCTACTAAGCTTGGTTAGCTATCTTTTCTTTCTCTTCTGCTCCCTTTCATCTCCTAACTGTTCTGTACTTGACTGCATCTCTAAAAATATAAATAAAGCTATTTCCTCTCATTCCTTTGCTCATATATTTGTGCTTGGAGACTTCAATACCCACCATGCCAAGTGGCTGGAAAACTCTGTCACAGAGATCTTGCTGGTGTCCATACCATGAACTTTTCAATCACTAAAACCCTTACACAAGTAGTTGATTTCCCACGCGTTTCTCTAATAACACTAATGGAATTGACTCACTGCTGGATCTCAGTTTCTCTTCTGTCCCTGACTCTTGCCATGTTATGCAGCTTTGCTCTCTTGGAAATCTGATCATGCTGTGGTTTCCATTAATATTTCTTTTCACAACCCCTCCTCCCAAGAACCTCAGACCAGCAGAATATCTTATTGTTACCAAAGAGCAGACTGGGAGCCGTTCCACGATTTCCTGTGTGACATCCTTTTGGAACAAAGTTTTTAGTCTTCATGGGTTAAAGCTGGCATCGATGCTTTCACCCCAGCCAGGAAGTTCCAAATTAAACTCCATTCATCCCCCTGGCTTTCTCCTGCTTGCCCAGCTGCTATTAACCACAGGAATCACTTCTTCTAGCTTTATTGGAGACATGTCTGACCATAATAGACGCCTTTTTGCCTCTACTCGTAATCAGTGCAAAAGGATCCTAAATGATGCTAAGCCGTTGTTTGCTGAAAAAATGAAACAGCATCTCGCAAGTTTGGTTCCAGAGCCTACTGACGGCTTTGTAAAAATGTGCTAAATAACAGCAAGCCTTCAATCCCCGCTTAATCAATGAAACTGAGGTTCTTCCATCTTCAGCGGACAAGTCTGAATGCTTTGCTTGCAGATTTTCCACCAAGTGATGTTCACATTACTCCCTAGCTGGTCTCTAACATAATTCCAAAGCTTGACCTCCATAAGGTGAGTGAAGGTGATCGAATCCCAATCATTGTCCTGAAGAAATGTGCCCCTGAACTCTCCTCTGCCCTCTCCAAACTCTACAACTACTGCCTCTCTGCTTCTTGCTTTCCTGTCTGCTGGAAGTTGTCCTCTGTGGTTCCTGTATTTAAGAACACTGGAGAGCCCTCAGACCCCTCTAATTATCGCCCTATCAGACTCCTACCAATTTTTGGCAAAGTATGACAATATTTAACATGGTGAACGAAAAAGGATTAGAGAAAACAATTTTATTTTTATGGATGAAAAATGTTAACTAAAACCATTTTTATTCTTACAGGTGAAAAAGGATTAGAGAAAACTATTTTATTTTATTTTATTTGGGCGAGAAAGGGTTAAAGAACATAATGTTGTTGGTTTTTTTATCAAAAAGAGATTCATTTTCCTAAGATTGCAAACTGGTTAAAAATAGAAATGAAATAAAATCTTACAATATGATTATTATTACCCAATGAAACATAGCTGGGCTATTGAAAGTCGAATGTCAAGCGGTCTTGTTGAAAGAAGTGAAATAGACTAACATTGCATGCGGGTAAAAAGAATTGGAAAGATAAATATTATTTTTTTTAATTCCCAGGTGGAACTCGGCAAAATATAGCTGAAATAATTAGAAGTCAAATATCAAAACTACCTTGTTGAAACAAGTGTAACAGACCAGCATTACATAGAAGAAAAACAAAAAAAAGAAAAATTTGGAAAAATTTGAAGAAACTTGTTTTTTTTTATTCTTCAATTCTCGGGTGGAACTCAGCTAACACATATGACATGATTAGAAGGTCAAATGTCAAAGCCACCTTGTTGAAAGGAAGACAAAAATGATGAAATAAAAAGATTTTTATTCATTTCCCCAGATGGAAATTTGGTGAAATACAGCTGACACTATTAGAGACAAAGGTTAAATTGATCTTGTTGAGAGAAGGGAAAAACCAATTGTTAATGGTTGGGAAAATTACCATTCCAAATTTCCCTGAGAGAGATTGACGTCATGTAATAGCTCCTCCCAGAATTGGAAGTGTGAAATAGAGATAAAAAAAAGCAAGCTGTCAGAGAAGTTGACGTCATGTAATAGCTCCTCCCAAAGAGGAGGGGGAAATCTTCCAGAATTGGAAGTGTGAAATAGAGATAAAGAAAGGTAAGACATCAGAGAAGTTGACGTCATGTAATAGCTTCTCCTAAGAAGTGGGAGAACCTTCCATGATTGGAAGTGTGAAACAGAGAAAGAGGACTGGTTGAATTTTAGGATATTTGCATAACACTCCGTATGCGTCCTCACCACACCAGTAAAAAGGGCACCCATAAATACGAGAGCCCACAGTTCCCACCTGGAAATGAAATGAGAAGCAGTTCCCTTCTGTTCCTGTTCCAGCGCTCCCCAGAGTTGTAAACCGAAGTTTGAAGCAATAATAACTAAAGTTATTTGCTGAAGAAAAACTCTGAGAAACTTTGACAATATCCTTGTGCCAACCTGATGATAATAATAAGAAGAGAAAACTCCAACAAACATTTTTGCAAAGTACAAACAATGGTACTTGAATTTACCAATTACTTAATTTCTAAGTCTGGCCCATCTTAGAGAAACTAGTCAAAATTTTCATTCCGTTGCCAATTATTAGGAATGGGTTGGGAAAAAGAAGAACTAATTATTTTATATATTTTTTTATTTTTCGTATATAAATACCAACTAATGATTTATTCAGGCGTCGTCCATTTCATTTCCAAAATTGGTGCCGTTTTATTTCCACAATTGCGCTTGCATATCCAATTTGGATTCGCTTGGCTGAGTGATAATTCAGCTTAACTCTCTTAAGATCAAAATCACAACATGGGTAAGAGAAAGAGTACAGTTGAAGAGGTCAACCCAAGGATCAGCTGCTGTGTCAACACCATCAACGACCGACGAGTGTGGGCTAACAGCTTGTTTTCAGACCAGCATTGATCCCGTCAAAAAAAACAACAGGATATGGCCCTGGTACGCCCCTTACAAAAGTGCTTGAGGCTATTATTAATGCAGAAGTGGTTCAACATCTCACAGCCCACAGTCTCTTCTTCGATAAACAGTATGGTTCCTAGGTCTACTACTTATATATTAATGACCATCACAGAGTGTATACATCAGGTTTTCAATAAGAACGGTGAAGCTCGAGCTATTGCCCAATATCTCCAAAGCATTTGACAGAGTCTGGCATGCTGGCCATCTATGCAAGCTACATGGTTATAGTATATTTGGATGATTGTTTGACCTAATCCAATCTTTCCTTTCAAATCACATAATGAAGGTACTATTGAATGGGTATGCTTCCAGATACTATCATACGAACGCGAGTGTCTCTCAAGGCTCTATTCTAGGTCCTATGCTTTTTCTGATCTTCATTAATTATCTCTCTGATCCCAAATAGGCATTTATGCTGGCGACACAATCATTTACTTCTGCCTTGATAAGAAATCTGCCGAGGCTGACAAAGCAAACTTCGCTGCTGATCTTGAAAAGGACCTCCAATTTGTAGTGGATTGGGGTAAGAAATGGCTTGTAAATTTTAATACTTTTAAAACAAAGCTGCTATCCTTTAACCACTGTAGCCAATTGCAGCTACCCCCCCCCCCATCAGAATCAGGCTCATCTCCCTGAAAACAAAACACTGCACCTTCTCAGCCTAAATCTATCAGCCGACGTCAAGTAGAATGATTACATTGAATGCATAGCTAAATCTGCTGTTCGGAATATTGGTCCCCTTTATAGAGCTAAGAAGTTTTTTTTGTCTAAATCTATTTTGCACATATATAAATCTACTATCTGCCCGTGCATTGAATATTGCTGTCACATCTGGTCAGGTGTCCCTGCTATTTATCTCAGGCTTCTTGACAAAATCCAACGAAAAATCTGTAATGTAATTGATCCCGACCTGGTAGCTCAAATCCAGTCACTTTCTCACCAACATAATGTAGCTTCCCTCTGTCTCTTTTACAAATACTCTCACAACTTCTGCTCTGACGAGCTTAGCTTCCTGGTGCCCCCTCTGCATGAATTTACTCGAGCTACTAGACTAGATCCCACCCTTTTATAGTGAAACCAATCAAATGTAACCGCAACTTCTACTCTAACAGCTTCTTTGCTCGCACTTCCCGCCTGTGGGATTCCCTTCTGTATACTTGCTTCTCCAAGAATTTAAATACAAAGTCAATTGCCATCTCTTATCATCTTAACTCACATCCTTTCCCTGACAACCCTTGTATCATGTTCTTCTTCCTTTCTACTCTACTCTCATGCAGCCCTCTTCATACCTTTATTCTCATCCTTCTCTTACTCATCACTCACCTTCTAAGTAACCTCCTGCATGCCAGTGGCAGTTCTGCCTTGCTTGGAGTTAAATGATTAGAAGAAGGACATAGTTTAAGTTTTTCTACCTACCCATCCATTTCTGCCTTTGCAATCAAAATTTTCCCTCCTATATAGCAAATGCATGCCACAAAACTGACTCATAAACCAATTTCTTAGGGGGCCTATACCTCTTATTTGGTTTGGTTTGGTTTATGGCGTATCAACCTAAATGGAATATTTGATGCCGACAAGATTTTTACAATAGATTTATTTGAATAGAATATATATTCTTTGTAAGAAATAAGTTTGTAGATCAGCTTTCTTTTACGTATTTTGTAAAGTGTGTTTTTGTTAAGAGTCAGATGTATTTTCTGGTATGTAATTTTTTTCCAAAAATGTATTGCTGGTAATATTTTTTTTCCTTTGAAAATATATTACTGGAATTTTTACTTTAAAAGTATATTTTTATACTTTCATAGTGTTTTGACTCCACTTTTGGGTTAGCCATTTTACTTATTTTGAAAAGTTTAGTGTCTCTTTGTAATTTGTTCTTATTCATTTTTGATCTTGTCAAACACTGATTTAATTTTTCTTGCGAACATCAATTCTGCCAACAACATGCCTAACAGTGTATTGGAATTTGGCATCATCCAGTATTCTCTCAAGAATTTTTGTAGTGTTTCTTCAAAACTAATGTTTTTTTTTTTTGGTAGTACAAAATTACAGTATTTTTACATTATACTGGTAGTATCTTTCTCAAACAAAAGTCTTTTTTTTTCTTATCTTTCCAGTCACTAACACATAACTCAATAAGTCCCAGGCCTGACATATAGATGGCGCCACTAATTAAAAATCCATATAAGTTTTATAAAATACTAACCTTCAAATAGAACATGACAAAATTTGGGCCCAATCGGATTATTAGTTTACAAATTGCAGTTATTTAAGTGAAGCTAATTTTGAAAATTTTCAAAACAATGGAAACATCTGAATTTCGTGTGTTGATAAAGCATTGCTTTCTGATGGGAAAAATACTGTTCAAGAAAAGCAATGGCTTGATAGGTGTGACTCTGCTACATTGGAAACAATGGTAAAGAGGTGGTATGCTGACTTTAAAAGCAGTCGTACAGACACAAATGATGCTGAACACTCATGTTGCCCAGGCAGTTTTCCTGGAAAAAGATTCACAAACTCATTTTGGCCAAACGTAAATTGAAGTTACGTGAGATAGCAGAGGAGTTAAACATATCAGAAGGCAGTGTATTCACCATTTTGCATGTACATTTGTCAATGAGGAAGCTGTGTTCAAAGTGGGTGCTGCATTTGCTCACAGTTGATCAAAAACAACGTGTCAATGATTCAGAGCATTGTTTGCAACAGTTTTTGCAAGGAGTTTTTGCATAAACATGGCTCCACCACTTCACTCCAGAGTCATATCAGCAATCAGCTGAGTAGACAACAGCAGGTGAAAGACATCCAAAGTGACAAAAGACATAAATATCAGCAGAAAGGTTTTGGTCTCCTTATTTTGGGATGTGCAAGGTATTTTGTTCATCGGTTACCATCAATAGCAAATATTATATAGCAATATCGGTGTGTTTGAAGGAAGAAATCGCCAAAAAACAGCCACAAATGAAGAAGAGAAAAGTATCTTTCATCAAGACATTGCACCGTGTCACAAGTCAATCGCAACGATGGCAAAACTACATGAATTGCACTTTCAATTGCTTCCGTATCCACCCTCTCCTCCAGATCTGGCTCCCAGTGACTATTGGCTGTTTGCAGACCTCAAAAGAATTATTCAGGAAAAAGATTTGGCTCTAATGAAGAAGTGATATCGGAAACTGAGGTGTATTTTGAGTCTAAAGACAAAAGGCATCAAATTGTTAGAGAAGCATTGGAATCACCGTATCAACTTAGAAAGAGACTATGTTGACAAATAAAGTCAAATTTTGCCTAAAAGTTGTTGTTTGATTAGTTAGGCTCTGTATTTATTGAGTGATGTGTCACATTCTTCTCTATAAATTTGCTCATATTTTCTAAAATAAGCAGAAAAGATATTTCCATCATCTGAATTGTATGCGAATTCAGATGATGGCATTTACCATTGTGTCAAGAGTGGAAAAACTTCTGTTTTCTTTTAAACTATTACAATTAACTTTTGTTGCTGTTTCTTGAGTTCCAACAACTGCTGATGTTGTATATTTATCACCTGAGCTAATATTTCTTCCATATTTGAAGGATATCTGGGGTTTTTCTTTTTTTTTTTTGTATACATCAAAGAGAAAAAAATTAAACCGTGATTCAAATTTTTGTTGTCGCTATTATCGAGGCAAAAATTTGTTTTTTTTCTGACTTGTTATAATTCAGCATGAATTTCAATATCCTTGTCACTCTTGTTATAACTTGTACTAATTTTGATTTCTTGTCACTACTGTTATAATTTGTTTGCTAGCAGTTATAATATTGATGCTTGCTTAAGCTTCCTGTCATGATATCTGTTAGAAATTCACTTGACTGAACCCAACAGACGTTTTTAATTCACTTGGAGTTCTTTATTTAAGGAGACTAGCCTAGTACATTTGTGTTATTGGGAGTGTCTTTTTTGCTCGATCACAATTTTCTATATTAATTTTTACATATCTTCAACATTTCAATTATTTCTTTCTCATAAAATGTTAATATTACCATTTTTATTAAAATTAATTTTTATGCTTAACAAAAACTAAAATTCTGCAAAGCAAATCAGTGAACTTTTATTTTCAATGACCTTCATAATTTCTGTTAGAATTTAAAGTTGCATTTTTATTTTTACCAAGGGGTACTGAAAAGTTCTAAGCTCAACTTGATTTGCAAAATTAATATATTAATGAATACTGATTTTAGGATAATTTTTACTCTCTGTTCATATTATGATAGTTATTTTGTTTACAACACAAATGTTTTTCAGGCTGAGTGAAACAATAACATAAATTTTCCATTAAACTTTCCATGTTAGATTTTTGTGTGTAAAATGCTTATTTATTTTAAAAGACTTTTCCAGGAAAATACCAGTAACTGTTTTTAATTTTTTTCTATTTTTAAAAATTCAGAATGATATTTTGCATTTTCATTTTAATTTATTTTGGTTACAAATTGTTTGCATATGGACCTGTATGCATTTATCAAGTAATTTCTTATTTTTTTTAATAAAATGAAGTTTGTAAAAATTGAATCATTTTTCACTTATTTTTATTGGCTGTTGATAAGTATTTATTAAGATGTAAGATATAAAAAACAGTGACCTTTACTTTTATTTACACCCATGTGAAGACAGAAAAGAATATATATATATATATATATATCCTATGTCTATAGCACGATTTGGAGTTTCATGCCCTATGCAATCATCAGGTACATTATGTATGAAATAACCATTTCTAGATATGAACTTTTTATTTTTGGTTCTTGCCTTGTTATAATTTATAAATCTGGGATGTCATTTTTTAATTTGGTTTATACTGAAATTTAGAAATTATTATTTTCAGGGGAACAAAAGGCATTAAAAAATAAATAAATCTAAAAATAATTTTTTACAGTTTATATGATACATTTTATCGATATTATAATAAGAGCCTTGTGTGTCCGGCTGTCACAAGGACTTATAAGTGAGAAGATAGAAGGGTCAATCTTTCTTTCTTGAAAGATATGTGAGGTGAGCAGAAGAGGTTGGCTGATATTTATGACTATGGTTAAATCATTTGATGTCGAGGGGGGAGAATGCATTTCATTTCACTGGAACTGTATGTATGTATATATGTTTTTCTTTCACTGAAATCAAGTCGTGTCTTTTCCCATGTTAAGTATTTTTATATTCCCTTATTTCGCTCTTTCTAGCCAAAACCCTGTCTTTTTGAAGATTTCTCTTTATAATAATTAAAAAAATAA
Organism: Ascarosepion bandense; assembly: GCA_037127315.1. Taxonomy (NCBI): domain Eukaryota; kingdom Metazoa; phylum Mollusca; class Cephalopoda; order Sepiida; family Sepiidae; genus Ascarosepion; species Ascarosepion bandense. The sequence goes on from JBBBDQ010029493.1 coordinate 1,153,363, forward strand.
TTCAGCAGATGATATTATTTTATTTATTGTAATTGGATTTTTTATCTTAAAGATTTATTTCCCTTCACTATTTCTTTCTTTCTTTTATATTCCCACTGGAATCAAGTATTGTCTTTTAAATATTTGAATTTAACAACTTTAACATGTGCTGTTTCTTATTTTATTTTCCATATACACACACACACAATAAAAATTAATTCACACCACGTGTATCTCAAAAAAATACAATTGCGCAGGAATTCACTCCTTACCATACCCTGTGGGGTCAAAAACAAGGACGGCACACCCACATGGTCAAAAATATGATTTTTTGACCAATCAGGGCTTGACATAAGAAACACATTTCTTAATCTCCCCGGAGCTTCACCATTCAGATAAAAGGAAGGTAAAAACTCTCAACAGACCAGAGCGAGAAGCAACCAGCTGACACCAAAAGGGCATAAGGACAGCTCGCTCGCAGCACACACACAGAGAATTCAGCAATTCACACACCAAGCAGTATCATGTATCAGTGAACATTCTTTCACACTCTCTTTTTCTCATCTCGCTCGCTACACATCGTCCTACCTTTACCTCTCACATTCCCAGTTCCTTTCTTTCTCCCTTTTTTTTACATCTTTACGGACAATTTCATTTTTGTACAAAAAAATAATTCTTTTATTTTATTTTACGAAAATAAACAAAAGTTTATTTTACTTTATTTGTAGTGCATTTTTCTTTTTGCTATTTGTTTGAGGGACTTCTTAGCCCCTCTACAAATTGGTGACCGACGTGAGACACTACATTTAAAAAAACAAACAAAACGAAAAGGAAGAAGAACATAATGTAACCACAAACAGACCAACAAAGAGACAGGGAATTTAACGACCTCAAGTCAACTGTAGAAAGATTGTCGACACAATTACAAGACTATCTACAAACACGACAACGGTACCCCTGCGATAAACGACCAGGCTACAGAAAGCAATGTTTCAGCAGAGGCCGGACTGACAACCACAATAGAAAAGATGAAATTTATTACTACCACAAAAGGTTCAGTCCTGAGGTGAGACACTGTACATGTCCTTGTTCTTTCAACAACGCGAATGCGGGAAACGGAAATTCCAGCCAGTAGAGACGACGGCTGTTGCTGGATTTTTAACAAAAGGTCGTCTGTTTTATATCTGTGACAAAATTCATGGATATAACTTTTTAATAGACACCGGAGCTGAAATAAGCGTGATATCACAAACACAAAATCAGGAGACTATGCCACAGTCTTATCTTCTTCAAGCAGCTAATTGTACCAAAATACCAACTTATGGAGAGAAATCACTTAATTTCAATCTCGGCATGTGACAGAATTTTTTCTGGAATTTTACCATAGCCAGTGTAACAACGCCCATATTGGGGGCAGATGTTTTAGCCAGATTCAACCTGTCTGTCGACATGACTAATCGCACACTTGTGGATAATCAAACCAAAATTTCAGTAAGAGGAATCACCTCGAAATACCAATCTACTGGAATCAGCTCTGATTTACCCGAGGACCAGTACATCCGTCAGCTACTACAAAAATATCCACAACTCTCCCAGCCATTTAAAAACACAGACACCATAAAACATAATGCCAAGCACTACATCAAGACAACTGGACAACCTGTCTTTGCCACCCCCAGACGATTGAAACCGGACAAATATAAGCTTGCGAAAAACAAGTTTCAACATTTATTACAGCAAGGGATCATCCGACCCTCGAGAAGTGCTTGGTCTTCACCGCAACACATGGTGCAAAAGTCTGAGACTACAACATGGCGTCCTTGTGGTGATTTTAGAAGATTAAATGCTAAAACAGTCCCGGATAGATACTCTATTCCACATAATCACAATTTCACCAAATTGGATCTTGTAAAGGCGTACTACCAAGTTCCAGTGGCAGAAGAAGACATTCATAAAACTGCACTGACCACACCATTTGGCCTTTACGAGTTCGTAAGGTTGCCTTTTGGGCTTAGGAACGCCTGTCAAACCTTCCAAAGGTTAATAGACGAAGTTTTTAGAGGTCTGCCATTTATATTTGCATATGTGGATGACGTTTTAATCGCCAGTAGAAACCTCAATGAACACAGACAGCACTTAGAGCAAACCTTTGAAAGATTATCACATTATGGTCTGAAAATAAATACAGAGAAATGCATTTTCAGCCAACCAAAGGTTAATTTCCTCGGACACTTAATCGATAAGGATAGAATATCTCCACTACCCGAGAAAGTAAGTGCAATTTCAAATTTCCCACAGCTAACATCAGTCAGACAAATACGCAGATTCATAGGTGTAATTAACTACTACAGACGATTTTTACCTAACTGTTCTACATTACTTGCACCGTTAACAGATTTGTTAAAAAACAAAACAAAGAACCAACAGTTAAAGTTAGAAGGGCCTACCTTAGAAGCCTTCAAACAAGCTAAAACTGCTTTGGCCAACTTTACAAAACTAAACTACGTAACGGACAGTGAGGACACAAAACTCACGCTTACAATAGATGCATCTAAAATAGCTGTAGGAGCAGTCATACACCAACTTGCTAACAACACAATGACTCCTATATCATTTTTTTCTGCTAAGCTAAGCAAGACACAGACGAAATACAGCACCTTTTCAAGGAAGCTTCTAGCAATTTACCTTGCAATTAAACATTTTAAACACTAGCTGGAAGGAAGGAATTTTTGCATTTATACAGATCATAAACCATTAACATATGCACTACATACACATGTAGATAAATATGGTCCACAAGAAATCAAACATCTCGATTATATCGCCCAGTTCTCCACAGATATCCGATATGTTAAGGGACAAGAGAACATTATAGCAGACGCATTATCTCAATCTACAATAGCCTCTTTAAATTCCAGTTCTTTAAGTATGGAATTAATCGCACAAGAGCAGAAAACAGATGAAACACTTCCAGTTGTACAACAAAAAACATCCTTACAACTAAAAGAAATGCCCATACCATTTGGTACAACAAAATTTTATTGTGATGTATCACAAACACATCTGCGTCCATATATACCACCGAGCATCAGACGACAAGTTTTTCAGCATTTTCACAATTTATCTCATCCAGGAAAAAGAGCCACTGTAAAATTAATAGCAGAACGCTTTGTTTGGCCCAATATGAACACAGACATTCGTAATTGGACTAAAACTTGTATACCTTGCCAAAAGAACAAAACCCACAGATACACGAAATCACCACTTGGCACTGATGCAAGATTCACCAACATTCATGTCGACTGAGTAGGACCTTTATCCACCTCAAAAGGACATACACATATTCTTACTATAGTTGACAGATTTAGCAGATGGCCTACAGCCATAGCAGTCAAAGACACTTCAGCCGCAACAATAGCCAGAGTTATACTGGATAGCAATTTTTGGAGTACCTTCAGTAATCACAACAGACAGAGGTTCACAATTCCAATCAACACTTTTTGCTGAATTTAACCAATTGTTAAGAACGAATCACATCAAAACAACTGCTTACCACCCTTATGCAAATGGGATGGTTGAAAGATTGCACAGACAGTTAAAAGCTTCTCTAGCTATGAATTTAAATAATGCGGACGGGACAGACAATTTACCACTAATCCTTTTAGCGATAAGAAACACGGTGAAAGAAGATTTGCAAAGCACACCTGCAGAGGTAGTTTTTGGATCAGCATTAAACCTACCTGGACAGTATTTTAATCACAAGACAGACATTTCACATACAACAACATTTGTAACAGTTGGGTTGGGAACAACTCTACTAGTAAGTAATGATTTTGCTTTGATTTTATTTTATTTTAATTTTTTGTTGTGGCTAATTTTAAAAGTTTCATAGTTATTTGAAGGAGTGCGTTTTTTTTGTATTTTTTTCAAAGAAATTTTTTTTTACTGGAGGATAATTTTGTTTTAAAATTCCTCTCAAATGCCTTGGTCGTCTTCTTTGCTCGGCCATTGTCTAGTTGACTCCTAAACTAACTCCGCATACATTCACGTAGTATAAAATAATTCTTCTGTTGATCACATGTTTTTTGGGGGGGTTGGGAACAACTTTACTAGTAAGTAATGATTTTGCTTTGATTTTATTTTATTTTAAATTTTGATGTGGCTAATTTTAAAAGTTTCATAATTATTTGAACGAGTGCATTTTTTTTTGTATTTTTTTCAAAGAAATCTTTTTTTAATGGACTTTAACTAAGTTAAAACTTAGTTAACTCAACGCCCCTACTTTTATTTTTATTTTTATTTTTTTTTATTTTTTTTCAATTGGAGTAGATAGACTAAACTATCACCCGGTTCACACTCCACCCACGTCTATTGTACAGGTGTAGAGGCTCATCCCTTGTTCCCTGTTCAGGATGTGGTTTCCGGCTTTCTCTTTTCCAATCTTTTCACTTTTCTTTTTTTTCTTTTTCATTTTATTTTCTCAATTGGAGTAGATTGACTAAACTATCGCCTGGTTCACACTCCACCCACATCTATTGTACAGGTGTAGAGACTCATCCCTTGTTCCCTGTTCAGGATGTGGTTTCCGGCTTTCTCTTTTCCAATCTTTTCACTTTTCTTTTTTCTTTTTCATTTTTTTTTTCTCAATTGGAGTAGATTGACTAAACTATCGCCTGGTTCACACTCCACCCACGTCTATTGTACAGGTGTAGAGGCTCATCCTTTGTTCCCTGTTCAGGATGTGGTTTCCGGCTTTCTTTTTCCAATCTTTTCACTCTTACGTAGCCCCCTGCACATCAGTGGCGTTACCGCCTTGCTCGGGGTGATATGATTAAAAAAAAAATAAATATATAAAATCTCTCTTCTCAACTTTGCACCCACCAGGAAAGCAGAGAAACAAACTTACATCCCAAACGATCTTCACACCTGCAAATATATATTTATCAGAAATGACGCGGTTAAAAAAACACTCTGTCCAAATTATTCAGGACCATATCAAGTTCTGGACAGACATAAAAAATATTTTACTATCATGAGAAAAGAAAAGAAAGATAATATCGCTATTGATCGCATTAAACCAGCGTACATCGAGGAACAACCTAATACAATACCTCCACAAAAACATATTCACACAGAAAATGAGGAAGCTGAAAAACAAAATACTGACATCACGCCTACAACAAAAACCAGCAGAAAAGTCCACTGGCCGAAACATTTTCAAGAATATATCACATATTGAAAAACATATGTATCTTTCATATATTTTCCAATCTGGTGGCGGGGAGTATTGTGCTGTTTCTTATTTTATTTTCCACACACACACACACACACACACACACACACACAATAAAAGTTAATTCACACCATGTGTATCTCAAAAAAATACAATTGCACAGAAATTCACTCCTTACCATACCCTGTGGGGTCAAAAACAAGGACGGCACACTCAAAAGATGTAGTGGAAAGCATACCACATGGTCAAAAATATGATTTTTTGACCAATCAGGGCTCGACATAAGAAACACATTTCACCATTCAGATAAAAGGAAGGTAGAACTCTCAACAGACCAGAGTGAGAAGCAACCAGCTGACACCAAAAGGGCATAAGGACAGCTCGCTCACAGCACACACACACAGAGAATTCAGCAGTTCACACACCAGGTAATATCATGTATCAGTGAACATTCTTTCACCCTCTCTTTCTCTCATCTCGCACATCGTCCTACCTTTCCCTCTCACATTCCCAGTTCCTTTCTTTCTCTCTTGTTTTTACAGCTTTGCGGACAATTTCATTTTTGTACAAAAAAATAATTCTTTTATTTTTTTTATGAAAATAAACAAAAGTTTATTTTACTTTATTTGTAGTGCATTTTTCTTTTTGCTATTTGTTTGAGGGACTTCTGAGCCTCTACAAACAAAATATTTCAATAACAATCATAAATCATGAGATACAAATGAACAAATTTTAAATTGGTAACTTTTTTCATTTTACTAAAACAAACGTTAAACACTTTTATCTTCCTTTCTTTTCTTTTGTTCTTTATTTAATCATTTATTCCTTGAAACCAAGTAGCATCTCAGATATGTCTTTCCTGTCTTTCCACACTATCAAAACAGAGTAGTCTCTTAATTATGAATTATTTGCAGGCTGTAACATAGGTGATAACTAAGAAACTAAAGGAATGACATGTTGAATTAGAATAAGATAAATATAAATGTTATATTTGGTAGATATCCTATTTCTTTATAAAACAATTTAACTGATTTAACAATTTAACAGGGCTAGATAATCAAGATTTAATAAAGATGCAGTGCTTTTCAGTAGTAATCAATATTTAATAGTAAACAAACATATAGTAGATTCTACCACATTTCAATGTTTATTTACTCCCCTAACATATTTTTTCTGAAGGTTCACCTTGACACACTTACACATGAACTTTCCCTCTTATGCAGTGGGCAGCTTTTGAAGTGAAAACTTCTCATAAAATATAATTAAATCTGGGAAAAGAGTGTTGGACTTTTAAAATTTTTGAAAAACTTTCTTCAGCATGTTTTTTTTTAAACTTTTATCTACAAAACAAGATTATTTCATCAAACATTTTTTGTATATATTATTACAGGTTAAGTGTAACAAAAGAAAAAAATGATTGACCAAAACTCAGAGTTAAAAATCACATACAAATATTTAATTTACCAAAACATTAAATAAAAATATTTACAAATATACAGTTTTTGCATTCAAAAAGAAAAACAGAGTTTACTACTGGCAGGCAAAGTTTTATGAAGGGGAAGGAAGGGTCAGTATCTTTACTCAGTTAAGATAGTGAAGAAGTTTAAGTGCTATACTTTTAGGAAATCCTCAAATGTGTATATAAAGAATAATTATTAGTTTGGTCAATGAAAGAGTCAAAAATATATATTTACCCATATAGTTCCATGAGGTTCTCTTTCAGGTTTTAGTTGGTCGGCAACTTTTCTTAGAGATACCTTTGGCTGAATATAAATCCTTGAATCTAAGCTGGAGTTGATAATGTCAGCAAATCCTTTTAACAACTGACTACTCTCTTCCCAAAACCTATTTTTTATAGTGGCTAACGCCTAATTTGCATATTCTAGAATCCTTTAGAATTCTCTAGATTTTACTCAAATTTTCTGACATTCTAACATCTTCCAAACATTCTATTTCTAATTTCTTTATTTTTACGACTACTTCATGAATTAAAACATTTTTGTAATAACAAGTAGGACTCAAATGAACCCCTTACTACAACTTTTTAGACATTATTAATATTATTTTTATATATAAATGCATCCTTGTAACAATATTTGTCTATACATGAGATATTGTATTTATTTACACTATTTACATTGTATAGATTATTGTGCTCATCTTTGTTGCTATATTCATGATGTTTCTATCATTGTACACTCTGGCATTCTTCAGGTGATTGAAATTTAGAATTTTTATTTTCTTCTCTTAGATTGTACTAGTAATAATAATTCAAACAACACATACATTATTTAACTGATTAACATGTCATTTATCTACACTCTATTTGATATGGATTTCTTTACTGCAACATCATCATTCTCATTAATGACTATTTCTGTGAAAGAATTTCATATTTACTTACTAACAATTCAACAAAATTAACATAAAAATATAACGGTCACTAATAGATCACAAAAAAAAATTCTCATTGAAGAAGTGATCTTGAAAAAAAAAAGGTTATATATATTAGCCAATACAACACATACTTTATAGAAGCATTTTTGAACAACTGCTCATTGCCTTTTAACCTATTAGGTATTGTGCCTAAGGGAGGCAAGATGAATTCTGTGATGGCCTTCTCTTTCTAATACCAACACAATGGACAGTGTAATATTTTGAAATTTTGTAGTGATATCAAAAATGATAATGAATAAATATCATCTTTTACTATCCAAATATTTGTAGAATAAACTCAAATAAAAAGTTACGTAAAATTTGTATGGTAATCTGGTGAACACAATGAATGAGTGACAACTTCCCAGCCAAGATGTAATGATTTTTTTCTTGGTCACCCAAGAAACATGCAGCCTAGAATTATTTTCATGGAATATCTACATTCTTCCTATCAACCAATTTTCAATGCTTTTTGCCCAATTGCTATATTCACTGGTAAAATTTAAAAGAGTATTTTTTCAAATCATGTTTGAATGAAGAAATAGAAAATTTCCTTCCAATCAAAACATTTACATTAATTTGAATGAAGACTGATCTTAGATATTGTTAGAATTTGGGTTCATTTCACTTGACCTACAATCACTTGCATTCCATTTTTATAACACGTTTGCTCTTTATTGTCATCTTTAATACCATCGACCATGAATTGTCCAAATCTTGTTGCATTTAGATTTCTTTGAATAAAAAAAAACATAATATGCTTAAAACATTGCTTATTTTCTTCCATTGTTGATTTTAGAGTCAATAATGAAAAATATGCTGAATTTGATCATTTATTTTTAAATGCATCTTTTTATTTATAGTATAGTTAGGTTGTTCAATTTCATTTTGGGAAGAGAATGTAACATTGGCACTTTACCTTTTTCTTTTTTTTCTTATACTAATAAAAATGGACTCATTTATATATTTTTTAAAAATTATATAGTTTTATGCAGTTCTTTTAATTCTAAACTCCCAGCAAGTTAACAGCTCTTTGGTTGTATTTCTACATTGATGTTGTTTAACATAGCATTATTTAAGCTGCTCCAAAGATATCCCAGCAAGATAATGGCAAAAAAAAAAAAAAAGTTTTAAGAATAACACAAAACCAATTAGAATAGACATCTCAGTCTCTAGTGACAAGGTTATGCAGGAGAGAAAACCTACAAATCTTGAAAAACTTAAATAATATTCTTATGAAGAATGGAACAAAATGGATATTAAAATGTAAAGCCTAATTCCAACTCATCCTAAAAGACTAGAGGCTGTAAATAGTGGAAATACAAAATATTAGTTCAACGCATGTTTTATAACTGCTTTTAATATACTTTTAATACTTATTTTTGTTACATGTGTGAACCCCAAATGGTCCTTTGTGTCAACAGCCAAAATACGCCATCACTTTATTCCAAACTGGGCTTTGCCCATATTGTGTTTGATTGATCACAAAGTTGGTTAAGATTGAAAGTCGCTGAAAATCTGCTATACTGGTGATCCAGACAGAACTGAGAGCCACAATAAGAAAATGAAATCTTTGTAAAATTAACAATAAGAAGTTTATATATATATGTTCTTTTTGGTACAGTATTTAGTTAGTCTAAATCTTTTTATATGTCAGTTGCATTTAGATTTCTTTGAATAAAAAAACAAACAAACATAATATGCAGATATGATTGGAAAAGGCAGCGATAACTCATTTCCAAATGAAAAATATTCAAAAGCTCTACAATATAAATGTATTGAGCACTTTTTAATACTACTGGGTACTTTATTTATGACCAAAAACTTTATATATAATATAATTTTCTCCCAGAAACACACTCTCTTAAATTTACAGTCACATCATATTGAAATATTGGTTCCTGTATCATAACTGAAGAAATTTTTAATCATATCGGTATGTAGATGGATGATCATTTGGGAATACCAAATGCTGTAAGCTCAGATGTGTGAGTGGTGTAATGGTAAATGGTATGGAATTGTTGAGAGCAGAGTTCTAATTCCAGTTGGGTTTGTTATATTCACTTATACACAGATATGATTGGGAAAGGCATCAATCTACCACTTTTCCCCTAGCTATGGGTTATTTAGTAAGACTTGTATCACTAAATTAACTCCTGCCAAATTCTTACAATCTAAAACAAAAAAATACCTTCTGGCTTTAAATAACCTGCAAAAGGTTGATAAGCTATAGAAAATGAATGAATTGATCTCTTGTATATGCCAAGATATTCACATCTGAACTCCAAACTTATCACTCTGTCCTATGTGTACATATATAATTCTTTTGCATATATTTATGTTCTGTGCATTTTTTTTTTACAAGGTCCAATAGATCCATGGTGGGAATAGAGACTGCCATCCCAAAATAGTCAATGTGCACATTTTTTAAAGGTGTGTATGAATTTATGATAAAAAACGTCAGAAAATTCCTTGCAGGAAGCAGTCATTTCAGGCCAAATTTTCTTGCATTCATCTATGTCATTATTATTGTACCTTAAGGTACAATCTTAGAAATTGAAAAAACTTTCTTAAAGATCTTCATTATTTTACTTCAGTTTTTTTTGCATATTTTTAAATATTATTGAAACATTTTATAAATGCTTGTGATTTAAATTAATCATGTTTTTCTTTTTCTCATATTCTGTCATACTTAATAATCCCTTGCATCTTAATGGCTTTATTGCCTTGCTTCAGGTGAAATGGTTAAAAACATGTTTCATCATATATATCTCAAATCTATTTGCATTGCTTTCTGTTAAATTTTAAAAATACATATAAATTCATATTTGATATAGTGAAAGTTTAAACAATTGGAAATCAAATTATTTCTTCAGTTCCAAAGATGCAAAATATAATATCCCATAAAGATAAACCAGCGTATTTTGGTGTATCAGTATCTGAAATAATCAGAGATGATCAGTGTGTATATACTGAGAATTAATGCTACCAAGCACCATCTGTCATGAATATACTCCTATGAGTGTGCAAGATTACCTCATGATGTTATTTCTTGGGGTCATGACAAGTTTCAGGTCTTTCAATATCATATTCGTTCATCCAAGAGACCATACCAGAACAATACTATTTCAGCAGGTGATCCAATGATCACCAAGTGCACAACAATGGACATAAGAATTATGATAAGAAACATTATTTTAACCTTTTCCCATCCCTTTCTTTTTTCATTTCTTTCTTGACCTTCTCTTTAAACAGTGATCTCTGTCGTAGATCTCCATTGATCCGATCTTTTAATCCATAGCCATTTCGAGGACCTCTCTGCAGGTTCTGATATAGTCCTAATGGCCTTTTTCTTTTTCATTCCACTAACTCCAAGCTGACTTAAAGTTCTGCATAAAGTTCTGTGTAAAGATCTCCCTGCAACACCATGGCACCCAACTTCAATCAGAAGACAGGTAGTCTGCCATTGGTTAGACCAGCACTTCTTAACCAGCTCATAGTATTTTTCAAGCTTTGTTTGAAAGGCTTCCTCAAAATTCTCCTCTCAAGGTACTGTGTGTTTGAGCATTATAACATGCCTGGAGCTCAATGACCAGATTAATAAATCAGGGTACAAGGACGATTATCTGCTCCAGAAATTTCAACTAGCCCCCTAGGTCTACTCAATTGCCAATCTCGGGTAGAAGAGAGCATGCAAGCTGACAATTTATGCACTTAGGATGAGTTATCATCAGCCTTGATGAAATACATCACCTTTCTTCCAGGCTTGCAACTACAACTATTGATTGCTGTGACCACCACTTTAGCCAATTTCTTAAGTACCTGATCATGTCTTCACTCATCCCCAAAGCATACAAGTTTGCAGGATTTGGTAGCACATTATACATGGATGGTACAAGAAATTTAATTCAACTGGCATCGGGGTGCCAGATCTCCAGACAGCTTATTTTCCATTATAAAAAATTCTCCCCTCGTGTTCATATACCCTGCTGGATAAGTCCTACCATTTTGTATATTTGTTTTTCTTCAATTAAATATGTCAGATTTTGTGTCAAAGAAAGTGTATTTGCAGGGAATTTTACTGCACTACCGCAGCTGATGCACACAGACTTCTTGTTAGACTTATGGCAACCATGCTCTGTTGGAAACATGCAGAGATTGGTTTAGATTCTTCAAAAATTAGGATTAGACATTGAAGATAACACGCTGGTGCACCCAAAATTTTTGAAGATGAAGAATTAGAAGCATTATTTCATGAAGACTCATGTCAGGTGCAAGCTGAACTTGCAGAATCATTAGGATTTGATCACACATCAGTTTCAAAACATTTAAAAGCATTAAGAATGATTAAAAAAAAAAAAAAAAAAAAAATAATCAAGGACATTGGGTGCCATATGAGTTGAAGCCAAGAGACATCAAATGGAATCTTGTCATGTTTGAACAGCTGCTTCAACATCAGGAAAAGAAAGTTTTTTTGTTTTTTTTTGCATCATATCAATGACTGGTGAAAAGTAGATACACTATAATTGTAACACAGTACGTAATCCTTATACACACCTGTTAAATGGATATCAACAGACCCTGGATTCAAACTCGGGAATAGATATTTGGAAAATATCTGTGTATATAATTTTTTCTTCCCCCAAAAAATTAACTTTTCTTTATTGTAGGAGAGAGGAAATAAGTGCTGGTGTGACTGAGAGAAAGGAAGAGGTAAAACAAAAGGCATTTTTGAGATGACATTGTTGATATGATAATTTTATAAAACCACAGATGCTTTGCGAAAGGAAAGAATCCTGGTGCTTTCTTCTTGTCAAGTGCTCTCCCTTTTGCTCTCTCAGAGAAAGAAAATAAAGAATCGACTGACAGTGAAAAAAATTATTGATAAATTTTTGAAAGAGGCCACTCATGAAAGGATGTAATTATCGCTGACAGGTGAAAGTACAGAGTCAAAAGAATCAGGTCCCCAAGCTTCCAGCATGGCAAAAATTGTACATGGGTGATCGAAGCCAGATAACCAAAGCTGACGTTAAATTTTAATGGAGAGACATTCTGATCACTTACCACTCAATGCCATATTGAAACAGTTTCAACAAAAACAATGGATTTGAAGATCAAGTCAGAGAGACCACAGAACGTTAGAGAGACAAGATGAGAGACTCACTGGAAATGCATGCAGACACGGAAAAAATCCCCCCTCTCTTCCACATGCTAGTAACACAAAATACCGCTTATAGGCAGGGAAACAAAAAGACTGTATTACTTCTAGCAACAACAAACATAGTAGCCGCGATGGGCACCTTGAGGTAGTGTAATGGTTAGCAAATTTGTCTTGCTAGAACCATTGCAATTGAGTAGTGAGTTCAATCCTCACTGGGTGTCCCATACTTTTGGCCTTGTGCCACATCTAAGCTGCACTTAGAAAATTACCATAGTAGCTGCAAATAATTTGTGGACTCTAAAAGTTGAATTGTATTTTAGAATTACAATATAATCATTAATCCACATCAACTGGCCTTCGCTACTGCCTTATTTTCTTTTTTGTTCTTGCCTGTTTTTTTTATATGAAATAAGGGAAACCGGCAATATAATTTTGCACCCAACCACCTCGTTTTCAGTAGTCAAGGAAATGCAGCACAAAGACAACCATCTCATCCCCCACCCCCACAGCTTTCTCTGAGATCAGAAATCACATGATGGCAGAGGAAGTGAAAGATTTTCGACTGATTATTTGACATCTTTGATCACCTAGGGGTGGAATGGAAGCGAACAGCTGCGGACTCAGGTGCAACTTACTTACGGCCAGTTAGTGCACGCAACATGATTTGGGGACCAGGAGGAGTTTGGTGTCATACAATAACCCTAAGCCTAGAAGATTGTGGCTTATGCCTGGCCTCAACATCAGCAGCAAAGCCAAATATCCATGGTCAAAAGCTTCTAATCTGCATTTAGTGGGATCAGCTAAGTGTACTTTATTATGAGCGGATCAAACTGACCAAAACCATTATGGGATATCCCTATTGATTACTACTGATGTATTTGAGCTGAGCATTAATGAAATAATGACTGCTATACAAGCAGAGACATGACAAAGTGATTTTGCAACATGACTACACTCGGCCAAATTGCAAAATGGGTGAAAATCTACTTGGAAATACTTAAATAGGAAGTCTTACTCAACATGCCATATTCACCATACATTGCCCCATTCGATTAACACTTGTTCCGATCAATCGAACAAGGTCTGGCTGAGCAGCATTCATTCTTATGAAGATGCAAAAAAAAAAAAAAAAAAAAAAAAAATGGCCCCAACTGGTTGTTAATATTAGAACACATGTCATTTTTCTGACATGGAATTCAAATGCTTGCAGAAAGAAGGGAAAAAGTAGTGGCTAGCAATGGACAATACTTTCAGTGACATTTTTGTAAGTAAAGCATTACTTTTTATAAAAAAAAAAATCAGCAAGAACTCAATCAAGGTCATAAAAATTATAATTTCAACAGCCCTCTATCATTCAATTATCTCTGCAAAACTTTTGATATCACCAATGTGAACATTTCTGCACTCAATAAATTTACTTTGTTTTTCAGCATTTATACAATCCTTTCCATTACACATAATTCAACATATCGTATAGAGAAAACAAAAATAAAAATAAAATAATTTTGAAACTACCTACAAATTTAACTTAAGCTTTGTTTTCATGTCTTTCTCCTAGATATACAGAGTACGATGGATAAATTGACGTCTAAATTACACAAAAATTAAAATAATACTGACATCTCATTTCAACTTATTTTTGTGTAATTTAGGTAAATATAAGTTGAAATACTAAAAAGTAAATTTATTCAATAAAATCACCATTGGCTTCAACCACAGCCCCCAGACTTCTTCAGAATCTCCTACAGCTCTTCTGAATGGTCTCCTTGTTTAAGTTGTTGAATGCTGTCATAATCCTTGCTTTCTTATCTTCGGTATTATAAGGAGTTTTATTGCTCTCTTACTCAACTGTGCCCCACACATAATCAATTTCTGGTGCTGAGAAAGGGAGAGGAGAAGAAATAACAATTTAAATTTTTTTTTCTTCACCGATTGGAACATAGGTGAAGGATATTTTATGAGACCACCCAAAGAAAAATAGATAAAGTTTTTTTATGACTCCTGCGTGCTGGCTACTAATTCAGATGGAGGATTCTTGTCACAAAATTCTAGTGGCCATTATCGCAAAAAGTGAGTTGCTATGTGGATGGAAAATTTAACGATCATTGATAAAATGATAGATGTTTAAGGAACAGACTTTCCCCCGGGAAGGAGAGATGTATGGAGTACACAGTTCTTAATCATGTTTTCTTCCAGGAGGCAATACTGAGGTTATCTTGTTTGCTCATATAAAATAGAGAAAACATTTTTTTTTTATTTAATAATTTGTGTAGCATTCATTAGCCCTTTCTCTGAGCACAATGTTCAGATAAAAAAAAATATTTTTTTTAATCATTTTAGAAGGTGCGAGAAGGCATCATGATGACAAGTCTGAATTCTGTTTTTTAAAATGCATGTACAGAGTTTAAAAAGCACAGTAAATAATGTCAATTCTTAATCTAGCAATTCTGGCCTAAATAAAACTTATATAACAACAATTTTCTACTAATGAAAGAAATACAATATATTTTTTTGTTTTTGTTAAATCACAATTTTATTAACATTCTCCTGTAGACTAGAGACCAAGTGCAACTGACTCTGAAACAGCAAAGAGAGAAACAAAGTATGAAGGACATTGTCCATTCCCAACATCCACAATTTCAGTCAAGTGCTCATAATTTTATACAGAATATTACAGAAGTCAGCAGAATTTGAAAACCAAGTACAATTATATTTCTAACAAGACATAAATTTACAACCATGGTATAAACAAAAGAAATAACTTGAAGTATAGAAATTAACAGCAATTTTAAAAATTCCAATGTAAATGCTTTTAACTATATATTTTTCAACTTGATAAACATTTCATAGAAAAAAAAAACGAAAAAAAAAAAAACAAAAAAAAAAATATTTTGTGTCTCTTGTCAGGTTAGTCTGTTTGAAATTATATGATATCCATTTGTAAATACTCAGTTTTTAATAAAAATTAAATCTTATACAAAGTAAAGTGAATGATAAAAAAAAATCCGATTATGGTAAATTGTAAAATTATCAAAAATTTACTATTCAACAACTTTATAACAAAATAAAATATATAAAACAAAAATTTCAAATTTTTTTTTTTTGAAAAAACATTTGAAAGAAATCATTTTATTCAATAAGAGGAGGAAAAATTAGAATCTTGAGTGAAATTGTGGTGAATTATATGGAAACCCAAACAATTCTTTTTAAGACAAATTCAAATTGATCAAATAAATCATGATATAAGAATTCTAAGCAGATTTATCAGTTGTTAGATTCCAAAAATGTTCTAAAATCTACAAAGTAAATAATTTCTTAAGAGATAATTCAAAATAAAATTAAAAAGGAGGAGTGAGTCAGTGATTAGAAAGAAAGAGTGTTAGAAGAATATAATGTTGGGGTGTGTGAATTATCTTAAAACCACAATTTTAACTTTTTTTTTTTTTTTTATCTGTATTTGCTTTTAGAAGTGGGCCAAGATAGAAAATAAAAACTAAAAAACAAAAGCCAAAGATCATTTATAGAAAAACAGTTGGTGTTGCTGCTGCTCTTAGTCATAATAATGATTGTAGTTATTGTAGCCATGAAAGTTTAAGAATGGTAAACACAATATACAACATTCCAACCATGATGCTGGAGACTTCTGTCCTACTCCCCACCCACCGCAAAAAAAGATAAAAACTAAATTCACTAAGGCCATCAACCATTACTATCCTAAAAAACAGAGATCCTAAATAACTAAAGTCTGTCTTTTGATAAGATTAAGAGAAATTAAACCTTTTCTGACAATGTTTCATTGGAGCAATACTTTCAGGATATAGAAGGTATACACCTTGGAAAAAAAAAAAAAATGCACTTCAAGAATTATAATGGTCCTTGTTTGTTTTTGTGGATTTCTTTTTTCATTTTTTTTTTTACACATTCCTTTATACATAATGTTTATTTCCTTTTTGCTTTATTGGAATGTCATGAAATGTTCAAGAAGTCTGTTTGGTTGGCAATGATCAGACCCTTACTGTACTGTCCAACATATCCAGGTTAATTTTATAGTAGACATATGGGTAATATTCAGTAGTGCCCATATTTAAACCAGGAATATCCATACCATGCTAAAAAAAAAAAAAAAAAAAAAAAAAAAAAAGTAATGAAAATTTAATTCTACAACAGTTTTGATGAGAAATTATCAAATTTAAATTGAAATTAGGTAATTACATTTAAAACATTCTGTAACTACATACATTGACAATTTTGTTTCTGTAAATTCATCATACAATGTAAATGAAGCAGAATAAATTATATAGAATCAGTTGATACAAAAAAGTTCTTTGACTCATCACAAACTGATTAACCCAAGTGCTTTTTAACCATCACTAATAATAAATGCAACAAAACTAGCAAAGATAAAAAATGCACTTGAAATGTAGTTTAATGACTTAGCTTTCACAATTGAACAGTTCTACAGAAAATGAGTTTTTAAGTTGAAATCAAGACAAAAAAGATCTTCAGTTGTAATTTGAAACATTTTGATTAAATCTTATTTTCTGCTGTTATATATAAATAAAACACTTAAGTCAAAACAATCAGAAACACAGCAAAGAATGATAGCTATTGCTGCATAACAACTGAACATGCCAGATAAGTCAGTACTTCAATTTGATGCGTTGAGTACTTATGTTTTTAACATAAAATAAAACGGTAATGGAAAAATGACACACTCGCCAAGTATTGGAAATAACTAGGGAATTTATTATTGTAGAAACACGAGTACAGCAAACAGTTGTGGATGTTGATTAACCCTGTTTCTGGAAGAGTTCTGCCTCCCATGTTTGCTGGCTTCTACTGGAAGTCCCTTCTCTTAGTCTCCCAGCATGCACCTATTAGCTGGGGAACGGACTCCCTTGAATGGTCCAAGGGAGATAACGTTTGACCCCTTTTTATGGTGATCCTAGTAGTACTGCAGTTATAGATAAGGAGAGACTTTGATAAAAGCCAGATTGTTATAGTTAGAAGACAGGTTCAAAGCATTTCCAAAATAGTACAGCTTAAAATGCTCCCATTTAGTTGTTGGGACTCCCTATCAGTTCAAGGAGGAGAGAGAGAGAGAGAGAGAGAGAAAAAAAAAAAAAAATCAACCATTGACAAAGTGTTAAGTGTTCAAGATTAATCAATGTACAATAAATCAATTCTTGTTGCATAGGCACATTACCAGAATATTCAATATTAATGAGTAAAAATATCTTCAGCAAGCATCTGAATTGGACTTTGTATCAAGGAAAGAAAGTTGCTGATGAGTCTCACTTTCTCTTGAATAAGGTGGATGTTAATGTAAAAGTGCAAAAATTATGGCATCAAAATGCATTATGGGAAAACAACCTGTCAAGTGATGCCGTATGATGGTTTGAGCAACATTCTTCTGGGAAACACTAGAACCTGTCTTATTAAGCAGGTTGTCAATGTTTTGGTTAGTGTGTGTGTGTTATATACACACGCACACATAAAGGGGTTAAGGATATTCTCTGGTGTCTGTCACATGCCAAAAGCAAAGCCAGAAGGAAATTTTTTTTTTCTTTCCTCACACATATACTTATGAGGCTTGACATTAGACCAGACCTCATATAATTACTGATAATGACTTAAGGAGGAATAAAAATGGTTACAATTACATGCCACCCACAAAATAATGGAGAGACTGTATGTGTGCAGAGTTGAAAGAAAGTATTTGTATGAAGTGAACAATTTCTAATTTACTTACATCAGTTCCACCAGCAAGGGCAGCACTGTCTAAGTGACTGTAATGCTGATTAAGCAGCTCCCTTAGACGACGAGTTGACTTTTTATGAGGGTGAAGTAGGATAGCCTGGAAGTTTACAGGCAGGCCATATCTAGGAAGGAGGGGAGGAAAAAAAAGAAAAGAAAATGAAACTTGATAAACATTAAATTGCTTTCAACAAACCAAACGACATTATGTTAATATCATACACTATCATTAGTTTTATTAATTGATAGGTTAAAAAATAATTATTTAAAGCAAAATTCAAATTAAGATTTATGAATAAATATTTACATCTTTGTTTACATGGCCAATTTTATGTGAATTTTTTCCTAGAAAGAAAGAAAATTCAAGACAAAAGTTGTTAGTAATTGTTATTAGGGATGATTTGTATTCAATGTGCCTGGAGAGAAAATGAAAAGGCACACTACCTTAAAACAGATTCTACAAATACTCTTAATGCTTTCACATGGATCCAGGCAGCAAAACATTCACCAAAATTGATTTTTAGCCACTTCACCAGAGGACCCTGAAAAAGTAAAAATAAATAAACAAAAACAATTTGTATTTGTTAATATGTTACAATGAAGCTTCATATTCTATTTTGATACAAGTAAAAATATTTAATACTGTGAAAGTTGTGTGGAAATTCCATAATGAAAGAACTTCAGATATTTTTTTTCACTCTTGATTTTTTTTTTTTTTAGCCAATCTAGGGTTCCCAGATTAATCACTGAACAAAATTTCACTAAAATTCCCTGATTTTAGGATATCGCACGACAGGCAGACATTAGTGATTACATAGCTAGGCTAGAGTACAGCTAAAAAGATGAATGGACAAAGAAATACATAATATGCAATATAACATCCCTACCCTAAATATATGATATGGTCAAGTTTATTATTTTCTCAAATTTGTAAGTTTTTCAATGGCCTTTCAATGTCTGTTCTTTTCTTATGTTTTCTTTCAACTTTAATTATTTCTCTTAAAAGGTTTTTCATTTGTTCAACTGTCCTTTTTTCTTTCTGTTCTTCAAGTGATAGGCTTTTTTCTCCTAAATCACGTTTAAAACATTCTTGATAATGAGAAGGGTCATCTTCCTATATTAATCAATTGTCTTTCAACAAAAGCAGCACATGGTTTTTACTCAGATCATTTTTCACTGGCATGACTCACAAAGTAAATACTGAACTAAAATTGGACTAATATAAATAATGTTTAGAATTTATTTTTAAACAATTTTCAATCTAAAAAATGAAAACTAAAAAAAAAACACACAAACATGTCATTAAATGCATGTCAAGTTGCATTAGAAAATGACTTGTCTGATATTAGTAAAAACAT
Organism: Ascarosepion bandense; assembly: GCA_037127315.1. Classification (NCBI taxonomy): domain Eukaryota; kingdom Metazoa; phylum Mollusca; class Cephalopoda; order Sepiida; family Sepiidae; genus Ascarosepion; species Ascarosepion bandense. Next base: position 1,173,287 of record JBBBDQ010029493.1, read on the forward strand.
TTCCAGAAAATCCCCTCTTTGTATTTTTTTTTTAAAAAACAGACTATTTTTCAATTAATCTGATAATTTTGTGTTTTCTAGGTTGGCTGTGAACACTGCAATCCTACAGTGAGAGGAAAGACTGAGTACAGAAGGTATCGAGGAAAGGATAAAAGACGAATGGAATTCAAGAAGATAGAAAATGGCAATTGATGTTGCATTCAAGTTTTTAGAGATTGGTTTGGTCTAAGTTTATGGTCATTTAAGGGTCAGTTTTTGAATTTTGGTTTTAACTAAATTTTGTTGTATAGTCCCATTTTCTTTAAATATGCCATTAAATGATTTATCTTGGTGTGTTCAAATAGTTCATTCATTGTTTTTGTATTGTAGTACTTTTTCCATAAAGATGAAAGTCAGCACAGTCCGTCATGAAGTGTCTTACAGCGTATGGGGCATGACAGGCTATGCATTATGGCAGTTCTTTTTTTTTTTTTTTCAAGTAGGAATAGGCGAGTTATTTTAGTATGTCCAATACGGAGTTGAGAAAGGATAACTTCCTTCCTTTGTGATTCCCTGTAACCCTGTATCCATTTACCTAAAGTGGGTTTTAGATTGCAGTTGTTCCAATGGATTTGCCATTTTTTTTTTTTTTAATCATTTCACCCCGAGCAAGGCGGAAACGCCACTGATGTGCAGGGGGTTACATAAATGTAAAAAGATTAATTAGAAAAGAGTGAGGAGTACAAACTAGTTAGAAAGGAACAATAGAAAGCTGAGAAAGCAGGTGCGATGACAGATACATAGGTGGAGAGAAAGGGAAGGTTATACAGGGGTGAGAAGAGAGCTAGAGTCCAGTGGTTAGTAGATGAGTATTGACTTTGCATTTAAATTTCTGGAGGTTGTAGCCGTCAGGAAAGAAAAAATATGGGAGCGAGTTCCACAGGCGGGAAGTGCGAGAGAAGAAGCTGCATGAGTAGAATTGTCGTCTGCATTTGGCTAACCTGACTGTGAATGGGTGGGACCCAGTTGCCAGTCTGGTTGCACGAGTAAACACCTGTTGAGGAGGCATCAGTGACTTAAGCTCGTCCGAGCAGAAGCCATGAAAGTATTTATAGAAGAGACAGAGGGAGGCCACATTTCGACGATGGGGAAGTGGCTGCAGTCGAGTCGCCAGATCAGTACCTATCACATTACAGACTCTCCTTTGGAGCTTGTCAAGAACACTGAGGAGAACGGCAGGGGCACCTGACCATAAATGGCAGCAGTACTCCATGCACGGACGGATGGTTGACTTGTATATATGCAGGATGGATTCAGGTGGAAAAAACATCCTGGATCGACATAGTGACTCAATCTTCTTAGCAGTAGATTTTGCTATAGATTCAATATAGTGGTTCCATTTGAGGTCTGAGGACAGGGTAAGTCCGAGGAGGCGTAGTGTATTACTCTCAGGGAGAATCACTTGGTCCATGCTTATGGGAGGCAGAAGAGGTTGCCTGTAATGGTTGACAGACAGCAGCTTGGTCTTAGATGAATTGAAGTTGACAAGCCACTTCTTGCCCCAGTTCACCACAGAGTGTAGATCCCGCTCAAGGTCAGAAATCTGTGTGTGGAATCTTACATGTTTGGTCAATGAGCTCCTTATGTGCATTTTTGGCAGCTGTGTCAGCCTTATCATTTCCTCGAACCCCCATGTGACTTGGAATCCAACAAAGGATGATTTCTTTTGTATCTGACAATGATGTTAACTGCACAACAGTTTTATGATCAATGGGTTTTCTAGTTTTTATTTTGTAGAGTTGTCACTACTGATAGAGAATTTGAAAAAAATCAGGAACTTTTCAGGAGATGATGTTAAGTGCCAAACAATGGCTTATAATTCAGCATTAAAAATAGATGCTTCCTTAGAAAGATGTTTTTAAATGACTTGATTCTCATAAACAACTGCACATCCTTTTGTGTCCTTATCATTAGATCCATCTGTAAATATGGTGTTATATTTGGGATAATAGTTCAGAATTTTATTTAGAGCTTCCTTAAAGATGTGTAGGTGTGTGGTGCTTTTGTTGAGGTTACTTAGTTTGGGTTCCACTTTTGGTTGTTTTATTTCTCAAGGTGGAATAGTTGGTTTGAGGGTGCCATGTATGTTTTTGAAAAGAATGTTAGCTTCTGCAATCATGCTTTCCATTCAAATTTCAAAAGATCTTATTGCATTTTCTCTTTGAAATAATTCTTTGTACTTTGGTTTAAACATGATATGGTGAGCTGAGTTTAATGGGCATGATTTTAGTTTCAGATAGCATTGTAGTGCCAATTTCTGCCTTCATAGAGCTAAAGAAGGTTCATTCGCTTCTACACACAAACTTTCCACTGGAGATGTTGGAAAGGCACCCAGTGTCAGTCACAGTCCTTGATTATTTTTTTTATGATTTTTGGGTTGATCCGTAGATGAAGCAACCATAGTCTAATTCGGAGCATACTAATGTTTCATATAATTTTAATAACGTACTCTTATCTGCGCCCCAATCAGTGTGCACCACCACTCACATTAATTGAATGGCTTTATTGCATTTTACTTATTTGCTTTATGTTGGGAATAAATGTTAATTTGGAATAATAAAAAAAAAAGCCCAAGGAATTTATGTTGCTGTACTACAGAAATTTATATGCCGTCCAATTTTAAAATTGGGTCACAGTGCATTTTCCGTATTTGGCAAAAATGCATGCATCTAGTTTTGGTCTGAGATATTTTAAATTCATTCTCAACTGTCCACTGACTTATTTTATTCAGGCACTGTTGTAATTGTCGTTCGATTATGTTCATGCTTTTGGATGAATAACAGATCAAGAAATCATCCACGTATAAGGCTCCTTCGATGCCAGGTTTGAGGGATTTTGCAATCTCCTGGATCTGTGTCCAAGAGTGTGTTACCTATCCATGTTTTGAAATTCCTGTCTGTTAGAAAGTTTTTTATGAATTGGGGTAATCTTCCTTTCAATCTAGATCCATCAACCATTATGGTCATTTAAGGGTCAGTTTTTGAATTTTGGGATCACATTTTTTTTTTTTTTTTTAATATAGTTCACTCGACCAGATATCGCAACAGTATTCAATGCACAGATGAATGGTAGATTTATAAATGTGCAAGATTGATTCTGAGATTAATAAAGCAAAGTAACCTAACCTTCCTAGCAGTAGATGCACTTGTAGAGCCAATGTAGTCATTCCACTTCAGGACAGTTAAAAAAGGTGAGGCCAAGGAGGCCCAGTGTGTTGCTCTCCAGGAGACTAGCATCAGCCATGCTGATGGTGAGCATGAAAGTTTGTCTACGGTGGTTAAAGGAGAGCAGTTTTGTTTTGGAGACTTCAAAATTTACAAGCCATTTTCTAATCCAGTTAACCACAGATTGGAGATCCATTTCAAGAGCAGCAGCCAAGTTCACTTTGTCAGCCTTGACAGATTATCTAGTGAGACAGGTGTAAATGGTGGTGTCATCTGCAGAGATGCGTATTTTGGAACTGATTACATCAGAAAGATCATTGATGAAAATCAGAGACAACATATGACCTAGGATTGAGCCTTGAGGGACACTCACATCCATGTGAAAGAATCTGGAAGCTTATTCATTCAAAATGAACTTTATTTCACAATTTGATAGAAAAAATTGGATTAAATCAGTTGGCCAGTAATTGAGCACATACAGAAAACCAGCATGCCAAATCCTGCCAAAAACTTGAGATATCTAGAGCTACAGCTTAAGCTTCATTATTATTATTATTATTATAAAGAGCCTAGTATACATATAATTTACAGTATAATCTTTAAAAAAAAAAAAAAAAAAAAAAGTACTTTTCAATGCAATAAACTGAGCTGACCAATTCAAATTTTGATTTTAGAGAAAAAGTATGTTTGATACATTTTTTGTAAAAGATTTATTGAATAAATGTAAGGATTAAAATATATAGTTAAACTGCTAAAATATGGGACAAAATGTTAATTTTGGCAGGCATTCTTATAGAAATTTTATAAAGTATCAACTAACTCATTAACTTTGCAACAATATATTTCTATGGATCAATTTCTTATATTTAAATAGATTTTATTTATACTTGATAACTTGAAAAGCAATTGAAAGAAATATTTTCAGCTTTTAATGAACTTTGTGCTATTTTATCTTAGAAAAAAGAAAATTAATTAACAATTTTAAGAAATTTGTGTAAAAATTAATAAGCAATTTTAAATTCAGGCTGGGATTTTCTTTGAAAGACAAAAAAGACTTACAAATTGTTTCTTCTTGTCTGCTTCAAGTTTTGACAATTCATTTTTGCCTGCAATCAACTCTTCCTCATTGTATGTAAAATCTCGAACAGAAAATCTATAGAAAATGATAAAAATATTATGCAAAACAAAACCGAGATGAAAACTATTTAAAGATACAGATGCACATAAAAATATAGAAGATTTTCAATAAAGACTAAGATTGAAGCAGTTCATGTTTTTGTAATGTAAAAATGAAAACAGTAAAAGAGTTTTTTTTTTATTTATTTTTTTTTTTAATCAAGTTCATCCCAACCTAAGCAAGGCAGTAATAACACAAGGGATTACCGAGTGTGGAAGAATTAAACAAAAAAAACATTACTAAGTAAGTACAGAAGAATAGTAATCAGCTGGACAGGAAATAGTGATTGACATTGCATTTAATTTTTTTAAGATTAAAGGTTGTTGGAAAGCATGGAGCCAGAAAGGAGTTGTGAGAAAAGTGTGAGAAAAACTATTAGCATTAAACGTAGTTACATCTCACCAACTCAACTGTAATTTGATGAGACCTTGTCTGTCTAGTACTGTACTTAAATTCATAAATTCTAGGTACCATAGCAAAGAGGTTATCCAAGCAATTACCATGAAAGTATTTATAGGAAAGGAACAGTGAGGAAACTTTATGGCAGTGGTGACAAAGTGACAGAAGTTAAGATGCAATATCAAAACCAATAATATTGCTTATTCTTTGTATTTTATCAAGGATCTCTAAATATATAAACAAGAGTACCAGACCATGTGTAGTAACAATATTCTAAGCATGGGAAATGATAGACATAGATATGTGAGATTCGGGAGAGAAAAATAGTGAACCAAATTTCTTAGCAGCTAACCTAGCAATGGATTCAGTATAGACTTTCCACTTCATGTCAGCAGAGAACATTAGCCCAAGAAGGCACAACAAGCCACTTTCCTAGAGGTTAGCATCAGCCATGCTGATAGAAGGCAGAGGGGAGGTCTCTCAGATGATTAATGGAGAGAAGTTTAGTTTTGGAAGCATTAAAATTAACAAGACATATTTGCCCCAATTAACAGACTTGGTCATTTTGAACATCGGCTACCATTTTGATCTTGTTGGACTGATCTGCATTACTACCGAGGCAGAATTAAATGGTTGTGTCAACAGCATAGATACCAAGTTGAGAGCTGATGCCATTGTGAAGGTTATTAATGAAAATTAAAACAAAGTAGGACCAAGGATAGAAGCCTGGGGCACCTGCATGAGTATGAAAGGATCTGGAACAGCAGCCACTGAGGATAATTTTCATCTCACAATTTGACAAGAAAGACTACATCAGTCTAAAAAGTTTTTCTGAAAACACTAACTTTTCAATTTGTGAAGATGACCTGTATGCCGAACTATGTCAAAACCTGGGCTTCACCATTCTTATCAATAGCTTGAACTCTTTCTGCTATTATCATCAGTACATCAGCAGGTAACTAAGAGAAATGAAAGCCATATTGCTTATCAGAAAAAACAAACAAACCCTGCAATGCGAGTTGCTTAACCAGTTCAGCATCGATTAGGGCTCTGCAATGTGAGATGCTTGACCATTCTTTTACATTACAAAATAAGATCATTGCTGATTGTAAGTAAATGTTCTTTTATCTGTTAATTAAAATAAGAATCTTTGCAAATTTTCAGTGAAATCTTAAGAACGTACATACTTGTGTTCTCTGCAATGGTGTTTAAATTCATCCACAACTCTCTTGAAAAGTGTGACAGACCATAACACACTATCTCCCTCAGGATCATCATAGAGAATTCTGAAAAAATAATTATTTGAGAAATAATAACACTAGACAAGTTCTACAAAAGATAGTAACTATGAAAATATTTATGGAAAACACATCAAGATGATTGCAAAGAATTAAAGACTAACAAAGAGAATCCTCCAAATTCCTTGATTTGCTCAATGTGTTAATATCACATATTTGCATAATTTGAATAATTAAATATTTAGTATTCTGCCTGAAAAATGTAACTAATATTGAACAACAATTTACATAAATACATTAGTTGAGAAAATTTAAATTTCAAGTATTCTACGTTATTGGAAATACAAGTGACCTCATTGAACTGAAAATGTTTATAGATCAGTAAGTGAAGTAAATGTATTCATAAATGATCATGTCAGAAATAGAAGAAATGAGAATAATGAAAAAAAGAAAAACCATTAAAGATGCACATAAATGTTAAGCAAGGAATGAAAGTCATGATGGAATTAGTATTCAACTGTTGTTATAAAAGAATTATGCAGACAGATCTAAGAGGTTTTAGAACATTACTACGACCATGACCAACCAAAAAACGATGTTGTTCTGTTTGGACAGGTATGGTAGATGTGGTTTTTCAGGATATATTGTAGTGGTTATTTCTTTGCTCTTGATATTCTCAGGAGCTTTCTCACTACCACCACAACCACCATCTAAGGTTGTGAGGATCTAGTGGATTTATTGTGTACCTAACAAAATTCAAAGCCTCTTGTGAAGTTGTGATTTTTCTGTTACTGCTTTACTGGCAATCAAGCAGTATGAATTCATGTCTCAGAAATAATGACCAACACCAGAGCAGGATTAAAAGAATTTTAATTCTTGGTAAATAGACAAAACAGTTAATAAAAAGTAAATAAATAAAATGTAAAACTTTAGATGATTTCACATAGCTTTTTGGTGTGACATAATTTACAACTTGAGTGGGTGTATATATATATATATATATATATATATATATATATTGTGTGTGTGTGTGTGATTTCATTTCAAGTCAATCATCAGAAAACTTATGGGAAGTTCACAGGTGTTACTTCACAAGATTTAATGATAAATCCAAAACATTAGATCTGTACCTTTAACAGTTTTAAAATCAGAGTATCTTGGAATTTCACTGCATTTTTTGAGTTTTGCTAAATAAGGCTTTCAATGAACTGAAATTTATAGACTTCAAAGATATTGCATGTATAAAATAGTATTTTATAATCTTTTTGTTTAATTTCATATAGATTTTTAGTCAATGCTTTTGTATAACAATGTTTATTTGATAAAGTTTTTTTTCATACTAAATATAAAATGAAACTATGAGAAATATGAATTTTTCAGTTTATCTTAGATCCATTTCCATAGGTTCCCTTCATTGTGTAAAAAATCTTAACTTGATACCTGGAAAGAAACTGTTCAACTGTTAGAAAGACCTGTGGGAGAAGTTGAACTTTTCTTAAACATATGATTCACTGTATTAATTGTTATTCTCATGTGTTAAAATTATCATTAACTGAAATAGTCTTATCACTGAAAATGTTGACTAAATATTTGTCTATTTCCTTTAAAGCTATCCTTAATGTGATTTTTTAGCTTACCTGACTTGATTTGTGTATATTTTTGAGTACCAATAAAATTGTTTTGCATGAACAAATTGTGATGCATTTTCTATATTTTTATGTATTTAAAATTAAAATAATCTAGTGGAATCCTTATTTTCATGTCCTTTTAGTTTTTTTTTGTTCATTTAAAAATTTTGTAAACCATCCAAAAGACCATTTTAAGGGCTCATGTCATTTAAACCATTTGGAACAAAGGTAAAATGAAGGTGAGAATAATTTATCTGCATAGATAATTAGTTGGGTACTAACATTCAGCTTTATTTTATATTCTGTTTATATATATATATATATATATATATATATATATATTTTCTTTTAATTTATAAGATGCCAAAAGTGATAAGCTATTATAGAAAAATACATATAAGTCCTAAACAGAACTTTGTCAATAAAATTAAACTCATGTCAAATGGACATCAGATATGCAAGAATATGTGTTAAAAATATAAAAAATTTCATAAACTGGCTAACTGGTCTGCTGATGTCATAAAAATAGGCAGTTATGAGGATGTTAAAATATTATGCAATTTTCAAACAGTAATACTGACATTCCTCTTGACTGCAAGTCTTGGTTACCCATGTTGATTTGGGTCTTTGTTGGTAACTACAATGAATGAACTTCTTCACAGTTCACTATCACTAATATGGACAGTTGTGTGGCTTTCTTCATGTAAGTGTTGGTTTATATGAAGAATAGAGTATCAACTTTAACCTTGTAGGTATTCTCAATATGTAAAATTTCTATTTTGTGTCTGGATTTTCATTTCCTTCCCCATTCAGCATAAAACAAGGAACTTAAAAACCAATAATTTATCTTGGGGGAAATAGTAGTAACACAATTTTCTGTGCCAACATGCCTCAATTTTATAAATATTGAATATATTATTTTAAATAAGATTGAGAAATACAGTCCCTGCTAAATGGTGGAAGATTGGTTTGGTTTTGTTATATTCTATTTCAATAAATACTTTACCCTCGAGTGTAAATAAAAAATGCACGTCATAGTTTTCGTTTCAAGCTATTGTGATGTCCTCTCCAATCTTTATTTGATGGTTTTAATTAATATTTTCAAACCATTGATCCATGCTTAAATTAGCATTTTTTCATCTGTTAGCTCTTTCACATACCTATAAAACTTCACACGAGGTTGTCACATTATTGCAATTACCATTGACAGATAAACATCAGCAAATCAACACTATCCTTGGGAAAACAAGTTAACCATACAACAAAAAGTCATGTTGGTATAACAGGTGTACAAAAAGTCATCAATGGCTGTTCAAGTTATAGAGTACATCATGCTGACATCAGGAAATGGTTTAGAGTACTGTAGAATTATATGATGTTGCTAAGCATACCTTGATTGTGTGCTGAGAAGTTACACATGATAGAATATACACTGGCAAAGGTATTTACAGAAGAGACTTTCTGGCATATGTAAACTTAAGAGCAATGAGATAGACTAGAGAGCCAGTGAATATGCATGCCAACAATATCAGGAGGTTGTCAGGATTAGTAGGATTCACCAAAAAAAAAAAAAAAAAAAAAAAAAAGAGACTCAATCGGATTATCAAGCAGGTGTTTGTCAATGGTTTCTTAGGGAGTATTCCAGCAGCCTTCTAACAGTTACCCAGGATCATTCAGTTAGCCATATACAATAACTTTGGCTATATCGTGCCAACAAGTGAAAAATGCATGTATTCCAGGATGGTATTCACCATCCGTAGAATAATATGCATGTGAAAATGTGCTCAATATATAGTGTATTCATATTGAGACTGAGTACTAGTGATACACCCTTTATTTTGGAACCTGTGAATCTATAATCTATGTTTATTACTTGTACTTTTAATCTTAAGTAAATTGAAACAGTCAAGATGTTGCAATTTCCCTTTTCAATCTAAAAAGAAATTAACTGAAAATGACTAAGTTCATATCCTAAAAATCTGAACTTATGTCAATGTTCAACTTACCTGCTTGAGCGAGGAACAACCATATCAGTCAGGGTTTCATATTTTGCCTTCCATTCATTAGCATAATTCCTGAAATAATCAGTTAAAGCTTCTTAGTAATTTGTGATAAAATGCAGTTGCAATAAACTAAAATCCATCATTTTGTTTTCAATGTCAATGTGCAAATTTCTTGTTTAATTCTCTTAAAAAAATTTGAAAAATGTTAATTTTGTATAAATTGCAAATATTCTAATTCCAGCCAGTTAATGGATCATTACATTATAGTGAATTTAGTATCTGAAGTTGAAGAATGTTTTGTGATTAGTCTAAACTCTAACCAAGATCCACTAATTACATTATTCTAAAAATTGTCTTGATTCAGAAATTGTGATCAATTTTTCTTTGCAGCTTTTTATGCCATTATATATATATATATATATATATATACACACACACACACAGAGATACATATTGGAAGTGATTAACAAGAGAATGAAACTACAATGCTTTCACATGTACTACAAGTCGATGATTATAGTATTTAATTTAGCTAAGTTTTTTTTTTTTTTGCCATCGCTGAATGACATGCAGATTATACCGAGAGGTCTGATATCATTAACACAAGAGTAATATGCTTCCTGCATTATTCAACCTTTTCTGCTCCCAAACATTATTCAGTAGTCACTATTATGGTATATACATATTTTTTTAAAATTATTTTTAAGTCATTACAAAGAAATTCATTCTGCATTATAATTGAGTACTACTATTACTACAACTTATGGAAATCAACTTCATAATTGTAGTTTGGCAAATTATATAAAAACTGCTTATTTCTAATAACTAGAAGTAAATTTAAGCCTTATGATATACTTGATCAAAAAAATGTGCAGCAGACTCTTGCAATGTGTGCTTAGTCACTTGATTGAGCTTTCATCTAACAAATCTGTAGATTGACTTCTCTTCAAGTGCTCTTTACATAAGTAGCATACAAAATATAAAGAATCACTTTATTAAAAGTAATATGAACATAGAATAGATTCTGAAAATGATACAAAGTTAATCCAAGTTATTCAAACTAATAAGGTTTCAGTAAACACTGAAAAACTTTATTCAACTAGTTTTACTTTTGTTAGATAACAGAATATTTATTAAATAAAAAATTATTTTTAACAAAATTTATTTTACTATTTGGCTCCACTATCTTCTACAACTTCCACAAAACTTCACAATTCTATCCTGCTAGAACCTATATTTCACAGTGAACCAAAGAACCTACTAAGAATCAAAATATATTTTTTCAGTGTCTCTATAAAAACTGTAATAAATGGCACTCTGAAGGTGCAATACTTCCTAAATGTGATGGATAAATGAAAATTTCCCTGCGATGTATTTTCTTTGTGTCAGTTGGTCTAACTGGGAAACAGTGTTTGTATGAGTCCATCATTTGATCCTCTGGAAGGAGTTTATAGTAGAGAACTACATTACACATGGTTAGTGGGTCAGTTATGTTTGTGAATGGCCTTGAGCTGAACATAACTTCACCCACCAACATTGAAATAAATTTCTGTTAACAAGCATGAAGAAATTAATTTAAAATTTATTTAATGAGAGAAATGGATATGTTATTTTGTTGATTTGAGTTGCCAATTGTTGTGATTTTTAACAAAAGATTTGATATGGTGATTTTGTTGATTAAGTGTTAAAATTTTGCAAAATGTCTCTTTTAGGTGTCTGTGATTTAGAGTTCATTCTTTTTAAAGATGTGAAATGAATGTGTAAGAGAAGATACATCTGTTTCACCGTGTGAGAGAGACTAGTCAGCAAAAAGTTATTTCCTTGGTGAAAGAAGAGGATGGAAGTGGTGTCTGATCATTTTTTTTTTTTTTTTACTGACAGTAAATTAATGAATGCAGTGAATAAGAGAAAATGAGAGAGTAAGCATTTGCATGTCTCCTGGATGTGGAATCAAGATAACGACTGGATTCTCTCTGCTGAGAAAGCAAACTTTACAGTATTTATGTGTTTCAAACAATCGGAAGGGTCCTGTTTTAGTTTTTTTTATTCAAAATTTTGATTGGTTAAAAAAATAAGAAATGTAACCATTTTGCTTACGAAGATGTCTGCATGGATATTTTTCACAGTAAAGTTTGTAAGCCAAAAGTTACATGAAAAATGCTTTTTAATTGCTGTATGAATATTATGCGTATGCTTTTTTTTTTTTAGTTCACTTGTGTAAGAAGGTGTAGGTGTATAGGATTGGATTTTTTGGGGCAATTAGATATTACAAATACAACACACATAGCATGACCTGTAGTCATAAGCTGAAATTTGAACTGTATAATGTTCAATTGGCTTAATCCACAAATAAAATAACTACACAGAGAAAGAAATTCAGTTTAAAACATTGTATAAAATAAATGCTTTTTTATCCAATTATTAGGCTAGGAACTTATTTACATATATACACACAGCATCAATTTAGATGAAAACTAGCATTCGATACAGTTAGTGGTGGTTAATTTCACCTGCTCCACAATTTCTTGCATTTTTTGTTGCAGAGTATCCACTTTTATTACCCAAAACTCAAAATTTGTTTGAAAAATGGAAGCCATACATCCAAGGGATTCACATAACTATTTTTGTCACCGAAAAGGAAAGAGAAGAGAAGGAACAGTGGTAATAATAGAAATTTTCTTTCTCTTCCAGCCGCTTGAGCTAAGCAAGAGATATGTTTAGACCACACAAGTGAGATAAGGTCATTTGTGGCTCTTGAATGCTGTCAAAGAATTCTTATTGCAAAAATCACTAAAATGTGTTTCCTCGTTATTGAAAAATTTAACAACCATTAAGCCAGATGCAAAGAGGGAGACGTTGATCAGATGACCAAAAGGAGGATCATTTATCAGTCATTTGAAAATGCTAAGTGTAACCAAAGTGCGTCACAACCATCCTGCTAAATACGGGGCTCAATATAAGAAAATGGTACAGCTGAGTACCATATAGTTGGACTGGTATGAAGACTGGTACGAGAGATGTGTTGTCATGTGACCGCTTGAGAAGAAACTCCAATTTTAGCCTGGTGCCAGACCAACCAACTTAGCGTTACATTCCATAGCAGATGTGGGTTGGAGTTATAGTTGTCTGCATGCAAGAGTGATTGTGACACTATCTCCTGCTGGTATATTTTCTTTTGTTTGGTTTAATGCAACAGAGAGAGAGAGAGAGAGAGAGAGAGAGAGAGAGAGGGGAATTAATATTAGAGGTATTATTAGTTGTGCTTTATTCGTGATGTGAGCTTATGTAAAAAACTATTTTAATACTATCATGTACTTGTAAAATCCGGGGAATAGATAAATTAGCTGACAATTTGAAAAAGAGAAAAAGAAATATAGTTTTCTTTCTTTTTCATATAAGATACACATTATTTTGGGCTAGGTGGAAATTTGACAAAATGGTCGCAGTCATAACAAAATGTCAGCATTTACTTGAGGTCAGGTAGGGTCAAATCCCCAATAGTTGCTCCTGAGAACCGAAAATTGTGGGAATTGAAAAATCTAAAGATGATGTAATTGAAAGAAGGAAGACAAAAAGACATTACGTCATGTGAGCTGTTGATATTTCATTTGTCGAGCCATGGCTCACCGCAAATCGTGGATGGAAAATAATCTCATTGGTTAAAAGCTTTGAGTCGACCGAATCCCCCGAGAGGATTGGGGATGGTTATAAAAATGTGTACTCAGCGAGAAAAATCAATAGTTGTTGGCTGGAGAGTAGTTTTTTGTGAGTTGAAATGTAACGACCGTTTAAAATTTGCACTTCAGATTAAAAAAACAAAACAAAACACACACACACATATATATATATATATATATATATAAAAAGCTGTACTTACTTAGGAATCACTACCAAGAGAGTCGTGAGGTATTCTGAATCAAGAACAAAATCATTCTTTTTGACAATGTCTGCCAAGTTTCGGGTCAATAAACTGCCTCTATAAAGAAATAACAAAAAAAATTGTGATAATTTATGACAATATACAAGAAAATTAAACTGAACTGATACACATTTATTTCCCATAAAATAGGTTTCTTTTCTTCAGACATAACTTACAAAAAAAAAAAAAAAAAAAGAAACAGTTTATGATTACTTTCTTTAAAAGGATATACAGTTAATATTTTAAGATATTTATTATAGATTTCCACATTTCCTTATTACCATAGTTAAATTTAAAAAATATTAAAAACTCAGCTTAGCTCTTGATACAAAAATTACTAGTACTTTCATATTATACAACATTTACTGACTGTTCAAAGTAGCCTTTCCAATATTTATTTTCTATGAAACTGAACTGTATAAATATATCCTAGCAACGGTTTTATGTTTGTAAATTTTAACAAGACGTGTCTCCTGCTTGAGCTCTATTGATTTAGGGAATGGAGTCTATTTGTTAGTTTTAATTTGGTAACGGTCTCCTTATGATAAAACATGTAACAGAAAATTTCCATTTTCTGTCTGATTAAAATAGGAACCCATCTATTCAGCTACTTTTTGTTTTAGCAAATAATGGGATTTTTATAATTTAAACACAAATGCCTGTAATTTAAAAACGTTTAAAATTGTAAATTCTCATCTTTCTATGCATAATGTCAGGCTTTCTGTAATTTTAAAATCTAAAAATAAAATACACAGAAATTTAATGACACAGCTGTATTTATTTTAAGATTATCTCCTGTAAAACATTTTTAAACTGAAAAATCTATTTTCTTTTGAATTTATAATGCTCTACAACTGAATAAAAAGAGTTTATTTCTGTATTTATTTACTATTTTATATTGTGGCCAATATCATCAATTAACATTAAGTAAAATGTGTAATGCCCATCCTTCATCTATACATTTATTGTATATTTATAGACAAGAAAAATAATTCAGTAAATTTGTTGAGCAGTACAACTAAATATTCAAAGTGAAAGAGATTGAAAGAAAATGGAGAATGTACATACGCTGCTTTGCGTTCAAGGTTTTGAAGGTTTCCTTTCAAGCTGTTGTAGGAACTAGATTTGGTTTTTAAATCAGTCTCTACCTGAGTAACTTGCTGTAAAATAAACAAAACAATGATTACACTTTAGGCATAGTTGCACACATAGAAACATATGCCCTTTACTATTAAAAGATTTTAAAATCTTAATTCAATTTATAAGATCTGCAACATTCTCTTGTAGAATATCAATGGTATTATTTAATGGTAATTATCCAAAAGAAAATAGAAAGAAATTTTTATTTATTTTTTTTTTTATTTCATTTCAGAAGAATGATCGAAATTTTTTTAAAAAATTGTTTTTATTTTGGCAGTTAACTTTATGCTCTTGTTTGCCACATTTATAACAATTTTTTTCTTTTTTAACTTTAACCTACACCATTTCCATTTTTTATTGTCTTCTTGTAAGCATTTTTTTCTTTTCAAGTCATTAAGTTTTTTCTTTTTGAGTGTCAATGGTAAAAGATTAAGAATTCTGATGCAAATCAGCTGTCACCAACTATTTCTCACTACTTTAGGACCAAAAACAACTCATCTGATTCCAGAAGTACAGAGAGAACATAAACTACAGATACTCTCAGACATGAGCAATGATTAACTGGATTAACTCTTAATACAAGACACCCAAACTAATTCAAGCAGATCATCCTGAAGTGTATCCAAATTGAGAGTGACTTTTAATAGAGTTACTAATCTTCTGCCAAATTGTACATTCTATTTGTCATTGACATTTAAGTTGGTCCATCAATGTTGCAAATATAAATCCACTTACTCCCCAAGCACATTTCACTTCCCTAACTTGTAAGAAGCAGATTTCTACACAGTTTACTATCTTGTATCACTTTCACTGTATTTATCCAACTGACTGTCCATTTTAATTTTGTAATAAACTTTTCTTTCTAGTAGTGTCCAATTTTCTTTTCATATTTCAAATGCGTACTTCAATAATTTACCATCAACATAGATGAAATTGGCAACTTCCAAAATTTTCAAACAGCATTTACATTTGATAATATAGTATTAAGGAGGTAGGCTAGGTACATGCAAAATAAAATTGATGCTATTTATACATGTCATCAAATGTCATGTTTTTCAATTATTTTTAAAAAAGAAATTAAAATATAAATGCTTGTCATTAGCTCAAATACTTAGATTTTTTTTCAAACTATTTTTCATTACAAAATTATGAATTATCCCCACACAATCAACT
This sequence comes from Ascarosepion bandense, assembly GCA_037127315.1. NCBI lineage: Eukaryota > Metazoa > Mollusca > Cephalopoda > Sepiida > Sepiidae > Ascarosepion > Ascarosepion bandense. The sequence continues at coordinate 1,189,167 of JBBBDQ010029493.1, forward strand.
CAACAAATAATTACTGATGAGTTGAGACAAGTCTAATTGAACAGAAAGCAAACATACCTTGGAGATGACTTCAGCAATGTTACGTAATGACTGTTTGATGGGGTATTTGGCTAGATCCCACTGAAACCTGGACAAATAAGTAACTAAATCAACTGAAAGTAAAAAAGAACAAATGCAGTGAATAATCTGTGTAAACACTGTAAATGATATGATTTGATTAAGTACTGTTGCAAAAGATTGGTCTGCTTTAGTAGAAATAATTTGCAAAATATTGTATAACATTTATTTAGAATAAGAATTCACGCTTTACAAAAATACAAGTTTGTTCCAAATGAACACCCATAAAAATCATCTAACACAATGAATATTGAATTTATGCCTCATTCTCAATGAAGAAAGAATGAGGCATTTAGCAATAAAATTAATTGCAATGACCTGAGCAATTAGAATGAACTGAAAACACAGAAAACAGTCTAAGCTAGTGAAAAAAATTGAAAACAGGAAAAAGGAGGAAGAGGAATTGTTTACAACAAAAAGTAATGACTTTTAATCAATGGAGGATATAAACCAAGAAAAACATGACAGAAGTTATTGTCAGAGGTGAGAAAAAAAAATAAACTAAAATAAAAAAGTAAAAAACATAACCAATTTCAATATGAAGTTGACAGCCAACAATGAATAATATGATATTTTCAACAAAGATTTGAATACAGATTTTTCAGCAAAGAGTTCAGCAACAAGTAACAAAAGAAAAGCTAACATTATCCAATCAACAGTGGACTGAAAAAAAAAAAAAGATGGGGAAGAATTGGATGAAATAAAGTGATGCCTGGCATTAATCAGCAAAGCAGAATGAAAAATGGGGGAAAAATAAGGAAAAAGTAGTGGGGGTCCTAAATACCACACATGCAACATCAACTTAGACATTTAGTAAACTTCCACCTGATCAGACATTGAAGGAATCTCTAAATCAATAGAATTGGAGGCGGTACTTTTGTGATGAAGTGGATAATAACCCACTCATGCAGGTCAAGTAGAATCCCAAGATCTGAAAGTGTTTGACAAAGAAGGTTAAATGAAGAAAAGGCTGTTTTTATGGTATAGATAAAGTAAAAGATTTGAGGTGTGACTTCATTTAATAATTATAAGGATTAAATGTGAAAAAAATCTAATTGTAAGATTAGTTTTAAGTAATTACATGGGTTAAGTAATCAAGTTTGGCTTCTTACGAATCCAAACTTAATGATTACTGGGTATAGTAAGCCTGCACAATTAACAAATATGAAGGGTCACATTAATTACAGAAAATTAGCTGCACGTTGCAAGCTAAATGACATGTGATACATGCTTGGGCAAATCATGTTTCTATTCAAGATATGACTGACTCTTCAGTTAACTATGGAGACAGAGAAGGATGGATGTCTCCCATTTTTGGATGTCTATGTTCAGCAATAGGACAAGGTTTTCGTGACTTCGGTATTTCGCAAACCTATTTTCACTGGTTTGTACACTAATTGGAACTCATTTGTTCCTAAGTCCCGTAAAATTGGTTTAATAGAAACTTTGGTTCACCGTGCCCTAAATATTTGTTCTCCGGAGTGTTTGGCTAGTGAATTAATATGCCTGCAAAATATTTTCGAGGGGAATGGGTACCCAATTAATGTAGTAAAACGGGTTATAGATCGTAAGATTAAATGTTTTAAAGAACCAAAAGTTGAAGGGCCTAGTCGCTGTCCTTTGTACCTTAAATTACCCTGATTTGGAAGGAAATGTCTGACTGTTACTGACAAAGTTTTGGCATGTGTTTCGTCGGGTTATTTTTCAATGCAGTTGCATGTTGTTTTTAAGACAAGACTTGTGTTTCCATCTTTCGTTAAGGATCGGTTGTCCTATTTTCGGAAAAGCTCTGTTGTTTATAAATTTCAATGCTGTTGGAGACGCAGGTTGCGCAACACGTCCCCGCGAATATACGTTCAGACAGTCCTCTTAGAACTATAAGAACAACCCAAGCAGTTCTGGATTCAGCAATTGGCCAACACCTGCTGGACAATCAAGCATGTGCCTCCTCATATGAGGACAATTGGTTTTCTGTTCTGCACAGTGCTCAATCGGCATATCATCTTCGTGTTTTGGAGGCTATTTGCCTAAAAATCCAGCAGGCAGAAAGAGCAGTTCCTTTGCTCCTTGCATTTACTGGCGAGTTTGTGAGTGTAACATTTTCCTTTTATTTCACTCTTGTGGAATTATATGTATACACCCTCCCTTACATTTTAATGTTTTTTTTCATTAAAGTTTACTTTTAAACGAGTTCCATCTTCTCCCAGTATTGTGAGTATTCCCTTTTGGTCTTGTCCTTGTCTATGACCCTTTATAATTTAAGCCAACGAAGCCCTTGATAAGTGTTGGCCAAAAGGTTCCTCGGGTTTGTGGGATAATTATGACATCTATTCTTTTTAAAATATATATATATATATATATATATATATATATATATATATAAAAGGCAAGATGTTTGTGTGCATGTCTGTTTATCTGCCTGTATGTCTGTATTTTTTTTCAGCCCTTTTATTTTAGTTTTTGCTTCGGGTTTGGATCTAAGAGGTATAATTGTAGTTCTTAATCTCAGCTATGATGCCATTTACTCAGGACTTATTTAGCCTTCAAAAATCAGTTTATGATGAAAAAAACTTATTTGATATCAATACCAGGAAATCAAAATTTGACTTACATCCATTCATTTTTCTTTCAGTCTACAGTTTCGCTTTAACTGGAAATAACAATTGCTTTTTAGTCTTTCGTGCCAACGTCCAAAGAGTCAGAGCTCCAGGACCATGGATTAGTTTTAAAGCTTTCATTACATCCGAGCAACGCCGGGCTATACTGCTAGTATATATATATATATATATATATATATATATTGGACTTGTAAATGTCTATAAGCTATATAAGCTAGAGCTTATTTGCTTGCACACTGCAAAAATTAATTCCAGGTATTACTGACAAGGATTTCCATTTAGTATAGACAATTTGTTTGCACAATGTTAAAAGGTAGCATATATTGATTACACATCAGTCTACATCCTTGATAAGAGACCAATTCTTTTCAGGAAGTTTATTATATGAATTGGATCAATTTTTGTAAATAGATCCTTTGTACTCTTAATGTTGTAGAACTTTCTTTGAATGTGTGTAAGGTTTGTGCATTCTATCAGTATATGCTTTATTGGTTTCCACAGGGACATTTAGAAGGAGGCTCCCCTTCTAGTATGAAGGAGTGAGTCAGTCTAGTGTGTCCAATGCGTAGTATTATTAAGATTCAGTTTCTTTTCTTTTAAAGTGGGTTCTATTAGGTAGAGCTCGTTACGAGTATTTTCGTCCCATAGTTGTTGCCATTTTTGTATCATTATTTTCTTGATTTTATGTTTTAGGTCAATATATGGGATTTTTGAGTTTTGATTGGATGTCATGTTAAGTGTAGCTTTTGCTAAGGAATCAGCTTTCTCATTTCCCTGAATTTCAATATGGGATCCAGCAAAATATCACTTTTTTATGTTTTATGAAGTTGATTTTGTTTAAAAGTTTGACAATTAAAGGATTATCCAATTTTGTATTTTTTATGGCTTGTAAAACAGAGATGGAGTCAGTATAAATGATGAATTTTTTTAAGTTGCTTGTGCAAACCATCTTAAGTACTAATTTTATTGCATAAATTTCTGCAGGAAATATGGAGGCTTCCTTTGGAAGGCATTTTTTCATCATTTTCTTATTGTAAACTGCTTCACATCTGGTTCTATTGCTGTCTTTGGAGCCATCTGTGTAAATGTGCGAGTAATTTGGGTGTTTTTCCTGAATATTGAATAGTTTTTCTTGGTAGGTTAATAGGTGGGTTTTAATTTTAGGGAGCTTGTTTAAATCAAGAATAATCACAGGCTGCTTAAGTAACCAGGGCAGTGAATTTAGTTGAATGGAATCATGGATGTTTGTGATTGAAATATCTGTCTTCCACTATGGGTTTCATATGGAGACCAAAAGGTTTTATGGCCTTTTCTTTTTGATCAAATAGGAATTTATACTGGTCAACTACCGGAATTTCTGTTCCGTCTAGCTTCAGTGTTGGGTTGTTATGCATTTTCCTTAACTGACAAAAATGCACACATTATGTTTTTGTTTTAGATATGGTAGCCCATTTGTTTATTTTGTTGATGCCCTGTTGTAGTTGACATATGTTGTAGTATGCATATATCTGGATGTGGAGGTGATACAGAAGTTATCAACATACAAATAGTTATCAACTCCAGGATTCAGGCAATTGTTAATGCTATTAATTTTGATGATGAAGAGTGTTACCGACAGTATAGTCCCCTGAGGGACACCCTCTTCTTGATTTTGAATGTTCAACAGGGTTGAACCAATTCAGACTCAGAATTTCCTGTTTGAAAAAAAAAAAAAATTTTCTGAAATTTGGTAGTGTGCCTTTCACTCTCATATCATGTAGGTCTTTCATGATCCCATACCTCCAAGTGGTCTTGTATGCCTTTCCAGATCGAAAAAAATGGCTAGAAGGTGTTTTTGAACGTTTGCCTCTCTTATAGAGGTTTCCAATCTGACTACATGATCCATTGCAGATCTTTGGTTTCTGAAGCCACATTAGGAGTTGGTGAAAAGATTATTCGATTCAATGTACCAAATTAACCTTTTATTCACTATACATTCCATAGCCTTGCACAGACAACTGGTCAGTGCTATTGAACAATAATTTGTTGGATAGTGATTAATTTTCCTCAGTTTATGTAAGGGGATGATGGCGGCTAGTTCCCATGATTCTGAGATATAACTATTTTTCCAGATGTAATTAAATGTATTTAATAGGTAGTCTAATGATTTTGGAGGTAGTTGCTTAAAAAATTCATATTGGATTTCATCTGGGCCAACTGCAATATTGCGAGATTTTTGTATGGCTTCTTTTAGTTCTGGTAATGTGAAGAAACCATTATAGCTTTCAGTGTTGTCTGAATTGAAATTTAGCTTCAGTTTTTCTGTTTTGCCTTTGTAGTTGTAAAGTTTTTGGTAGTGTTGTCAGAGGAGGAATTTGCTGAGGTCTCAGCCAGTGTATCAGCAATATCTTTAATATTTGTGACTTCTTCATTATTTTTAATGAGGTGTTTGATTTTCCAACAATTTTCCGGATCATTTTCCATACTGTGGTAGTTTTGGTAGAAGATTTAATTTGATTTACATAGTTTTGCTAACTAGTCTTTTTGGCCAGCTTATACAAACTGGGGTGCCGAGTTTAAATTCCAGGTGAATTTCTTGCATTCACTTATGCACAAATACCCCTGAGAAAGGTATTAATGTTTCTTCCCTCCAGTTATGGGTTAAATAATAGGACAGATTGGGTTCTATAGCCTTGACTGGCAACCAGTCTACTGTAGAAAGAAATGGCAACCTACTGTGGGATAATCTTCTACCCAGTCAGTAATGTCTCTTGAGACATGATTGCCCAAAGCGTGCATCATGTATGGCACTTAACTGACTGAATTGTTTTTCATGTCTTTGCTCTGAGCAATTTGAATGAGCTTAGGTTACTGGTAGAGGGTTCTTTATTGAATTTGCAGAGAGCTGCATTTCACAGTGGGATTGATATTTTGCATTCATTATTAAACCAGGGTGTGTTGCATCTGTTTGATGAAGTTTTTGGTATGATTTCATTTGCTATTGCAATTAGTTTGTGTAAAGTGTTTTATTGGGTCTAAACTTTTTGAATTTTAGACCAGTCCTGTATTGCACAATGTTTTAAATTGTTGCCAGTCAGTCTTATTTGTTTTCCAGCAAGGAGGTCTGTTATCACTGATAGGTTGAGTAATTTCTGTTACAATGGGGAGATGGTCATTACCGCAAGAATCATCATGAACCTTCCATGTATATGTAGCTTGAAGGATCAGATAGAGTGATGTCAATAGCAGAATAGGAGCCAGTAAATGGATTGAGATGTGTTGGAGATTTATCATTCAAGATGCAGTGGTTTACTGATTATTTTTTTGGTTAGTTTTCAGACACCACCATATGGTATTATGACTATTAAGGTCACCTAATAATAGGTGGGGTTTAGGGATTTGTTTAATAACTTGTTAAATTTAATATCATTAACGGGATCATGTATAGATTGAGCAGATATTTAAAGTTTTTTGCAATGTTGTTTTGACAGCAATTATTTGGAGTTCACTGTCAACAGTTATTTGGTGTTAAGGTATGTCTTTCCTAACTAGAATCGATACACCTTCAGAAGCTCTGTGTAACTGTATGAATTATAATTTTTAATGTTTGGTTGGTGTTCTTGAGGAATGATTCTTGAAGACATAACTTTGGGGTTATATTTTTTTTTTTAATCATATCGCCCCAAGCAAAGCGGTAACGCCACTGATGTGCAGGGGGCTATGTAAGAGTGAAAAGATGGGAAAAGAGAAAGCCAGAAACCACATCCTAAACAGGGAACAAGGGATGAGCCTCTACACCTGTTCAAAAGACGTGGGTGGAGTGTAAAACCGGGTGATAGTTTAGTCTATCTACACCAATTGAAATAAATAAAAAAGAAAAGAGTGAAAAGATTATAAAAGAGAAAGCCGGAAACCACATTCTAAACAGGGAACAAGGGCTGAGCGCCTCTTAATCCCTTGTTCCCTGTTTAGGATGTGATTTTCGGCCTTTTCTCTTTTCCAATCTTCTCACTTTGTTGTTTTTTTTTTAATCGAGGAGTATTAGAAGTTCTCCATAATTGGGTCTAATTCCCTCTACAGTTCCATTGTAGAATTGAATTATTTTGCAATTTCACTATGTTAAATTAGATTTCTTGTTTTTCCTAGATTTGTTTATATTGTTTGGCTCTTCCATCTCTATTCTTTCTATCAAGTGAAATCTATTTTTGGTGTCAACCTTTGATGTTGATGGTTCTGTAGATTGGCTTGTTCAGTTCGACAACTTTAAACATTCCCGTGATGATGAAGTTGGAGTATTGTCTATTTTGGAATTTAGGAAACGTGCCGCCTTATTGTTTGGTTCAAGGTTTGATGTTTGATTTTTTCCAAGGTTGTCCATTTTAGAAGTAGGACAGCTTGATGATCTCTGCGACTTTTTCTTAGTGGTTTTTGTAGTTGTTTTAGTGGAGGATTTTCTTTTGTCCGCAGATGTTTCTGAAGCTGTAGTTGTATTTTTTTTTTGCCAAGTTCAAGCAAGGCTTATCTTATTAATAAAACTGTCCCAGTCACCCAGATCCGACTGAATTAGTGTTTTGACAAATTCTTCATATTTGTTCTATTGTTTTTTTTCTTGTTGGGACTGCTTGGGAATAGGTGCTACTAACATCTGTGCTTCTTGGTAATGAATGTTATTTTTGTACTTTATTGAGAGAATTTCCTTTTCTCTTCTCCAACTGTTACAAGATCTTGCGTAGACCGGATGGTCGCCACCACAGTTAGCACATTTATTGGGAAATTCATATTCATTCATGTGATGGTCAGGATCTTTTCAACCACATTTCCCACATACCTCTTGTCCTCTACAAGTGTCTTCATGATGTCCATATTTTTGACATTTATAACATCTTAAAAGGTTAGGCACAAACTGCTCAACCCTCTCCATGGTATAACCTACTTTAACTTTCACTGGTATTTTCGATGTGTTAAACGTCATTATATAGGTGTTTGTTTCTATCGTTTTACCTTTTTTTTTTTATTGAAATTCGTTTAACATCTATGACACCTTGTTTTTTCAACTCTTTCTTAATTTCTTCTGTTGCACATAGAGATAGTTCTTTCCTTCTCACAACCACCTTACTTTGTTCAGGGATTTGTGAGGGTATATTTTTACTAGAACATTGTGGAACAGTCATTTTCAATAGAAAATCTGCAGGTTTCTTTTTCACTTCAACAAGCAGTGTCTCATTTTTCAATTTCTTGACAGATACAGGCATTAAATTGCCTGATATCACCTTTTCTATTTGTGGTGGAGACTTACCTCACTGAAGCAAGAGAAGGCGGTTTGTCTGCACGTGCGTTCGTAGACGTAATGGAACCAAGAGGCGAGCTCATGCAAGGCAGTTTTTGGAATGACACGGCGCATGCGTCATTGGTGAAAGCGAGGCTCTTCAAGAGTGAGAAATTAAGAGACCAAAAAACACATAAAAAGAGCCTACTTCTGTTTCGGAGGCACTTTGCCGTTGAAGACTTGAGGAGGCAACACCGGTGTTCGGGAGACAGTGTTTTGCTTACGATGCGCAGGAAACGGAGTCCCTAGTGAAGCAGTGTTCCAGGTTCTACGAGAAGCAGCTGGGAGAACATATCCAAGTGGTGATTAATTCGTCTACGAACGACACTCCGAGAAGACACAAATTCCCACAAGCTATTTCGGCATCTCACGATTTTCATTATGGACGGCAAAGTCTTTGATGTCCGGTTGATTCCTGAGTTCAGTGGCGCTGCAAGTGATATGCCAATCGTCGAGTGGATCGAAAATGCAGAGTTGGTCTGCAAACTCTGTGCTATGGATAAAGTTGAGCAGATTCTACCGTTATGACTCCGAGGTGGTGCTCTTGCTGTATACAGGCAGCTCGGCAAGGAGCAGAAAGCGGATCCGGAGCAGATTAAACGGGCCCTCATGACCGCGTATGCAACAGATGCATTTGATGCATACAATCAATTTGTTACTCGGCAACTTCGCTCGGGAGAAACAGTGGACAAGTTTCTGGCTGAACTACATCATTTAGCTCGGCTGGTTGAGGGATCGTTGCCCGAACGATGGATGATATGTGTGTTTGTTTCGGGGTTGCCACAATATGTTAGACAGCTTCTTCGTGCCTTGTCCAGAATGGAGACCATGACATTGGAGCAGCTTTTGACTTGAGCACAGGCTATCATGACCGACAACGGAAGCTGTAAGGAGTCGGTCGCTGCATCCACTGGTAAAATACGTTCGGATGCAGAGTTGCTCCCTGGTAACTCGCGCAGTGAGACCTTTTTTTGCTACAAGTGTTCTGGACCCAACCACATGGCGAAGGATTGTATGCAGGGACGCCAAAAGAAGTTGGACGGTCGAGTGCAGAAGTGAAACCCGATGCTTCAGATGCAATAAACTTAGACATACATCATCAAGATGCCAGAGAAACGCCCAAGGGGAGGAGACATCAGCACCAGTCTCCTCCCTGAGCAAGTGAGAACCAAGAAATTGCCCGCCATAAAAGTGCTCGTGGATGGGTGAGAGTGCACAGCTCTGGTGGATTCCGGCTGCTCACAGACGCTGGTGAGCAAAGCTGTGTGTCGCCATTGGAGACAGAAGGAAGTAGGAGTGCTGACGGCCGATGGGAAGACTTTGAAGTGCCGGGGGCACGGCAGAATAAAATTGGAAGTTGGACAGTCTCAGCCCGTGAACATTGAGGTCCTAGTCACGGATGGACAAATGTTAGGTTTTGACCTGCTTATTGGCATCGACACAATCAAACAGCTAGGAGGTGTTCGCCTGACGGAATCTGGTGGGGCATACTATGGAGACCTGGATGGATGTGCCACCATTTCTATTGATGAGCCTGATTTCAGTGTGACATTCGATGAAAGGCAAAGAGTGTGGACTGCAACATGGAAATGGGCAAGTGGTCGCTCGCCCGGCGAGCTGACAAATAACGTGCAGGAGTACACTGTGCCAGACCATACCCAGGATGCGCATGAGAAAGAACTCTTACTATGGCAACGTAACGGATAGTTGCTGCCATATCCCGAGGAGGAACTTGGTCCACCCAAGGGTCTAATTCCCTTGATGGCAGTCGTGCAGGAACATAAGCAAAAGGTCCGGCCGGTACTCAACTACCAAGAATTGAACGGATTTGTAGAAGCATTCACTGCCGATGCCGAAGTGTGTGTGCAAAAGCTCAGAGAATGGCAACAGCAAGGAGTTGATGTGTCACTTTTAGATCTGCGACATGCCTACTTACAAATTCACATTGACAAGAAGCTGTGGCCATTCCAAACAGTCATTTTCAAGGGCAAGCGGTTCTGCCTTTCACGATTGGGTTTTGGCCTAAATGTGGCACCACTCATTATGAAATCTGTCGCCGACGCTATAATGTCCCAAGATCATGTGATCAAAAGTGCCACGTTGGCTTACGTTGACGACATTTTTATCAATGAGAGCCTGGTTTCTGCAGCGCGCGTTCGACAGCACTTTTCAGATTATGGCCTAGTCTGTAAAGACCCAAAACAGCTACAAGACGGAACTAGCGTCCTCGGTCTGCAGGTGTCGAGAGAGAACGGTACTCTCCGATGGAAGCGGGGTGGACAGATCCCAGAAATTCACGACGTGGTAACTCGTCGACGTGTGTTTTCCATTTGTGGGAAACTCATGTGCCACTTCCCCATGTGTGGCTGGCTGAGGGTGGCGACTGCATTCATCAAGCACCGAGTAAGTGCGGTGACCAAGAGATGGGACGATGAAATCAGAGATGCCAATCTGCTTCGTATGCTGGAAGAGACGATGACCAGAGTGTGTGAAATGGACCCTGTTGGAGGAGACTGGTGCATAAATAGCAACAAGATGAAGGTCTGGGTGGATGCAAGTTCTGTGGCCACAGGAGTGGCGTTAGCGGCAAATGGAAGCATCGTCGAGGATGCTTGTTGGTTGCGCCTGACCTATGATGCCAGGCATATCAATCTGGCTGAACTAGATGCAGCAGTCAAAGGCATCAACCTGGCCCTTCAATGGCAGGCTACAGTATTGCATCTGGTCACCGATTCAGCATGCTTACATCAGTGGATATCCGACACCTTGACTGGGAAGGCACGTGTGAACACGAAGGCGGCTGGTGAAATGGTAGTGAGACAACGCTTGGGAACACTGCGGGGATTAACAGAAGAATATGGATTGACCATGGATGTCACACTGGTGAAATCCTGTCAAAACCGTGCAGATCGCCTCACCAGAGTGCCACACAAGTGGTTGGATCTACACAAGGAGGGAAAAAAGCCAGTCCCAGAAAGTTGCGCTGCAATGAGGTGCCGACTGAATAAAAGTCAGGTGATTGACGTCCACCAAGAAAGCGGACATGCGGGCGTGAAACGAACCCTATACTTCAGACTTATCGACCCACTAGTGTTGAAAGAAATCGTGTGATCGGTTGTCAAAGCCTGCCAGTCTATAGATCCGGCACCAGTTCATTGGAAAAAGGGAAAATTGAGCATGGAAGACAACTGGAGTAGAGTAGCAATGGACATAACCCATTACAATGGCGAGCATTTTCTAATGCTCATTGACTGCAGTCCCTCCAGGTTTGCAATTTGGTGGACATTGCGTCGACAAGATGCACATAGTGTCATTCACTAGTTAAAGATGATTTTCTTTGAACAGGGCCCACCAACCGAGATATTGACTGACAATGACCCTGCCTTCACTTGCAGACACTTTAAAGAATTTGCAAACAGCTGGGGTGTGCAGTTAAGGTTCCAGTGCACATATTCACCAGCTGGTAATGGAATTGTGGAACGCAGCCACAGAAGCATTAAGACCATCGCAGCAAGGAAAGATTGTTCCGCATTGGAGGCCTTTTATTGGCATAATGTCACACCAAAGGACGATGTCTCACCTTCCATAGCACCGGCTGACGTGCTGCATAATTACCACGTCAAAGTAAAAGGCATTGAAGCCAAACCCCCACCAGAACCAGAACAGAGGGGGATATGAAGAAGGTGACGTTGTCTGGGTTAAAACTCCGCACGGCAAATGCACAACCAAGTTCAGGACCGGGCGGGTAACCGAAATTGTCAGCCCGCAGACAGTGCGAATTGATGGGGTACCACGCCATGTCAAAGACCTGTGGCCATTTTCAGGATCACATGCATCGTCGGGCAATGAAACCGACACAGAAGAGAGTGAGCGGTTTATTTACTTGGGATCAGGTCAACTAAGATGGTCCACTAACAGCGGACGCTGACGTGCATGACGAAACCTCAAATGACAGCCCATCTGAGGACGAATCTTGTGTCGTACCCCTCCGAAGAAGCACCTGCCAGAAGAGACCCACTCCTGAATGCACTTTTTGTGATGATGAGATCAGGGGGGAGTGTGGTGGAGATTTACCTCGCTGAAGCAAGAGAAGGCGGTTTGTCTGCACGTGCGTTCGTAGACGTAATGGAACCACGAGGCGAGCTCATGCAATGCAGTTTTTGGAATGACATGGCGCATGCGTCATTGGTGAAAGCAAGGCTCTTCAAGAGTGAGAAATCACGAGACCAAAAAACACATAAAAAGAGCCTACTTCTGTTTCGGAGGCACTTTGCCGTTGAAGACTTGAGAAGGCTACACCGGTGTTCAGGAGACAGCGTTTTGCTTACGATGTGCAGTAAACGGAGTCCCTAGTGAAGCAGTGTTCCGGGTCCTACAAGAAGCAGCTGGGAGAACAGATCCCAGTGGTGATTAATTCGTCTATGAACTACACTCTGAGAAGACACAAATTCCCACACTATTATAAAGGGAGATAAATTTGTGATTGGTGAGCTGCATGACTATAATAACAAATCTTGGAAAGAGTGATTTCGCATCATTATCTGAAAAAGAATCAGATTCTATGTAGATGGGGAAGCCATGAGTGTTTTCATATTTTTCGCAGGTCCCATGCTCCCCTACCCACTATGGAATCCAACTTATGTTGGGAATAAACCAAGAGGGAAACCCATTCGCCTTGGCTGAGATGGGGATACAAAATCAGTATACTCATGCTAAGAGCATGATTCTGAGCCTCTGTCGAACACACAACAATCTAATATTGGTAAAAAAATCACATCTCTCAACATGATTGGCCCTCAGCCCTGCTATCTAGCATATATAATAGAGGGTTGGGAATAGTTCTGCAAGAGCATATCGATAGTTCTACACAAGCAGATTGTATAACATAATCGGGATGAAATAAAAACAAATATATGTGCCAGGGCATGTCAAGACCAGCCAATTGATCAGATCGGGCCTTTCTGACCACCTGTCTAGTTCAGATAAGGGCTAAAGTGGAGTGTTGCAGTGCCATGGCCGCTTTTTCCTAGGTCATGGATTGCTCAGCCAACAGGATCCCGTCTTCAGGCATTACAGGTTGCCACCCACGGCCAACAAGTGGCCCCATTGGGGGTGGGGGGAGTCTTACCTCTCTGCAGATGTGCAGTTGGTGTATTTTACTGCCCAAGCCAACAGGGCGCTTAACCCCAGTTTGGAGGTTAACTATTTGCTCATAGCTGGGACCCTAACAGGTGCTACCACTCCGGGTCAGGGTAGACCTGAGAACAGCAATTAAGAGGTAGTTCCATGTTCCTCACAACCTCCCAATTAGAGGCCATGTTGCCGGATGAAGTTTACCGTCATACCCAGGACCCAACTCTAGTCTGGATGAAACTAATGAAAAGTAAGTGAGATAGAAACATACTGAGAGAAAGAGCAAGAAAATTATTTCTTTTGCTTTTTCTACAGACAGTTAAATTAGATACAAAACCTGGAAGTCTTAGTTGAATAAAGTCATGTTATAACAAAAATGACCAATTGCTAAATTTATTCTGATGAACGCAAAAAGCTATTATTTTGAAAACTTTTTGCAGGTTGTATTTTTGAGCATAATTTATATACAGAGTTTGTTAACATTACTCCATTTATTAATTTTGTATTTTTTGACCCTTTAAATGCTTTTTAAAATCCTGCTTTATATTAGGCAGCTTAAGAATAAAAGCAGGAGATATTTTTGGTCATGAAAATTATCTACATGCACAAACACAAGTGATTATATATTATCAAGTGCATGCATGTCTACTAGAGAGAGAGAGAGAGAGAGAGAGGGGGGGACTTATAGATAAGCCTATTCATTAACTTACACACCTTTTTAATTCATTTTCATTCTCGCTTCCTCAAAACCCTCAGAACAGTTGTGAATTTGACAAAGTTTGGTCCCTATTTCATTTTACTTAGAATTTTTATCTCACAGAAGAGTGTGTGCATGTGTGTAGAATAGAACAGGAAGAAGAGAAGTATAAGTTAGAGAGGGACATTCACATTTTTGTTTGGTTTGTTAGCATCACACTCAAAATTCTACATAATATCTAACCTAAAGAAGAATATACTTTGATTAATAAGAGTATCAAATAAATCTGCTATCAAACTCATCCACCCACACAATTCAGAAAAACAAATATGCAAACATAGGTTGCATACATCTGTGGTTTCTGTTCATTTTATATTGTAACTTACACAAAGCCACAAAAAAGAGGCTCTTACTCAAGCATTTCCAACATGAACCTGATATGTCTGCATATTTTTTGATTTTCTCACTTAGAATATTCCATTTTCTGCTATTCTTTTTTTTTTTTCTTTTTTTTCTTTTTCAGGCATTTTTTGTCTAATTCAAATTGTCCACCATTTAGAACTACTTTCTCTGTTAAAACAGTTCACACAAGAGAAGTCATTCTGGAAAAGTCATAATAATGTTTGGGTTTCAGTTGATAATAACTGGCAGCTGCTCAATGATTTATCTCATTTGTAAGAATCTGTATCTAAGTCATCAGCATTTACATAAATCTTTCATAAATCACTGGAGATGGTTGGTTGTTTGCTTGCTTATGTAGGACTGATAGTTTTGCATTCTTATTGAACAATATATAGTGCAAGATAGACCTGTCCTTCAATACAGTGAGATTTTTATGACTTGTTCTAGGCATGATTTTATAGAGACAGCTATGTAGTTATGGATCTATGACAACTCAAAGAATTCTTTTACTTTAAAATCAACTGAATGACAAGGAAAAAAAAAAAAGGTAAATTCAATTTCAATATAATGAAGAATAATAAATTAGCAAACAAAAGATTTTGAAAGAGGAAGCTAACTGTAATTACCTGGAATGAAAATTGAGCAAGTAAAGATTTTAAAAAGCCCAATTGATCAAACCATGAAAATTTTATCTTGAATTTTAAGAAAAACAGAGTTACCTCCGCCTGCTTTGAGATTTTCTCGTAGATTATCCTTGTGATCCTCCAATACTTCTCCAAGATAATGTGCAATCTTCCGGGTCACTCTGGAATACATCAATGTAAAAAAAGAAAAGCAAACTCAAAGCAAGAGCAAATAAGAGGGTAAATTTTGTATAAAAAAAAAAAAATAAAAAAATAAAAAAAAACTAGATTAAACTCAAGTCAGAATATTTAATTCTTTTGGAAATGTAAAGAGTAAATTAATGACTGAATTGCCATGAAATTTACTTATTTATATAAATCAAAATGAAAAACCTATTCCAATTTTGCTGACTATTTAAGTTTTCTAACACTATATTATTTTGACCATAGGAGCAGCTTAGTGACTGAAGATGTATAAGTAGGTTCTACATTGCCATGTTGCAAATCTTGAAGGATCAGCAACTTTTTCATTCAGAAATGAAAACCTTTAAGGCAGCTTCAACACAATATATGAAAATTGGGTTGCATACCTTTGGATCATTTGAATATAATGTAGCTGAATTTACTTAGATGTTCTGTGGAACAAAATTTCATCATAGTGGAATCAAAATTAATTTTTTAATCAATCAAAAGAACTTGATATGCTGGTCTAGTTGTTTCATTTTGTTGTTCAATACAGCATTTCTTATACAAATTTATTCTTTTGCAGTTTTAATAAATATTTGTACATGATGCAATTCAGAATTCAAAAAATGTGTCAGAAATTTCTCAAAAATAAATTCCACATAATTCACTTTTCTCAGCTATTACGATTTCTTTCTTCCTCTCTCTATACAACCACGCTCTCCCGTAGACTTACATGTCATCTTTCTGATCAGAGTACTATTAAACAACATTTCTCTGAAAAAAGATAAACATGTAGATAATATCAGACAGATTTTGGTCAACAATACGGTGATCCTTACTCATACACACAGTAAGAGGAACCTGCAAATATTGGAGGCCATGTACATCAAATCGAAACAACCAACACTCAATAAAATCAACTTTAAAACAGGAAATAACATATTACATTGCATTTGACTACATGGTTTTGTTGTCATTTTGCGCTATCTCGGTGTGACATCATAAAACCACATCGCAAACTTAAGAACTGCGTTTATTATTTTTGGTAACTATTGCCGTTGCCAAGTGGAGTTTTATGTCAACACAAAATCGTCGGTGATGGTGGATTTTATAATATTTCAGTTTAAACAACCTCTCTGAAGATGGCTCATGTGAGCCGAAAGCTTAGAAAACCAATAAATAATTATCCAAATGTTGGAGAATTTTTGTCTTTATTTTCAACTGAAATTAAAGTAAAAATACGACGTTGAGGACGGCTCATGGTTAAACATAATAGACATTCATTATCTCTTATATTTAACAGCATATGTTTAGAATATATATATAGATATAGACACACACACACACATATATATATATATTAGAAGTAGAACAAACTTATGGGTTAGCAGTCCAATGTTTGTAGTGATTTAATTTTTTTTAAGAGTGCTTGATACTTAGTATTATATATAAAGTAATATTTTTTTATTATAAGTTTATAATAAAAACAGTTTACTGCAATGCAAGAGCCATTGTGTTTCAGTACTATCTTAGCATCTCATCAGGCACAGAAATTTTTTTTTTTGTTAGGAATCATATATAGAAATTTAAAAACAACTAATGATTAATAATAAATTCATTCCTAACAAAAGATATTTCACTGCCTGATGAGGTGCTAAGATAGTACTGAAACACAATGGCTCTTGTGTTGCATTAAACTATGTTTTTTATATATATATATAGATATATATATATATATATATATATTAGATATGGTGGGTATTTAACTTGTGTGCTGGTATTTCTATAACACTCAAATTTTAAACTTAGGTCATTTTATTAGCTTGGAGGTTAAAGTTTCTAAACATTTTACAGAATTAAAGTTTTATTAAAAAAAAAAATTAATGAGCATAATTATCTTAGTTATTTTAATTTTCTGCCAGTGTCAAAGGACATCATAAACCTCTTTTATGATAAAAAGGGTATCCATTTCAAATCAAAGCTATTTTAAGGATTTTGTTATTTCAGAAGTTGTGCAGCAAGCAGTAAAAGGTAATTATCAAGAGGTACCAAGTCATTTAAGTGGGGAAAAGGAGAATCCAAGCTTTCTCACTTATGAGCATGATTTTTAATTCTTTTGTTAAATATGCAGTTTGATATTATCATGCAGCTGTCAAATTTAGTGCAATTGTAGGCATTTTTCTGCAATGATAGTTTTATTCATATTAAAGCAATTTTCAGTAAATATGTTCTT
The DNA here is from genome assembly GCA_037127315.1 of Ascarosepion bandense. Classification (NCBI taxonomy): domain Eukaryota; kingdom Metazoa; phylum Mollusca; class Cephalopoda; order Sepiida; family Sepiidae; genus Ascarosepion; species Ascarosepion bandense. The sequence goes on from JBBBDQ010029493.1 coordinate 1,206,481, forward strand.
CCCCCAACAAAGCATAATCTTCCAATGTATGTGTCAATCAGCAACACCTTTGTTCATACAGTTTTAAGGCATGTCTTCTAATATGGGAAATAGGAGGATGAACCAGACAGACATCCAGCCATTATGTAGCTACGATGTGCTTACTTTAAGAGAAGCTACTAAACAAATCCAAAACATTTGTGAACATTATAACATCAAATTGGTTTTCAGTAGTAAAACAACTTTTTACAACCTTTTTGATCCTTTCTTGAGAAAGGCAGAAGATGTCAAATTTTTATGTGAAAGAGAAACTAAGGAAGAAACCAGCTGCCTTCTTAAACTCAAGGAATATAAAGGAGTTGTATCCAAAATAGATGTAGGAGAGTCTGCAATGGTGGAACATATCTTGCTATAAAAAAAAAAAATACATTAGAGCCATGTATTAATAAGACATTCCCCAGTTGCACAAGAAGGTACAAATTGTAGAAATAGGACATGGCCTATTTTTTTTTTTTTTTATTTGACTAAATGTTTGATTCCGTCTAGAAATAAAACTTGTGATTAAAGCAAAAATTCTGATTTGCAATTATCTGGAAAAATTAATATATCTTTCTGAAAAAAAAAAAAAAAAAATGCTAAAATTCATAAAAGCTGTCACACAAAATGATTCAACATGTTAATTCAAAAGCATATCTTCATTTTAAAATTGTCTTAAAATTCTTACCGTTCCACATAATCATCCAGTTTACCAAGATCATCTGAAAGTCCAACCAAGACATCCAAAGTTCCGACCTAAACAAAGAGAAATACTCAATAAATCAATGTATTTTTATGACAAAATATAATGATTAAGTAGTGCCAAACAAACATTTCCTGGTTTTAATTTTGAATTTCAATCACCTAATAACAAGGGTGATTTAAATTGGTACAACTGTTTCACTCACTTCTGGGATATGGTACACACCAATCTACTTTTGATTTAAATCAACAAATTTATTTGAAGCATCTAAGGAACAAACAAAAAGATTACATTTTATGCTGTATCAGGGTCTTATCTGAATAGGCTCAATATAAGAATGGCTTAGATTAATAACAATGAGAAAATGATGACTATTTCCTGAAGGTATGTTATCATCAGCTCCTTTATCTTTTATGTGCTGTTTCCCTTCAAGCTGTGTGTGATCATAGCTCTCCACTTCCTAGCCTCAACAGTATTTATCCCTTTGCCAAGCATCCTGTACCCATTTCTGTCATCCATTCACACATAAGCTGATCAGGCTCCACTGCCTTCCCCTATCTCTTTTGCTCTTGATATGCCTTGTGAGAATTAAGTTTTTCAAGACTTTCTTCCTCATTATGTGTCCAAAAGATTCTTTTCCAGTAGGGAGATTCTCTAGTATTCACTGCCATACAAGAGAGTCAATATCACACAGAAATTCAGCACTCATTTCTTTGTTTATAACAAAATTTTCCTGTTTCTTAATACTCTGTTTAGCTTTTAGAATTCAGCTTCAGATGTTAGTGATGCATTTTCCATCCTGTTAAAACATTTCTAAATATTTAAATTTTTGCACGTGTTTTACATTGAAATCTCCAATTTTGTAGTTCCCATCTTGGCCTCTTGCTGATGACCATATTATCCAGTCCTTTTTTCCTTGCTTTTCTTTACAACCTTGTTGAGGTCCTGTAATTTTCTTTCTGTGTCTGCCACTAAAACAGTGTCATCTTCATATTTATATCAAGACCCTCCACCTTCTAAATAAGTCTCAGTATGGTCTCCAGCTTTCTTAAGATATTTATGTTGTAAATGTTGAACAGGTTTAGAGAAAAGTCACATCCTTGTCGTATGTCTTTTTAAATAAAGGTAAAACATGGCTTAAGCCAACTACATTTTTAACTTTAAATACCTGAACATAGAACTTTCATCAAAACAAGGCAATTTTTTATGCAAACATTTTAAAATGACTATTAAATTTTAGATAAGAAGCTAATAGAAATCTCTCCTCATTTTCCTCATTTGATATTTTTAAAGTACATATAACAAAATAAAATTATCCAAAGTTAATGATAAAGATTTAATGAGTCAATGTGATTTTATGGTGCATTAACTTGTTATATACCACTGTCTCAGGTGTATATTTCTTCTGGGACCCACAATGTGATGAACAATGACTGGACAAACCATTGATGCAACTATAATGTCAGACAGCTATCCATGAGGATTACAATTGTCAAAACTTCTGCACAAATTCAGTGTCTCTCACGATGACTGTGACTACTATACTATACTCAAAACTTCTGTGGTAACAATTAAACTTCCCAAATCATAAATTACTTTCATTGGGGACCCCTCAACTAAACTTCTTGGAAATCAGTTTCACAATCCTATTTCATAATCTTTTTCTTTTGTCAGCCCCGTAGAGTAAAGTGGAGGTTCTTTGGTCAAAGTTATCAACACCCCCACATACAGAAATATCCCCAAATCGAGGAAACTTTGGATTTAACCAACCACCTCCTTTGACGGTTGCAATCAGACTCTTAAATCAAAACCAAAATTACTACTAAGAAATTTCTGTCAGCTTGACATCACTTCTGTGCCACTGACAGCTGTCTTCGTGTAAAGTTTATGAATATGGAGCATAACCTTTTCTGACTCTTATAGACAAAATAAAAATTCAGAATCTGAACGTTTTCCCTTTGCACCTGTCTAATATTTCAACAAAAATTCATGCGTTAAAATACACTTCACATCCAAAAAAACTGTACCAAGGAATATTTAAACTTCTATTGAATTATAATAGGATTTTTTAAGGAAATTCTTATCTTTTAATCAATTAAAAAGATAAGAAAGAGTTTAAAATATCTGAGTTTTTCAATTTTTAAAAGCTGGCCTAAAACACTCAACAAATGCAACACTTTAGCAAAAGAACTGTACAAAACAAAAGCATCCAAACTTATTTACAAAACTACAGAGTAGACAAAAAAATGCAGTTTGTATATCTTTATGGATATGAGTATTTAAATTTTCTACTGAAAGATTAATTACTTCAAATATTTACAAATATGCTATATATCGAGGAACTGAAAATGTTGCTGCATGGAATGTTAGTTTGTTTTGTTTTGTTTTTTGGCATATCAACCCATCATATCGAATTATTAAAAAATCGAACAAAAAGTTAATAATTTCAATAAGTTTTTATATTTAACAAATTAACATATACGATAGACTTATATATTTAGACAAATTCATAAATTTAACAAATTTATATATTTAACACATTTTAAATTAATAAAATAATTTTATAAAAATGTATATATTTAATTTGGCTGTTTAAATTTTATGGCATACCAACCACCACAGGTTATCTGACGCCAAATCCAGCCTACATACATTATATGTATTACATATACAAGATTTGTAAATGTACATTTAGTAGAACCAAATTTTGGAATATATAGCAAGTTGGTAGAAATACATATATCTATGTGTGTGTGAGTATTCAACCAGTCATATTTTTGAGTACATTCTGATTTCTTTTAAGAATTTGAGTATCCTGCTTGGTCTCATTACCATAAATAGCTTTTTCAAACTACTTGTTTGGTAATACTTCTTTCACACTATTTAAGTTTGTACACTCTAAAAGTATATGTTTGACACTTAATCTTTTTTAACAGCTGGTACATATTGGGGATTCTGTGCCCTCCAGTAAATAACGGTGCATGATGTAGGTATGGCCTATGTGAAGGTGGGTCAGCAAAACCTGTTCTCTTCTATTTTTGTATTGAATGTTCCATTCTCCAATAGTGGGTTTTATTGTTTTGGAGTTTGTTGTTAGTGTATCTATTCCAATAATTTTACCACTTTTTAAAAATTATTCTCTTCACTACAGCTTTACAATCAGTATAAGGAATTTTGATTTTTGCTATTTTATCTTTCATTGCTTTCAAGTGTGCCCTGTCATTTCCCTGAATACTTAGATGGCTTGGGAGCCAACAAAAGATTATTTCTTTGCTTTTATTAAATTATACACTGTTTAATACTGGTGTGATTAAAGGATCAGAAAGATTTTTGTTTATTAAAGCAGTAAGCACAGATAACAAGTACGTGAAGATTATGAATTATGAGTGTTGCTATGGGTTGTAATTATTATATCAAGCGCCAAATTAATAGCAATTATTTCAGCACTATATATGAAAGCTGTATTTAGTAATCTTTTACGTTTCTTCTGATCTTTAAGTATGGCATCAGATTCCACTTTATTTTCGTTTTTTGCTCCATCTGTATATACATAAAGGTAGTCTGGATGGTTATTTTTTATGTCGAGTATTTCTGATTGGTATATAATTGGGTTAGTTTTGTATTTTGAGTATTTTGTCAGATCAAGAATAACGTTTGGTTGATTTATTATCCAGGGTGGTGTAGAAGATATAGTTGATTCATGAACTTGCGTTGTATCTATTTGGTTGTCTTGTATGATTTCTTTAATCCGTAAACTGAAAGGTATGATAGCCGTTTCTTTTTACTGAAAAAGCCCTGTGTATTGCAGTTGGAAAATAGTACTGAAAGCTTAATTTATAGGTTATATTGCAGAGCAAGTTTTTCCTGTCTCAAGTTAAGAGGTGGTTCATTTGCTTGTGTACAAGCTCGGAACAGGAGAGATGCTATATGCCCCAAGAGCTAATCTAATTCCCTGGTGATGTATCGTATTGTTTTTTCAAGACTGGCTGCTCCAAAATTGAAGCAGCCATAATCAAGTTTTGATATGATTAAAATGCAATACAATTTTATTAATGTTTCTTTGCTTCCTCCCCAATCAGTATGTGCTATAGTTCTTAGTTTTATTGCATTCATTCTCAAGTATTTAATATGGGGGAATGAAAGAGTTTGCAGTTAAAAATGATTCCCAGGTATTTGTAATGATCTACTACTGGGATTTCGGTATTATTGATTTTCATTACTGGGTCAAGGTGGAGTTTACATAGGTTGCAGAAGTGGACACATTTTGTTTTTTAATTTGAAAATGTTACTCCATTCTCTGTTGTCCATTTGTTTGCAGATCTGAAGTTGTCTTTCAATGTGGTTCATGTTTTTTGCTTTATAACATCAGGAAATCATCTACATATAAAGCACAGTTTGTTCCTCTGTTTAGGTCTTTTACAATATTGTTTATTTTTATATTAAATAACATAACAGACAATATACTACCTTGAGGTACGCCCATTTCTTGTTCCTTTTCTTCAGAGAAGATATTTCCTATTCGGACTTTAAATTTTCTATCTTCTAGGAAGTTTTTAATAAATATCGGCATTCTACCCTCTAACCCAAGGTTTTTGAGGTCTCTTACTATACCATATTTCCAGGTATCATATGCCTTTTCTAGATTGAAGAAGACAGCCACTAGATGTTATTTTTGTTATAGAAGTCTCTCTGATAAATGTTTCTAATCTGATCAGATGATCTATTGGGCTTCTTCGGCTTCTAAAACCAAATTAATATTCGGTTATTAATTTGTTCTTTCCTAGATACCATGTCAATCTAGCATTGATCATCCGCTCTAGTGTTTTGCACACACAACTACTAAGAGCAATGGGCCTGTAATTTTTTGCATTTGTTACATCTGAACAGTTTTTGTATCGGAATATCTGTGCTTTGTTTCTATATTTTAGGGATGTTCCTGCTGTTCTATATGTTATTGTATATTTGTAGGAGATATTTTTGTGAGGTTTATGGTAATTCTTTTAGGAATTGATAATGAATCTTATCTGGTCCAACTGCAGTATTGTGAGCCTTGTTAAGAGATTCTTAGTTCTATTATAGAAAAAAAAACTGGTTATCGATTTCTGTATTCTTGTTTTGAAATTTTATTTTTGCCTTTTCTGCTCTGGTTTTGATGGTTTGGAAGTTTTTACTTCAGTTTTTAGCGGATGAGTTTTGCGAGAAAGTTTTGTCAAGATGATTTGCTGTATCTTTCTCGTCAGTCATTTTTTAGATTATTGTGAATGAGGTGTTTTGTGAAAGTATTGTTATTTTTGCCTGCTATTTTTTGGATCACCTGCCATACTTCTTTTGGTTTCGTGTTATTGTTATTTTAGCCACGTAATTTTTCCATGAATTTCGTTTGGAGTCTTTAATGATCTTTCGGGCTTTGGCGCTGCTATTTTCTTTTGTTGGGTTTATTTTTAATTTCTTTAATGCTGCTCTGCATAGTCTTACAGCTTTTTGGCATTCTTTGTTGAACCATAGCCTATGGTATTTTAATGAGGTGGAGCTTTTTGGTATATATCTTTCAGCTATATTTAGTAGTGTGTTTGTAAAATATAAAATGTCTTCCTCTTTGTTTTTATTTGTTTCTGGAGTTAATTCAGCAAGGCATGATGTTTTAAAACCATCCCAATTCACCTTTTTCAGATTCCTGTCCAAAGTTCTTTTACTTAATTTATTAATCTTGTTTTCTAATAGAATCAGAAAGTGGTCACTTCCACATGTATCATCATGCACTTTCCAATTGTAATCTAAAAACAGGTTAGAGTCACATACTGTTAAATCAGTTGTAGAGTAGGTGCCTGTTGCTGGGTGCAAATATGTATTTGTGTTATTATATATGCACAACTGATGCTTATTTAATATTGATTCTATTATTTTGCCCTTTTTATCTGTTTTCTTACTTCCCCAGATCTCATTGTGGCTATTGAAGTCATCCATTATAATGAAAGGTCTTGGTAACTGTTTTATTAAATTATCTAACTCCAATTCTTTTAGTTCTTGGCTTGGAGAAATATACAATGAACACATTGTTATTGTTTTATGGAGGGTTGGTGATATAGCAGCTGCTTGTAGACTTGTATTTAGTTTGATTTCCCTGTTTGGGATATTGTTTATGATCACTGATGACCCACCAGAAGGTCTATTAATGTGATGTTTGATATAATTGTATGAATGATAGTTTTTAATTTTAATGATATAGCTGCTTTTGAGGTGAGTCTCTTGAAGGCATATGATTGCTGGGCAGTATTTAGTGATGAGCAACAACAATTCTGAATAATTGGCCCTTATTCCTCCGATATTCCATTGGATTAAATTATTTCCCATTTAGATTTAATTTTGAGATTTATGCATTTTTTTGTTTTGAGTTTTGCTTATTTGTGGAGTTTTATTTTCAATCCCCATTCCTTCAGGTTCCTCGAATTTGTTTGATGTAGTTATAGGGGCGGATCATGTTATTCTTTTAGTTGAGGTCTTCTTTTTAATAGTATTATCTTTTGTTTTATTTTCAATCATGTCTTTGTTAGAATCTGGAGGTCAGCTTGGTGAACTTTGGTGTCTTTCACTTGTACATTCAGCCATCCTGGAACTCTTTTTGGGCAGTTCTACATGGTTATCAATATTTACTTTTGTTTTCATACTAGACTCAGTTGGTTTTGTTTCTGTTGAATAAATCTTTTTTAAGTTTTCTTGGAATGTTGGCCATTCTCTTGTATTCAAATTTACTAACTTTTCAATAGTTTTTTTGTAGTTATCTATTGAAGTGGTGTCCTGAGGTTTTTGATTTGGCTTTTGTACAACATTGGCATGTTTTTGTTCCCATATAGCTTTCAATAATTTTTCTAGCTTCTGGGAAAGGTAAATTTTTAGTGTGTTTTACATACATTATTTCTTTCTTTCTTGTAGACATCACAGGTCCTTGAAAAGGCAGGGTGTCCTTCATGGCAGTTTGCACATTTTATATTTTTGCACTCACTGTGTGGTTTGGGTCACGTTCACCACACTTCCCACACACTTGGCATCCTCTGCTAACGTCTTTGTGATGATCAAATTTTTGACATTTGAGACATCAAAGGGGAGCTGGTATAAATTACTCTACCCTTTCTATTGTATAGCCAATCCCGATATCTTTTGGTATGGATGGTTTATCGAAAGTGAGCATACATGTGTGTGTGTCTGTATAATTTCATTGTTTTGTCTGATGGTAATTCACTTGTGTTCCTTTATACCCTGTTTTTTAATGCTGTTTCGATTTCTTCTGGTGTTGCTAATGAATGCTCTCTGCTTCTTATAACGCTTTTTGAAGTATTTAATCTAGCATGTGGATACGCTCTGCATTTGATGTTGTGAAATGTATCCATTTTGAGCAAATTATCTGCGTGTTTCTTCATTTGAATTTCCACTAGCAGGTTACCATTTCTAAGTTTTTTAACATTTTTCAAATTTGACTTACTTGATATAACTTTTTCAATTAAAAAAGGACACAATTGGTCTAATTTAATTTCATCCAGTGATTCAATGATAATGAATCTTGTAAAGTCTACGTCAGTTTCAGAATCCGAGTCGGATAAACATCTTTTAGATATTTTAAAGGAAGAAGCCATAATTGGGTTTTGATTTTCGTTGGTCCAATGCTCCACCACAGAGTCCAACTAGGGTACACATTCACCTTGGCTGAGACGGGGGATACAATCCCAATATACTTGTGCCAAGAATAAAATTCCAATCCTCTGCCAAATTCTGGGATTTATTATTCAATAATATAACAGGAGTCATCAGTCTTTTTCTCCCAACACAATTGACCCTCAGCCCTCGTCTTCTAGCACATATAAAATGAAGGGTTGGAAGTGTTCTGCAAAAGTAGATTGGATAATACAGTCAGGACAAAAAGAAATATATATGAGCTTGGGCATATCGAGACCAGCTGAATGATTGGATTGGGCCCAATCTAGCCCAGATAAGGACCAAAGTGGTGCGTTGCAGATCATAACCACTTTTCATCTGGGTCATGACCTGCTCAACCACCAGGATCCCATCCTCAGACATTACGGGTCGCTACCCATGGCCAACAGGTGGCCCTCTTGTGGGACTTTTACCCCCTGCAGAGGTGCAGTTGGTGTATTCTGAAGCCCAACCAATAGGGCTAAAGAAATTATAACACACAGAATATTTTAAATACAACCCGAACACGAGACTGTTTCAGCTGTAATGAAAGCAACTGTAGACAATTCCAAAGATGGTTGAAATAAAAAAAAAAAAATAAGGTGAAATCAGAGTAAGCATGTTTTTCAGATTCTGATGCTTTACAATTTAGATTATAAAAGAACATAACTTATAGATCTTTGTACAGGTGGATTATTTTCTATCAAAAGTTATGTTTCATCAGGATTTGGAAGTCAAATTCTAAGAATGAGTACAGAAACAACTCTTAGTCACTAGTTATAACAAGCCCGGCCATTAGTCGCTTGCTCTCTCTCTCTTTTCGTGCTCAGTCATGCTAACAATTCAGTCAACTGGCCGCCACTATTGAAATGAGTTGAAATATTTTGGTGTCACTGTTTGCTGAAATTTCTCGCTCGACTTCAGTTCAAAGTTTATCTGTTTTGTAAGTGGCCAGCCATTCTTGTTTTTCTTGTATTTAATGTTAATATTCTTTTCGCCATTGTTAAATACGAAACTGTATTTTGCTTCTAACTACTACGGTAAATTTTTCCTTTCAGCTGGACAACCAAAGGGTTATTTATTTCATCTTCTTAAACTTGCTAGAGAAGGTTCTGTAAATTAGTTTAGCTTCGAAGGCTTCTTTCAACTAAGTTGAAACTTGAAGGAAAAAAAAAAAAAAAAATCTTTTCAATCGGAGTAGATAGACTAAACTATCGCCCGGTTCACACTCCACCCACGTCTATTGAACAGATGAAGAGGCTCATCCCTTGTTTCCTGTTTAGGATGCAGTTTCCGGTTTTCTCTTTTCCAATCTTTTCAATCCTATGTAGGCCCCTGCACATCAGTGGCGTTACCGCCTTGCTCGGGGTGATATGATTAAAAAAAAAAAAAAGCATATTATGAAGACTATCAACAAAAACTGAATAGCCAGCCTTGGTTCAAACCAGAATGTATTGCAATTATAGCTCACTGTAACAACTACTACCATCTTTATCACAGAACAGTATAGTAGGATTCAGTGTAGTTGCATTCAGAATTGGCCACAATCATTGCAAGAGAGTTCTAGAAAATTTAGTGATCAGCTATGCATATTTAGTCCAAGCTAAGGTTGATGACAAAAGACTTGATTCCCATGAGTTCTAGAAAAAACAAAATTCTTAATACAGAAAAGAACTTTATCTCTAATTCCATATTAGACAGTAATGGACACTCCTACTTGACACCTCCTCAGAGAGCCCAAATTCGTAAAATCTATGACGGTATGGTAAATTTCCAGTCATATCTAAAAATACTACTAGTCTGGATAAAATCCTAGTTGTTGCGCTTACAAACATTAGCCTAGAGTTATCTCCAATCTTGGTAAAATTGTTTAACTACTGCCTGAAGGATAACCATTCAGTAACTCAAGAGACTCATGGGCCTTGTATTGGGTGGAAAAAAAAAAAAATTCAAAATATTAATGGCTTTTTAAAGACCTAATGCAATGTCATGTTGGTATAAAGGCAAAATAGTTCAAATATAATAAAAACAAAAATAAGAACATTGATAGTAGATAACAAAAATTACCTTTAAATCTGGAATTTGGAACTTGTAGTTGGTAGAAAGATTATTTTGCTTAGCTGTTAGGTTGTTTAGACTCTCCCAAGTTTGTGCACAGGTTTTTTCACCTGGAGCTGAAATCAGCCAAAACTCATACATAATGCTAATTCACTTCCTAAAGAGAAAGAGAAAAAAAAAAAAAAAACTGTAAAAAATCATCTGAAAATATGGTGTGTTACATAAGGCTAACAAAAAAAAAAAAAAAAAAAAAAAAAAAAAAAATCAACGAGGTTCAACTTTATATTACAAAAAAAAATAAATATGTCAATAAGATTTCAATTACCTCAAGTAAATTTTAGACCTTTAATACGATCAGAAATTTGTCAAATGAATTGCTGCACACAATATTTTTTGCATGAAAGAGAATGATCATAGAATGTAATTTAGAAATGTGTGTGCCTTTTCCAAGTGAAAAAGGAAAGCAAGTTTTAACTTGTATTTTGCAATGTGTTTACTCTTGAAAAATAATTTAATATTGATTATTATAATTATATTCTGACCTTGTCTGATATAAGAAAGCTTATCTTTCAAAATATCACATCTGTATCTATATTCATCTTTGTATATTTCATTAGAGATTTGCTTTCATGCTGGTCTTCCCTCAAGTTCTCTACACAAAATTCGGAAATGACCACTCATTGAGTATTAATCAAAGGACATTGCTTTGACATAATTGCTAAAGAGGAACTGATATTTCAACATGTTTACATCTTATTAAGACTAACACAATAATTGTTTGAATGCTAACATAAGAATGCCAGCTTTATTAAATAACAATAATCAGTCTAGATTCAAACAATATAAATAGATAATTAAACAATTGTGGTGACAAATATTTATGAAATATCAATGAAATGCTGCATTTGAACCTATTGATAGAAAGAAAAATGTATTCCTACCAAATATACTTTAAAGAATCTAAATTAATTTTGTCCATTCATATTTATATAGGTTATTTAATACCAAATAACATTTACTAGTTTTAGCTTTATTTAAATGAACACAATATAAGTATCTACATTTCACCACCTTAATTTTTCCAGGGAACAAATTTAATAATTTCAAAACTACTTAAAGCATTTATACCAGAATTATTTTATGAATAAGGATTTGATTTATTCAAAACCACTAAGGCTATTCACCAAATACGACCAACATAAGCCAGAAAATTGACCAAATGAAAATTATATATATATATATATATATATATATATATTACACACACTAGTCCACATAACCAATGGAATAGTGTCTCTACTTTTGCTACTTTTTATTAGTAATCAACAGGGAAGGGATCATACATAAAAGTAGAAAAAAAATGATAGGTAAACAATAATATACATCTCTATGCAGAGCAAAAATTCTTCTTCTACTCCATAATTAATGTGAGAATAACTGGTTAGTAATATTATGATCACAAAAGGAATACTGGGAAGTGGGTTTCACTTTTTCCTCTTCACATTTTACTCTCATAAATGCATATGTACAAAATCCTAAACTTTACTGAAATTAGAATATCTAAGTGACAGACAGCAGCTGGCTATTGTAAATGAAACAATTATTAAAGCATATTTTGTATATAACATTAATAATAATCACTTAGATATAATGAAAAAGAAAGCTTTGGAGGTCACGCCAATGGATTAGTCAAGGGCATAGATATGTATATATATATATATATATATATATATATATATATATATATATATATATATAAACTATTTTTTTAAAGATTGGGTTAAGTGGTAATCAAAAAGGACAATATCTACTGGGATATAGCAGATGTAAAAAGTTAAAAAAAATTTTAAAAAAAAAAAGCTGAAAATTTTTTTTGGGTCACTAAGGAAACTTATTGTATTGCTGTCTTGATGAAATATATTTTTCTGTAAAGAGTCACTGTGTCAACTAATGTAAACATAATACTTAATCTAACATTTAACACTACATTTTATTCAACACCTGTTTTATTAATTACTCTCAGCTAGTGTGTGTGTGGTTCTTGTCCTAAACATAAACTTTGCATTCTCAGCTGTCATACGAAAGTGTGTTCACTAATCACCATAGTAGATATTTATATATGTCCTATGGCTCATACCTTCATTTGCAAGTCAGATATAGCTGGTCCCTGCCTCCCATGATGGTATGGCATGATATTCAATGCAAAGTTCATTTTGACATGACCTGAGGCAAGACAGACACTACATTAATTCCAGATGTCTTCCATTAATTGCTGCTTTCAAGTGGTCTAAGTGATTTTATGGAAGGATCTCATACTAAAAAATTTTCTTCCAGTGGAAGGATATGCACAATATAACCATCCCACTTTACCTACAATTACTTACAATTCATGTAAGCTAATCATTCTTTATAATTAAAAATAAAAACATTTTTCTTATGTGGAAGCCATACATCAAAGTATCTAAGCTATTCAAGCTAATGTAAATAGTTGTGTTGGATTCAAATATTTTCAGTATGTAAGCTATTTTGCAAGTTATGAAATTGCTTATTTTCAAATAATGTAGTCATTTGATTGCAATCCAATTCAAATGGGGTTCTTAACAACAATGTATCATTAAGTGAAACATTTCTAACAGCTTCAATCATTTGCAATAACTTCCTGATAAACTGCACAAATCTGTGGTCAAGTTACATTTTTACCTTTCTTAAAATAAAAAATTACATGTTGAAAATGTTGCTTCATTATTAGAGTCAATAAATAAAAACGCAACAGCTGTCAATATATTGTGAAACACTTTGAATAACTAAACATTATTGATGCTGCCTAATAAAAATGATAAACTTTTTTGCCAATCAAATAATGGTTTAAAAATAAAATGTCACTAAATCTACAAAAATCATGGTGAAAGAGGTAAATGATTTTAAAGCATATTTATGAAATACTCCACTATAAAATGTGATATTTTTCGCTTATAAATAATAAAAAAAAGTCAGAGGGCATATAATATTGAGTGATACCTGATTCACAATTTGTTTCATTTACAAAGTAAATATATAACCAGAGTTTATAAAAAATAATTTGTAATTTTCTTTTAAATTCAAATAAAAGAAAATAAATATATTCTATTAGCATAATTTGTTAAAGAAATCAACAACACAGAAAAAAAAAAAACATGGAAAATTTGTACAAATGTTTAGTAAAAACTAGTAATGTTTTGTTTTCAATGACTTTTTAATAAACAAAACTTAGTGTTAAACTAACCTCATGATGTGTCATAGAAATTTAGAATGATTATCAGTTAAATAATTATCATGAGATAAGCAAAAGTGCTTTCTGAAATATATAAGCCATTCCTTAAAACAAATTTGGTTGAGATTCATCTGAAAATGTTAAAGAAAATATATCTAATAATATCTAAAATTCATCTGTGTTCAAAAATTAAATGCTCAGGTTTTAATATATTTTAAAAGTGGGTTTCATTTTGATGAAGAGATAATAATGGAAATAAACTTAAGATCCAATTTAATGACTCCATAGTTTTAATTCAAATAGAATAAAATAATTTTTTAGGTTTTTATTCAAATAGAATCAGTTGATATAGATATCGTAACCTATTAAATAACAATTAGTTGATTTAATTTGCATTTTTTAATGGAAATTAAGTCAATGACAAGATTAATGGATTATGGTTTTGCCTTCATAAACAAAAACCAATTAAAAAAAAATTAAATACGAAACAGTTTCTTTGGGGGGTGGGGAAATACTTTCATACATCACTTCTTAAATATCAGATACAAACAAGTGAGATTTTATTTTGTTTATCATATCTATGAATGTATTTTAAAAAATTCTACATTGTTAGATAATATTACCATTTCTTTCAATTCAAATAAGATTGCAAATAAGGAGCAAAGAAACTGATGTCTTATTCACTTACCTTATTTTTTTTTAATAGCTTAAATTTACAGTAAAAAATTTACATTTTATTTTTACTGATAAGAAAAAGTGACAATTTTACAATTGCTCCAAGTAGAGCAATTAAGTTAACTTGATAAACCTCAATATAAGAATGTTTGTGTGCATTGGAGGCTTATTACAATAAAATACATCAAATTTAATACTTATTTGGATAGCTTTATTTTAGAAAGATTTGGATCATGAAGATTTGAAAACATTTTGTTGAGAATCATTAAATATATACTAATATAAAACATTCAAGTAATTATTTTGTTAAATTCGCCCTTTAAAGCCAAACTTGGTTTTAGTGGGTTAGCATATTGGTGATAGCTCTAGTTGTTTATTACATATGGGATTCATTTAAATGTTTGTTACAGTAACAAGACACACAAGAAACATTTTTCTAAGTCATAATCAAATAAAGGAAATACAGTGTCCTTTTACCATAACAAATGTATTTTCAAGCAGCAGAAATATTTGTTCCTTTGAAAACTTAAGTCTTTCCATTTTGTCATCTACTAAAAAATCCATTTGATATTATTAAGTTTAATGTGTATGACATGACAGTATGTATGACAGTCGATCATAAATTGTTTCATCACATTATCTTTATTATATGCTAGCAAAGCAAGTGTACTTGTTTAAAAATACCTCTTTATTAGAGATTCAGTCTTGTTGAATGCCAAGCATATGACGGAATAAATTTGAGAAAATAAAACACTTATTTGAAATTTATCTTACAAAAGAAGTAAAATTTAGAATAAGAATAATACAGTAAAAATTCATTCACTTCTTGATCATGAAAAACATGTAGAATCCATAACAATGAAAAAAAAAAATTAAAAAAAAAAACCTGAAATTAATTATAGAAAACATTCAGATTAATGCTACAGAAGTTGGAGAAAATTAGAAGATTGTGTTTAGCAAATTAGAAATTAATATAACCAACTTTTTATCAATCAATACCACCAAAATAGCCTTCATTTTTTTTTAAAAACACATCTAAAAATAAATTCAAATTCAAATAAAATTTTCTGTACTTAGCCAATAAGTATACAATTCTGAATTAACTGTATACTGAATTGATTATTAGAAATCTTTATAAAAATATTTTTAGGGTTTTGTTTCGCCCCTATTTCTGTTAGTGTTTTATCTCATATGTAGCTTTTCATTTGGACTTTGTTTGGAGTGTTCAATTTTTTTTTTTAATGAAAAAAATCCTGAAGATATTATTTCACTAAAATAATTAAATCAATATCAAGTGTGAACATTAAGAAAATTTGTCCTGAATCTTACCAAAAATAGTTTATAAGTTAGTGGTGAAATTATACAGCTGTTTTTAGTCTGAAATCAGACTACTGTGCATAAAAAGTTTTTATCATTGTTTCAAGTAAAAAGTAGGCATTACTTTTATAAAATTCAGTTAATTAATCCTTAAATTTATTAATTGACTTAAAACACAGTGAAACAAATATTAGATTTTTAAGAGATTTTTAAACATTGTTTACATTTTTTATCTCATGATAAATGAACTTGTCAATGTTTTTAAATGAAAAATGTCTAACAACTTTACATATAGAATTTTTTTCTTTTTATACTAATTAGGCTATTATTATCTTTCAAATAAAACCATAATGTAACTTCAAAGGAAATTTAAATTATTCAAAATAAGTTTTTTTTTTATTTTAAGGCGGTGCTGAATCAATACTACTCTAAGTTTTTTTTTCTTTCTTTTTTTAATTTATATAAACCTAAAATGTTCCAGTTAATTCTTATAAGGTCAGGTCACACCTTGTTCTTTCTCCTTTATCCCTTTCAACAATTGCTACTATGAACATTTTCTGCGAATCTTGATACCCTTAACTCAACTTTATATCATTGAATATAAACACTACCCTTAACTTTAATGTTTCTCTAATTGCACATTAACTTCTACAATTCATGTTATTCTTTCCTTTTAATAAATTTCTATAACATTCAAAATGTATGTTTTATTATTCCACTCTTCTCTCTACACTAATCTACACATTCTAACTGACAACCAACCTTCTCATAACGATGAAAACCTGATAATGATTCTGCATAAAACTTGTAAGCTGTAGGGAGTTCGGTTAAGTTAAGTCTGACACAAGGCCGAACCAAGAAACATAAACCAGCCCTTACGACTTCACTTAGGAAGGCTGATATTGCATAACAATTTAGTAATCTTTGCACTTTGCTAAATTCCTAACAAAATTTTTGTTTCTTAATACTTTGCTTAGCTTTTGAATGCCACACTTTCTGCCCTAAAACACAGATATTTAAAGTTTTTGTACTTGTCTGATTTTGGTGTTTCCAATTTGTTTTGTGTTTACTTTTAACGTCCTATTTTTTCTAAGTATTCGACTTCGTATGGCATTATCATTAAAGTCATGTTCTTTTTTTTTAAGGGTTGTCCCCTTAAAATAAATTGAGCTTAAAGTAAAAAAGTGGCCGAATAAAAATTAAAAATTATACTTCCTATTTCGTCGACATGTTTTTAAGACCCGTTTCACCAGACCATGATTTGGTTAAAAAAAAAAAAAAAAAATTGCAGAGATTTAAAAAAAAAAAACTGGAGTTTGTTTACAAATGAAACATTGGCCTGAAATGGATTGATTGATTCTTGGTTCAAAATAACGCTTTCATTGGAAATAACTACTCAGACTGTGAATTCAAAGAACGAACGTTAAGAAGTTAAAACAAAATTTGTTTTATGGGGCTGTTTTTGAAAGCCTTGTTTCTCCCTGATCGTGATAAAAAAAAAAAAAAAAAAAAAAAAGACAATTAGTCCTTGATGACTGATGGTCGAAACAAAAAAATATGAACTTTGAATCACAATTCTCCTCCACATTAAATTACAAACTGGAAAAATAAAACAGCAGATTGACCTTTTTCGTTGAATTATTATTAAAAATCAGGTAACATTCTTCAAATAGTTTCAGAAGGTACCTAAAGCAAACAAAAAGATAAACCTAGACCTTTTTTTTTTTTTTTTATTTAATAACTTTTTTTTTACGTTGTCAGATCTGCCTTTTTATCCTACGGAAGCTAATTAAAATAAGTTGGTAAATAAAAACAGAAACTAAACAAGAAAGGTCAAAATTTTAAAAGACACGCACAAAAATAATTTTTTTTAAGTAAAAAAAACAAACAAAAAAAACAAAAAAGGAACATAGGAAAAGTTATGACTTGTGAAGTTGATATTTGTTTTTTATGGTTGTTTGACACTTGACTTACTTCATGAATATTTCAAACAAATTAAAAATTAACATTGGCTACACACGAAAATAAATTTGAAATTAAAGCCAGACAGACAACTTATCAGAATAACTGAAATTTATTCAAAAAGGTCAAGCAAGATCATGCGATTGAAATCAGATGCAAGTCGAGTTTTAATGAGAAAAAAATAAAATAGTATAACAAAAATAAAATAGGACTAAAAAATAAAAGATCCGTTTTTAACTTGTTACAAAAACAAAAGTTATTATTCTAAGATTTGTGTTTAAAAGTGATTTACAATTAATAATTAAGATATTCAGGTATTTTCAAACTCCACAGGACATTTTTGTCTAACAAAGAGAAAGACATTTTAAACTTTAAAAGAAAGAATGAAATATTATTTGCTTAAGCTGTCCTCAATACAAGGCAAAGACTGAGTTTTTACTGACACAAGGCGAAGGTCACATTCTGAATAGTAGTCAGTCTTGTTAAAGAAATTACATCTAAAAAGTAAATAACATTTAAAAAAAAAAAAAAAAAAAAAAGTGAATTTTCAAACGCAGACAATTTGAAATAAAAGTATTTTTAATTTTTGTAGACACTTTGAAACTAAAGAAAAAAAGTTAAAAGAAAGAAAAAAAAAGGTTTTACAAAACGACACCTCCCACTGAATAATTTGAGCAAGTAAATAAAAATTATTGGGGAAAGTAAAAATTAAATGAATAACGAACCCAAAAAGTACGGTACAAATAAAAATGTCGATTGATTTTAATCGCCAATAGCCAGACAATTTAAATTTTGCCCAGGAGATTAAATTAAAATTAATTTTTATCATTTATTACAGAAATAAAACTCAAAGCTAGCAATCAAAAACAATTTCCGAAATTTAAGATACCATATTCAAAAATCAAAATAGTTCCTTCTTTGGTAAAATTAGTAAAATTTAAAAAAAGTCAAAGCAAAGAACAGAGGAAGAGGGACAAGTAATGTCTGCATAAAAGTAAAACTCTCTACTCAACTGGTATTTTATTATTAAACACTGTAATAATTGTTATAATATCAATCAGATATCTTAATTTTAAAAATACAATTAAAGTCGTCTTCTCTGTACTGTTTAAGGCATGCACACAACAAAAATCTTTCAATAAGGTAGGATACAGAGAAAAAAACAAAACAAAACAGTAAAACACTGACATAATGAATAATGTGGGCTTGTAAGTGATCGAAATTTAAATTTATTAAATATTTATTTGTTCCATTCATGTCTTCAATTTATCAACAAATTTTTACTTCAGCAAACTAACGTGCAACACAACAGCGATACTTTTTACTCACGACTTCACAAGTAGACGGAGAAAAAAAATTAGTCTTATACAAAGAAAAAAATCTTTATAGCCAAAAAATATTTAAAGAGGTTATCGTAATTCAAAAGAACAAAAATACAATTATTTTACTTATAGTAACTATAAAGCTAACAGGTAATCACAGTGTGTGTAGGCGTTTATGAGTTTTCAAAGAAAAGCAGACAGCCAAAAAAAGCCATTACAGTGGTATTTAACTTTAGATTTGCACAACATAATAAAATAATTTAGAATTTCTGGTTGTCGATGAGAATAAATCAAATTAATCTTACCGATAAGACGTTAAAAAAAATAGCTTGAATAATTTGTCCGTATTTCTCTAGTTTGATCATCCGAACTTTAGATCAGGTGCTTGCTTGATGTCACCATCTTGTGCTATGGTCAGGTGACCACAGCACAAAGGTTACTTCCGGGTAATACTGCTTCGTGAAATGCACAAACAAATGTTCTGTAGACAACTTTTAAGTGGCATTATAAGTAAAAGAACATGTCATTACATATGTATTAAAAAATAATTTTACTGTAGATTTCATAAATATAAAAACAGGATTGTAAGATAATTCAGTAATTTATATATTTTGCTTGTATGCTCCTTAAAAGTAAAAAAAAAAACAACAAAAAAAAAAAAACTGTATACGTCACGGATTTGTTTTGTTCTAGAGTTATATCCCTTGCACTGAAGACGCCAGATAGCAGTGCTATTATCCGAACAGCTCTAAAATTTTTACAAAGCTGAGAGGTGAATGACTCCGTAAAAGAATAGAGTTACTATTACTACTACAACAAAAAATGACTGAAAAAACTCACCAGTGAAAACCTAAAGGACATCACAAAATAAACTCATATTTGCGCCAATTTGGCAGTATGATTAAGCTAGTTTTCAAAATAAACCCAACACCTACAAAAAGCACTGATGTTATTATCTGTTTTTAAAAAGTTTCAAGTAAATGAAAAAAAGGAAAACGGTTTACAAAAACAGTGCCAAAAAAAAAAAAACACTTTTCAAAATTTCATCACCAACACTTTTTTGAAAGAAACGGGTGTGATTAAGTGATTATGGCATTAACAAAAAACAAAACATTCTTAAGTAATCAAATTTATTTATTTATTAAAAAAATATGAGTGTTTAGCACATCATATTTTCCTGCTTATTCATAAAAATATTTGTTAATTAGTATGTATTTGTTATGGTTTATAAAATGGCGAGTGTTGTAAAAATAGAACAAGATAGACATACTGACGTCAAAAATTCAAAATTGGGCGGCAAATTAAGGAACCGTTTCTTTTGGTAGGAGTAAGAAGTAGGAGTAAGGACAGTAGTTTTGTGTAGGAGATTTGAAAAGAGGAAGGCGCTAGGCAGTTGACCACTAGAGTCCAGAAGGGATAGGCTCATTTACTACTAGCATCCCACAGTGAAGAGAATATAGCTAGTCTGCGGCTGTATCCACACAAAATTTAAAGGTTGTAACTTGATGTAAAAAACCTAAAGTTTTATACCAAAAATAAACATAATTAATTCAAGTTTGTGTTATCTTCTAATTATACCAAAACGAAGCAACACAACAGTGGTGACCACGACATACGAACAGAAAACAACCTCATATACAAAATATATATATATATACACATATAAAAGGATAAATGGAGCAGACAGGAGAGGAAACAACTCATCAAGTCAATATCAAAGCACCGGAATTCATGGAAGCTGCTGTAAATGGATGGTTTATGATATTAGAAGCCCAGTTTCACTTGCGAAATGTGACAGCGTCGAAAACAAAGTTTTATACAGTATCGTGGTTACCAGCCGAAGAAGTGAGTAAACTACCAAATGCTACCCTCGCATCACAAGACTACGAGGAATTAAAACGGAGCTTCTAGAAAAATTGATGTCGGCTACGACTATTTCAGGACGACCGTCGACATATTTGCACGAAATGCTATCTGTAGCTAAATGGATAGGTATTAATTAGCGACAACATTGTGAGACACAAATTCCTGCAGGCATTACCGTCAACAATAGCTCCAGTAATATCCTCGCAAAAAGGTTTAAACCATACCCAACTTGGCAGGTTAGCAGATGAACTGATGCCATTATTGAATAACGATAAGGCATTTGTTGTTCAGCGAACCTTATCTACTAAGAATAACTCACAAACAAATTATAAAGTTAAAGGAAAATACAGCCAAGACACTTCAGTGCCACTAAATGTCAGGCTGTATCGAAATGACCAACGGACAAAAATTTGCAGAGCACATATTTATTTCGCCAATGAAGCAAGAACATGTAAACCTTGGTGTAAATGGCCCAAAAAGAACAATCTACAAATGTTGTCTAGTTCCCGACCAGCAACACCTACCGGAAGTGATTCGGAAACTAATAGGGCGAACAAGTTCAGTCCCACAAGGTTCGCTGCTATTAGAAATTACCACAAAATTAGGGGCTACCAAATTAAAATTTATTGTAGATACTGGCGCAAGTATCTCAATATTACCAACTTCTGCAGTAAATGGTATTACATTAAAACCGACTCCCATATCACTATCCACTGCAAATGGGGAGAAAATAAAATGCTACGGACAAGCGAGTTTGGAAATTGGAATACCCAGTTTAAGGAGATCTTTTACTTGGACATTCGTGATCGCTAATATCACCAACCCACTCCCTGGACTGGATTTCCTCAACAAGTTTGGTTTAATAGTAGACTGTAGTAACAAAACCATTTACGATCCGACAACAACCCAGAGAAAGAGTTTAAAAATATCAGCATCAGCGGTGAATCTAGTCGTAAATGAAACGAAGCTCCCGTCATTCATACGGAACATGATTAAAGAAAAATATCCGAACCTAATCACACAACATAAGAACAGTAACAAAAAACACTGCGGCGTCTACCACAGAATTGACACAGGAAGCTATACGCCAGTATTTGCAAAACCCAGGCGGCTTAATGTAGAAAAACTGGAAGCCGCGCGTAGCGAATTTAAAACCCTACAAAAAGACGGAGTGATCTCCCTTTCCAAAAGCGAGTGGTCTAGCCCACTATATATAGTATCTAAACAAAGCGAAGGATTTAGATGTTGTGGAGACTATCGTTCTCTCAATAGCATAACCAAGACTGACAGATACCCTATACCAAATATAAATTCTTTTTCAGCAAAACTTGCGAACAAACGACAGTTCTCCGAAATCGATTTGATTTCAGCCTACCACCAAATTAAAATGCATCCAGACGATGTAGCAAAAACTGCTCTCACCACCCCATTTGGTCTTTATGAATATAATTATATGCCGTTTAGATTAAAAAATGCGTCAGCTTCATTTCAACGGTATATGGACAAAATTTTGGAAGACATTGGTTGTGTTTTAATATATATTGATGACATTTTAATTTTCAGCAATGATGAGATTTCTCATAAAAAAGACATTGAAACTGTTTTTAATATTTTAAATGAACACAATTTAAAAATTTCAGCCACAAAATCTGTTTTCAATGTGACTTCCCTAGATTTCTTAGGCTTTCATATTAGCGTAGATGGCATTAAATCTACAACTAGTAAAAATAGAAGAATTAAAATCTTTTCCTTACTCTAAGGACGCAAAAGAACTACACAGATTTCTTGGAATGGTAGGATTTTATAGAAAATTAATACCAAAATTTTCAGAGATAGTCTTACCCCTATCTGAGAGAATGAGGTTATCACCCAAAGACTCGTTCACATTAGATGAATCTGAACGACAATCTTTCAATTCTGTAATTAAGGAACTTAATGATACATCCTCATTAGCTCACTCTGAACCTAACTGTACAAATTATCAATTAGTCACTGACAGTAGTAATTATGCTGTCGGTGCGGCATTGCACCAAATGGTGGAAGGAAATCCAATACCGATCGGATTTTTCTCAAAAAAAGTTAACACAAACACAAATGAGATATTCTACATTCAATCGCGAACTTTTAGCAGCTTATTTGTCAGTGCTGCCCTTCCATCACCTCAAAAAAGGTCACCAATTACTATTTTTAACTTTTGACCATAAGCCATTGTGTGGTGCATTTTATAGTTTAAACCCCGCTAAATCAGACAGAGAACAACGACAATTAGCTATCCTGACAGAATTTATTTCAGATATTGAACATGTAAAAAGGTAATCAGAATAGTTGCTGATTGTCTATCCCGACCAACTCTTGCTGTACAAATAGATGCGTGTGATTTACCTGCACTTGCAGAAGCACAGGCATCTGATACAGAAATTCAATCTTTTCAGGACTTAAAAAAATTCACCATACCTGGAGATAACCAATTTATATGGTGTGACTTATCAACATCTTACCCCAGACCTTTTGTTCCATCTAAATTGCGTGGGTCCATATTCTATAGTATCCATTCCATAAATCACCCTGGCATTAAATCATCCATTAAGATGATTAAAGCTAGATATTACTGGCTAAACATGGATAAATCAATCAAAGACTTCTGTGCATCATGCACAGCCTGCCAACAAGCAAAGGTCTACAAACATACAAAATCACCTGTACAGACATTAGAAATACCATCAGCTAGATTTCACAGAGTCTACATAGATATAGTAGGACCACTCCCACCAGCAAAAAGCCCAAATAGCAGTTACATCAGCCCGTATAGATATATCCCCACATGTATTGACCACACAACTCGTTGGGTAGAAGCACAACCCATCAGCGAAATCACTGCAGCTAGTGTAGCTGAGGCTTTTATAAACACGTGGGTCACACGTTGGGGTGTCCTCCTGTATGTTATAACCGACAGAGGCCGACAATTTGAAAGTGAGTTGTTTAGTGAAGTAGCAAAAATAATTGGTTTTTATAGACTACATATGACAGCTTATCATCCTCAATGTAATGGTTTGATTGAGAGAATGCACAGGACCATTAAAACTGCTATTATAGCACGAAAAGAGTCCTGGCTCTCAGCTCTTCCAATAGTACTTCTTAGGATTCACAGTATGCCCAATAGCTCTGATTTTTCTCCTTTTTATGCTGTTACAGGCACACAATGTTTGCTACTATAGCTACTAATAGATAGCACAAGCGAGGAGGCTATAACTCAAAAGATTTACATAAAACCATGTCACAAATTGATGTGAGAGACTTCACCAAAAGAGTTAATAAGTCCGCAAAATCTTATGTCCCAGAAAAACTTCAAACTTGTGATAAAGTTTGGATTAGAGTGGATCATGTTCGAAGACCATTGGAGGCACCCTATTCAGGTCCCTACACAGTCCTTCAGTGAACATCTAAATATTTTCTGGTTAAGATAAATAATGATATGGATACTCAAGTTTCTGTGGACAGGTTGAAACCATATATAGAAGTACAAAAACAAATAATAGAGAAACAAGTAGAAGAAAAGATGAATAAAAACAAAACGCTTAGTGATTCAGAACAAGAAATAAATACAAGAAATAAAAAAGAAAAAGAAATAAAAAAGAAGATTCTCCCATGATAAATACAAAATCTCGTTCAGGTTGAAAAGTTTCCTGGAAGAAATATAACGAGTACTATTATTATTAGTACACACCGTTCTAAAGGGGAAACTTCTGTTATGGTTTATAAAATGGTGAGTGTTCTAAAAATAGAAAAAGATAGACACACTGACGCCAAAAATTCAAAATTGGGCGGCAAAATAAGGAACTGTTTCTTTTGGTAGGAGTAGGAGTAAGAAGTAAGAGTTAAGGACAGTAGTTTTGTGTAGGAGATTTGAAAAGAGGAAGACACTAGTCAGTTGACCACTAGAGTCCAGAAGGGATAGGCTCGTTTACTACTAGCATCCCACAGTGAAGAGAATTTAGCTAGTCTGCTCCTGTATTCACACAAAATTTAAAGGTTGTAACTTCATGTAAAAGCCTAAAGTTTTATACCAAAAATAAACATCATTAATTCAAATTTGTGTTATCTTGTAATTATACCAAAACGAAGTAACACAACAAGGATTTACATATGTCCCAAAACAAATGATTGTTCATGTAGTTCAAAGGAACAAAGGTGTTTACAGAACAAGGACAAAGAAATAACATACCAACTTTAGGGATTTTGACCATTCGTGGATAAGTGAACAGAAATTACTTTTTTTCTCCACACTAGGCTGTGCACATGCTGACTATTTTCCACCTGTGTGGATGCCCTGGTGGTAAGAAGGTAAAGAGGTGATCCTCAAAAAAATGGAAGCGAAGAAGGAAAAAAGAGACAGAAGGGAAACAATTGTAGTCTTCCTACAAGTACCCCCTCCCTAGACAGGCTCCTTAACCTGCATGAGAAGTACTACTAAAATGTAACAGAAACAAAGCTGCACAACTTGTATTACAAATTTTTTAAAAAGTGGTTTTGTAATTGAATGAAAAAGGAAGAGTTCAATTAGGAGGGAGAAATATCCTCCTCTAATGATTCTACTGAATCCAAAACCTGAAAATGAATTATGTCAATAAAAGTTTGGGCCATCTTACACAATGGCCAGATCTCGTTACCATCTCTTTTACTACTATTGGTGATGGAGGAGTCACTGGGACGTCCATGCTGAGCCAGGTCATGTCCAAAAAGGCAGGATTTAATCTGTCCATAGTAATGTTTTGTGTTGCATTGTTAATGCTCACCATAAAATATTTCGAGTGTCTCTTAAGGATTTTGAAAGGTTCTTTGTAGGATGGCTGCAATGTATGGGACTTTGCCAAGTCTCACACAAAACCATGTGTGCATGTCTGCAAGAGTTTAGACACATATATCGGCTTATATGCTAAGTTTGCCATTTTCGCAGTAAGCCGATCAACGAACGAAATCATGTTTAAAACTTTCTGTGAGGGTTGCAGAAAAAATTGTCCTGGGAGTCTGAGTGTGGTGCCATAAACTATCTCAGCAGATGAACATTTAAGATCATCTTTAACTGCTGTGCAAAGTCCCAGAAGAACCAACAGTAGATTCTCCAGCCAATTTGCCTGATTCATTGTGGCTCTTAAAGCTGACTTGAGCGTACAATGAAATCATTCCACCAAGCCATTTGCCTCAGGATGAAAGGCAGTGGTTTTCATTCTCTTATTCCCTAAGATCCTCATCAGCTGGTTAAACAGGTCTGACTCAAATTGCCACCCTCTGTCTTTAGTAATTACAGCAGGGAACCCAAAATGAGACACCCACTCGACACAAAAGTCTTTGCTGTGGTATGTGCAGTAATGTCCAACATGGGAAGAGCTTTACACCAACAGGAGAAACGATCAACACATGTCAATAGATATGTCTGTTCCTCACATGAGGAAAGTGGTCCTGTGATATCCATGTGCACATGTGCAAACTGCTTGTTGAGTGATGGAAAGGATCCAGGTGGTGAGTGGGTATATCTCCTCACTTTGGCCCTCTGACATAGCACACATGTCTTTGACCATTGCTGAAATTCAGTTTTCATGCGTGGCTGAAAAAATCTGTCTGTGATTAGTTGTATTGAGGCATTAGCCCCTGGGTTGTACAAATTGTGCATGGAGGAGAATAATGTCTGGTGCTGGTGTCACATACAACTTCCAATTCTGTGTTTGGAACATGTATTTTTGACAATGTTAAGAATGTATGGTTCTCTCATAGAAGATGCTGTAGTTGCTGATCCTTTTCCTGTTCTTCCACAAATGGTTGATATTCCAAGCACAGGTTCAATACAAAAGCATTGATACCCCGAGACATGGTGTCTGCAGGTATGTTGTTGGCTCCCTTGATGAAACGGATATCTGAGGTGAATGGTAACAGATAATCGAAATGTCTGGTTTCATATGGGCAATATTTGTCAGAATTTATCTGAAAAGCCCCCAACAAGGGCTGGTCTATCAGTAAGTAGAAAGTCTGCCCTTCCAACAAATGTTGAAAGTAACGGACAGCTGAATAAGATGCAAGGAGTTCACGTCCAAACGTGCTGTACCTGGATTCTATAGAAGTTAGTTTATTGGAAAAGAAGGAAATTGATTTTCAGTGGTCATCGATCTTCTGCTGCAGTACTGCACCTATACCAATAGAAGAGGCATCAACTGCCAAACACAACTTGCTACCTGGAACAACATGTGACAATTCAACTGCTCGGGACAATAAAACCTTAATTTGAGAGAAGGCTGCCAAGACTGGGTCAGACAAAACTATGTCACAATTTTTGACATTCATTGAAACATCAGTCAAAGGTTTTATAACCTGCACACAATTCAATAGGAACCTTTAAAAAAAATTTACCATCCCTAAAAACTGTCGCAAATTTCTCATGGTATCTGGTACAGGAAAGTAAGAAATGGCCACCACTTAAGATGGGGAAGGTGAAATTCCAGCTGAATTAATGCGGTGACCTAGGAAAATTATTTCAGACTTTTCAAACTCACATTGATAACAACCCCAAATTTCTCAAAATGTTCAGAAATGAGCTACAAATGTTTAATATGTTCTTCCATGGAAGAACTGGCTATAAGGACATCATTCACATAGGCACAGACAAAATGCAAACCATGCAATGCATGGTCAATAAATCTTTGGAAAGATTGTGTTGTGTTTCTTAGTTCAGATGGCACACGTAGAAACTCAAACAACCCAAATGGTGTTGTTATGGCAGTATTTGGAATGTGTTTGAGTTCTACCGGAATCTGATGGTAGGCCCTGATAAGGTCTATTTTAGTAAATATAGACTTACCCTGGATGATGGCTGCTATATCATGTCTATGCGAAATGGGATAACAGTCAGATTTAGTGGCAGAGTTGAGTGCCCTATAATCACCACAAGCACACCAGGTACCAGCATTTTTGGGTGCTAGGTGCAAAGGAGATACCCAGTTACTTGTTGATGGCCAGATAATATCCAGTTCCATCATTTGGTTAAATTCCACTTTCACCACACTCAATTTTTCCAGTGCCAGACGATGAGGACAGCTGTGAACAGGAGGACTGCTAGTAGCAATGTAGTATGTGATACTGTGGGGCAGACTATCCTCGTGAAAAGATGGTTTTGTAATGCTCTCAAACTTTTTTAAGAGTTCACAAAGTATAGGGTTATCTTTTGTGTTAGCCACAGTAGGACATAATGGAATTACATTATGAATGGCTCCAGGCAATTGAGTATTTGTCTTAGGTTCTGTCAGACAATGTCTTTGAACATCAATGAGAAGACCAAATTTGCGTAAGAAATCTGCACCCAATAGGGCCTTCTCTACATCCGCAAGGACAAAGAAATGGGTGAAAACCCATCTCAAACCCAAATTCAATGTAAAGCATCTCTGACCATAAGTCTGGATGAGCGACTTATTTACAGCCTGTACGGTAAGTTCATGAGGGTCATTTAACTTGTCTGCCCTAGTGGCAGGAATTAAGGATATTTGTGCACCATTGTTCACAAGAAAACGTATACCAGTAGAGCAATCCAAAATAAATAGTAAGTGACAAACATCTCCCACACCAACACAGCATATCACCTCTGGTTGCCAGTTTAAGATTTTCCCTGTTGCGAATTGAGGGAACAGGGGTGCTTACAGTAATTAGCCCTATCTCCAAATTTCCTATGTAAGTAACACATTGGGTCTTTGTTAACAGCTCTCTACTTTGGGAGTGCGACATGCTAACCTTCTGTAAGCGTCTCTCTAAGTCTTCCATCCTAGCCTCTAACCTTCGTTGACCCTCTAAGCATCTAACCAGCGAATCTGGTTCTTACATCTGTATGGCGAAAATGGGAGCAGTGCATCCTGAAGTTAGGTCTGCCACATTATCAGCTATTTTAGCCAGCTTTTCAACAGGTGCATCTTCGCCCACCATAGCTAAAACAGTGTGATACGCAGATGGCAAATGCTGGACGTATAATGTCATCCTCATTACCTTCTCCAGCTATATGTTGCAAACGACATAAAAATTGTGACAGCTTGCCATCTCCCTATTATTCCTCATGCAGAAGTTGCAACAATTTCTTTTGCCATGACATAGACGTCCTCTAAATAAGTTCCTTTTTTAACATGTAATACAGCTTGTCTTCCGGCAGAGAGATAATAATTTTTCTCACCTGTTGGACAGTTTCAAGAGGCAACTTGGAAACTGCTAAATTAAATTTCATTTTCTGAGAGGTAATTCCTCTCAGTTTGAACTCCGACTCTAACTGTGCAAAAAAAAAAAAAAAGCAGGGTCTGCTTTAAAATAAGCTAAGCTGACAGTGTTCACTGCTGACACAGCAGCTGTTTTTTTCTCTTCCATAATATATATTCTCTATGGGGAATGTTGCCACACAGAAATACGCCTCACAATGCAAAGTACAAAGGAGAAAATATAAAAAAATAAACAAATGAACACAAATATTTTAAACAAAAGGTCAAATGTAGCTATCACTGCTATTACCGCAACCAACCTCCTATTTCCACTAATGGGCATTGTCAACACTAGCAGAAAGACAAGGTATGCGACTGTAACAAACAAAACATTTAATAAGGCAAACAAATTACATAAACATATTAAAAGGATTTACATATGTCCAAAAACAAATGATTGTTCATGCAGTCCAAAGGAACGAAGGTGTTTACAGAATGAGGACAAAGAAATAACATACCAATTTTAGGGCCTTTGACCGTTTGTGAATAAGTGAACAGAAACTACTTTTTTCTCCATCCTAGGCTGTGCACATGCTGACCAGTTTCCAAGCAAAGCAAAGAAGGAAAAAAGAGACAGAAAAGTTCTCCTCTCTAAGGGGCTGAACTTCCATGAGCTCATCCCAAGGGAAACAACTGTCTCCCAACTGTTATTTTATGTGTAGATAGTGATTTCTGATTGTCACACTATTTTTATTGTTAATTTTGCGCACATTATCAATTAACTAAAAATGTGATAATTAAAATTAACAACTGTTAGGGAAAAGAGAGAATGTCCATACTCTTTTCCTCATCATTAAAAAAAAGCACAAACAAGAAGACTCTCAACAAATGTGAAATTTAAAAGAACAAACATTTATTACAAAGTAAGAAAATATATTTTATTATTAAAGCAATAAAACAAGTACAATATTTTACAAGATGGGCTTGCACAAAAAGAAATTTTTGTGCACATTATTTAAAAAAAATAAAGCTTGATAACATGTCAAGAAATATACATGTGATTTCAAAAGATTTCAAAACAATCTTCAAAGATGAAAAAATTGGGAAAGTAATACAAATTTTGGGTAAGACAGAAAATCATTTTTGAAAAATGAGTTGCAACCACCTAATAGAAAGACAAAAAATATCACAGAACAAAGGAAACTTAAATAATTTTGAACTACTGGTGTTACTGGGTACTTTCTATATTTTTTCCTTCATAGAACACAATTCTAATAACCGGCTTCCTTTCTTTTTTGAGTATGCTTCTCAGAAGTTATCCAAAAATTGATTTCCCCTTTGGGTCCTTATTTTGTTTTCTTGACAAATTTTTTATATCAATTTGTCTTGGTTGAAATATTTGATTCTTATTTGAAGATTTGATCATTGAAATTTGAAACATTCTTTCGCAGCTAGCAGGCTTTGTCCCATTGTGTGACTTATTACTTCATTCCACTGTCTAACCTTTATCTACCTTGAATTTTGAATACCTTCTGAAGCTTATCTGCTAGCCCTTCTCTTCATATAAAAAAGGAAGGGGCTCCAGATAGACCTTAACTTCAAATTTAGAAGGGCATAAATCCATGCATTCTATTGGATAATAAAAATTGTACATATTTTTTTACTTTAAAAATTAAAATTGAAACAAACTCCCTTTGACCAAAATAATTTTTTTAGCAGTCAATTCTAAAAATAGGAAAGTTCATAAATTTTATAAACTGTCTGACTTTCTTTAAAATACACTTCCCTAAAAATGAGTAAAAAAAAGTATGATGATTATAACCTAGATGATTATATTTATTTATTTTTAATTATTTTGTATTATTAATTAATAAAAATGTATAGCGGATTCAAATCAACCCACAACTAAGAAAAAGTTAATAGTAATTTGTTCATCCTATTTTGTTAATTCTATCTTTAAAAACTTGGACAAAACTTGTAGGTTGTGATGTGTGATCACTCTCAAAGTATTGGCTTGGTAAAATCATGGTAGTGCCAAAAACTGTTTCTGATGGGGTACAGCCTAAGTCTTCTTTAATTATGTTTCTTATAGAAAGCAGTGTAAATGGCAAATAATCAACCCATTTTTATGGTTCAACTTTAGATGCAAGAGTTGTTTTTAGTCGTCTGTGAAAACATTCTATGATACCATTAGCACATGGGTGCTGTGTCATTTCTTCGGATGCCCACGGATTAAACACAACACAACGACAACTATGCTTCTACATGACAGCGTCTTTATTATCAACTAACTACATAAGTAGCACCAAGGGCCTTAACTCTAAATGGTGAAAGCCCTTGTTTAGTTCCTCATGCAACATCTTCCCTTTTCTCAAAGACAAACAAAAAAAAAAAGTCTGATAAGAATTAAAATAAAATATATAAAGTAAAGTGACCTAGGCATTCATTGGGCTGACTACCCTCTTGCCTAGCAGGGATTATTCTGCCTTTTTCACTTTATTTTGTGAAGTCCTTGAATATCACAGGATCTCTTACTACTATTCCGGACCGTGTTGTCCACACTCTTTTCAGGCTTGGTTTTGTTCTTTCTGGACTTGGTGTTGTTGGGGTTGGTGCTGGGTTTAGTCTTTCTCTTATTTCACCTTCATATTGAGGTCGATCTGTGTCACCTGTTTCTTCTGTACCCCGACCTTCATTCCTGGGTAACTCGCTCTGCACTTCATATGGCTGGTGAATCAATGATGTAGGTGGGGGTGCTTCTGCAGTTGTTTTTAAGTCCACCCTATTCCGTCGATATAATTCCCCATCCAAATCTACATGGTATGACCGTTCATCCAGTCTCCACCATACGATTGCCTTCTTCCACTCTTTCTGACCCTTTATGTGTGGTTTCATCCGTACAACATCTCCAGGCTGTAACGGTTGAAGTGGTTTTATTTTGTGGTTAAAAGACTGTTCTTGTCTCCTGCTATCTCGCTTAACAAACTTTTTTAGATTTTGGGGCAATTCTGGCTTGAGTAACTCCTCTCTAGTTGGGAGAAGTGTTTTTGTTCTTCTTGGCATCAGCTTCTGAGCTGGTGATAAGAGACCTTTAGCTGGCGTATTTCTGTGATCCAACATTGCTAGGTATGGATCAGCCTTATCTTCCATCACTTTCCGGAAAAGGTTCTTTGCCATCTTTACCGCAGATTCCACTTTGCCATTTGCCTTGCTATTGTATGGACTGACAGGTGTATGTGTAAAACACCACTTTTTTGAAAACGTAGAGAATTCCTGGCTGCTAAACTGTGGCCCATTATCAGTTACCACCTGATTTGGTATTCCTTGTCGTGCAAAATGGTGTTTTAGTTTGGTTATTACTGTCTTTGCTTCTGTATTCTGCAGATGATCGATTTCCCAAAAGTTGCTCATATAATCAACAGTGCAGAGATAGTCTCGATCTCCAAACCTAAAGAGATCTACTCCCACTTTTGCCCAGGGTCTGTCCGGAACTTCATGGACCATTAATGGTTCTGCTGGATTGTCTACTTTGTATTTTCTGCATGTGGGGCATTTTGACACGTAGTCCCTGATATCACTCTTCATGTTTGGCCAGTATAAACATTCTCTTGCCCCCCTGCAACATCCTTCTATTCCTAGGTGTGTGGAATGCAGCTTTTCTTTCAACACAGCCCATTGGGTCATTGGAACCACTACCTGGTTACCTCTGAAAATTAACCCATCTTGCACTAAAGTATGGTCTCACCTCTGGGTCAAGTTGTATTTTTTCTTCTGGCCATCCTTCCACAATTACTTGCTGCAACTGCTGCATGCTTCTGTCTTCCTTTGTGGCTGAGCGCAGTTCACCCAGCCTTCTCTCTGTTACAGGAATATATTCAGTTTCTTTGACATCATCTTCCTCGTCCATATATTCGCTGTTCACACTATGGATGTATGCTCTTGATAGTGTGTCTGCAAGGAACATCTTCTTACCCTGATGGCACAGAACGGTAGCATCATAAGCCTGTAGTCTCATCAGCATGTTTTGCAGACGTTTTGGGCATTTCCCCAATTCTTTTTTCATGATAGCTTCCAATGGCCTATGATCAGTCAGTACTGTTATCCATCAACCAAAAGTATATTGATGAAACCTTTCACTAGCATAGACTACTGCTAGCAGTTCTTTTTCAATTTGTGCATACCGAGTTTCTGTGTCAGTCAGCACATGGCTGATATAGGCTAGGGGTTGACCTTCTTGCAGTAGTGCAGCCCCCATGCCCTTCTCACTTGCATCACATTGAATGACCAAAGATTTGTTGGGGTCATAATACCTCAATACCGGTGCCTCACTTACTAACTTTTTAATTTTGCCAAAAGCTTCTTCGTGAATTTGAGACTACGTCCATGGCACATCTACCTTCACTAAATTCCGAATTGGGGCCATCACGTCAGATATGTGTGACAGAAATTTTGCCAGGTAATTCACAAATCCCACCAATCGTTGCACTCCTTTAACATCTGTTGGGCATGGCATCTCTTTTATGGCTTTTACCTTCCCAGGATCAGGAAGTAAACCATCACTGGTTATCAGGTGACCCAGAAAAGATATAGATGCTTGTCATAGGTTTAATCTTTCAGCATTTACTCGCATCCCACGATCACGACATCTCTGTAACAGTTTCCTGAGTTTTATGTCATGATCAACTGTTGCTTCTTCCATTGTTTTACCCTTCCCGATCACCAGAAGATCATCCACCTTATTAATCCCCCCTCTAAATCAGATACATTGTGATAGAGGGCCTTTTGAAATATTTCCGGAGCTGGAGCAATCCCAAATGTTAAAACTTTCCACCGAAACCGACCAAACGGCGGAGTAAATGTCGTCAAGCGACTACTACCTTCATCCAATTGTACATGCCAAAATCCATCTCTTAGATCCAGAGTGGAAAATACCTTGCTGTCAGCCAGTTCTGGCAGTAAATCGTCCAGTGTAGGAAGCTGGAAATGTTCCCTTTTCAGAGCTTTATTCAGTGGTCTCGGGTCTATGCAAATCCTTAGCTTTCCATTTTTCTTCACTACTAGTGCCAATGCACTTACCCAGGGTGTCAGCTCACTTAGTGGTTCAATAATCTTCTTTCTAACCAGTTTTTCCAACTCGACTTTTAATTGGTCTTTAAGTGCCACTGGTACTCTTCGTGCTGCTGCTACATTTGGTGTTACTCCTGGATCCACCTCCAGATGTACCTTTCCCGGTAGCTTACCCAGTTCCTCCTTAAATACATCTGCGAACTCGTTTATGATGCTGTCCGAGTTCTGGCTGTTGCATTCATCCCCTTGGGAAACTTTGGCAACCATTTTGAACTGGTCATTGTTGATTGTGATGAGTGCCATTTTTTGAATCGCATTTGCCCCAAGTAAGGGATGGAAATCCTCTTTCACTATGACAAACTTGACCACATATTTTCCTCCAGTTTTGGGGTTTATCATTCTAACTCGACACTCTCCCAATGGCTTCACTTCTGCTCCATTCCACATGACCAGAGTCTTATTTGAATGCTCAAGTGTTTTCCCCTTCACGTGCTTCTCGTTCAGTATGTTTACTGATGCTCCACTGTCGAGTTGAAAAATAATTGGCTTTCCTTTCACCATCATTTCTGCTTTTATCACTCCCTCCTGACTCACAGAATTCACCCTTTCTTTAATTGTCACGCTGTCTACCTGTCCATGGTCTGAACAACTACTATTGTCATTTTCATGGTCATATTTTTGTGTTTTGACAGTCTGAATCTTCTTTTTCCGTGATAATCTGCATTTCACAGCAAAGTGATTTTTCCTGTTACAGTTATAGCATGTCTTGCCAAATGCCAGACATAACTCTTTACTCGGTCCATGTTGTAGTGCACATCCCCTGCACTCTCTCTCAGTTTTTGCCAATGTCTTTTTCTTGGGTTTGAGATCCACTCTGTTCACCCCCTTGGGCCTTAGGATTCTAGATTGTAGAGTAGCATTTTCAGACAGCTTACAAATGTCAATGCATTGTTGCAAATCTGTCTTATTTTGAATAAGTTGGCTTGTATCTGGGGGTTATTTATTCCCAGCACTACTTGGTCTCTGAGTACTGAGGAAACGCAGTTGTCACAAAAATTGCATGTTTTTACCAACGTTCGAAGCGCCGTAATAAATGATTCCACGATCTCTGATTCTCCTTGCTTCCTTGTGTGAAAAACGTACCAGTCGTAGGTTTCATTTGTTTCCCCTATAGCATATTTATCAAACGCCTGAATAATTTTGGTGGGCGTTCTTTCATCTTCGGGCATTGAAAACTGAAAACCGTAATACACTTTTAATGCTTCGTCTCCCAACGTGTGAAGCAAAAATGCCATTTGATATTGTACTGACTGCCTCGTCAAATACGTAATAATTGCATAGTTATGCCATTTCAGTTTAAATAACTTCCAGTTCGCTGACAAATTATCCTCCATACATAGGGGTGGTGGTGGTCTTATGCCAGCTACTGGTCTGTTTACTTCATACATGCCCACTTCCGACATTTTTTTTTTCCTACACATGAGGTACATACGAATTTAAACAAGCAATTAAACGTTACTTATCTGTTCTGTTTTTCCTTCTTTAGCTGCTACCTTTCCACTGTTTTGTTTTTTCCTCTTTTTAATGGACATCCTTTAATCCCACCACTGCCACTATGTGTCATTTCTTCGGATGCCCACGGATTAAACACAACACAATGACAACTATGCTTCTACATGACAGCGTCTTTATTATCAACTAACTACATAAGTAGCGCCAAGGGCCTTAACTCTAAATGGTGAAAGCCCTTGTTTAGTTCCTCATGCAACAGCTGATATGCAGTAGTCCCAGCAGTGATTTTTGTATTTATCTTGTGTTTCTGGTATTTATTGTAGCTTTGTGTCCATTGCTAAATATCCCTGTACATGTTTGGCCAAACAAGACAATATTGACTCATTCTGCTAAAGGTGATGAAGTCCATAGGTAACAAAACATTGAGAAAACATTACATAATATTTGGGGAATTCATTCCCTAAGTTTTAACATTGAATATTAGTAGATTTTTAGGTTGATTTGTTTTTGTTTCACACACCTTGTAGTAATAGCATCAACAATGCATAAAAGTTTAATCGTCTGAACAAATCTTGGGATGTGCGAGAGGAAGTGTTTTAAATGGAACTGTCATTTGAAGTCAAGAATTGAAAAATAATTTATTATAAAATATGCTTTAGGTTTTACTACAGATTCGGCTACAACTAGTATTTTAAAATAAATATTATATGTGACTGAACCAATTCTCCTTTCCTTCTAATTGTTTTTAAAATTCCCTTATTAAAGAAAATCAAACATTACTATTTTCTGATAATATGATTCCTTATATTGCATAATGTTAATATCAATAAACATTGCTAAACTGTTCACTTTTAAATTATCCTACATATGAGATTTGTTGCCTATTAGGAGATAAAATCTTTAAAACATAATATATTGCTTTTGAAAGTATAGATGTGTTTTACTTATTGACGTTATCTAAGAGATAAACCCTGGATCAGCAAGGATTTTTGCAATATGACACATCACTCAATAAATTCCAGGCCTAACTAATAAAAACAAGTTTTAGGCAAAATTCAACTCTATTCATCAATATAGTTTCCTTCCTGATACCAATGCTTCTCTAACAAGTTGATGCCTTTTTTGTAGAACAAATTGGCCTCAAAGTATGCCTCAGTTTCCGATATCTCTACTTCATTGGAGCCAAATCTCTTTTTCTAAAGCATTCCTTTGTGATCTGCAAACAGCCAGTAGTTGTTGGGGGCCAGATCTGGAGAGCAGGGTAAATGCAAAAGCAATTCAAAGTGAAATTGATGTAGTTTTGTCATCATTGTGATTGACTTGTGACATAGTGCATTGTCTTGGTGAAAGATAACTTTTTCTTCTTCATTTGTGCCCGTTTTTTGACAATTGCTTCCTTCATATGCATAATTTTTGCTATTGATGATTTTTCCTTTCTCAAGGTAATTGATGAACAAAATACCTTGTGCATCACAAAATATGGAGGCCAAAATCTTGCCTGCTGATATTTGTGTCTTTGGTTACTTTGGATGGCTTTCACCTGCTGCTGTCCACTCAGCTGACTACCGAATGGACTTTAGAGTGAAGTGGTAAATCTATGTTTCATCCATTGTCACATATTTACACAAAAACTTCTTGTAGCATTGAAACAGTTGCAAACAACGCTCTGAATCATTGACATGTTGTTGTTTTTGATCATCTGTGAACACAGCTTTCTCATTGACAAATGTTCATGCAAAATGCTGAATACACTGCCTTCTGATATATTCAACTCCTCTGCTATTTGGCTATATTTCTGAGATGACATAGTATTTACACTATTTACATTATTCGGACTATTTTCTTCATCTTGGTTTCCATTTGTACAATGTTTTGGCCATTGTACACTCCAGCCTTCTTCAGGTGCTAAGAATATTGAACCAAACCCTTTATAGCAATCACTGGAGTATATCATTCTAATTACTTGTGCAAAAGCCTCTTTTGGTAGTCATGAGTTATCTCCCTCTAACCTGACTCTACGTTACTTGTTCACCACTACTGTAATCTGGTATTGAACTTACAACTCTTTGGGTCAAGTTACTGGAACTAACTGACGTCTTTATCCACTGGGCCATGTGTTCTTAAACCTACAGCAGTGGTGAGCAAGTCGGATTAGAGGGAGATAACTCATGACTACCAAAAGAGGCTTCACACAAAGAATGAGAATGATATACCCCAATGATCGTAATAAAGGGTTTGAAATTCCTAGCACCTGAAGTAGGCTGTACAATGTCTGAAACGTTGTACAAATGGCAACAAAGATGAGGACAATACTTCGAATAATGTAAATAGTGTAACTCCACTGCTATCTCACGCAAATTCAATTTATGATCAGCCAAAATGAGTGTGGATTTTTTGGTGTTTTCCGGGGACAACTGCTGATTTTGGGGAACTTGAGCATTCAGCATCATTTGTGTTTTTATGACCATGTTTAAAGTCAGCATACCACCTCTTAACCATTGTTTCCAATGAAGCAGAGTTTGAATAACATTTATCAAGCCATTGCTTTGCTTGAACAATATTTTTTCCCCATTAGAAAGTAATGCTTTATCAACACACAAAATTCAGATTTTTCCATTGTTTTGAAAAATTGTAACAATAGCTTCACTTAAATAAATGTAATTTGTAAGCTAATAATCTGATTGGGTCCAAATTTTGTCACGTCCCATTTAAAGGTGAGTACTTCATAAAAATCATATGAATCTTTTATTAGTGGCACCATTTATATGTTAGGCCTGGGACTTATTGAGTGATGTGTTACATTAATATATGTGTGCATATATATATTGTTACAAACCCCTAGCTGAGTTACTTAAAAAATTTTTTTTTAGAAGTATTTTAAAACCTAATAATAGTACATAAGATAAAAAGAAAAAGAAATGAAAAGGTGAAACAAATGGTTTAATTTCAGCTGCATGCATGTGTGATAATAAATGAGCAACTTTAGAGAACATGCTTTCTTCTTCTTGGATCACGTGATAGAACAGTGATCTGACCAAATGTCTTCCAGACACCCTGGCACACTTGAATACAAAGTCAGTGAGCTGCTTTTGCTTGCTTGGAGATAACACCATATTTAGATGTATGACATCAGTTCTGCATCAGGCTTTGGCCTGGGCAGATAAGCTTGTTATGGTTTGGCCTGGCCAGATTGTTCTGTTATGGTCTGTTATAAGATCCACATTAAGGCTTTGCCTAGCCAAATTGGTCTGTTATAGTTTTGCTATAGTCTGCTATGGGAAAATGTTCTTGCTTCAGATTTGTTCTGACTATTTGATAGTTTGTGGCTATGAATATCCTTAGAAACAGAACAGAGTTATAAAGTGGAGATTGGTTGAAAGAAAAGATAAACTTCCACACAATTTAACCCCTAGACAAAGGAAAAGAAAAGAGATTAACACAACTTGAGCCCTAGAAAAGGGAAAAGAACAAGAAGAAAAAGAAGAGATAAACTTCAACGTATCTCAACACCTAGAAAAGGGAAAATAAAATAAAAATAAATTCAACATATTTTAACTCCTAGAAAAGGAAAGAACAGATAAACTTCAACATATCTTGATCCCTAGAAAAGAGAAAATAAAATAAAAGTAAAGTTCAGTACATCTCAGACCCCTAGAAAAGGGAAAAGTAAAAGAAGAAAAAGAAAAAAGGAAGATAAAATAAATCACATCTTAACCCCTTGAACAAGAATTAAAAAATGTTCAAGTGACGAAGGCAGGGAGGAGGAGAGAGAAGAAGAAAAGATAAAAAAAAAATTATATTCACGCTATCAAAAGATAAGTTGTTCATTTATGTTTTGATGTTATTTTTGTCACAATGTATAATGTATATGTGTATCTCTTGTTTGTAAAATGCTTGCTGGCTGTTTTCAAAATGTTTAATATAGTATTTACGTAATTAGACATACCCAATCCCCAGTTGTTTCTTTCTGATATTGTTTTCATCTTGATTTTCTTTTATTTGTTCCACCATCTATGATTTAAGGTTTTCTTCTGTTGAATTTCCTTGTGCATTGTATTGTAACACCCCAGTGGACAGTCCGAACAGTTTCTCCGGCAGCCGTTCTCCACGCTGTGATATTGCCGGGAGTTTGTTGAAAAAGTTGGAGTCTCAAGCTGGGGATACAAGATTAAACTATAAGGAACGAACTTCCACAACTTGGATGAGTTAAATTGATGCTTTATTTCGTTTAGAGTTAGTTTTTTCAGTTGGGGCAGGCGATGTGACACACAGCCTCTAATTAATGGAGATCAATTGCCTAACTGACCGACTCAAGACGAACGGCGTTTCTACTTCAAGCACATGCCCGGCCAAACTAACTAACTTCACTCAGTTAATGATTGGAAAAATGACTTGTATTTATTGAAATAACCGGAAGTCCACTAGAGACCCACCCCCAAGGGCTAAAACAAAACTAAAAGATAAGCATTGGCGACTGTAAGTCCGAAATTTCAAGGTACTTAAATTTTCCTTCTTTTGATAAGTAAACATCCCGGCAGACATCCGGTATTTTCCTGGTAGGATTTAACAGTAATCTGATACACTTTTCTCTTCCACAAATTTCCTTATAAAAGAAAAAGTGTTTATTTATTTATTTTTTTCTCTTCTTTTTCATTTTTGTTAAACGAAACACATGTTTTTAACCTATTTTGTATTCTTAACCATTTTCTATTTTAATCTATTATAATAAAATACATATTTTGCAAATCCACCTTAATATATGCCTAGCTATCATGTCACAGTATGAATAAAATCTATTGTTATAAAAATATTTTTGTGTTTGCCTTCTCTTGTCTGTCACTTGTTGTGAACAATTCCATTTAGCTCAGTGTCAGTTGACTAATTGAGAGAGAGACCCTAGAGTAGAGAAATGGTGAATTTCATTATTTATGTTGCAGTTTCGGCTCCTGCTGCTGCTATAACAATGTTGTTGTGGTGGTGGACTGGCCCGGGGTCAAAACTATATATACATTTTCTAAACATATATTGTTAAATATAACAAACAATGAATGTCTATTATGTTTAATCAGGAGCTGTTCAAAACATCGTATTTTGGCTTTAATTTCAGGTGAAAATAAAGACAAAAATTGTCCAACATTTGGATATATTTTTATTATGCTGGTTCTAAACTTTTGGCTCACATGATCCATCTTCAGAGGGGCTACAGGGACGTTAACATAAAGACATCCACCAAAGATGATATTATCTTGTGTTGTAATAAAACATTGCTATGGGGCGATAAGAGTCACTGAATAGCAGATGCAGGTAAATTTGTAATGCGGTTCTATGATGTCACACCATGTGAGAGACTAAAATGTTAACAGAACCATATGTCTAAATGCAATGTAATGTGTTGTGACTAGATTGAAATGTGATTTTATTAAGTGTGGGTTACTATGATTTAATGTATCTGAAGGTTATTTTTTACTGTGTGTATGTGTGAGTATTATTGTGTTATCAACTAAAATTGCATTTAGACATATGGTTCTGTTAACATTTTGGTCTCTCATGTGGTGTAATGCCATAGAACAGCATTACAAATTTATGACCTGTGTCTGCTATTTAGTGACTGTTATCGTCGCATAGAAATTTTTATGCCAACACAAGATAATACCATCTTTGATGGTGGATGTTTTTATGTTAACGTCCCTGTAACTCTCTGAAGATGGCTCAAGTGAGATGAAAGCTTAGAACCAGCATAATAAAAATATATCCAAATGTTGAACAATTTTTGTCTTTATTTTTACCTGAAATTAAAGCCAAAATATGATGTTTGGAACGGC
Organism: Ascarosepion bandense; assembly: GCA_037127315.1. Classification (NCBI taxonomy): domain Eukaryota; kingdom Metazoa; phylum Mollusca; class Cephalopoda; order Sepiida; family Sepiidae; genus Ascarosepion; species Ascarosepion bandense. The sequence continues at coordinate 1,247,955 of JBBBDQ010029493.1, forward strand.
TCATGATTAAACATAATAGACATTCATTGTCGGTTATATTTAACAATATATGTTTAGAAAATTATCTGCTGCCTCGATAATATATATATATATATATATATATATATATATATATATATATATATATTACAGAGAGAGAGAGAGAGAAGTAGAAACAAAAATTGTAATAAATCTTAAACTAAAATTTATCACCAAATAATGTGAAACCAAATACAGAACAAAAAGTAGACTGTCAACACACCTATTTTTTTTAATATCCTAGAAAATAACATAATGAAAAAAATGTCCAAAACTTAATTTGCATACAAATCAATAATAAAGTACCCAATTTAGTTGATTTGTTCTTGCACACTATTTACAATGTCAAGAAGACCTTGGATATGGATCAAGAGCATCCAGAGAAAACAGAATCAACAAGAGACAAAATCAGGATTTCATTAACACACTCAAGACTAAAATTACAAAGGAATCAACATCATGTGCAAAAAGAATTCAAGTCATTCCATGTTAAATCAACAAGCATCTTTTCAAATTTGGTACACATTGTTTTTCAGATTTGGTACACTTCATGATAGAAATTGAATTGTACTAATTTTACATCTCTAGGTCAAATGGTTCTTGAAATTTGCTGGTGAGGGCCTCAGACTCATCAAGTTTCTTACATGGTAGCATTGCCATGGGTCAAGAGAGTGGCTACTGGAAGACTCTATGTCTGGCACCAGGACTTTGCACCATGCCACACAAGCAGGAGAACCTAATCATGGCTGCCAGACAATTTCTGTGACCACATCATACTTTACATCTGGCCACCTAACTCCTCAAGCTGCAGCCCCCTTGATTATTATATGTGGGGCACAGTTGAGTGACAGACCAACAAAACTCCTTGTACCACCAAAAATTAACTGAAGGCAAGGATTATGGCAGCATTTACCAACTTAAACAAGGAAACCATTCAGAGGAGATGCAGAAAATTTTGAAGTTTTCCGAAGGCTGTGGTTAAAGCCAATAGTGATTTTATTGAATAAATTTACTCTTTAGCATTTCAAGATATTTTTGTGTAATTTTGGTAAATATATATGTTAAAATGAGATGTCAGTGTTATTTTCATTTTTGTGTCATTTAGACAATTCATCAATCACATCCTGTATATTGAAGCACTAATATTTACTTTACCAGTATAAAAAACACTTCCAATATGAGTATATTCTATAAAAATAAAAGAAAATATCCAACAAAACTACACTGAAGAAAAAGTTAATCCAAGGAATACATACATAATACTTTAAACAGTGGTAGACATTTTCCAAAAATATATTCACAACTACATAACTCTAATACATATGTCATCTATACAACCTATACAAACAAAATAGAATATAATTTAAAAAGTGAAATAGAGTGCTGAATCATTCAACTCCCCAAATTTCTAATGAAGCTAAATAGTAAAACATATAAAGATTTCCCATTTGTACTTGTTCTTTATTTAATCATAATGTGCCAAAAGTCATGGGATAGTGTTATTAGAAACTCTGCCTAGTCTCATGATTTACAGTAACTTGATATGACATCAATTCTAGACATGATTCGAAGACATTTGCAGAAATGTTGAGTTATACAGTCTTGACAGTTGTCCATCACTCCCTAATATTTGTAGGGACAGGATCTTGTGTGTGAATAAAATTATTCACCACTTTCCATAAATGCTTAGTTGTGCTCATGTCAAGCAAATGTAGATGTAGGCCACATCATTAGCCACAGAAGTCTGTAGAATGCTCTTCAAACCAATTCTGAGCAACTAATGACATGGTGTATTATGCTACTGAAATAGCCTATCATTGTTGTTTGGGTAGATGGAATCCATAAACTGGAGTAGGAATTGTCATGAAGCTGTCTAATGTAGGGGGTCACTATCGATGATGTGTTTAGGTAGACCAACAAAGCCAATCTCGACACTTTCTACTTCATTATGGAATACCCACATGATGGCTTTTAACAACTGGGATCTGTAGCCTAATTGGAGTCTTCAGTACACCTGAACTTTACCATCAGCCTGAAACAATTTAAACCTCATCAGATGACGTACCATGTTGCTAGTTTTTTAGAGTTCAAAATCAATGAGCAAAATCATGAGCTCAGGTGAAGCACTGTATTCAGTGTCATTATGTTAACAGGGATACTCTGGTGAGTCTTCTGTGCCTATAGTCCATAGAATCTACTGAACTGACCTGATGGATATATGTTTGGTACTGTCTGTATTGAATGTGGATGTGATTTGAGCCTGTGTTGTTTGTATGTTATTGCAGACAATTCTTATCAGATACCTCTGATCACTATTATTAAGAACTTGTGGTCAGTCACTGCACTGTCCATCAGTAGGTAGGGTAATGGCATTCATCATGTATTCTTGGTAAGCATATAGCACCACAGATTAAGAGATGTCAAATGTCTGCAATTTCAATCTGACTCATGCAATCATGCTCTGATAATTCATTCTGCCTTGAACAACCAAGCCAGTGTTTACACAGACTCACCTGATATCAGAGCAAATGATGTTGTCTTTCAAGTTACAAGGAGATTGTGGTGAGGAAAGAGAAACAATAACAACATTTTCATCATTATTATTTTTTTTATTAGAGGTACTTAACTTTAAATATGACAGAACAATAATTTAAAAAAAGTGAATCAAGAATTTAAAAATTTTTTTAAAAAATATATAATAATAATAATAATAATAATAATAATAATAATAATAATAATAATAATGAAAAATTTGTTCAAGTACATAACAATAAAAAGTATTAATAACAATGACATTACATTTGAAATATAAACAGACGTGGGTAGGGATGAGTGGTGATGGGATAAATGCTTTGAATTTTAATAGTGCAGAAGAGAACCTCCATCCAGTGTGTGCAGAAATGTGACATCCATAATGAAACATATCTCTCACATTTTACAAACAAAAGTAAAAGAAAGGAACAAAGAGTCTAGTAAGAAACAAAGGAAGAATAATAGTGAGAGAAGAAAGACACTAAAGAAAAAGGTGAGAAGTTGAGTGAACAGAAAGCAGAAAAAAGAGGGTAAGAGAGAAATGTAAAGCCAGAACTGGACATCAAGAGAAACAGACAATAAATGAATATGAAAGAAAGAAAAAGACAGAACATGAAATAGAAGTAGACAAAGAAAAAAGGAACAAAAAATGAAATTGCTGGTAATAAAGAGTGAAATAAGGTAAAATAAAGAGATATAATGTTGAGTGTTAGAAAATACTAACTAACCACTTACAAAAAGATTGTAAAAAATCAAGCATATCCTAATGATGTGATACTGTGTTATTAATACATATACGTAAATTACATACTAAAACAAAGGTATATCATATTGTGATCACACAAACTGTTTTTAAAACGAAATTACAGCAAAACATTTAAATGAAAAAATAAACTAAATTTAGAAAATTCTTTAAATCCTTCTAGTTAGCGTTGTCCAACAAATATTAAACATTCGAGCAGTTAGAAAACTTTCCAAACGAGGAAATAACAGCATTGTAAAATTTGAATCAACCCCTCTTTATTAATAAACTTAAAAATTACATTATTTTGCAAGGTGGAAAGGACATGGAGCATGTATTTTGTCATCAAGAGCATTTTCATACTATGGGTTTATAATATAGGAGACTATTAGAACATGTATTAAAATAGGCCATGGATTTGTATCTTAAATTGAAAAAGGATTTTCAATCTCATTTACAAGCAACTCCAATCTTATTTTGAGTAAATGCTTATTATAATTGCTAAAAAGAAGTCATGGTACCAGCATTTAAATTGCAACTGTTTTTGCCAATTTTATGATCCAGAAGAACCAGACAGAACAAGACATTGTTTAAGGTTTTGAGAAAGTATTATTTTGCTAACATCAACATAAAATCTTATTTTAGTTTACTACTTATATTAAATTATGTTTTCTTTTCCAAACTTATTACTCTGCTTACTGTAATATTTTTTCTACTAAAAATTGAAAGTCAAAGAAATTATATAAGTAAAATATAAGTACTTGATAGTGCAAGAATTAAAAAAATAGTAAAAGAAATCAAGTTATATTTATTTTTTGCTGAGTGTGCCTTGTGACCATGTGCTGAATAAGGTCTAACAAATATCTCCAGGAAATATTGTCAATAAAAAATAAAACATGAATATCTTTTTTTTATATGAGAGAGAGAGAGAGAGAGAGAGAGAGAGAGAGAGAGAGAGAGAGAGAGTATTAAAATACTTTCTTGAATTTAAGATGTATTTTTTTTGTTTAAATATTGATGGTTACAAACAATTAAAGGTATAAGATTGAAGGCACATTATGATAAAATGCTTGCAACATTTATTATACAAAATTGGTGTATAAACATTACAGCAAGTTTGGAAGTACAATATTAGTATTGTATACTCTAGTATGATTATATTTATTATTTTGAAAGTGTAATAAAGGTGCAAAGGGCACATGGCTACTTCACTATCACACACTGGGAAGAGGAGATGATAAATGTAGTGGTCATATGTTAGAGAAATGTCAAAGAAGTAACTGAAAAAAATTACTTAAGATAATAAAATAGGCTATGGGCAAAAAGAATGTACAATAATTAATGAAAATAGAAAGAGAATAAATGAGAGAGGAAGAGAAATTGAAGAAGGAGATAAAAATAAATGAAGAAAGAAAGGGAGTCTGGAAAAGAAAAGAGTTTATATGTGCTACTAGATTGGCATGAAGATTCCACCCTTTTTGTCATCAAAATAGCTAAATGTAACGGTCTCTTGTGGAGCTCCTTTCTGTCTGCTTGCTTCCCTGATAGCTACAATTTCCAAAAGTTTAAATGCAATGTCAATTTCCATCTTCTATCTTCTTGATTCCCATTCATCTCTTCAGTATCCCATGTACTTTGTTTTTTCTCTCATTGTAACCCCCTGCACATGAGTGGCGGTTCTGCCTTGCTTAGGGTGAAATTATTACAAAAAAAAAAGAAATTGAGTAATAATATGAGTGACAAAAATTTTAAATAAACAAAAATATAATAAATTAAAAGAGAGAGAGAGAGAGTGAGAGACATTGAGAAGAAAAAAAGAAAAAAACAAATTGAGAGAGAGACAAGAAAATGAGAAATTGAGTGATCAAAAATAAAAGAGTATAAAGAATTAAGAGAGAATAAAGAAAAGGAATGATTGAGTGAAAAATAGAAAAGGAAGATATATATAAAAGAGAAAAAAAAGAAAACATACAGCATAATTAATCTAAAAAACTAAAAATGGAGGAAAAAGTAGTAAGATTATAAAAGACATAGAAAGTGGCAAAGAGAAAGAGAGAAAGAGAGAGAGAGTGAGAGAGGGCATTACATATTTCAAAGATTGAAATAAATAAGAAAAAGTAAAAGAATGGAATAAGAAATAAAAATGTTCAAATGATGTTGAGATGAAGAGGAATTCATTTGAAGATGTCAATGTTGGTGGAAAGAAACTGCTTTGTTGTTCACTTGTAACTCCACCAAAATATTGGTAGATTGTTTTGTAAAAATGCTCCCAGAATACTGATCATGAATGTAAATACAGAAACACTTGGAAAGATAAAAAAAATATTTTAAAAAAAGAGAAGAAAACATACAGAACAGGTGAGACCAGTGACATGTTGTTTATAAGAAGCAAGATATATATTGCTTACTTGGTAAAACTTATTCACTGTATAAATTTTCATTCAGATTTCATTATATATAGCACTGTCACATCAACAGTTAAAATAGATAACAAATGGTCATTTACTGTTTGAATTACTATCAAATATAATATATACAATATTTAGAATGCAAAACCAGGCTCTTCCATTTGCCTGAAGTGTGAAACAAAAGACACAGGAAAGTAATTCAAATGAAATATAAATTCAATTTTTAAAAAGTTTGTTTTTTATATATATAAATAAGAAATGCTTTTGTTGAGGAAAGTAATTTAATGCTGGAATTTCCCCATTGAAAGAATTTATATTTACTATCACAAATTAAATTTCTGTGAAGGCTTATGACAATTCAAAGCACAACATTTTTATCACTTCTTGCCACACTGCAAATTTAATAATATAACCATTCTTTTTACACCATGCCACTGGGATAACATAAATTGTTGATAGGTTAACAACAAGAAAATTGTTCTGTTTGTAATAGACATGCTATAACCAACAGTTTGAATAGACTACCAGGATATAGTAATTTTCTCATGGCAACAACAGCCAACACTGAGTTGTTTTTGATCAATGTACTCAGTGCAAAAGCATTTATATTTTAAAACTATGTCTGACTTAAAAATGTTTTCTGTGTGGAAGATATTCTTGAATTTTAGATCACAATTTTTACTGTTCAAAGTTAATGTGTAAAAATATTTTCATGAATTTTGAAACAGTTCTAAATGCATTCGCATGTAAGCAAATGATGATCACTTTTTGTTCCACTGGAACATTCATTTTTTTTAACATCTGCAGCCATAAAGATAAATTATTGCACAATTTTCAAGTAACTTTTACAGTGAATCTATTCTCTTTAATAGTGACAGGGATCAAGAAAAATTGCAATTTTTCTATAAAATGAAGATGAGAGTGAATACACAAGAAATAAAATTAGAAGAAATTGTGAATTTTTATTGTGATTACAATTGTTTTAAATTAATTTTTTTTTCTACGAAGAAAGTTTCAGTTTAGATTAAAGTAAATGAAAAAAAAGTTCATTGCAGTTGTGGTTTTTCAAATTAAATTTGCTTTTAAAAGGAAATTAAAAACCTAGGTCAAAGTAAAAAAAAATGAATTTATTTGCAGGTTTTATTTTTACATTAAACTATTTTAAAAAATTGTTTAAGTAATAAATTATAATGGTATCAGTTTAGTAAACTGATCAAAGTTCATGTATATGATCATTTAGTAATTGATTTTAGTCGGCTTTTTAATAGAATTGATTCATTTTTGTTTTGTTTTTGCTCACTCCTGAAATGCAAGTCATATACAAATGCTAGTTGATTAAAATTTAACATGTGAACCAGTCGGCTACATGAAGGCAAATACAGAGTACTAGGCCAGAGTTTGATAGAAAATAATATTAATGATTATGATTTGATCACATTATAGTAAGATAAAATTTTAACCTGTCTCACACACACACACACACACACACACAGCATTATCATTTTTATATAACCTATGCATGTAAAGAAATACATTTACAGAAAAATAATTATAAGGATTCAATAGATTGTTATATCACTCCACCCTTTTTCTTTAAACTAATCATGGTATTAATAACAGATAGAAAATAGAAATAGTTTTTCAGAATCAAAAAGTTATTTACAATTTTCAGTATAGAAGCTTATATATATATATATATATATATATATATATATATACACATATATATATATATACACACACACACACACACACACACACATATATATATATATATATATATATATATATATACATATATATATATATGTATATATGTATAATTTGTTATATATATTATATTGTTTACATATTATATATATGTATACTATTTAAAAAGTGTTCAATATCAGTGATGAAGTAGACACATTCATATAGATTAGGCTTGGGAACATGGGTTTCACGTCTGTGACTGCCAGACTTGATACACCCAAGAGCGTGAAACCCTGGTTACAAACTCACACCTATCTATATGAATATATATATATACATACATATATGGGTAATAAAAATTAAGTTGTTGTCAATGAGAATAATGAATTTAGAAAACAATAACAAAATTATGACAAAAATTTTTCTTTTTTTGAGATTCAAGAAGAAAGGGATTTATTAAATGAGATCATTTAACTGGTTTCAGGATATACTAAAAATGTGGGAAAGATAATGTAATAAAAATAACAATTTTTTTTATTTGATTTAATTGAGATCATACAACTGGTTTCAGGATATGAATATAATAATTTAAATTGGATCCCTAAGATCCCATTTGGTACATTAAATGAAAGTTAAACATCAAAATAAAAAATGTGAGTTTCAATACATTTCAGGAGCTCATAAAATGTGTCTAATGTGAGAAAATATAAGCAAATATTTCTTTTCACTGGCATATCATATTAATGATCTTATGCACTCCCAAACCATTGCTACATTTCAAACAAATAGCTCTTATTAGTTAGATTGTAATATGTATGCTACTAACATTTAGATGAATACCTGTAATGAATGGTTAGCATATAAATATTGTCATACATTTTTCTCTATTTGTATCTTCCGATATATTTTCTCTTCCTTTTAGTGTAACACATGGCACAAAGGTAAGATAACAGCAATAAATATTCTGATTTTTTATAATATGCAAACTGGTAGGTCAAATTTTTATGATGTAGTTTTAACTAAACCCATTTCTGTCCTTTAACAATTGATACTTATTCCTACAACATATATGTGTCAAAGTATTAACAAAATATTTTATGAATATAAAAATTCTTAAAAAATGTTTACCAACAAGAGAAACATTTTAAATTACTCATAAAATTGCTTAAAGTATAATTGGGTGATATAAACAATACTATAAATCTTTTATGGTACCTATCTGTAATAAGGGAAATGCTTCTAGTAGTTGTATATTGTTCATAACACTGCATTAAGAAGAAATATGTGAAGGTTAGCATAAAATATCTTAGAAAGACACTATTAACATCTGAGATGATAAAAATTGGTTAAACGTCCCTTAAACAGTGTTTAATTTTATTAAGTGAATTTTCAAAAACATTGGGATATATAATCCATTTTCTTTTAAAAAGTGGCAGGCTACTGAAGTAAATGCATGTAAAAATTTAGGAAATAAATTTATTTTAAAGCAAATTTATTGCAATTAAAATTTTCTGCTTTAATTTTTACCAAACTTCAACTGTTCCATCAATTTTCTTCTTGATTGTCTCCATATTTTCATAATAACTGGTTAAGATCTATTCTCATTTCCTATATTGCTCTCTATTCTTTCTGTCTATATGAAAGGACAATTTTGCTGAAATAGATATGTTTCAGCTTGAATGTAATTTTTAGAGACTTTTGAAAATTGCAATTCATATCAAATGATTTTTCACATTTTATCTATTTTTGTTCCTAAATCTACATTATAATTTTCTAATATTAAGTTGTTAAAATTAAATATGGAATAATTATTCTGCTCAAAATTAAATATGATACAAAAAAAAATAATTAAAAAAAAAACAAGATAACATCCATTTATTTAACTCATTAATTTGAAGTATTTTATTTTGGTATTTCATTTTCATATTCTTCTATAGAATAATCAATGATTGTTATGGTCATTTGACATATTTTTTGTACTGAAAACTTTAAGAATATTAATAGAAAAAAACACTAGTACAATAAACAGTTATTACTACAGTTAATCAATTAGTAAGTTAACAATAAAATAAAGAAAATGTTGGATTTTCATGTCTAGATTTAAAAAGAAAATGAAAAGCAAAATTAATGGGTGGATTGAGCACATCTGATATATACATGTTTTTAACTGCATGTTTTTTGTAATAATTTATTTTTTAAATCAACACAAAACAGTAATTTTAACATGGTAGTTATAGTTTAATAGGAGGAGATAAGTCCACCTATCATCAGGTTACACTCCTTACCAGTCTTTTGAAAAGGAGTAAAGATTGATCTCTTGTTTTCTGTTTACAACTGGTTTTCTGGTTCCTTCTAAAGACTTTTTGATTTTCTTTCACTTTCAATAGCCCCTTGAATCTTAGTGACATTATATATATCTGTGTGTGTGTGTGTGTGTAATTTTTTTCAATATAATTTCAAATTATTATAAATAGCTTTGTTGATATACATATACTATAAATAAAATATATATAACAACACAGTTTTTAATTATTTTTACATAATTGTTTCTTAAGAACATCTTAAATGCTATGGCATTTTCATTGGTATTTAAACAGTTTAATTTTGCAACAAAATGAATTTGTCTAGGGTTAAGTTTATCTTGTTGCATATAGTGGTCACATTGGTTGCATCATTATACATATAAAGACCAAAATTATGGTCAGTTCCCTTACGCACAAATACTGCTGGGAAAGGTATTAATCTGTCTCTTCCTTTCAGTTATGGGTTAAATAATAGGACAGATTGGATTCTATAGCCTTGGCTTGCAACCAGTCTACCACAGAAAGCAATGGCAACCTACTGCAGGATAATCTTCTGCCCAGTCAGTCATGTCTTGAAAGAGACATGATCGCCCAAAGCACTTAACTGACTGATAAATGCTTTTCTAAAATATACTGACTGTAGTATTTTAGAATGATTTCTAAGTTTGTTTAAATATATGATGCTTTACTTATTTCAGCTTCTCATCTCTACAATTTAAAAATTTGAATAATGTTAATTTATTTGTGATAAGTTTAGTTGAATTTATAAGAGGACTAATTTTTCATGTGCATTTTATGTGTATTCATAATTCTTAATAAATTTATTTCTGTAATTGTTCATGTAAGAGATGTATTACCCTAACTAGGCCCGGGTTTTCATGAAAAAAGTATATTCTTACTTAAATGAAAGGCGAGACCATGCGACAATAAAAAGTAGTATATTCTTATCTAAATGAAATGTGAGACCATGTGACAATAAAAAGTAGTATATTCTAATCTAAATGAAAGGTGAGACCATGTGACAATAAAAAGTAGTATATTCTTATTTAAATGAAATGTGAGACCATGTGACAATAAAAAGTAGTATATTCTTATCTAAATGAAATGTGAGACCATGTGACAATAGGCAAAAGATTAAAGGATATAATCTATGCATTTTACAAATTCATTGATGTGGATTTTTTTATAATTGTAGATTTAAAAATAATTGTATAAATTATGTCCCAGAATTAAGATACAGACATTTATTAATTCAACAAATTATGAATTTTTCGTGGTGTTGGTGATTATAGATGATTTCAGATCATGAAATCAACTGTGGCTCCTTAGGGATTATAATTTGTTTGAGTTCCCTAGAAATGATGTACCCAATTTTATAATATGTGACACAATATGTATAGTGTTTGATTGTGTTGTAATAAACATGTCCTTAAGTAATATTTCTACTTTACTCATTATTTATATATATTTCATTAAATATGGTTGACAAGGAATAAAATGGTATTAACCGACATATTTATTTTAAATTTATTTGTTTGAACATTATTTTTAATGGATATTTGTTCTTAAGTAGATAGCCTTTTTTCTGTAATTAAAGAGTATGTTTATATATATCCACCATCTTGAATATTCAAGAAATCTTAATGGGAAAATATGCATCTCCCCACAGGATTTGAATATGCGACTCTTATATACCTAAGAGAAGCCATCAATTGATCTGACATGTCTGAACCACTCGACCACAGAAGACTTCATGGTTTAACAAGGTTAAAATAAGCCATAAATACATTAGGATATGAACTGGAGCAGATATAGATATTATGAGAAATCAGGAACTTATGTATTTATCACTTAATTTGACCTTGTTTAACAAAAATATTCCATGGTTGAGTGTTTAAGATATGTCAGATCAATTGACAACTTCTAGGTATATATAAGTTGCAGGTTTGAATCCTTCTTTGTTTACGTTTATTTATATAAGGATACAAACCAGAACAGATATGGCTGTTGTGAAAAATCAAGAACTTATGTATTTATGGCTTAATTTGACTGTTTAACCATGAAATCTTCTCTGGCCAAATGGTAAGACACTTCAGATCTAATGACGGTTTCTCCTAGGTATATGGGAGTCACAGGTTCAAATCCTGCTGGAAGATAGAGATTCTCCTAACAAAATTTCTCAAATATTCAGGCTGGTGGATATATATAAATATACTGTTTTATTATAGAAAAACTGAGTATCCACTTAAATATCCATTAAAGAAATATGTTCAAACAAATCAATTAATGCATTTTTGTTAGTGCACACATAATACTCAATTACTGTGGTAAAACATTCTTCAGTTTAACCATAGGAATTGAAAATTGATTTTTTTATAGTCATTGATGTACACATTAGCCACACACACACACACACACACACACACACACACACACACACACACATATATATATCATTCAACCACAGCAATGATTGAATATATTCTTAAGTCCAACACTGAGTGAATCTAGGCAGCTTTCAAGCTTCACCACTAATTCGGTTCTCAATCAAATTTCAAACAGTTTACAGATTTAGATAGGACACCTCCTTAGCTGCATTTTGAAAAGAAATTTTGAATTTTGGTTCAGTAGAGAAAAAGTTAAAACAAAATATGTGAAGTCTGAAAAGGGAAACTAACCATATAAATAGGTAAGTGAATGAGTGACTAATGCTTGTAATAATAAATCTTATTTTTTATAACTTTTTGTTTAATATTTTTGCATGCAGTTTTGAACATTTAAATTCTGGTGATATCTTTTATCATTTCTTTCAATCAAACTTTACTTATCACTTATGATTTTATCAGAATTGATTATCAGAATTAATTATAAATAATAAATGTTTTTTGCTTTTTTAATTAATTGCATACAAATTTTTTTCTTCTAATATTTTTGAATGCAGTTTTCAGCATTAAATTTATACTAAATTAATAGCAATGCCTGGAAAAATTATGGATTATATGGAAAAATGCATGCATGAAAAGTAATATTCTTAAGATTATATCAAACCTGGAAAAGAACAGGACAAGTTATTAAATCTGGAAAAGTAAAGGACAAGATATTCTAGTGAAGTAAAAAATAAACAAAATTCTTACTTAAAATATTACAGCTAAAAATAAAATTTGAAAGTCCTTTACTTTTTCAGGTTTAATAACTTTTCCAGTTATTTTCCAGATTTAATATAATCTTAAGAATATTACTTTTCATTCATGCATTTTTCCATACAATATATATATATCTTAGAAGTAGTACAAACAAATGGGTTAACAGTCCGCTGTTTGTAGTAATTTACTTTTTGAAGAGTGCTTGATACTTAGTAGAGCATTATATATAGTAATATTTTTATTATAAGTGTTTATAATAAAAACATAGCTTGTGCAACACAAGAGCTGTTGTGTTTCAGTGCCAGCTTATTAGCACTTCATCAGGCAGTGAAATATTTTTTTCTGTTAGCTATCATTATATACAGAAATTAAAAAACAACACATTTGTTACCATATCCATTCAATTAAGGAGAGGATTCAGAGGGTTTATCTCAATTAATAGAAAGCAAGGTCATGATGGATAGGAGGAATTAAATTATTAGGGTAAAGGTTAGAGAATTGAAATGTCAAGGAAACCCATAATCTTTGGTGTCAGTTATGAAACTTTTGGATGTATATATTTGTATCTTAGCATGTCTGTAATGGTGTCACATCTATTGTGAAACGAAAGGGTTTTTTTTAAAGTTGTTATCACTTAAAGTAGTGGAATAGTTATAAAAACAGGAAAGGGTTAAATATAATGTATGTCAAACATGTAGTTGACCTAGGAGGTGCTATATCAGTTAACCAAACCAAATTATCAGAAGATGAGAGAATAAATACATTTATGTGAAGGGGTAGATTATAGATTATGGGATCTAGTTATATTATAGTAGAAAATAAATTACTTATACTTTAGGGTATATATTCTAGGTACCTTCACAAATTTGCTGAAAAAACAGCAAATTTGTATAAATTAGTATAAAGAAAAAAGGCCCCAAACTTAATCAAAACTATATGTTTATGTTATTATTAAGAGTTAAAAATCAAAGTATTTTTTAATTATGTTTCAAAGATTTTTTAAATTTTTAAAACATTCAAAATTCTGGTAAAAAAATTTTGCTTTTTCTTTTGTCCATGAGTGACACAATTTTACGACAGCAAACAATATTACACAAGTCACTTTTTTGTTGGTGAAAAACACATTAATTTGGAAATTCTTGCAAAAATCAAATAATAGTCAGATTTTGATAAGACTTTAAGGATTTATTCACAAATGGCTGAAATCATTTTTAAAATTATTACTTTTAGAAAATCTTTTTTATTACCTGTTACCCCCACTTTCCATTAATTTTCTGAAATGTTTAGAAATTAGTGAGTAGCCAAGAAATCTTATTATCAATTAAATTTTTTTTTTTTATAATCGTGTCGCCTCAAGCAAGGCATTTTACTGCCACTGTTGTGCAGGGGGTTACATAGAGGAATGTTGAGGAGTGAGAGGTTGCAGGGGGTGTCAGGAAGAGAGTAGAAGAAGGAAGAGATTACTGATGAGAGTGGGGTGGACGAGGAGGAATGTTATGAGGAGTGAAAGGTTGCAGGGGGTGTCAGGAAGAGAGTAGAAGAGGAAAGAGAGTACTGATGAGAGTGGGGTGAATGTAGAAAAGCATGAGAGAGAGGATGCAAGTTAGTGAGATAGGAGATGACTATCGACTTTACATTTAAATTCTTGGAGATTGTAACTGTCAGGAAAGCAAGTATGTGGAAGAGAATTCCACAGGCGGGAAGTGCGAGAAAAGAAGCTGCTGGAGTAGAATTTGCGTTTACAATTTATTGGTGTCACAGTAAAAGGGTGGGACCTAGTTGCTAATCTTGTGGCTCAAGGAAATTCGTATATAGGGGTACCAGTGAGCTAAGTTCATCGGAGCAGAAGCTGTGAAAGTATTTGTAGAAGAGACACAGGGAAACCACACTGCGTCGGTGAGAAAGCGACAGTATCCTAGCTGCCAAGTCAGGATCGATCACATTACAGATTCTCCGTTGGATTCGGTCAAGAACACCTAAGTGGATAGCAGGAGCACCAGACCAGATATGGCAGCAATACTCATTGCATGGGCAGATGGTAGACTTGTATATGTGCAGGATTGTTTGGGACGGGAAAAAACGACTTTCTTGCAGGGATTCATTCGGAGAATGTTAATCAACTTTTTTTTTCTAAATTAGCCTTTATTCAGAAAATCTGCTCCAAATTGTGAAAACAAAAATGCAATAAAACTATGCCATTTTTATTTAGATAAACTTTTAATTGCTTTTATGAACAATGTATATTAAGGATATCATATTCTGGAAAAAAAATATTTTTGATGAATAAAGAATGTTTACAAGAATTGTTTTCATTTTTATTATTTATTTATTATAATAATTAATAAAGTTTCAGAATCTTTTAAAATTTTTACATTCATTCTTTCCTTTAGGTTATTAAGTTAATATGTGAAGACTATATTTACTAATTGAAAATCATAATACAGATATTTTAGCCATAAGATTTTAAAAAAAATTAATACATTTTTTTGTGTGCAAGCTGATGACCTGTATTTTATTTTACGGGTGGTTGAAAGTCAGTCAGTTAAGTGCCTTGCGTGAAACACGCTTTGGGCAATCATGTCTCGAAAGAGAAATGACTGATTGGGCAGAAGATTATCCTGTAGTAGATTGCCATTGCTTTCTGCGATAGACTGGTTGCCAGCCAAGGCTATAGAACCCAGTCTGTCCTATTATTTAACCCATAACTGAGGGAAGAGATGGATTAATACCTTTCCCAAGGGTATTTGCGCATATGTGAATGCCAGGAATTCAACTGGAGTTTGAACTCGGCTCCTCCGATTTGTTGTTCTGCACCACAACGCACACCTGAAAGTACTATATCATTAAAAGGTCACGTGTTTCAAATGTTGTGCTCCTTAGAGGAAAAAAAAGTTTAATATATAAACATTTTGGCAGGTTACAATTCTTTCATCTTGCTTCTGTGTTTCCTTGGCCCTATGTTTCAACATTCAACAGACAAATCATCTAAAAAAAGTATTTGTGAAATTCACAATTTGTGAAAGTAGCTATATAAAGAGTATGAAAAATGAAAAATAAATATTAAAAATAAAAATTAATAAATGCCATAACATTTCATAAATTATTGAGTTACCTGTCATGTTATATAATTTCTTTCTGTTATTAAATTGTAAAATTATTTTAAAAGAAAGTTTGATATTATTTTAATCTTAATTTTTCAGAAAACATCTTCAAATGTAAGGCTATAAAGCTAAACTAACTAAAATTCTATAAGATATTAAATAATTGCTGAAAATATGTTAAATTTTTAATTTTATAGTAAAATTGTATGCTTCATTTTTTGGTTTTTAACTATATAATTAAAAACCAAAAAACAAAGTGTACAATTAAGCTACATAAAATTATGTCACATTTGACCACCACACTTAGCTTCTGTTTTTTTTTGACAGTTTCTGTGTCATGTTAATTATCACCTCAAATAATACTATGATAACACTGATAGCAAAGCTACCATAATTAAGAAATACTTTTATAGTACATTTCAGGTAGTAAGCAAGTAATACTTGTCTCAAATCAGATTAAGGTAAGTTTAAATTTGCTAATTTGACTAAAATAACATGTCAGTGAGGTATATTTTGTTTTTCCAAGATTTTTTAAAACCGAGAATTGGCTTCTGTTTATAAAATGTGTTGATCAATTAAAAATGGCCGAAAAATTTAAATTGTTTTAAATCTTGAAAATTTTAATCAATATAATTTTGGTTTGAAATACACCAGAGTATTTTTCTTACTAGAATTTGTGAATTTAACCTCTTAGCTTTCAATTAAAGCTGAATTGAAAACTTCAAAATAGATTTTTATTAATTCAAATTTATTTAAAATGTAGATATTGAAAACGGGTTACTTTGATATGTTTAGCAGATTTAATTTAGGAAATTAAATTTGAAATTTTTTCTGTAAATATAGAAAACATGTAAAGAGTTACAAGTTCTGTTTTTTTTTTTTTAAATAACTTACATTTTATGGTGGGAGTTTTATTGACTTCATTTAACTGCCAAGAGTATATGGAAAGTGATGTGCTATTGCAGTACGCTTGATTATTAAAAGATAAGATATGCTGAAAATAGCAGGTTTTAAATGGGTTCTTGGTAACATTTTTTTACTGTAAAATTTTCTATGGTAGAAATAGAGCATAGGTAGACTACAATGTCAGTTACACATTTCTTTTGTAATGGACACTCAATTGCGTTTTGACAATTGCAAGTATTGGTATTGTTATCATTAATTTTTTTAGGGTGTTGTTGATTACTTAAGTTGTTATATTGGTTTAAAATTCTATTATTAAACTAGCACCAAAACACAACAGCTCTTGTGTTGCAGTAAACTATGTTTTATTATAAACACTGATAATAAAAATATATACACACACACACACATATATATATGCATAGATGCAGGTTTCATTAAAAATGACAGACAAGGTGTGATGGTTAAGTTTGTTATGTAACTTTTCATGTGATCATAATATTTCTTTCTTTTGAGGACATAAATTACATAAAAATTGTCCAAATGTTTTGTCTATCCAAGCACTTTCAGCTATACTTTTAGCCATTTTTGAGAATGAATGTTATTTTACATGTAACAAAATGTATGTGGTGTTATGTATGGTGTAGAGTAGTGGTATGTGTTAAGTACCAAACATGGTAAGCATGTAGTTAGCATGTTTGTAGTTGATATTATTGAGTGTTGGGTTTTTCTTTTTTATCAATAAAGCCTCCATTATTTTTAGTCTTTTTTTTTCATGTGGATGTTGGTATGATATTTGCGTTTTCAACAATATGTTCCAGATAGTGTTTGGTAAGTATAGCCAAATAAACAAAACATTTGGACAATTTTTATATAAATTATGTCCTCAAAAAAAAAAAAAATCATAAAATCACATAAAAAAATTACACAACATAACCATCACACCTTGTCTGTCATTTTTAATGAAACCTGCAAAAAAGAGAGATTGCTACCCAGATATACAATAGGTATATATATATATATATATATATATATATATATATATATATATATATAAAGAGAGAGAGAGAGAGAGAGAGATGTTTTTTACTTCATTTAAAAATCATACTTGTCATTTTTTCACAAAACATTATCTATCTGTTATAGTTTTACTTGATAATTACATGATATGAGTGATAAAATATTTTAAGTTAGAACTGAAAAAATGAATGGTAAAACATTATGTAAGGTGTTAAAAAACTGTATTTTGTTCATATAAACTTTGCAAGAAATAATATTACAGAATGAAGTTATATAAGCAAATACTTTATAACAACACATTTTAAATATAGTTTTTTAAAAACAGGAATAAAATGACATGTTTAAATAAAAAAAGCAAGTTATGTATTTAAAAAACTTTTCATTGACAAAAGAATTAAAAATTACTTTTTGTCAGTTAGACTTGGTGTTAATCTAAAGTCATGAAATTATGCAAATAACATTCCAATGGAAAATCCTGAGGAGAAATCCATAAACAAAACTTGTGAAAATTTTCCAAGATCTGTTAGAAAGTAGATGAAAAGCAGTTTATGTCTGACTTGAATGGCTTCAAAATGAGTTTATTAAACTTAAAAATAAGAGATCTGAAGATGAGTAATAATACACCCATTATATCAGAGACAGTTTCAGAATGGAATGAAAGTTATATGAAGAAATTTGCTTGAAAGTAATCATTTGATAATAAACCAGAAAAGTTAAATGCACATATTTTAATATACATTTACAACTTTTTCAGCACCAAAAAATACATTAATTTACTTTTTAATACATATATCTATATCTCTGTGTATGTGTGTATTTATATGTATGTAAAACATATTTATATATAAATATTTGATGCCAAGAGAGAGAGTATCACCAAAAAATATATTTCTTTTATCTAGTATATTTTGTTAAGTGAATACAAATGTTTCAAACATTTTTTAACAAAATAAAAAATCATATTCAACTTTCAAAAAAGAGATTACTGAGAAAATCTGCATACATTTGTAGAAATTAGGCTTAAAATGAAGAAATTATTTTTTTGAACATTAACACCAGATTTGTTCTAAATTCACAATATGAAATATATTTTTAATGAGAATAACTAATTTTACTGAATGCAAGTTAATGAAAAACTTCTTAAAATTATTATCTAAAATTCTGGATAATTGCCATTAAAAGATAAGCAACTTCTGATTTACAACAATATTACAACTAATAATAATGGAGGTTTCTGATTTCATCTCATGTGGCATGTTATCACACAAAATAAAAATAAATGATTGCATCTCTTTACCTAGATATCATTCAGTAGAAGGTAAAGTGAAAATTCAAAATGATAGCAGAAACCTTTCATTATATTAACACATATACAATTTGACTGATTCATAATAGCTTTCTGCTTTGAATGTTTTCTTTAGTTGTCACAAATTACATTTTAAATAAAAATTTATCTCATATAAAACTTTCAATGTAGGTCAATAAAATACAATCTTGAAATATATAACTGATTAACTTCAAAAGCACATAGTAATAAAATATAATTATCCAATTTCTTAGTAAATCCAATTTCTTAAACTGGATTAAAATTAAACAGATAAACTTTGTTAGTAGAATTTAGCAGACAAGCCTTCTCAGTAGAATTCTACTGACAAGGTTTGTCTGCTTAATTTTATATTGTATTCTTCCAATTTTCAAATAAGATGTACGTTGGGATGAAAGTGTTTGATAATCTGTCAGAATTTTATATTTTGTTTTGTTTTCTTTAAGTACTTATGACTATTCTAGTTCTTATAACTGAGATGATTGAAAGTACTTGAATTAAACAAAACATGATTGACTACAATGTACAGCATCTTATTTGAAAACTGCAGTAAAAATTAATCAGACTATGTAGGTTAAATTTAACAAAACCTGTTTGGATTTATATATGCATGTGTGTATGTTCACTATGTCAAATTTTATTATGTCAGTCAATATTTTCACAATAACATTATATTTTGTAATACACATCATATATTTATATTTTTCATTATGATAATAATCTTTATGCAATTCATTAGCTGAGAAAAATAGTTCATGAAAAGTTGTTATTTTCTCTTCTTTATGTTAGTTTTCCATTGATTTTTTTTGTAATAAATCTAATTTGGGTGATATTTGGCATTAAAATCAGAATTAAGTTCACAGTTACCACTAAGGTAATGTATAATGAATTGATTATATGCCATCCTTGTAGGTGGAGATTTTTGTAAGCTCCACCAAATGTAAATTACTGCTGGTAGATCAGACATAAAAGATTTATCAAAATTAACAAATGTAAACATACATCCACTATTTTACTTTTAAAATATCAAGCCAAATTGATTTAATAAATAACATTCATTTAATGTTATTTCCTTATATGACAGGCATATTTTAAGTCAACTAAACCTTTACTCATATAAATTTCATATCATTCTCCATGACCTACATAAAAAAGTAATCACTGTATTATTTTACATATAAAAAATGTCAGATAAGATCTTACTTGATATTCAGAAATGTTGTCTTTCTTTAATTCCTTTATACTTTTCAACTTGTCTATTTCTATTTTTAAAACTAATATAGAGCAGAATAATAATACATTTCTTATTTGCATGCACAAATAATGTAATTGATATGTAAATCATGATAAAATGTTTGAGTACATGCATTTCCATTGCTTAATGTTTGCCCTATTTAAAATGGGATAAAACTATTATGAAACTCATCCAAATAAAGCAAATTTTAACTGAATACAGAAGAATTAACAAATCAATCTAGAAATTAAATTTTGGGAAAAGCCTAACTTATGTACCTGCAAAAAATGGTTTGTCAAAAGGACAGTTTTTCTCGACACCATTATACCCTTAGCAGTGTTTATTGTTTTAAAAAGTTATCTTTAGAATTTTAATAACAGCAAAAAAATATTACACAATATTGATTTGTTAGATTGTTTATTTACAACATTAATTTTATATTTATATCATTATAAACTAACTACAATGCAATATTATTTGTCATTTTATAAACAAATAACTATGAAAACAATTTTTTTATTTGTAAATTTATAAAAATGTCTGAACTATAGAACAAGAAAAATTTAAATAAACATGATTTTTGGACATTATACATTTTTTTTCAAATTATTTTGTTTAATTTCCCATTTTTTTTATAAGCGTGATCAAGGAAGCCTGAAATCTAAAGCCTAAAACTCCAGTAATTATAGGTTAAACTCCTTTATACACTTTTTAGAATTTTTTTCTAAAAATGTATGTGAAGCATGCCTAAAAAAAAATGGAGATAGATATCTACTGTCAGCCATGTAATGACTGATGGAGAATTTTAGATTTTAGATGAGACAACAAACACTTAATATTTATTGTCTTGCCTAAAATCTAAAATTGAAAGAATGTTTGATTAAAGGAAGAGATGCTCTCAACTTATTTTAGTCAATTTATTTGGCAAGAAATAAAAGAAATGTCTCGAAAGTGCATTTTTCAAATCTTTATAATTTCAGTTACTCATTTGTTACATGTTTATTCAAATTGCTGAATAAATTTTTCATTATAGCTGGTTCATATATTTTTATAATTTTGTAAGTAGAAAATTATTCTTGTAAATAACAATCTTGTTTAATATATTGTTAATTCTCAAGAACAAGAAAATTTTAAAATCCACTTTTATATGTTTGGGTCTTATTAAAATTCTAAACATAACTTTTTAAAACAATAAACATTGATGAGTATACAGTAATAGTGGTGTCAAGAGAAAACCTTATTTTGACACATCATTTTTTCTGATATGAAGGTCAAACTTTGATATCAGTAGCATATGCAAGAAGTTATGTTTTTGAGAACTCTTTTTTATGACTTGATTTTTATAATGCTAAGCATCAAATTGAAACAATCAATTTTTTTTCCTCACAAGTTTGTGATGTTAAAAATTGTATCAAGGATGAGTAGATTTATTTAAAAGTCTTACTGAATCTTATAAACAATTCATAACAAAATGCCATCACAATTGTATTATTTGAATGCAATTATTTTCAAGCTACAATGCAAATAAATCTCACCACCTTTGTTTATCTTTCTTATAAAATTGTGTATCATTTATTTAATAGTTGTCCTATACTAGAAAATATTATAAGCATTTAAATATAACATGAAAAGAAAAAACAGATAATATATTTACTATTATTATTACAATTATTATTACGAGATATACTCCTGTATCTGTTACTTTTTATCACAATATTCACATGCTCCTTGGCTGCTAGAGTAAGAAAGATAAAATTGGGGAAAAAGTAAGTTTTTGATACTGAAGAAGCCCCTCTTTTATAGACACAAATTTGTAGCCATTCTGCCACCCAGTCCTTTCCAATTCCCTGTCATTTTTTGTTTTAATTACTGTGTAACGAAATAGAATAAAACTTGTAATAAAATAATAACTGTGAAAATTCTTTCTTGATTACAAAATAGTGAAGACAAAGATAGCAGCATAGAGAATCAGAAAGGAGGGAAAGGTAGAATGAGTAGATCTCTGCTAAATCATCATGGATTTGGTGGCCACATGGGTTAAGGCAATAAAAAGAAGTTGCTAAGGTGTGGGATATGAATTCAGATCTTGTTGGAAGGTGAGACTTTATTTTTCTAATTGTTAAAGAGGGTATCAATCCAGAATGTTGTGATAAACTGTAACACTAATAAAATGGAGTGTGATTTGTAATAAATTAATAATAATAGTAAAAATGCATCATCTAAGATAACAAAACATATATTTGCACAAAATCTTCAATATACACATGAAAAAGAATTATTCTTTTCCATAATTAAAACTTATATTCCTCTTCAAGTTGGAAGCTCACAATGTTTTTGATGAGTGAAAATATATTCAAGGATTTTTACAACCTTTTAGATAGAAGGCTTAAGAATAGTTTCTTTCAATGAACAAATTCAGTCCAGTGTTTTCAAATAGGATATTTTTATTTTTCCTTTATTTACTTTTCTGGGTTAATCATGAATAATAGTGAACTAACTGAGCAAAAAATACCATGATTACAGGATCTACTTTACATAAGAAATTTTCAAAGAATATTCTTGATCTGGAAAAAATAACAAAACACTATAATATATAGTGAAGAAAGCTGATAAACTTGTTAAACTGTGAAATAATTAGGATAATCCAAGTTATTAAATATAAACAATAATTAAAAAGTTAAACATTTTTTGCTTAAGGTTTTAAGCAAAAATGTTTAACTTTTTTCTCAAATAAATGTATAGCTTCTCATTTCCCATTTATTTTATTTTAACAATTACAGTTTCAATAGTTCTCTATCAGATTTTAATATGACGTCTGCCTAGACTTATATACAGCTTTTTATAAAAAAAACCTGAGTTATTAATCATGCACCAAGAAATTAGAAAATTAGACCAGATGGCAGTGAAATGAGAAGCTGGTGAAGAAACCAGTCAACTCAAATAGAAAAAAAAAACTTGAGCAAAGGCACAAGTTTTCACAAGTTTTTTCTTTTCATTTTCTTTGTTTAAATCATATTTCAATCAGTATAATATCATTGTTAGCTGCAGATATTTATAACCAGGCTGAACATACTGAACAGAGAGACTGAGAGGAAAAATTAAATTAACAACTATCATTTAAGAAGTGTATATTAAAACCTTTAAAACGTTGAAGTTGTTGCAATAGTAACTGACATTGTCTTATTTAATTTCCTAAAACATTAAAAAAAGCCTTATTTAAAATAAAATCAAGAAATATTTGTGAGACTATAACATTTACAAAATAAAGTAAATATCCAAAAATAATACTAAAATAATGCAAGAATAATATTTTTTTACATGCAGTATTTTTACCATAATTATTTAATTATGTAATTGAACTTATTGTTGCTTTTGATTTTGATCAAAACACTTTAGGTCACTATACTCAAATAATTAGCAAACAATATGAAAAGGGAAATAAATAAATGGCTGCCAATCAGACTTGAAGTGTGGAAAGTAAGTTCAAATCTCATAGACATCTGTTTCATTTCTAATTTCAGACTATTTGCTTTAGCAATCAAAGGGTGTATAGATCCAGAAAGTTGAAAATTTAAATGTAATATTACTCATTAAAACAATCTAGCTATAATTCTAGTGTATATATTTCTTTAAAAATGTCTAGCATTACAATCTTGAGATGTCCTTTTTTGTAAAATGACATTGTACAAAAGCATTTAAAGTAACAGTTATATCTTGAATCATGAATGCATTTGAAAGAACAACTTCATAATCTGATTAAGATTGCAGTATTAAGTGTAAATTAAAATATGAAAATAATTTAGTTTAACAATTGGAAAGATGAGATTGCATATAAAGTTTGCAATAAAATGGATAAAATTAGCAGTATGTTTTCATTGTCTATTTTCTCATATAAATATGGTGAGTTATACAATGACTGCATATTTAATCTGATGAGTTACATCAAAATTAAACTACTGGTCCTACTGCCAGAAAATGATTGAACCATGAGCTTTCTTTGTCAGTTTTTTTTAGTGCACAACAAAGGCAATATTATATTTTAATCATTGTAAAATGAACAGAAAAAAGTGGAAATGTATTACAAGAAATACAAAATTAATAAAAATATAGGAATATCCAGAAATGAAAAACTTTACTTAAAAGCCTCTCTAATTAGAACAAATGACTAGTTACAAAATTTTGTTTTAGGCAATTTCAATAAATATCCATAAAATACAAGACACTTTATTTGTAAAGGTTGTGTTTGTATAAAGTGATTTCATATATATTTTGTATATTTGAATGGATTCTTTTCATCGGTTGTTGGGAATGAGAAAATATTTTATACTTTTTTGCTCACTGGAAAGGATGAGTAAGAGACTGCTGAGAAATAAGAACTAAAAATAGTGACATGTAAAACATAGATGTGAGCAAAAAAGATTTATATATTTATGAAGAACAAGCTAAGAAAAATGAGAGCAAAAAAAAAGAAAGAATGAAAAGGAAATCTATCACATTAGAAAATGCATATTTTCAATACCTTATAAAATGTGTTGTAATGCTTTTGTTTAGAATAGAATATAATAGAGATTATAATTACAATAATCTAATAGTAAAAATAATACTTGCAATGAATTTTTGTTTAATAATTAAATCAAAAGTGAAATTCAATTTAATGTGTTCTTAAGAACTTACAAAAATTATACGCTATTTTGATTAACACTTTTAGCCATAGATATGTAAATGCAAAATTAATTTTTTATGATACAGTCTTTCTTAGGTAAACACTGGTAACAAGTAAAAAAGTATTTTGTTCTAAACTATTAAAGCAACAAATGTAAATCTCCTTATTACATTTATCAGTCTTTCCTGTTCATATTAGGGTAGTGAGATATTTTAGATCTTAATAAGTTTAAAATCAATGAAAGAGTTTTAAAAAATCCCTCAAGTGATGAACAAAATACAACCATTCATAAGTCAATGAAAGTGAGTTAAAAAGTGAAGGTTAAGAAACTATTCTTATTTTAGAAAACATTTTTTCATTTTTCTTTTTAACCATCAAATCATAATATGACGAATAAATCATAATATAGTAAATGATGTAAAGTTTGTAGGTTTACTAAATATTTTATTAATTTTTTTTATTTTCTCATTGTTTTTGCATTGCAGTTCCAATTTATAAGTTCTATAACATTTGCTTTACATTTAAAATCATATTTTCTAGAATATATTATTTACTCCCGAGATACAATAAGTGCAGAGTTCAATTATCTCAATAATGTCAACTTTGATTTTGGAAGCTTTCATATTTTATAATAGTTTGGGACAATGTTGAAGTAATTTGATACTAGAAAAAATAGAAAATAAATGTCTTATAAGCATAAAAATATTGTAAGTCAATTAAGAATAAATATGTTGATGTTTTTCCTTCAACCAAATTTTCTATAAAAATGTATTACTTTTCAAAAAAATATTACCAGCCATGAATTTTGTCATAAATACTAAAGCTAAAATGTAAGCTTATACCTGAGTTATGTCTTTTATAAGTTTATGTTTTAAATTTGCAAGTGTTACGTTTTAGTTTCCAAAAGTAATTTGATGCATGAAAGATGATCAATACATAAACACTACCTCCATTCATAATAGTTTCTAAACTTAGTGTATGAAATGTGTATGCAAATAAAACAATTATTAAGGGACAGAGGTAGTAATGGATGAAATCAAAGGTAGCATTTATATGAAGTTCAGCTATATATTTTTACTGTTATGCAATTTTCCTTTATATATATATATATATATATATATATATATAGAGAGAGAGAGAGAGAGAGAGAGACAGACAGACAGACAGAGAGCAATCTTAGAGCATAAAGTGTAAGCAGAGTTTATTAAATTCTTAAGATTTATCACTTTAATTTCAGACAATAGTGTATTAGATATTAATGATGCAAAGTAAAAGAAATCATTCTTAATATTAAAAATACTAATAGATTTTATAGACAGCAAAACATGATAAATTAACATAAAAGTTTTTCAAATTTCTACAATGAATAAATGACTTTTTCTGTTTTCAAGAGTCATCTTCAGTAGCCATCAATATTCATGAGTTTCATTTGAAATTAAAGTAAGAAGCAGAGATAAATACTTTTTTCATATATGCTCACCTTGTTTCACACACACACACACACACACACACACACACACACACACACACACACACACACACACACAGAGTTTCTAATTCACTTTTTATTCACTAAAAAAACTGATTTTAAGAATTCTCTTTCTTCACTTGAAATGTTTTTGTTTTCCCCTATATTTTTTACAATTATTATCAACATCATTGTTTCCATTATCACAGGTTTTTTTTTTGTATTAGCAAATGTTATTATTTATAAGGAAGTTTAGGGAGCATTATCAAATCTTACATGGTAATGTTACCATATAGAAAAAATACTTCAAAAAAATAATTTTCAAAAAACTCTGAGAATACTCATGAAAACAAACTCATGGTAATATTATAAAGCGAATTTAACTTATTTTTGCATCAGTTTTTCTAATGTGGAATTTTATCAAATTACACACTTAAGAGAAACAAAATTAAGAGTTATTTTAATTGCAAGATGCAGTATAAACATTAAATGAGAAAATTAACATTATGAGATTTTATGAATGTGATGGTACAATTGAGCTACATGATTTACATGAGAAAGAATATCATTATCTTGTATTAATACAATAAATATGGTCATGAAATGTTGAAGTTTAATTTTTGCATTTAGTTTTTAACTTTGTGGTTATTTTTCTAAGTAAAAAAAAAATTAAAAAAAAACAAAACAAAAACAATGTCTGTAAAAATCATTAAAAATATTTTCCGTTCATGAAGAAAACAGGATTTTTATATTTTACCTTTTAAAGAATATTTTTAACTTTGCAAAGAATTGATCAATATGTTAATTATGAAATTATGGTGAAGAATATACTAAATATATACAAAATATTTTTATTTCTTTTCATAAGTCACAGTTAAATCATTTATAGGATTATAAAATGATTTAAAATTTGCAAATGTAAGAATAGTTATAAAATGTATCAATACATTTGTTTCAATATAAAATAAATAAAACTAGATTTTAAATAAAAAGTATTCATAATTTAAGCATTGTTATTACTTAAGCCAAATTTGAAGCTAATCAACAAAAAGTACAAAAAATTAAAATAATTTTTAATTTTTAAACAGCATCTCCCAAATTACTGATTAAATTTGCCTTTGTGAAATTATTTTACAAAGTAATTAAGTTTTCTAATAAATGTAATTAAAGAACATGAAGCGAATATCTTTACAATAATATCAGAATTAAATCTAAAAAAAATCCAAATCATACCAAATAATAATAACAATAAAAAAAAAACAATAAGTAATAGAAAAGTTAACATTTCATTAATGATATGCTGAACTAGATATTATTTTATGCTTTCATAAAATAATTTAATTTGGATACTGAGATCTTTAAACAGTTACTGCTTTTATTTCATAAATACAAACTAAATTAAAAATTTTCTATTAAAAAGAAAATATTATAATGTTAAAATGCTGAGGTAATAACAAGATGGTCATGCGAATATAGTTATTTTGAACTTGTTTAACCTTTAACAGTGTATATCTATCAATGGAATGTAAAATGGCAAACTAGCAAATGGCGCAATCTGAACCCACAATCTTGATTTTAATTATCATTAAAAAGAGCAAACAGAAAACTAATAAATTTTCTAATAGTGACACAAGATTGTTCCTTAATATTAACTCATACATGTAAACTTTTTGAGAACATCAAGTATTTATTTCATAATTGTTATGAATTAATTTAAAAGATATTTGACAATATTTTTAACATTGTACATTATTTTGTGTTCAGAAACATATCTTCTTTCTCCATCTTTGATGTAATTCATTATTTCCTTTTGACTGTCCATTATCCTTTCATTATCCTTTCAAAAATATACTGTTGATTTATTGTTACATACTCAATCTGGAATAATATTTGGTCAGAGATATGCATTATTATTTGATGTAATATTTGTATCTTACATCAATGCCTCAAAATTGTACAACTATTACGTTCAAAATGAAGAATGATATGAATTATGGGAATGTTCTTATGAGACAGGATAACATTAGAAATATTTTATAATTTTCATTAAATGAAATAAATAAATTTATATTTTGATAAAGTTTATATCACAACTTGATTTTATTCAATACAATCTAAAGCAATAAATGTATTAACAAATGCTAAATGAGCTGACCATTAATTATTAGACCTTTTGACCAGCAAAAGGAACCAAGTTCAAAATAGTTTATTCTATTATATATTTTAACAAGGGTGATTAAGTCATTAGACTGAGATACAATGATATCCAAATTTGTTTGGCATTTACTCATAATTAATATAGAATGAAATTTTACAAGGAAAATCATATTCTCACAAATTAGTCACAAATGAAAACATTTATATACATATATTTATAGTAGAAATAAACTTTACAGACAAGAGATGACTTAACAATATCTAATATTTTGAAAGTTTATTAAAATTACCATCATTTGGTATAACTTTGATGTTTATTATTTATTCCCATTCTGGTAAAATGAAAACTTGTCAGTTTAGTTTTAACAAAATAATAATGTTAAAACTATCAAAACATCACAAAAAAATCTGTATAAATTAATATCTGAACAAGGAATGTTTCTTAGAAATAGATCCCATTTTTAACTTCATCACTTGGCCCATGTTAGAATAGAGTCACTAGGAAATAAAACCCCATTATCTTACTATGTGCTAAATTGCACCTGTAGCATATTTTTGGGAAATTATTTGAAGATAGTATCTTTAGAAAGTAGTCCAGACTCCAAATGTGTGTGTGTGTGTGCGCACACACACACACACACACACACACACACACACACACACACACACACAATTATCAATACAACAGTTGAGAAAGATACTTCTTATTGACCAAGAAAATTTAATGTTCATTTTGGTATTTAGGCAGTCAAAGCTTGAATGGAATGAAATACCATCCACAAGTGAAAAGTAAAGGAAATTAATGATTACTTTAAGAGCAACGACGAGCATTAAAACAATCATAGCAACTCACAATTGAGAAGAATTTTAGGTATTCCTCATGAGTTTTGACAAGGCTCCAAATAGAGTTTATCACAAATCCTTATATATCTTTTATAAGACACTGTCTCCCATAAGCTCTTTAGTAATAAACCTTTTTCCAGCATTCAATAAAGACATTACACAGTACATGCGACTGTAACAAGTTGTCACTGTACTTAGTAAGTTTTTTGGATGCATTTAGTGGACATGTAATAAGGTTTGTAAAATAAGTGAGTCAAACATCACTTGGTTTCAGTAAACTACTACTCTCACTCTGCTGAGTGAAGTAACACATTGTTTCTGTTATAAGTTTTCTCGATAATGAGTGAGACACCAAGCAATGTTTTTGCACAGGTTCGAGTTTGTATATTTTGGAAATAAGTAGACTTCATTCTCTGTTGATACCACTGTCTTGACTTCTTTTGTTTGTTTAATATCCCGACTTCGGCAGTCCAGGTATTTCTTCAGTATTGAACTAGTGACATCAAAAAATAAGACAGGTTTCTTGGCAGACTGATGATAAAAAAAGAAAGAAAGAAAAAAAAAACAAACAAGTGTGATATAAATGATTTTATATTTGTATTTTTTCTTTTCATTCAATCCCCAAAAAACAAAACATAACCTCATTTGATAGCATACAGTTTTTTGTCAAAAGGAAAATGATAAAAGTAATTATTATGCATGTGATATGTGAGAGTGAGATGCTTCCATCAATCAATAAATCAGTTGTTTGCAATCAATTCATTAATAACAAATAAATGAATGATCACAGAATTTTTATCTCCATTGTTTTATGTCATCAAAAAAAGCATTTTCTAAAATAATTGTAACATGTTTTCCTTTAAGAGAAAAGACAGAAGCAATCTTAAATTTTACCATTTAATTTCTTCTTGCATAAAGAATAATTTTTATCTAAATATTTATCTCAAACTAATAAATTTTTACAAACTCCTCCAGATATAATCAGTAAGAGTATAAAATTAAAATGAAAGCATTACATTTATGTTGATAATGAAGTTAAAACAACAATAATTTATGAAAATAATCAAATAAAGTCTAAATTAAAGCTTCATCTATGTTCTTTATAGTTTATTCAAAGCAATTATGGCCAAGTATATGAAACACATCTGGAAGTTCTCTTCCACAATGGTTCTCACAGCCAAGCCCCGTTTTGTTAAAAAGACACATTTGTCAGAACAAATATGACTCGTCATTGAGTGAGGCAATCAAAAACTTCGCTCCTGGCTTGAGGGGTATTGAAACTGCAAAAAGACTCCCCTCCTTTGAGCCTATAAAATTCTCCACTGATAGCACTGATGATACACTACCTGTAGATTCTTCTGAGGAACAAAGTCTAGAAAACTGAAATGACTATTGACATAAGATCAGCTCAACAAAAGAACATCCAAGCACTGACAGAGTTGACTCACTTTCAGACTGTGAATGTCCTACGTTGAGTAGTAGACAGGACAGTGTTGGGATACTGCAGAGTGTGAATTCCCTGACCAGGAACCACTGCTGTGTTCTGGACGGATTTGCAAAATGTCTAGTAATTTAGATGACTATCTCACCTTCAAATGAATAAAATTGAGCATGGGGAGAATGTGGTTAAGGCAACAATAGTTGTCTCTCCCTCGATCTACTCTACTATAAAATGAGATAGTCAAACCTCATGTATCTGCAATGGTCAAATTGCTTTGAATAAAACTTAGAAATGTACATTTGTTTTCTTTAAAGCACACAAGAAACTAAGGAAAAGTTTAAAATGAAAAAAATACAAATCAAGGAAATGATATTTTTATTGAAATCAAATTTTCAAAGAATTTTAAAATTAAAAGGGTTTTACCATGTGTCTGAAGGACTCTGTGGTAATTTCAATATCTGTCATATCAACAAGGAAATTACGATTTTCAGAATCGAGGTAGGTAATATGAGAACTCAATGCACGAAATACTTTCTCCTGTAAATTAAAAACAAAATCAATATCATTTCAATATTTGACATATTCAGTAACATTCTGTTAAAATGGGTGGCTATGGGAACAAGAAATTTCAAACATGCCTATCTCTCAAAACCTTTTTTTTTTTTCACATATTCATTAAATTTTAGTCAAGTAAATGTTTTAGTAATATAAATTGTTTCTGGTTTATCAAATATGCTTTTATTTCTGAAAGAAACTGAATTGCTGCAGAATAGTTACAATGCTGGATTAAAATAGGTAATGGATGTGAATCTTTATTTCTGTTATATTGAGAGTAATATTAACCAATTTTTATGGGTGATCAAGTATCATGACTTAAAAAGGATTTTAGTGGGAGATTGATGATATATAAAAAAAATACAAAATTGGTATATACAATAACTAAACAATAAATCTACAGAAATATAATCAGTAAATAATGGAGTTAATATTTCTTTTATTTCTCTGAAGAATCTGTGACACGATAACTAGACATATATGTATTTTATTATAATAGATTAAAATAGAAAATAGTTTAGAATAGAAAATAGTTTAAAAACATATTTAACAAAAGTGAAAAAGAAGAGGAAAAAAATAAATAAACGCTTTTTCTTTTATGAGGAAAATTGTCCTCCGGTAAATATTTGACTCAGTGATAAAGGTCAGCGGGTAGGTTTTCGATGACCCGGTCAAAGGCTGTCCTTTACTGTATCTTGACCACACATTAAGCCTTTTCCGGCGGAAGCCTTATTAAGATAAAAAAAAGATAACTGAAATTTCAGACTTACAGTCGCCGGTGTTTGTCACCGGTGGTCTAGAGCATTTCCGGGTTTCCGGTCAGTTTTAGATAAATTCAGGTGTTTTTTCCAAGTAAGAGAGTTAAGTTAAGAAGACGAGTTAAGTGAAAGGGAGTCAGCCGGGTGCGAGCTTGAAGGATCTCCGTTCGTCTTGTTTTGTTCAGTTTGGGTTTGTTGATCTCCATTAATTAGAGTTAGAGCTGTGTGTCACATTCGCCTGCCCCAACCGAAAAGGCTAACTCTAAACGAATAAAGCATCCTTTCAACTCATCCAAATTGTGGAAGTTCATTCCTTATAGTCAATCTTGTACCCCCAGCTGTTTGTCCGACGGTTTCTACAAAAATCCGGCAACATCACAGCGTGGAGAACGGCCGCCGGAGAAATTGTTAGGACGACCGTTGGGGTGGTACAAATCCTTTTTAAGTAAAATTTGTCAGTGCATAAAGTCTAGCAAACATATTACCAAATCCTTTTGAAACATCTGGTATATTTTGCAGTTTCAGTACTCAATACGTGGTACAGTGTTATGTATGATGTAATAGTGTCCAAACAGTTAGTGGCTTAGTACTTAAATACAACTCAGCTCATTTGCATAGGATACCGCACACTTCCTTAATTGGAGTGAATGTAAACCTTTATTTTTCCTTTGTTACATTCAACCACTCTTGATTTATATAGTTCTTGCTTTTGCTCTTCTTTTTTGCTTTTTATTGGTGACCTTGGTCTTTCTTTATCCTCTTCTCTGTCAGTTTTTTTCTTCTCCACTTATGTCATTTCTTGTTCATCCTCATCACTGTAGTTTTCTCTCTCTTCTTGCTTCTGCGTTTCTGTTCTCTGCTCTACCACAACATTGAAGTTACCTTCCTCCTCCCGACATTGGTCTTCCATCTCCACATTGCCCAACACAATCCTTTTTCTAAATTGATCCGCATGAGCTAAAGCATACCACCCCTTCTTCTTGATCAAAGTTGTATTATTGACTCTCTGAAAAAGGAAGTTCGCTTCTTTGGGATTTGCACTTTTGTCTTTCTTGTACAATACTCTCTCCCTGTAGTGAAAGACATGGCTGATGGGTCCCACTTCCTCTGTGTATTGACCTATAACTGAGGAGTTTCTAGTTTTGCTGGAAACACCTCAATGTTTTCTGTGATTGGCGAGAATGACTTCAATGTCATTTTAACTATTTGTACCATCTGCTCTGCGATTCCATTGGATTGAGGATGTTTTTTTTTTTTTAATCGTATCACCCTGAGCAAGGCGGTAACGCCACTGGTGTGCAGGGGGCTACATAATAGTTAAAAGATTGGAAAAGAGAAAGCCGGAAACCACATCCTAAACAGGGAACAAGGGATGAGCCTCTTAACCTGTTCAATAGACGTGGGTGGAGAGAAAGCCGGAAACCACATCCTAAACAGGGAACAAGGGATGAGCCTCTTAACCTGTTCAATAGACGTGGGTGGAGTGTGAACTGGGCGATAGATAGATCTATCTACTCCAATTGGTACAGTGGAGTTTCCTACGGCATACACCCTCAACCATGTACACAAATTTTCATTCTAAAATTCAGAACACTAATGTTTGCGGTACTCCATTCATTGCAAATACATCTCTCGAAACTTGTTTGACTGTGGACAGTCTCCAGTCTTTAACCTTGATTACTTCTAGTCAACCAGAGTATGCATCCACCATTATGAGAAATAATCCTATGCTACTGATGTATGTGTGGTCCATAAGTACTCTAAGCCATGGTTGTGCCTCTTTAGGTCATAAATGACAAATCTCCATTGGCCTTTTTTTACTGCTACGATAGGTGAGGCCCATTTACTTTCACCATGTGTAACTTTTTTGAGAATGCCTTGCTTGATCATATGGTTTAATTTGGCTACCACTAAAGGCAGTATATGTACTGGTACTTTTCTGGCTTGAATGTATTTGGGGTGGTCAGAACTTCCTTTTAATCAAATACTTGTTTTGTATCTTTTTAGAAATTCTAGCTCACTCTCTTGTGCTTCCATGGAGTTTATTAATTTGGTTTTATCTACTTTTACTATGTCAATACCTAATAATCTGTGGTCCTTCTTGCATGCTACTAACAGGATTTGAATAACCTTGAACTAAGTATCCATTTCAAACGCACCACTTTTGAGTCATTATTGTAAATATACTGTCTTCCTGCTGATCTTCAGGGGTGGGGAAGGGTTATTACTCTCATTGTTTCTATATGTTTTTCACTTCTGCAAATGGTCTTAAAATGATTCATTTTTCCATATTTAAGACACCATTTCCCCAGTCGCAGACACTTGAATTTCTTCTTTTCATGCGCTGTCCCACAATAATTGCACTTTGGTTACATTCAAACTGTATGACTAACTCTTCTCTTATCTGATTGAAATCTCTGATTTGCTCCAGCTGCTGTAAATACACTTAATTCTAAATTCAAATGGCCACCTTGCATGCATTCCAGTACTTTATGTTTATGCTGTGTGTCATTAAGTCCTTCAATTGTTCGTAATTGTCATGGATCCTTACCTGTAACTCCAGAATGAACTCTTCCTAACACTATATATATACTACGCCTCGAGAGAGAGAGAGAGAGAGAGAGAGAGAGAGAGAGAGAGAGAGAGTCGAGTTGGTAGTAGTTCACTCCAAACCAGACTGACACTCATACTAACACCTTCCACATTTTGTATCATTATTTCTTATTAATATATATTTGTTATTTCTACCCTTGTTGTCGTGTTGTTCTTTTTGGACCATAACAGTGGCGATGAAGATATTGAAGAAACAGATTCTACGTGGAGGACAAAAGAAAAAACCTTTTGGCCATCAGTCACCAATAACAGTGGTGACTAAGATACTGAAGAAACAGATTATATGAAAAGATAAGAGAAAAAACCTTTTTAGACACCAGCCATAACAGCAAAGAAACGGATTCTACCTGTCAATCATAACAGTAATTGAATTCTATGCAGGAAAAAGATTTTTCTCACCAAGTTTCCAGAACAACAGGTGACAAAGACCTGAATTCTACACCAAGAAAGAAAGAAAAATCTTTTACTCAAGTACACAATTCTAGCTACAAAGTTCTTAAGGAACAATTTTCCACACATAAACACGACCAGTATTAACAACAGTAGTTTTTGAAAACCGTAAATGTAAAACACAGAGGAGCTAAAACAAGGTAATCGGCGTAACAAGAAAGGGAAAAAATCTGTAAATTGATTTTTTCTTTAATCAAAGTGATTTTTTTATTTTTCTTCCTTGTGCAAAGAAGAAATAAATGTCATTATTTTTTCCGAATAAGAAAAGGGAAAACTTTTTTTGACCGCCATAACTATGTGGAGCTCAATCGAAGACTTCACCTATGCACTGGATGAAGACAAAACCTTTGCGGCTTACTTCAGAAGATATGAAGATTTATATGAGATTGATTGTGGGAATTGATCAGACGTGAAAAAAGTGTGTCTACTACTTAGGAAACTAGGGTCAAGCAAACACACTAAATTCGTAGACTACATCCTACCGAGGAAAATGAATGAGTTGACTTTCGGGGAAGCTGGGAAACTCTTAACGGAATTATTCAGTCTGAAAACTTTGTTATTCCACAAAAGGTGGAAATGTTTAAATTTAACAAAAAAGGATAGTGAAGACTATATAACATTCACTTCCATAGTAAACAAACACTGTGATGACTTTAAGTTATCTGAACTAAGCGCTGACAATTTTAAATGTTTGATATTCATCCAAGGCCTGGTTTCAACTAAAGACATGAAGATCAGATGGAGAATTCTAACAAAACTTGAGAGTGAACAAGAATTGATGCTACAAAAATTAGCTGAGGACTGTCAGAGATGTATAAGCGTAAAAAAGGACTTGAAAGATATCGAAGTGTCTGGCGTCACTCACATACAAAAAGGACAACAAAAAACACGTTTTTCACCCCCCACCCCAAAAAAAACAAACCAATTACTTTACTACAAAAAGTCAAATGAAACCTCAGAAGAAACCACCACCCAGTCCATGTTATCGCTGTGGAACTTTGCATTGGTACAAAGATTGTCCATACCGCTATAAGACTTTTCTGTCATGCAATAAAGTGGGACATGAAAGTTCGCACTGTAGAACAAAGAAAGAAAACAAAAACCAAGTGAGAGTCATGAGAACTGACCAAGCGGACAGAATAAATGTATGAAAATACGTACAAGTGGAAATGTTAAACAAAAAAATCAGATTACAATTTAGATTCTGGATCCGATTTAACAATTATTAGCCTACAGACATGGAAGAAATTAAACAAACCGACCATGTTGAGAACAGATAAAATAGTCAGGTTGGTAACAGGAAGAAAAATCAAATTTGAGTTGGAGATTATCACAAATGTGACGTTCAACGGGATGACCAAGAAATTAAAGATGTTTGTTCTAAAAAATACAAAAAATTTATTTGGAACTGACTTGATGCAGAAATTTGACCTCTGGGATTTACCGATAAATACATTCTGCCAAAAAGTGAAAAGTTTATCAACTGAGGCAGAGAAATTGAAGGAGAAATTAAAGGAGAGTTTCCCCAACATATTTTCAGCTGGCCTTGAGAGGTGAAATAAAATGGCAGCCAAAATCGAACTAAAAGAAAATGTACAACCCATTTTTAAAAAGAAAAGAAATGTACATTTTGCATCATTAGAAAAAATAGACAAACAGTTGGATAGATTCGTGGAAACTGGTATATTGTTAAAGAAGAATCCTCAAGAATTTCCACATGGGCCACCCAGGAAAGAACAGGATGAAATCCTTAATGTAAAGTTACATGTACTGGCCAAACATGGATCAAGATATTGTACATATGGTGGACAAATGCAAGGGCTGTTCCTTAGCAGCTAAGGCACTTCTGATCACTCATAAGCCATGGCCTAAGACAGTTTGACCGTGGTCGAGAATCTATGCAGATTTCGCAGGTCCATTAGAAACTTACTTCTGAGACAACAATAAATTGCTTCAAAGTGTTGGATTGTCTAGTCACTGATAATTGGACACAATTTTCATATCTGTGGACTTTCAAGAATTTTGCGGAACCTTTTAGGTGAAACACATCAAATCTCTGCCATATCACTCAAGGTCAAACAGGCAAGCGGAGAGGTTTGTAGATACACTAAAAAGAGCACTAAGGAAAGCTTATGGTGTACCAACAGAAAAGGCATTACAACAATTCTTGCAAGTGTATAGAATTACACTGAACAGTACTATGCCATCGGCACTATTGCCAGCGGAAGTAATGTTCACCTGAAAAATTAGATTGGTATTTGACAAGTTAATGCCGAAACAGACAAAGCAATCACCAACATCATTTGTCCTGAAAAAAATAAATTTAACCCAGAGGTGAAAGGTTTGTTTTTTTTAAATGTTCAAAAACAACACATCCTATTGGGAGCCAGGTACAATAGAAAAATGGATTGGGAACATGATTTACATAATTCACGGTCAGAAGTTCTCACATAAAAGGCATTTAAATCAGATCAGAAAGAGGCTGTTAGAGGATTTTAATGATCTACCTCAGGAAGAGGAGGAAGTAATAGACACAATATTTGACACTGCCTCAAGCAGTTTCAGAACCATGGAAATCTAGAAGAAAAAGAAAACTCACAGAGCTTTTGATAATTAATCCAAAGAGGAAAAAATATTAAAGACCCCTGCGAGGTAAAAGCTTGGGAGGGGGGTGTCATGGGTCCTTACCTGTAACTCCAGAATAAAGTCGAGTTGGTAGTAGTTCACTCCAAACCAGATTGACAGTTATACTAACACCTTCCACATTTTGTACTGTTATTTCTTGTTAATATATATTTGTTATTTCTACCCTTTTCGTCGTGTTGCTCTTTTTGAACCTTTACCTGGTCCATAACAGTAATAAAATCAGCTTGTCTTCAATTGACATGTTTTGAGTCCCTAATTTCTCAAATTTGCAGTGCTTTGCCTGTCCCTTGAGTCTGTGTACATACTGCATAATATCCTGTGGCTGCTGCCTGGTTTCTAGGAATTTCATCCTTTCAGTGATGACCAGTCTTCTTTTCGGCCTGATGTTTCTTTTTATTATGCTGACAACTTTCTCAAAAGACGTCTGTTCTAATTCCTGTGGGTACGCTGTTGTGGAGATTTTCTTTAACACCTTGCACTCTACAAAAGCCATAAACAAATCTATTTGGTTCTGTCTGCCTTCCATTCTTGAGTCTTTCAGATTATGCACCCTTGCTGTAGCTGCAAAGGCTTTTATCCAAATCTTTACATATTCAGGATTGTTCATGGAACTCAAGTATCCTATTGGTGACACCATTTGTTATGTCTGGTATATCTCATAGTTTCAGTACTTAATATGTGGTAAACCATTATATGTGATGTAATGGCATCCAAACAGTTAGCAGCTCAACACTTACATATAACTCAGCTCATTTGCATAGGATACCACACCTTTGATATTCTAGTAGTAAGTTTTTGTGTTCTTTGCTTGTCATATTCAATTTGCTTATGAGCAAAATAAGCAACATATTTGTTTCACAAATCTATTTTTTCAAAATAATTTACTGAGAATAACTTTGTATTAGTAATTTTATATTAAAAGCTATCTTGGCAGTGTTCATTAACATTCTGATAAACTGACATGAAAAAATATCATTGGGTTAGAAACCATAAAATTATTTGTGCCAAAAGATATGTGACATTTTCTTCAAGCAAATATTTTTATCTAATTAATATCATTATTTTAAGTTTTAAAAATAATATAACATCTTTCAAAATGAGGATTAATAACTTTGATTTAAAACTAGTTTATTTTTCTGTTATGAGTTTGTGGCCAACCTATTGGTAACTAAGTTACCAATAGGTTGGCTACAGCCTATGTCCTATTTTTGTGTTACAATAATGTACAATTCAAATTGATGAACATTAATAGTATACACTCAACTTGAACAAAATGAAAATATATTTTCCAAATCTGCTTATTGAAAGACTTTTTGTTTTTCAATCTTACCTTAGTAACTTCTCTGTACTACATTTTCAAAGTTGATTACCATTATAAATCATCACTAAAAAAACATTTTGGATAGATGCAAAGATGCCCTTGTTCAAATTTAAATAAAAATACAGGTCATTAACTCTTACAAACAACAGCCATGCCCATAATTTTATAAACTGCATGAGCAACCAGTATTCATTCAATTTTTTTTAATATATAAAAGGAAAGAAGAGTAATAAAAATATATATAAATATAAAAATAGTCATTTAAATAATGATAAGTATAAAGTGACACTTACCAGTGATGTAACTCCTGGTTTTGAATTCACAAAGTCACTCATGGAAAGGTAATTCACTAAATACAAATCCTGAATGGAGTTGCATTCTTCTGGGGCTAGATGATGAGAAGAAAATATTTTATTAGGTAAAATTATAGAGATTACAGTTTTATTCAGAAATTATAATTATTAGGATCTGGTTTTATCCAGAAATCAGTCTGATATAAATTGTGGAAAAGTATTGATTTGTGGCAATGTAGGATTATCAATATGTTCAGATGGTATTTTTAAGTACCTTTTAGCAAAATTAAATGCTTCCAGTAAACCTTTTTCAGAAATTGATGGGTAAAAGTTATTTATGTCATATTTA
This sequence comes from Ascarosepion bandense, assembly GCA_037127315.1. NCBI lineage: Eukaryota > Metazoa > Mollusca > Cephalopoda > Sepiida > Sepiidae > Ascarosepion > Ascarosepion bandense. The sequence continues at coordinate 1,287,932 of JBBBDQ010029493.1, forward strand.
ATGAATGTGTATTTATTTTTGCATTCAATTTTTTGGAACCTGGAAATGCAATCACTTGTGTTCTTCCACTGGTTTACTTGAGTGGCTGTTCTTAGCAAGTCACAAATATTTTTTAATATTTGATGGTTTATTTTGCCTACTTCTGTTTTTGTTGGATTTATAAGTCGGTATGATGGGTTGTTGGTAAAATCTTCTTTATGGTCTTTGATTGTAAGGAAAGCTTGTCTGTTTGTTAAGATTTGTATTTTTTGGCAACAAGGAGGCTAAAATTATTACAGACAAATTAAATTTAAGCCAATACTTTTCCACAAAGGTAAAGTATGGCTCAAAAAAATCAAACAACGGCACATTTGATATACCACAAGGATCATATGATGGAGCAGAAATTTCATAATTGATGGGCATATACATTTGAAATAAAATCAACAAAATAATCCCTATAGACAACCACGGATTATATAGAGATGGTGGATTAATGCTAGCACCAGACAACAAAAGAGAAAATGATAAAATAAGGAAAGAGCTTTTCAAACTATTCAAAAGACTAGATTTTGATATAATAGGAGAAACAAATAGAAAAGTGGAATTTAATTTACAAATGGGCAATGTCTTGCTATACATGAAAACAAACACTAAGTTAACATACATGAATACAAAATCCAACCATCCAAAAAGTATAATTAGGCACATTCACAAAGGAATAGAACACAGACTATCAAATAATTTGTCAAATAAAACAATATTTGATGAAAAGAAAAATATCTATGAAGATACACTAAGAAAATCTGGCCATAAAAACATTTTACAATATAATTCTCAACTAAACAGACAAACAAAAAATGATAATAGAAAATGAACATTATCTGGTTCAACCAAACATTTAATTTAGAGGTAAAGACCAAAATAGGACAAATATTTTTTATACAGATAGACACTTTCCAAAAGGATCAGAACTAAATAAAATTTTCAACAGAAACAAAATCAAGTTACACTAGTAATTTAGATAGTTTCATAAAAAAACTAAAAACCAGAAACTTATATAGCAGTGTACAAAACAAGACCACTAATAAATAATGCAACTGCAGGGACAAAAATAAATGTCCACTTCAAGAACTTTGCAGCACAAAAGAAATCATTTACAAGGCAAAGGTATATGACTTAAATGGCTAAAATAAAATATATTTGGGTTCAACCAAAGACACCTTTAAGACCAAGTGGTTCAATCACATGTCTACATTTAAAATAGAAAACTTAAAAAACTGTACAAAATTGGCTAGCCACGTGTCGAAATTAAAATCAAAATATGGAAAAGACCCAGACATAATGTGGAGTATAGTATAGTAAAAACAGCCAAGCCTTACAATGGTGGCAAAATATGTAGACTGTGCTAAGAAGAAAAGTTAGAGATTATGCTATTCCCCAACAAAAGTGAACTGTTGAATGAAAGAACGGAAATTATGACTAAGTGTAACCATACTAAAAAATACCTATTAGGTTCATACAACCACGGATGAAAATACAATAATTCCTTGTAGTGTTAAAAAATGCACATTCAAAAATTCCCTAAGCATTAAAAAAAAAAGCAACGTTACGTGAGCTTTCTTAAAGAAAACAGTAAGCAGTAAAATCAGTTATTGCAAATTGCCAGAAGACACCACTCATGGTAGAAACCTAGGTTGCATAACTTGTTTACAAATGGAAATATATATATATATATATATCAAGAGTGCCAGACCAGATATAGCAATATTCAATGCATGAATGAATGGTGGATTTATAAATGTGTGCAAAATGGATTCTGGCAAGAAAAATTGTCTGACCAAACAAAATCAACCAATTTTTTTAGCAGCAAACCTAGTAATTGATTCAATATGATTATTCCAATTTATGTCTGTGGAAAATGTGAAACCAAAGAGGCACAGTGAGTTGTTCTTCTAGAGGTTACCATCAGCCATGCTGATGGAGGTCAAAAATGGTTCTTACAATGATTAAAAGATATGTTTCATTTTGGAGGTACAAAAATTTACAAGCCATTTCTTGGTTCAGTTAACAACTGTCTGGAGGTCAGTTTTTTTTATATCAGCTGCCAGTTTTACTTTATTGAACCTATTGGACTTGGGAAAATTACAGAACGGAATCCTACTTCGGTATTTCTGCTCAACTTTTTCAGTCTGTCTTATCTTCTTGGTATATTGATTTGCGATTTTTATTTTATTTTTATTTTTGCCTGTTTAATTTTTGTCTTTAATTTGCCTGAATTTTTCAACAGGGGTAGTATTTTGCTATTGTAATTAATTTTTGCGTTTAAATCTCGTTTCGACTTATACTAAGTTAAAACTTAATTTTTTTTTTTATTATTATTATAATTATTATTGGAGTAGATAGTACCCACCATCACCCGGTTTTACACTCCACCTCCATCTATTGAGCAGGAGTGGAGGTAATTGCCTTGTTTCTTGTTTAGGAAGGGGTTTCTGGCTTTCTCTTTTCCAATCTTTTCACTTTTCCTTATTTTTATTTTTATTTTTTTCAATTGGAGTAGATAGACTGAACTATCACCCAGTTCACACTCCACCCACATCTATTGAACAGGTATAGAGGCTCATCCCTTGTTCCCTGTTTAGGATGTGGTTTCCGGCTTTCTCTTTTCCAATCTTTTCACTTTTCCTTTTGTTTTTTTTGTTTTTTTTTCAATTGGAGTAGATAGACTGAACTATCACCCAGTTCACACTCCACCCAAGTCTATTGAACAGGTGTAGATGCTCATCCCTTGTTCCATGTTTAGGATGTGGTTTCTGGCTTTCTCTTTTCCAATCTTTTCACTCTTTTTTTTTTTTATGTATACATTGTCTCTTGGCATTGTTTATTTCTTCTGACTGCATTTTTCTTTATGTTTTGGATTGATGAATCCAGCTTGTTTCTTTGCCTTGACAACACAATTGACAGTTGAAAGACCGACACTAACAATCTCTCTGTAAGGCTTGTCAGTGTGTTTGTGCAGCATTACAATTTTCATATGCTTCCTTGGATGACACAATATTTTTCAAGGCCAAAATATTTCATCATACAACCCAAAAATAGATTCATATTACTGTACACTACTGCAATAACCTAATCTGAGAAAAAAAATTAGCAATCAATTACACCCTGTACTTTAGTGGGTTTAAAACTGACTGTATAGTGAAATTGTTTCAATTAATTTTCACAAGGGTGTAGATCCAAGGATAGAGTCCTGAGAGAACCCTGCATTAATGTGAAAGGATCTAGAAGACTGATTGGTCAACATTACTTTAATTACACAATTTCTTAAAAATGATTGGATCATGTCAAATAGTCAAGGGGCACCTTAGCCCTTCAGCTTGTGAAGAAGGCAAGCATGCCAAACCCTGTCAAAAGTCTTTAAGATATCTAAATCCACAACCTGAGCCTTACCATTTTTATCTAAAGCTTGATAGACAAATTCAGTAATAACCATTAACACAGTTGGCCGAGAAAAGTGAAAGCTATGTTGTTTATTTGAAAGAAGCTTGTACAAAAGTCAGATACTTAACCAATTTGGAATTGATTAGAGCCTCTAGTACTTTGCCAAAAAAGAAATAAAAGATTTATAGGACAATAATAGAACATATTAAAAGGTTTGCTAGAGTTCCCAAAGGCAGGGACTACAGAAGGCAAGCAAGAAGCAGTAAGATATTTGTTGTAGAGTTTGGAAAGAACAGAATTATATTAGATATATTTATTTATATTATACATATAGTATAAGTTTGATAGAGACCTAAACGAAAAGAAATTTAAAATATTAACAAGATACATACAATAAATCATTTGACTTTAAGTGTCACAAAAAGATTTGAGAAAAATTAAAATGGTAACAAATAAAAATGTGGTGAACTGAACAATAATAAAATATTTGATGAAGCTAGAGCAATGAATGTAAACAGCAAGAAAAGATGTAAAATATTAAGAACATTGGCTAAAGATATGAAAGCAGTCTGGCAAAGAGAAATATGTAACTTGGGCAAAGAATTACATGAAAACTGATTTTTCAATAATTTTTAGTGATAAATGTAGAACTATATTGGATAGATCTGGTGGTTAGGCCCTGCATAGAAATAGTCATCCAATCTGACTTAGAAAACAAAAAGTTGGAGATGGAATAATGTTTTGTGTTCTGATAAATATCACCTAGTCATTGGTTTCTGAACAAAAGCTTAATCTCTTTAGAGATAATTACTGCTAGCTAGATAAAGAAAGATATATATATATGGAGAGAGTTTATATAATTTATATTTTTACTATTAATCAATAGATGCTACTTTAAAAAGAATTGTTGTGTAAAGCAAACCAGCTAGAGTATATGTAAGAGAGCAATGTACAGAAGACTTGACAATAATCAAGAATGATATATAAACAATTTAATACATTTAGAATGTGACAATGCATACATTGGTATGATGTAGTTGATTCCAATTACCACTTAGCATCTAGAAAAGAAATGATGAAAAGGTAAAATTTAAAAATCAATATTTTTATTTAAACAAGAACAGGTTTAATGACAAGATGTGTCAAAGTAGTTGTGAATGCTTATGAGATTTTTTGGTCATGAGATTTTGTTATAAAATATAAAATAGTGGAGTGTATGCTTTTTCCAGCCAAGTCTTAAAAAAAAAACACTATTAAAACTAAAACATGAGTTCTTAATAGATTTGTAGGAAGTGATAAAATAATCTTTGCAAATTTTCAGAGTATGGTGCAAAAGATTGCAAAAATAATTTAATGTCTGCTTTTTTTAAATGTAAAATCCACTTGTTTTGATCTCATTGCTACATTGGTAACAATAGCTATATTTGACATGATTTCAAATATCATAGCTTCTTAAAAAAGTTCAGTGTAGTCTTTAAGTTTCCCATGTTGATGGAAACACCATTCTATGTCAAAAACTGTTTAAAATTATTATATAAGCATAGCTATGCACCTAATTTTACATTTTAACATAGATATCCAGACTGATATGTCTGAAATATATACATAATTGTAGTCAATGAGGCTTAATATTGTTGTACTTGAAATTTCAGAAATAAACTTCAGACATTAATATCTAAGGCTTAATTATCAGTGGTGAGTAACAAGTCTTTTAAACTAATTTCTATAGGAGACATAAAAGTAATTTCAAAACCAACATAAAAGAGATTCTACAGTTAAAAATTGAATGTTCCAGAAATAAACAATAGCTGTTGTACTAATTTGCCATATATAAGTTTGGATATGCATGTGAGAATAAACTTAGAAAACACTAAAATTCCAAATCCTGGGGTATGTATGAATCAATAAGTTGATCTTGCTATTTACTTAGCTTAGTGGGAATCAAGCTCACCAGTTAGCAGTAATGGTCAACCAGACTAGCTTGTTAATTTTTACCCCATGCCAGGTTGTTCTACTTAGAAAACAAAAAAAAAACAAAAAAAAAAAAGCAATAAAAAACATTTTCTCTCTCTTGTATATATAGTAATTTAACACCTTATTAATATAAAGATCCAAATATTAAATATTAAAATAGAAAAATAAATAGAATGGTATATCAGATATATAAAGAAAAAATGAAAAAAGAATTTTAGTACATATGCAAGTAATAAAAAGTGGACCAAAAGCATTCATACTTACTGAATGCAAAGTATATCACAGTATTGGCAGATTTGTGACTGCGCATGTTATTAGACTTTAAGAAATCTCTCAAACCAGACCACATCATTTCAACCTTACCAGATGAGCAATCAAGTGATATCAGCTTATCTGACTTTTTAAAATAATCCAAAAATGGCTTTACAGCATTTGCATACAAACTCAAACGTTTCTGCAAAAGAAGAAAAAAGATAATATTTTTAAAGTTGAAAAAATTAATTTTGTTAATTTAACAAGTAATTTCTAAAAATTCAAATTCATTAAGAGTAAAAGAAGAATTCCATGAAAAAAGTAAATAAATTGAAAATAAAAGTAGAGACCAAGAAAAGAAATGCTATGAACTAATCTCAATCCCACATTGAATCATTATGAAGATATCAATGAACAGGAAATGGTCAGTATAAGCAGTACCCTACAACATAACAATTATCTAGGGTACATGACAACAACTCCAACGAACATGGAAGGGAGGATGAATGAGGATAACAACTTTCAGAAAACAGCCTTGGTCTGTCTACCCTATGTAAAGGGGTTATCAGAGAAAATACAAAAGGATCTGTTGTCCCTATAATATCAGGATGATCTTCAGAAGTGGTTCTATACTTCGCTGGTACATATCCTGAGTAAGACCCCTAACAGAGGAGGACATGACTAAGGACCGTATGTATGCCATTCCATGTAGCTGTGGAAAGAAATATAAAGGAGAAACAGGCTGCCCAGTTAAGGTAAGGCTACAAGAACATCACAAGGCTGTAACACGAAGGGAGATAGAAAAATCAGGTGTAACTGACCACACATGGAAGGAAAAAGAGGATCACTGCCCCCTATGGGATGAAGTTGAAATAATAGACAGAGAATGCCACTGGAAACTATGTAAGCTTAAGGAATCAGCACATATGTTAGGCTACAAAAATCTCCTAAGCTGACCAAGCATAGAAATGAATACAATATGGGAACTAGTAATACAGAGTGCCAGAGAAAATCATTAACATCAAAAATTGCAATATGAACTCTGGTAAAAAAATAGTTACTGAATATTAGGTTTGTAAGTCTCAGAAATTCAGTTGTTCTTGTCCTTAAGGACACATAACCCAATGAATATAGATGTTCGTTAGTTCAAGTGACTTGACCCAAAAAATTGTGAGTACAATACCAGGCTACAGTAGTGGTGAACAAGTAACTGAGAGTTGGGTTAGAGGGAGATAACTCATGACTACCAAAGAGGCTTTGCACAAAGGAAAAAGAATGATATACCCCAGTAATTGTAATAAAAGGTTTGGTTCAAAATTCCTAGCACCTGAAGAAGGCCAGTGCATACAACAGTCGAAATGTTGTACAAATATGAGGACAATAGACCAAATACTGTAAATAGTGTAAATACTACCTCATCTCAGAAATATAGGCAAATAGTGTTCAATTTCACCCCACTATTAGTATTCAATATAAAATTAAGATGTTATAAGGGCTTCAGTATGTGATCTAGTTTTATATAAACAAGAATTTTGTTCACATATTTGAAAAAAAAACTTCCAATCTCATAAAATAAAATCCAATTTCTAATCTAATATCCATTCATTAAATTCCATGCTTTCTGCATTTATCAAGTTAGTCAAAATACATTTTTAAACAAGCTTAGGCAAAATATGTCACTATATCAGAAGTTTTTCTAAAAAAAAAATGTTCACCAAATAGGAATTGCTAGCTGTGATATTCATGGTGATATGGACAGCAATGATAAATGAAGTCTATGGAGCATTGTCTCTTTCTCCCTATCATCTGGTTGCATTTGTCAAGCACAAGCTGAAGGTCAAAATCAGGATAGTGAAGGAGAGACTTGTTTTTGAAGGACTTTACTGAAAAGTGGCTGATTGTTGCATTAGGGCAGGTCAATTTTAGAACCATGATATTGCACTCAATTTGAAAGTTGGGATTTAACATGATAATTAATGATGAAATATGTTTTGCAAAATATTTACTGTTTTTTGGGGAAACAAGTTTAAATATTCAGTTTCGATTCAAATTGTAATTTTATTCCGATGATCAGTGGAATATTTAACTCTGTCAAAAACATCATATTCTTATGACAAACAAATATGTAAATGTCATTTAATAAAATGTTTTCCAATTGCTACTTTTACTTTGTTCTCAATAAATCAAAGAAAAATAAATTAGAATTATGAATAATATAAAAATATTCACTTTATAAAAAATTGAGATTAAATACAACAATATATTTAGATTGTGGCCAGTGATGAAAATCAAATCCTTTTTTTTCTCATATGGAATTTAGGTTGTGTGTTTTTCAGGGGAAAGAAATTACACACCATAAACCTCAAAAAGAATTTCTTCATTTTAATCAACACTAGTAAATAAATATTTTGTTTATGAATCTTGTACTGGAACTTTCTTTTGAAGAGTATGATCTAAGTTATAAACATTTGCTCTTATTTTTATTACTTTCAATATTGAAATCTCAACCACTGTTAATTTGTCAATGTAAAATTAATTAGCTTTTTTTGTATTTTTATACAAGACTTAATTATTTGAAAAAGAAAGTAAACATTTTGTTTAATTTACATTATTTTGCATTTTCAGAGTGACTGGCATTTATTCAAAATGTGTTTGTTTATTTCTATAGAAGAAACATTATTTCCATTTAGATAAGTAATACTTTTTCTTTCTTTCTACTTTTCTTATTTCAAATGTTTTGTCAAAACTTTATTAAAATAGGATAATGTTTGCATGTGGCCTCCTCACAAGAAGTTAATGTTAATTTTATGCTTGTTTTTTCTGTTTTTCTTTGTATAATCTGAGCTAGTTCATGTCCTGATTTTCAAAATTTAAATTAATTGAAAAATATAAATCTACTTCTGATAATCTTTTCTTCTCTGTTAAATAATATTGTTATATTTTCTTTCATATTTATTATGCATGCTGGATCTGTTTTTAAACCTATATATACATATTTTAAAATTTCAGGTTCCCATTGAAGAAACAGAATATTTAAAAGCAGAGAAAGCGGGACCAAAAGACAATTTCCAACTTGGAACTATTGACAAAGGTGCTGTCAAAAAAATACAAAATATGTGCAAATGAATCAGAGATTAGACAGGATCCTACATATGTTGCCTCTACATCAGATATTTTTCTACCAATGTCTTCCAGTGAAGAAACAACTGATGACAGTTTTGAGTCAGGGAGGCAGTCTAAGGGAACTTAGTCTCCAAATATGTCATGGAACTTATTAAGGGTGATGTGTCTTTCAACCTTGGGGTATGGCTTACTAATGCCATTTTATTAGACCTACAAGATTTAGGCTTTCTTTACTCACACATTAACTTAAAGGAAATTATAATTGATAAGTAAAATACAGACAGAGAAAATGTTAAAGTAAAAGTAATCAACCACTGGAAGCATGTTCAAAACCATGAAAATATAATCTGCATTAGTGTTAATTGCAGAGTTGATAAAGACACTTTGTAATACAAAGAGTTCACAGAGGAAAATGACAAAAAAGAAAATTAAGAAAAACAAAGGACCAGAGCATCACTTGACTTTCATCAGAGACGGACATAGAAAGTAGATATCTCACACACATCCCTAATATTGGTGCAACTGGTGTTGTACTAGCAGAGGATGTTGCTGCTGTTTTAGTGAAAAATCAATTAAGGCAATTTTTGTGGACAATACCAGTAAACACTGGTTGTAAGACAGGGTTTTGTTACAACTCTAGAGAAAAAAACTTAAATGAATAATGTACACCATTGGTTGCTAACTTCTTTTCAAGTACATTGCTGGAACTACAAAGAGCTCTACTGCTTTTACTGGTTCTCTGAGGATATTTTGTGGAAATGATTACCAAGATTTGCCTCAGGTAGAATTTAACACTATCAATTGTCCTCAAGATAACTTCTTACTGTAGAGGCAATGGGAGATTTAAATAGTGACAAATGACTGCTCTTATAATATGTAGCATGAATTTCTTGAGAGAAATTGAACCCTAGATTTGCTGCCTGGAAAATTGGGTATCTAAATTAAGGCAAGATGGTTAACTTTAGCCATCAGGTTAATGTATTTATGGACCAAAGGTGCCTATCCACCAGAACTCTATGATAAATTGTACAATCTTATAAAATTTATAATTGAAATATATGCAGTTAGTTGGTTTAAAGTTATTTTATTTTCCAAAAATTCCATAACCAACAACTGTATATGTTCAACATGATCCAGAGAATAAATCAATAATTAACTGAAATACAGAATTATTATAATACAAAAATATTTTTTGTTTGTTTCAGAAATAGCAAAATAGTAGAGAATAAATTTTAAAAATTACATTCAACTGTGAAGCGACACTCTGGTCAAATTTGATTAAGCTCTCATAAAATACAGTTTGTGAACATGTGCTTGCAGACAGTTTTTCAAATAATGAACTGCAAGTGGTTCCAATAAATAGAACAACACTGAAGTTGCCAAATTTGCCTGCACATTTGCAAGGTGTAGAAAAAGCAGTTAAATTAACTACTGAAGTTTCATAAATTGTATATGAACAAAAAGCAAAGCACAAGCACATTATTACTAAATCATTGTGCTAAAACCTTCATTTACTTCAAATTATACTGAACAATTTACCTATATTATGATGCAATACATTATACAGCACAATAGTTTTAGCGTGATTTTCAATAAACAATGCAAATTGAAAACATTTTGTCTCATAATTTGTGTCCAGCACAGCAGTATTATGGTGTTTTATACACTTTATTTTTTTTTATTAATTATATGTTGGAAGATCTTATTCATTCATTAACTTTTTTGTAATCTTTTATAATTTGTACAGTTTTCACTTCTCAACTACAATAAAAAGTTGCATATTTTGCTTGTGGTGATTTATAATTAGAATTTTGGTTTCCATTCAATGCATCCAATCCAAAAAATATCAATTTTATTTGGATTCATTCTTGAAATAGTAAAATTTTGAAGTCAGTTTGTAAGCAAAAACCTGCAAAAATGAGATATTTCTGTACAGTTTTTCAGACAATCTTCCAACCTAATTTTTGCCATCAATACTTATGACATCAAACTCCAGATTTTGCACCAAGGGCAATATTGATTTTATAAAAAAAGTGAAAAATCAACCTGCGCTACTGTTGCATACCTGATGCAAGTGAATGATGCTAACCTTGAGTGGCATCTCAAACTTACTGATTATCCCAGAATGTTACAAATGCTAATAAAATCCTGATATGAAAATAGGTAAACTGAAGAGAAAGACTGTTTTAATAATGAACAGTTATTATTTTTGAGAAGCTAGTGTCATTAAAATTACTTGCAAAACTGAAATTTCATCTGATCAAAGAAACAAAAGAGAAATGATTTGGTATTTGATGAAATTACACTATTTTTCTATATTCTATCTTCATTAAGAAGCCAAATAAAAATCCATTTTCATTTAAGTTTTATAATAAAAGACAGAATTAAAATAGTGTTTGAACTCTAAAAAGAAGTTGAATCTCTGATCAATGAAAGCTGTTGTAACTTTTTTATATAGTTTGACAACAATTTGATTCAAGTGACTGACACCCAATAGCTTTCATTATTATAAAACCAATATCAATCTAATATTTTTTTTACAACAGATATTTATGCAAAACACAACTGTTTTAATTAAGTTACATATAAAACATAATTTATTTTATTTCCAATAGACAAATCCTTAATAACTTTTCATCCAATAGATAACAAATAAGACAAATAAAAACTGAAAATATTAGAAAAGGAACTAACCTCAGTTCTGCTGAAGTCAGCTTCATCTGTTTGTGTAGTGGTTCCTGCATTTTTATTCTTTTTCTGATTTTGGGCCTCTGTGCTTGGTGGTCTTTTCATTACAGTTTTCTCTATGTTGATCACAAATGATACAGGATACTGAAACAGACAGCAACTGATCAAAACAAGTAAGAAATAAATTACATTTTTGAATTATGAAGTGCAAATATTGATGTCAAAGAATAACATAAAAAAAGGATGGTATTCAATGTTTAAGAAATTGTACCAAAATGACTAATACCTTGTCTCTTGAAATAAAAATACATAATACTTACAACAATGATGCATTTTATATATTTGCTTTTATTTTGCTTTGTCAGAAAATTCTGAATATATGCATGTTTATATGAGTAAAAGCAAAAGTAATATTATCTTTGTGGACATATACAAAGTAAGAGGGTTTGCATGTACACGAAAGAGAACTTTTCTACCTCTTTTTTAGCAAAAAAGTTCTTGGACTGGTAAAGAAACACTTTAAAAAAATTCTGATGTTTGAACATTAGATCAGATTTTGGGAAGTGAGTCTGGTGGAAATATTTTCACTACCCTGTGTGTGTGTGTGTGTGTGTGTGTGTGTGCAACAATTACATGTATTATTTGATAGAATTACATATATGGCTATATTTAGGCAGCAAGAATTCATCCATAAAAGTTTTGTTAAATTCAACCAACAAGGTCTGTTTGTTTAATTTTTTATTGCATTTGTCCAATTTTCGAATACGATGTTGTACACTGGGATCAAAGGATAAAGAAAAGAATATGTCAAATTGCTGCACACTTATTATCCCCAGAATTTTCTTATTGTTAAGATGAATGAGATAAACTTTAACCTCCATATAACTAGGAATAGAAACAAGGCTTACACAAGATATATAACTATTATGGCAGGGTCAATTCCTAAGAAAGCATAAAAAGATAACAGATATTTGTCTCAAAGAAAGAAAAAGAAAATAAGAGAGTTGATAGTATAAATTTTGATCAAAATTTAAATGACATAATATCAATGAGAAATTTATCTGAAATTTCATCTTTATGTATTTCATTAATTACTAATTTGAACTTAAGTAAAACAATATGACTATAAATTACATAGAAAATAAGAACCTTTACTTGAAATTTCCCTTCAAAACCAGTTATGCTTCATCTTTATGAGACATTTTTGCCAGGATGGTAGAGACTTGGAAATTTAAGTTTATAGTATTTTTTCAAGAGTAAAAGTGTAAATGTAAGAAGCATTTTTTAAGTTTTCTTGCTCATATTCTGTTTGAAATAATTAATTAAGTAACAATGTATTCATGACTACTGAAACGCATTTTTTGTTGTTAAGAACAAAACAGTTTCTGCTCTTGAAAAGCAATCAATATCATTCTCATAATTGAATCACATTATAAACTCATTACAGTAAGGAGTTACAGACATGTATATGAACAATTAATAAAATTGTAATTATAAGAATTTATCATTAGTAAGGATAAAAACACATTAAAAAATAAACTTTACTCAAGTTTTGGTGGTTTTGTTAAAAAAAGATTTAATGAAATTCCTCCAAATTAATTTAGAATTTTTATTTGTTATCAAACAGAGACATATACAAATTATTTAAATTAGTCTCATAAAATGAACACTGATAATTGATAATTTTTTTTGATAAATGCTTCACAAAAAATAATATATTATTACAAACAGAAACAAGTAATAAACATAGCACACATATAAACCTACACATATTGCAAATATTATCATATAATTAATTAACAGCCAAATGAAACATGAAATTATTAAATTCAAATATTCTTAAAGATTTACTTTTGTTTAATAATTTTATTTATCAAATGTTCTTTTAACAACTATGTGGGTGAAAATCACATAAACACATGATTAGATTTTTTATTCTTTACAATAATTTTCATATACATGAACATATACACAATACTCAGACACTTGAATACATTAACACATGTTTACATTCATATATAGTCTACTTAATAATGCTTAGAGAACAAAATAAAATAGAATTAAATAAATCACTGACACTTTGTATTTCTGAAATTTCTATTAATGGGTAAAAATATACTTTTCACTTTGAGAAATGAGTGAAGATGAAAATAACAAATGGAATTGAATTTTTATTGCCTTTACAATTCTGTGAAGAAAGAGAAATTCTTGTAAGACAATTCATTACAAAATAATTAGTAACTTAGAAGCAGGTACATCCAACATTTTATTGTGTCACCAGTTATTGAAAACTGTAGTTCTCCCCATATTTTATGATTATCAATGAGCAAAAACAATGATAATGGAAATGCAATAAGTTAAGCAAACAAAAATATTTTTGTGAAAAACATAAAAAACAAAAAAACAAAACATATAATTCATTGATAGTTTTTTATTTTTACCTTTGATTCTAGCAGGGTCAGTTCCTCTGAAGCATTTTGTATCATTCCCTCTAATTTCAGTAAAACTTTTAGGTTTGGAAGAATATCAACTAAATAAAAGCCCTTTGGTTTTTTATCTAGTTGCTTAATAATCTCTTGCATAACCCAATCCAGAGAGACAAGCTCTGGATGCTCCTGCAAAAATAACAACAAATTCAATGAAATGAATTTTGAAGAAGATGCATCAAATCTGTTTAAGTATAAAATCTTCATAGTCTTTTTTAAAAGAGGCTTTAATGTGGTATGATGGTATTTTTCATCAAGAGTTTGAGTTTGAGTTTTGTTTAACAGCATATCAACCTCTGTGGGTTATTTAATGCTAAAAAGGTGGGGTCTTAAAGTTTTTTTTTTTAATGTTTGGCTATACTGAGAAGGTTGATTTAGTTAGATTTTAATGGAAATTCTTTGTTTTATTCTTTTTATTTTAGAAAACTGCAAATGTCTTTTAGTTTTGTATAAAAAAATGTTTTGCTGAGAATAATTTTTCCTTCAAAAATGTGTTATGATAATAATTTTTTCTTCAAAAATGATTTGTTGGTAAAATTTTTCTTTCAAAAATGTATATTTTTCTATAAATGTCTATTTTTATGTATATATTTCTATAAAAGTATATTTTTATACTTTCATAGTGTTTTTACCCCATTTTTAGGGGTTAACTATTTCCCCATAGCTGGGACCCTCACAGGTGCTACCACTCTGGGTTAGGATGGACCTAGGAACAACAGCAATTAAGAGGTGGTTCCATGCTCTTTACAACCTCCCAATCAGAGGCCTTGCTGCAGGATGCAGTTTACCATCATGTCTTTTCATCAAGAAGCAACAATAAAAGAACTAAATTCATCTGTTAATGGTGGATGTTTTCTTGAAGAGTGAAATATGAAAATACTCAACAAAATATATTGAGTGTAAATAGATTTCTTAAAACAAAGAAAAACTGATAACAAAAAAAAATTCTTAACTAATATTTTAGCAACATATGAGATTGTTCATACAATAAATAGCAATATAAGCAATTATTATCATTTATACAAATTAAATCAATTTTATCCCAAATTCATAATGAAAAAATATTTACAGTAGAAAGATTTGCCAATTTTGTATTATAACCAAACTGAGAAATTCACAAAGTAATGTTATTAAAAATTATACATTTCTATATGATGACATCGAAATATAAAGATACTGATATAAAAGTGTGTTTGCTTGTGGGCATTTGTGTATCTACATATGTCCAATTGATTTTCTTTGAATAAATCAGTTATAAGAGTCATTAACATGCCAAATATTGTTTAGACAATTGAACCTCTTCTTCATATACTTAGTCTTGTTAATACAATGTTTTGTATGATCCATTATTAAGTCCTTGTCATGTGTAATTTGTGAGATCAAAAGTAACTTCTTTCTTCAAGAAAAAAACTAAATAGTCATTGATATACTAACTGGTGTATGGATTACACCTAATGAGGGTTGGAGAATGGATTGCTTGAAAGTAGTTCAATTCTTATAAAATCTTTGGTATAAATGAGTTGATTATACAGATTTAGGATCTGTCTCTTGTGTTCCTTTGCCTTTTCTCTGAATTGTTTAGCTTAATACTAAATTAAAAAATAAAAATTTGCAAAATTTATAATAAAAGAAAAATCTCAGGTACACATTTTTTTAGACACCGTTGAAGATACATATGAAAGTGAAGTTAATTAGGACCAAGAAAAATAATAAGAGAACATTTGTGAATAAATATTTATTTAAAAGAATTTTGACAGCATTCAGGACTTACATTTTTCTAAATTTGTTTTGATCTATCTCCCCACCCTCAGGTGTAGGAATGTTCACACTGAGTGTAGTACTGAATTAATGTCTATAGAGATTTTCTGAATTCAAGGAGAGACTATGTACCTTTTGCAAAGCTAAAAAAAAAAATTAACAGATTTTAAGATTTATTGAAAAAAATTGTAAAAACTGCTTAAAAATAAGATAATTTAATTTGCAATTATTATTTTTTTATTTCATTTATTATAACTATTATATTTATTTGCATTTATATATGTATTGATCATTATTTCAACTTTTTCCACAGTTACTGGGTTTTTCTGTATTTATTTGTTTTTGTAGAACTAACCAGAAAATCATTTGTCTTATTTAAACTTTCTTTTTGCTAACCTAAAACTTATATTTATTACTTTTGACTTTTCTACTCTTATTTATTTTTTTATCTATTTATAGTTTAGGTGTTAGTTGTCAAAAAGAAAAAAAAATTACTTTTATTTTATGTTATAAATAATGACTTCATAACCTCTGAGTATTAATATACTTAAATCACAATTTATATATTTTTTCATTATGCTATCTTTTTCCAGTTATCAAACATTTTGATATTTGTGTTTATTTATGTACGAATCTAGTGGTTTGGTTATCTAATGTTATATGTATAATGTTATATGAATAAAGACAAAAGGAAAACGTATCTTAGCTGACTTATCTTATTTTAGTTTGGATTAATTTATGTATAATATATTTTAAATAACAAGATATTATGAATTTAAATTTTCGATTTTACTACAAAATTCTTATTTTAGGTACATAGATGATTCTCTATTAATATATCCACAAAACATGGTCTTACCTGATTTTGTCAACAAACTTAATAATGTTGAACCCACATTTTATCTTTGAATCTGAATCTAAAAACACTTTACTCTTCCTAGATATCATGCTACATAGAACTAATAATGACTCCAGGTGAGCGTTTATCAACATGAATAACCGTATCAATTTTTATTCCTACCACTGTAATGGGATAAAATCTAGAGCAATTATAATTATCTAACACAATTTGGACAACACCAATTTTTTACCAATTTCACAGAATATGTCCATCTATTTAGCATACTAATGTTTTCTACAGATTTTGCTTGGATATAAAAAGAAACATGTCAATGGTGTTAATTTTTAATATTTCTTTTTTTGATATCTCTTATAGATATTGAAATATTAAAAAATATCTAATACATTTTTTATATGCATAAAAATACCATTCCATACACAGTATAACTTTCAGTGACAATTCAAATATTCTTTAGTGTTAAATTTTGATATACACAGTTCAAACAAAGATTATTATCATATATTTTGTTGGTTTTATTTAACAAACACAAAAGTCCTATAAATATCATTGTCAGAACAATACCATAACTTTATTATTCTAATAAGTCATATATACTGACAAAGTTCCAGTGAACTAGTGGGACTAGTTAATAATTTGTTAGCTTGAACAAAACTAATATTTTGTCAAGAATTAAACGAAAGGGATTTATCTGCTTGTGTAGAATGAGTATATAAACATTTTGTGAGCATGATATATATGTTCCAATAGTAGTTTGAAAGCTTTGAACAAAGGTGTATACAAACATGTATTTCATTGAATTTATAAGAATAAATAGAAACACTAAATTCATTTACAGATATATAATAACATAAAGGAAATATTTGTTACCTTTAACAGATTTCTGATAACAGCAGAAGGATCAAAAGGAAGCTGATTTTCACTTTGGTTCTTCATCAACTCATGTAAGATTATACGTTCAGTATTGATTAAAGTAAAACCAAATGTACAGGTCAATTCATTAACAATTGCTCCTTTCTTTGAGCCAGGCCCTCCTATATTAAAAAAAATTACAAAAATTAATCAAACACTTTTTTTTTAAGTACAGAAAAGTCTTGTTTAGAAATTTAAAAAAAATATAAAGGAATAGTCCATAGATTTTTTTTTAATCAACTTCATTCTCAAAATATAGCAAGTTATAGTAAGTACATCAATAAATTTGCAACCTAATGATGAAAAACACCTATTTTATACAACAAATATTTATATTACAAAAATCAGAATTTCAAAATAGTTCTTCACTCGGGTGACAAAATCAACATATTTAACAGACAGGTGCCCATTAAACATCAGCCCAAATACCCAGAATAATTTCAAGCTGATGACAGAACACACATGGAAGTTATTGGTGAAACTAATTTCCAGTTCTTCTGAGATAAGAAACAACTTTCTAAGCCTTCATTGTAAGAGAGCTTGATGTTTTTGGTGGCACCCCTTTTACCACAGCCAATGTTACAGCCATTTATGCTACTAAACACTAGCTTGTGCACAATTTGCTCATATGGTCATAAATATCAACCACATTACCCTATAATGTGATTTATTTAACTACACTCTGAATTCTCTGTTGTAAAAATATGAGCACACTATAGGCAGATAAAGCTATTGAATTAAATTCAGTATAAATCTTTGAAAATGGTATATATCTTATATTGATAACTCAGTACACATTGCTCAGACATTGACTCAGAATCTATGTGAAAGGCCTCAACACAAAACATTCTCCTACTGTCACAGAACAAATCAGTGATATAACATTCTGTCAATCTTGTCACTAATAAAATATTGCCTACAAACATCACACAGCAATTTGAGAAACTACACAAGCAATTTGACAACACATTTTGCCCAGATTTTCCAGGATATAATGAAACTGCAGGCCCCATCAAAGCAGTAATGAATATGAGTCTGGTGTAAACAGTACAATGAAAAGTCATGTCCCTTAATATCTTCATAATAAACTGATAGTGCTACAACAACAGCAATTAGACATAATAAAAAGTAAAAGAGATATTCAAATATTCTAACGAATTTAATGTTAACTCATCATTTTTAATAAAAAAAAAAAATCAGGTGGTCATTAACTTACGGCAATCTACACCAATGTTGGCAGATATATTAAATCATAATCTACAGTAAATGTCCAGTGCTGATTCAACTGTCTGATAAATTGCATGTTGTGTGTATATATATATATATATATATATATATAGCAGAATAAATAAATTGCAAACATTATGTCTACTCTTATTTTTTTTTTAAATAATTGTGTCGTCCCAAGCAAGGCATTTTACTGCCACTGTTGGTTACATAGGAGGAATGTTATGAGAAGGAGTGAGAGGTTGCAAGGGGTGTCAGGAAGAGAGTAGGAGAAGGAAAAGAATACTGATGAGAGTGGGGTGGATGGAGAAAAAAGCATGAGAGAGAGGATGTAAGTTAGTGAGACAGGAGATGACTATTGACAACATTTAAATTCTTGGAGATTATAGCTGTTGGGAAAGCAAGTATATGGAAGGAAATTCCACAGGTGAGAAGTGCGAGAAAAGAAGCTGCTGGAGTAGAATTTGCGTTTATAATTTATTGGTTTCACAGTAAAAGGGTGGGACCTAGTTGCTAATCTTGTAGTTTGAGGAAATTCATATATAGGGGGGTACCAGTAAGCTAAGTTCATCAAAGCAGAAACCGTGAAAGTATTTGTAGAAGAGACACAGGGAAGCCACACTGCGTCGATGAGAAAGCAACTGTATCCTAGCTGCCAAGTCGGGATCGATCACATTACAGATTTTCTGTTGGATTTGGTCGAAGATACCTAAGTGGATAGCAGGAGCACCAGACTAGATATGGCAGCAATATTCAATGCACGGGTGGATGGTAGATTTGTATATGTGCAGGATTGTTTCAGACAGAAAAAACTTACTGGCCCTACACAGAGAATCGACTTTTTTAGCAGCGGATTTAGCTATGGATTCTATATAGTTATTCCACTTGAGGTCTCATGTGAGAGTTAATCCGAGGAGACGCAGTGTTTTACTTTCAGAGAGAGAAGCCTGATCCATGTTAATGAGCGGGAGGAGTGATTGTCTGTGGTGATTATTAGATAGCAGCTTTGTTTTGGAAGCATTAAAATTTACGAGCCATTTCTTACCCCAGTCCACCACATATTGGAGGTCCTTTTCAAGCTCGGCAGCGAGGTTTGCTTTGTCAGCCTTGGCAGATTTTTGATCGAGACGAGAGTAAACCGTAGTGTCGTCAGCATATATGTCCACTTGGGATCTTATAACATCAGGGAGATTGTTCATATAGATAAGGAAAAGCATAGGACCTAGAATAGAGCCTTGAAGGACACCCGCATTCATGTGATAGTATTGGGAGGCTTGTCTGTTCAATATTACCCTCATTTTACGGTTTGAAAAGAAGGACTGGATTAGGTCAAATAATTGTCCAGTTATACCATAGCCCTGCAGCTTGCATAGAAGGTCAGCATGCCAGACTGTCAAACGCTTTGGAAATGTCAAGGGCAACAGTTCGGGCCTCACCGTTTTTGTTGTGGACCTGGTGTATATACTCAGTGATGATGGTTGTGAGCATATCAGCAGTAGACCTGGTGAAGCGGAAACCATACTGTTTGTCAGAGAAGAGTCTGTGGGCTGTGAGATGTACCACCTCAGCGTTGATGATGGCTTCAAACACTTTGCCAAAGATTGGTAGGAGGCTGATAGGGCAATAATTAGCGGAGTTAGAGGGTTCTCCAATATTTTTATATATAGGAACCATGGAGGAGGATTTCCAGCAGAGAGGACAGTGGGAAGCAGAAAGGCAGTAGTTATAGTGTTTAAAGAGAACAGAGGAGAGTTCAGGAGCACATTTCTTTGGGACAATGATGGGTATTCCGTCGCCACTGCTTGCCTTATGGGGGTCAAGCTTAGAAATTATTTTGGAGACCACCGAGGGAGTAATTAGTATGTCAGTCAGTTGGGCCTGGGTTTAGAGAGGGAAGTCGGATACAGATACTCCAGATGAGTCATGTCGAGTTAATGGAGAATCTGCGAGTGAAGCACTCAGCCTTGTCTGTTGAAGAGGTGAGGACCTCAAATTTGTTGATTAGAGGGGAGATTGAGGGCTTACTGTTGTTCAGCATGCATTTACAGAGCCTCCAGTAGTCTTTGGAGCAGAACTTACAGGATGTTATGTGCTGCTTCATTCTGGCTGCAAACATCAGCTTAGCTCCTTTATGTACTGTCTTGCACTTATTGCGAGCCGAGGCAAAAAGGCACCTGTTATAGTCTGATGCGTGACTCCGGTAAAGCCAAAAGAAGTGATTTCGGTGGGCGATGGCAGCTGAGCAGGCAGGGGAGAACCAGGGGGATGAGTGGGATCTAAGTCTCAACTTTCTGGCAGTGATGAAAGCATCGATGCCAGCCTTAACCGAAGAGGAGACCTCAGCCAAACAGTCTTCAACAGGAAGGCTAAATACTTTATTCCAAGGGATGTCACTCAGGAAATCGCGGTAAGATATTCTGCTGGTCTGAGGCTCTTGGGTGGAGTGAAGGCAGAAGGAGATGCTAACAGAAACTAACGCATGGTCAAAGTTTCCGAGAGGGCAGAGTTGCTTGATATTGCAAAAGTCAGGGGTGGAGGTAAAGCACAGATCTAGTAGTGAGTTGTGTCCACTAGGGTTATTACAGAAATGCGTGGGGAACTCCACCACCTGCGTAAGGGACTGAGTGATAGAAAAATACATTGTATGTACACCAGCAAGATCTGTGATGGAGTTATCCAGCCACTCAGCATGATGGGCATTAAAGTTGCCAAACACAAATATATGGGCAAACTGGTGGGAGGAAATGGCCTTGTCAATATTGTTGGAGATGCTGTCAAGAACGAAGTATTCGGGAGCTGATGTGGAGTGGTAGAGAAAAAGAGATAGCTAACTGAGCTTAGAAGGGAGAGACAGAAACACATATAAGAATGATGTAAGGATTCAAGAGAAATCATCCTGACTAGAGGAAGGTGTTCACTGATGTAAACCCCAAGCCCATGCATGCGGACATTGGAGTCCTATCTGAAGAGGAGAAGGTAGCCAGGGATAGATTTCACATAATTAATTTGTAGTATTGTTTTTTTTTTGTTTTTTTTAATCATATCACCCCGAGCAAGGCGGTAACACCACTGATATGCAGGGGGCTACGTAAGAGTGAAAAGATTGGAAAAGAGAAAGCCGGAAACCACATCCTAAACAGGGAACAAGGGATGAGCCTCTACACCTGTTCAATAGACGTGTGTGGAGTGTAAACCGGGCGATAGTTTAGACTATCTACTCCAATTGAAAAAAAAAAAAAGAAAAGTGAAAAGATTGGAAAAGAGAAAGCTGGAAACCACATCCTAAACAGGGAACAAGGGATGAGCCTCTATACCTGTTCAATAGACGTGGGTGGAGTGTGAACTGGGCGATAGTTTAGTCTATCTACTCCAATTAGTCTATCTACTCCAATTGGATAACAATAAAGATGAGGATAATAGTATGTAAGCAAACAATGATACAGAAGTCATGATAAAATGTAAAAATCAGTTGAAAAAAAAAAGTTAAAAATTAATAATGATTGACAATGCTTTATATAAGAAATTTATAGACTAAAACAAAATAAGTTCGGTTTTACTAATGCAGAAAAAACAATTATATTATTGACTTTTTTTTTTAATTTTATAAAAGAAAAGTAAAACGTGTTTGCTCCTTCTGTTTTATTTGATGTTATTAATTTGCATTCTGCATTGATCTAGCTAAAAAAAAACAAAAAACAAAAAAACAAAAAAAAACACACACATAAAAGTGTCAGTACTGGATGTTTGGTTTGTTTAATGGCATAACTCCTTATGGGTCATTTAATACCAAAATTTAGTTTTTTTGAGAGTTTTTTGTAATTTTATTTTAAAAAATGTATTGCTGGTAATTTCTTTTTTTTGTTTTACTATAAAAAATGTATTGGTGGTATTCTTACTAAAAAATGTATTTTTATACTAACATTTTTACACCAGTTTGGGGGTTCACTATTTGCCCATAGCTGGGATCATAACAGGTGCTACCACCCAAGGTCAAGGTGAATTGGGAACAAAAGCAATTAAGAGTTGGTTCCATGTTCCTCAAAACCTCCCAATCAGTCACCTTGCTACCAGATTTAGTTTACCGTCATACCCAGACGAAATACTGGATGTAACAAATACACAATGTGATAAATATACTATTTTAATTTCAGCTTATAATATTTCTATTAAAGAAATATTTGCAATAACTTATTGTGGTGGTGCTTTAGCGTAAAACTGAAGACAGAACAAAACCTCTTTACTAGGCTTTACCGAACTAATTTCACAGCCAATAGCAAAGGCAAAGGCAAGTAGTAAACGCAACAGTAAGTAGTAAAACACAAGAGCGAGTAGTAGTAAACGCAAGAGCAGGTAAACAAAATGCAATAGAAATTTTTACTTTAACGAAAATATAACAATCTCCCCCCACTAGTAAGAGAGATTGCAAGGTGTATATATTATTTTTATTTATTTATTTATTTATAAGTCCAGTCGCTGGACTGGTCTATGAATCCTGCTAGATCGCCGTGGGGGGCAGTTCACTATTCGAAGGACTGGCAGGTCTTTGGGAAGGCTGGTTCTCTATTTCCTCCGCATTAAGTGTAGTGTCAACTGGACTTGTTTCAATCGAATGGGCCGGGTCTGCATTTGCAAGGTCGGGTCGAGTATTCTCAGCAGGACCCTGATGTTCATCAGAGCGTGGAAAGCGAGCCAAATGTCTTAGCACCACTGAATCCTCCCGGCCGTCATCATGCCGTATTCTTGCATGAGTAGGGTTGGCCTCGAGGAGTTCCACCACCTCTACGATCGGGTCATACTTGCTCCCGTTGCCAAACCGTTTCAGCAGTACCCTTCAAGGTTCGCAGAGCCAAACAGGTAAGGCAGTACTGGTAGAAGAGCGCCTTTCAAATTTGAACAAGCGTTCGTGGGGAGTCACATTTGTACTAGTGCATAGTAGGGAACGAATAGAATTTAAAACATCGAGCAGAACGTCCTGCCAAGCACTAAGGGGTAACCGTTTAGATTCCAAGGCCAATAATATTGAGTGCCAAATAACGCCGTTGTAACGCTCACACTGACCGTTGCCTCTTGGGTTGTATGCAGTGGTGTTACTGCACCCAACCCCAAGTCTCGTCAGGAATTTTCTGAACTCCTCGGACACGAACGACGTTCCTCTATCAGAATGGATGAAAGTGGGGAGTTCAAAAATAGAAAAAATATTCGTCAGGCACTTGATTGCGGTTTGCGAAGAACAATCACGTCACGGGAATGCAAAGGGAAATCGACTGTACTTAGTAAATAGGTAACGACATCCTTTCGATGATGCCGGGACAGGCCCTTTGAAGTCTACGGAGAGGCGCTGAAAGGGAGCAGTAGAGCAGATTAGTGTATTATTAGTAGGGCTGGAAAATTGAGGTTTTATTTTTGCACAAGTTGTACACTCAGATGTCACGCGCCGAACTTCATCAATTGAGTATGGCATATTTTGTGATCGTATAAAGTGCCAAAAACGTTGAACACCAGGGTGTATTAATGAACTGTGTATGGTCCTTAGCTCCTCCAAGGAGGAAGCAGCAGCACCACACACTCTCAACAAAGCATCGGCAACGGTGTCTTCACTTCCGGGACGGTGTTTTATATCATACGAGAACAGGAGAAGCTCCATTTTCCACTGAATGATTTTATCATTTTTAATTTTTCCTCGGTTAGCTGGCTTATACATAAAAGATACGGCTTGCTGGTCTGTTATGATAGTAAAGTGCTTCCCAACAAGGAGGTCCCTCCATTTTCGGACACATTCAACTATCGCATAAGCCTCTTTTTCAACTATGTGTAGTCGTATTTCAGATGGGTTTAATGATCGGGAAAAGAATGCTACAGGCCTATCAGCCTGTAAGAGAGTGCCTCCTATAGCTTTCTCTGAGGCATCGGTTTCAATAGTAAATGGTAGTTCGTCGTCGATAACCTTTACAGATGATTCAGCAACGTCTTTCTTAAGTTTTTCGAAAGAATTCACAACTATAGGAGGCATGGGAAATTGTTTATTTTCAACCAGGGGACGAATTTTGTGTGAATACTTAGGTATCCATTTCGCGTAGTAAGAAAACATACCAAGGCACCTCTTTAACGAATTTGAATCCGAAGGAGGAGGCATTTGCAAAAGAGGTTTCAAACGCTCAGGGTCAGGTTGAATAGTTCCGTCACAGATTTGGTATCCAAGCAAATTGATAGAACGAAGCGAAAACTTTGATTTTTCTCGGTTTATTTTGAGGTTGTATGTTGAGGCAGCCTTTAAGAAACGTTCCAAGTTAGCGTCATGCTCCTCTTGAGTTTTACCACAAATAGTAATGTCATCAATGTAAGAAAAAGTACCAGATAACTTATTTTCAGAAATAAATGAATTCATAAATCGTTGAAAGGCAGAAACCCCATTAGTGACACCCATGGGTATTCGTTTGAATTGATACAAACGATTTCCAGCTTGAAAAGCCGTGTAAGGCCGATCTTCGGGACAAATTTCGATCTGGTAGTAAGCTTTAGACAAATCAATCGTACTAAAAATATGATACTGGGCAATTCAGTTTACGAGATCCTCAATCCGAGGCAAAGGGTACACGTCAAGTAGTGTGAAACGGTTAATGGTTTGGGAAAAATCAACCACCAATTGTTTCTTTCTATTAGGCGACGAAGTCACAACAATTTGAGCACGCCACGGTGAATAGCTGGTTTCAATGACATCGTCTTCAAGCAGTTGAAGAATTTCTTTTTAAATAAATCGGGCATCCTCCGCACGGTAGTTTCGGGATTTAGTAGCAATGGGTCTGCAATCAGGGGTCAGGTTTCGGAACAATTTTACAGGGGCACAACTGATCCTGGTTAGCGCGCAGATTTTTAAAACTTCCTGAGATCCACCAAAAGAAATAGTAATACCTCGGTGTAGTTTCAAAAACGGCACTCCGAGTATAATGTCCATACAGGAGTCAGGAAGCACAGTAAGGTCAATCTCTTTATATTCGCAACCATTGAAGAAAATGTTCTCGGTGCAATATTCAGACAGTTTAAGGGAAACGGCGGATGATGCCATAGAAATTACGGAGTTCCGTTTTAAAGTGGGCAGTCTCATTGTTTTGACAATACGGGCACTGATAAAATTATCAGAACTGCCAGTGTCTATAAGGGCAGTTAATTTTTTCCCTTTTAACTCCACAGTTTCGGTGATAGGAAGGCAACTATCACCACCTTTAGCACGGGCCCCTATGATAGCAGAAGAAGAACGTGAATGTGTCAGTAGAGTAGAACGGCAAACTTTAGAAAAATGCCTGAGTTTACCACAGCTTCGACATACCTTATCGCGGGCAGGGCAGAGGCGGCGGTCGTCCTTAAAGTGACGTCTCCCTCCACAGTTGTAACACTTGCCACGAACAGGAAGGGTAGCAGAGAACAGTACAGAGTCACACTTCATTGGAGAATCAGTTAGAGCAGAATTTTTAGAAATACCAGTGGCTTCCTCAGCAGAATCGGTCAACACATTTTTAGTTCCAGTAATAGAAGTAACGGTGGCTGCTCCAATCTGGGTGGCATACGATTCTGCGCGAAAGTGAGCTTGTTCTAAAGCCCTAGCACATTGAGTAGCTTCTGCGAGAGTTAGAGTGTCAGTTTCAAGGAGCCTAGCACGTATCAATGAGGACCGAAGACCACGAATAAATGCATCACGGACAGATTCATCCCTGTAAGTGGTGGCCGTTACGTCTTTAAAGCAACAGTCAGCGGCAAGTCGATTCAAGGCCTGAAGGTATTGGTCGACAGACTTGCTTTCTTGTTGCAAACGCGTAGAAAGCAGATGTCTAGCATGAATAACACTTGGAGACTTGTCGTAGACACCTTTCAGTAAGTCAACAGCATGTTCAAAGCCAGAACAACTCTCGATAACGTCAGCAACAGTGGGACTGATGTTTAAATAGAGAACTTCGAGTTTATCAGGGTTTAACAAAGCAATAGTTGAGAGGTAGTAATTAAAGTTATGATACCATAATCTCCAAAGCTTGCTGGCCTGTGGGTCTGCCGAGGAAACATCAAATTTGTCCAGGTGAATTATTTTCTCCATGAGGAAAATAGAAAATTAGTTCGGTAAATTGTGGTGGTGCTTTAGCGTAAAACTGAAGACAGAACAAAACCTCTTTACTAGGCTTTACCGAACTAATTTCACAGCCAATAGCAAAGGCAAAGGCAAGTAGTAAATGCAACAGTAAGTAGTAAAACACAAGAGCATGCAGTAAACGCAAGAGCAGGTAAACAAAATGCAGAAGAAAGAAAAGAACTCAGCCTTTTAAAAGGAAAAGGAACGTGTGCAAAATCATGTGCAATAGAAATTTTTACTTTAACGAAAATATAACACTTATTTTGGTAGTGTGATATGTTATTATACAACTTGAGGGTTGCTTATCATATTGGAAATATAATAGCATAGTCATGTGAAATTTATAAAATATTTCTATGTAAAGTTTGTCAGGCATTGTTAAAAAATAAAATAAAATAAATAAATAAATTAAAAAATGAATAAAAAATAACAACAAATATAAAGAACATTAGCTTAACATTATGAAAGCAGCCAAACCTTTAAGTAATCATTGTTAAGAAAATTTAGGCAAAGCATGTAGAAACTGATTTCTTAATGGTAATCTTTCATGATAAATGTAGATATTTATCCAGATTCACTCAAACTGAATGTGGCACAATGACAAGTTTAAAGTAGGAAACACACATCTGTGTGTGTGTGTGAGTGTGTGTGTAACATAACAGCTCAAGCCATGCCAGTACTTCCTCTTTAGGGGTGTTTCAGGTGCCAGAGATTAATCTTAGCCTCCTCCTGAAGGCTTGAGCCCATTATATTACATTTGAACCCAACTGGTTGTGACAGTGATGAATATAAAAAATCATTGGATAGACCTAACGGCTAGTCTGTAAGGCTGTGTCCCTCATAATCAAACAACATGACTCATAAGACAATGTAGGGCTGTGGTGGGTAGTAATGGTTTGCAAAATTACAGGCCTCTTCAAAAAAAAAAAATTGACGATAATATCCAGATAAATACAGAAAATTACAACATTATACATGGAAAGAAATTGCTTGATTATTTCAGGTGGAATTTTCAAAATTTTTTTGATGCTGAATTAAAAAATAAAAATCATTTTTCTCCTTCAGAGAATATTTTTTTTGTAAAAACATTAAAATTTTCAATGGATGTTTTATTTGAATTTGAGTATATTTTTAAATTCAGTATTTTCTAACATTAAATCTATGTTTAAAACAAGTTATTTTATCAATAAGATTGAATATAGCTGGAGCACAACACAGTGATGAGTCATACCATTAAGAAGTAGCCTGTTTAACAGATGGACATAAGACATTGTATCAGACAAAGTAATGATTGACTGAAGATATTGTGATGATGATGTTTTTTTTTTTCACATAAAGAATATTATTTCATTCTTAGTGATCATATACAGTATAGAGATTGGGTGAACAATCCTGATCTTTTTTTAATTTGATTTTTTTATTAGAATCCACGGGAGTTATAGTAGTATAAATGAGATTTTTTATGATTTTTTTCATCCTGTTTGTAGTTATTATGCATCTGGTTACAATATAAGAGTTTAATATATTTAGGGTCTTTTGTGGAAGTACCATATTGTTTGATGTTTGTAGGGGTTCTTAATATATTGTCTTATTTGTTTATCTCAAATGTGGTTTGGGAAGTCATTATTAATGAGAGTCTGCTTAATATTCTTTAGTTTATAGTAAAAAATCTTTTTGCAGAGGAATTAATTTGTGCTTGTTTAATTAAATTGTGTATATAGGACTACTAACTCTGAACAAATTCTAAATAGACTAAAAGAAATTACTAACAGATCAGAGTGTAAACATAGGTTAAATATTCAAACAAAGCTTAATACATTATTGTTGTGGAGCATTACCCACTTAACTATGGACTCTTCCTACCAGTATATTAACTGAGAGTTAATCACTCTCGTGGCTTCAGTTCAGCTCAGCGCAGTCTGTCTGTCTGTCAGTCACTAGTAAGCCAAGCTTATGTTACTCTGTTCTCTTGTATCTTTTTTGACTTAATATATGTTGTTAATCATACCACCACATCAACTGGCTATAAGGATTTTGAACATCAAGGAATACCCTACACAATAAACCCAGTTAACTCCACCAGAAAATACAAGTTCATTAAAAGAATACCCCTCCTCATCAACTGGCGAACGGGAACTTCGAGAAACTAAAAACCAGTTTCAGATCCACAGCAATGAATGAAGATTCGAGCTAATGTACTAACAGCGACTGACCAAGTGATAACCCTCCCTCACATTAAATCTGTCAACAAACTTCGAAGTACCAAAAAAATACCCCATCTAAACCAACCTGCAACTGTTTATAAAAAGAGAAAAATAAAAAAAAATAAAACAACTTTGAACAAATTCAAGTCAAAATGCCAAATCAGGAAATAATCTACAAGTCCCTTCTAAAAATTATGGCGACGTAAAAAAATAAGTGTGAGAAACTTCAATAATTAAGTGTCACATGAAAAATCTTCTACAAGCTCGGAACAATGGTATTACAGAAAAAAAATCTTTAAGCAGATTTTTTTTGTGGCCTCTCTTCTTTTGTGTACGTCTTACAAAAGACTGTAACTACAGTTAGTTTTTTTTCTTCTCTGTTTTTCATGTAAAAATTGGTTGTTTTTGGTCTGAAATAAAAAAATGGAAGATTTTCAGAAAGTAATAATCCAATTGATGAAAGCTCAGTTAGATTATCAGCAAAAAAGTGACGAACGGGAGCAGAAAACCAACACGGTTACTTCTACAACAACAGTTTATGGAACTTCATAAACAGCAGAAAGATTTCCAAGAGTAAGCTCTTAAAAAAAGCGAGGAATGTCAAAGTCAAATAGAAGAGTTACTGTACAAATCATTAAATGACAAACAAACATCTGAGAACGATACTGCATTTTCCCAGGGCACTATCTGGAGTACCATGGAAACTTTTGAATATGTACCCGAAGATGAAAAAACCTTCAATGCTTTCTACAGGTGGTATGAAGATTTATTCAACGTTGATTGCAAAGAATGGTCAAATTCAAAAAAAGTTTGGCTATTACTCAGAAAATTGGGTACCGGAGAACACATTATGTTCGTTGACTTTATCCTCCCTAAAAGGATAACGGACTTAGATTTCTCAGAAATAGTTAAGTTACTGTCGAAACTATTTGGGCCTAACACATCACTCTTCCACAAGAGATGGAAGTGCCTTAATCGATTCAAGGAGGATCAGCAGGACTATCTGACATTTGCAGCTACAGTAAACAAACACTGTAATGACTTCGAATTAGCAAACTTATCTGCTGACGACTTCAAATGTTTGATTTTTGCCCAGGGTTTAATCTCAGTTGGAGATGCTGAAATTAGACGCTGAGTGCTGAGAAAATTAGAGAATGAGTCAGATCTAACCCTCCAAAAATTGGTAGAGGACTGCCAGAGGGTCGTATCTGTAAAATGTGACTCTAGAAATATCGAGGAGTTGGGAGTTGCTTATATAAAAAAAAAAACACTACCCCCTGGAAAAAGAAAAAAGCAAATCTATGTGACCAAAATATTGTGACAAGCATACTACAAATAGACAAGAAAATTCACCACCAGGTTCGTGTTATATCCGCAGAAACCTACACTGGATGAGGTTTTGCCCATCCAAAAAGAAGAAAACCTGTCAAAAAAAAACCTGTAAAGCTGGTCATGTAACATCACGCTGCTGGTATGTTAAAAAATTGAGAAGACCAAAAAATAAAATTAGGCAGACGCAGTCAAGCGATGAAGAAGATAGAAATTTGTGTAAATACGTAATTGTGCAAATATTTAACAAAATGATAAAATTCCAGCTCGACTCTGGGTTCGATCTTACGATTATTAATCTGCATACCTGGAGGCAACTGAAAAGGCCAACTTTATTAAGAACAAAAAAAACAGCACGTTCTGTAACAGGTGACAAAATTAATATTTTAGGTGAGGTATTTTTCGCCGTAACATTAAATGGAATAACGAAAAAATTAAAAGCTTATGTAATGAAAAATACAGAAAATTTATTTGGAACAGATTAGATTGAGAAGTTCAATCTGTAGGAGCGTCCAATAAGTATGTTTTGTTGTAAAATAGAAAGTACAACCTCCAACATCGAGGAACTGAAACAGGAACTCAAGCAAAAATTCCCTGATGTGTTTTCAGGCAGTTTAGGAAAATGTACCAAGATAAAAGCACAATTCCAGTTAAAAGATAACGCTAAGCCCGTGTTTAAAAAGTAAAGGAATGTTCTGTTTGCATGGGTGAACCAAATCAATGAAGAGTTAGACAGATTGGAAAATGCAGGTATCCTGTCTAAAATAGATTTCAGTGAATGGGCTGCACCAACAGTATATGTAAAGAAAAAATCAAGCCAAATTAGAGCATGTGCTAATTTCTCAACAGGATTAAACGTCGCATTAAAAGACCACCACTATCCTCTCCCTAGCACCAAAGAGATATTTAATAAATTAAATGGTGGCAAAATTTTTTCTAAAATTGACTTATCGGATGCATAT
Source organism: Ascarosepion bandense (assembly GCA_037127315.1). NCBI lineage: Eukaryota > Metazoa > Mollusca > Cephalopoda > Sepiida > Sepiidae > Ascarosepion > Ascarosepion bandense. Next base: position 1,319,245 of record JBBBDQ010029493.1, read on the forward strand.
TTACAAATCCAGGTTGAGGAGAACTGTTCCAAACTTCTTTGTATAAATACACATAGAGGTTTGTATAAATTTAATAAACTGGCTTTTGGAATCAAGGTTGCACCTGCTAACTTTCAGCAGATTATGGACACCATGCTGGGTGACCTTGATTTTGCAACTGCCTATCTTGATGATATTCTAATTACTAGTAAATTGGTGAAAGACTATCGGGAGCAAGTACTTAGCATATTTGACAAAATTCAAGAATAAGGCTTCAAAGTCAAGGAGGCTAAATGTGATTTTTATTTGATGCAAATAAAACATTTGGGGCATATCATTAACAAAGATGGTCGACGATCGAATCCAGACAGGGCTATGGCGATCAAGGACATGCCGGCCCCGGACAACGTGCAAGCACTACAAAGCTTTCTCATTAAAAACATGCACAACTTGCAAACTCCCTTAAATGAACTACTAAAGAAAGACAAAATCTGGGAATGGACACCGGAATACCAATCTGTATTTGAAAAAATAAAGAACAGACTCACTTCAGACCTTTCTCTCACTCACTATGACCGAAAGTTGGACATCATAGTAGCAAGCAATGCCAGCTCTTATGGCATTGGTGCCTGCATTTTACACAAGCTTCCGAATGGAACGAGGAAACCCATCACGTATGCGTCTCAAACTTTACTGCCTGCAGAAAAGCAATATTCGCAGATTGAAAAGGGGCATTAAGCATAATCTTTGCCATTACCAAGTTTCACAGATATCTACACGGCAGATATTTTATGTTACAGACTGACCACAAACCGCTGTTGACTATGCACGGATCTAAGAAGGGATTACTGGTGTACACCGCAAATAGACTTATACAGTGGGGTACAATACTGCTGAACTATAATTTTAAGATTGAGTACCTGTCCTCCAAGAACATCTGCCATGCTGACGGTTTGTCTAGACTTGTTCAAAAAAACAAAGAAATATTCAAAGACTCGATAATCACAACCTTAAGAATGAACTGCGAGATAAAGAACATGATTGCGAACATCGTGAGAGAGTTTCCTGTAACACTATCAGACATCAAAAGAGAGGCTCTAAAAGACGAGTTTATCCTTACTACCAAGAACAAAATTTACAATAAAGACTCGAGTGTGCCTGAGATATTTTGCTATGTGATGATGTATTGTTGTGTAATGAAAGAGTGGTGATACTTAAAAATTTGCAAATGAAAATCCTGCAGGACTTTCATATGGGACATCCTGAAAAAAAATGTACAAAAAGTCTCATGCGCTGTTACGTCTACTGGCCAAACATGAACAGAGATATAGCTGACATGATTGAGGCATGCAAAGGGTGCGCGTTGCAAGCTAAAACTCCACCAGTTATGTGCAAACCATGGCAGAAGACTGACCAGCTGTGGCAGAGAATTCACATCAATTTTGTGGTCCATTGGAAGACCATTACTACCTCATAGTCGTCAACAACCAGACTAAATGGCTGGAAGTTCTTAGATGCAGAAGACCCACCATGGGGTGCATGATAGCTTTCCTTCATGAACTGTTTGCGCTTTTTGGCGTAGTGGATTGCATGGTGACAGACAACAGAATGCAGTTCACATCTGGTGAATTTAAATAGTTCTGTGAAACATTCCAGGTGAAACGCATTACAACCCCGCCATATCACCCTAGGTCCAATGGACAGGCAGAGCAATTCATGGACACCTTAAAACAAGCACTTAAAAAAGCGCAGGGCACACTGACTGACAAGGTGCTGCAACAGTTTCTGCAGGTGTATAGAATTACACCAAACCCCAATATGCCGACAGGACTTTCACATGCAGAAACAATGTTCACAAGAAGGATAAGATCAGTATTTGATAAGCTCATTCCAAAGCAGGCAAAATTTAAAAAAACGGTTACCCTCCCCAGAAAACGTTACTCCTACGGTGAGAAAGTATTGTTCAAAGTCTATAAGAACAACATGATGTTTTGGGAAGTAGGCACAGTAAAGCAAAGAGTGGGAGATCTCGTATATATAATTCAAGGCCCCAAGAATACACACAAGCACCATCAGAATCAATTGAGGAAATGTCGGGAAACCAACATTAATGAATCACCACTGATCAATGAAGAGCCAATAGACACCATCTTCGAGAGTTTTGATCTTGAGACACCTCAAGCTTTACCTGAAATAAGGCGATCTGGAAAAAAAAGAAAATTTGTAGATCCTTTGATCATTGGTCCAAAACAGAAGAAATATTAAACAGCTTTTCGAGAAAAAGCTCTTGGAAGGGGGGATTGTCGTGGGGCGTTACCCACTTATACTATGGACACTTTCTACCAGTATATTAACTGAGAGTTAATCACTCTCATGACTTCAGTTCAGCTCAGTGCAGTCTGTCTGTCTGTCAGTCAATAGTAAGCCAAGCTTATGTTACTCTGTTCTCTTGTATCTCTTTTTGACTTAATATATGTTGTTAACCATACCACCGTGTTTTGAGTTATCATTTAGTGGTCCCATCACCGATCCACATCAATTATATAAAGGAATTTTATACCTCCTGAATAACTTTGAAAGATTGATAAATATTTTTGATTATGATTTAACTAACAACCAAAAGGAACTACTTAACCTTGGACCTAACTGCCATATATACAAAAAATATAATGGACTATATAAAAAGTTGTGATTGAGACATTATACCAAAATATAATTAAACTCCAAGAGCAGCAGTTAATTACTGCAGAACCAGATCTACTTAAGGCAGAATCTATAAAAGACAGACATGATAAAAGGATAAATTCATAAAGAATTCACTAAAGATTGCTGCAAAAGAATTATGCCACCATCCAGAAATAGTAATTAAAACAACTCATAAAGCTAACATCTTTGTTGTTTTAAGCAAGTCTGACTACAGCTTAAAAATAGAACAGTTACTTGATGATTACACCAAATTTAAAAAACTTACCAATAATTCTACCACTCAGCTAAAGTGGAAATTAATAAATTAATCACAGTTAATTCTGCATTAGAACAAGACAATCTAAAAATTACCAAAATAACTGGAGACTATAAACCAGGATGCATTTATGGTTCTATCAAAACACACAAGCCTAACTTTCCACTTCACCCTATTATATGACAAATTCCCACTCCTATATACCAACTAACTAAAACACTTAACCAATTAATTACACCATACATACTTAATAAATACAGCATTAAATCATCTCTTAAACTTATACAAATATTAAAAACTAAAAAACCTAATAATGAAACCATAGCATCACTTGTTATTGAAAATCTGTGCACTGACATTCCTGTTAGAGAAAACACTGACATTATTATAAAATATATATAATAATAATTCTCTGTCCCCGTTAAAAATTAAACAACTTTTAACCTGTACCACCTAAGTCCCATTCTATGATCAGAGAAATAATGTATATGGACGTTGTTTTAATAGGCTCAATTCAGGGTTCAAAATGTTGTTATAGTAAGTACATCAACCACCTAATAATGAAAAACACCTATTTTATACAACAAATATTTATATTTTAAAAATCAGGCGTCCAAAATAATTCTTTACTCAGGTGACAAAATCAACATATTTAACAGACAGTTGTCCATTAAATATCAGCCCAAATACTAAACTGATGTAAAACTAACATTATATATCAATTCAAATGTCCCTTGGGAGACTGTATCTCCAACAAAAAAAACAAATATATATGTTGGATTTACAAAAACGACATGAACAAATCATCTTACATTACACATCTCTGACCATTTTTCTATTTCGAAACATCAACAACATTCCTGTTTACATTCACAATATAAAAAAAAATAATCTATCCTACACCAAGAAAATAACAAATGCAAACAACAGATCCTCGAGGCAATAAGAAGAACAGTTTTCTCATGCTTTAATACAAGAATGACCTTACAACATGAAAAAAATTCCATAGTGGATAATTTTCACATTCTAATGAATGCTAAGCATGACTGTCAACCATTACATTTGAAGCATAAAGAAAAATTTACCGTAATTTTTAGCAAAATACCTTTGTGGTTATTTTTTGTTACCACAACTTACACCTCTGAAGATGATCTTGGAAGGAGATTGAAAGTACTTTGAAATATTGAGAAATGGATAATAAAATCAACTGTAAAAGTTAGAGTGTATTTCTTACATCTTTCAATTATAATATATGAAAGATTATACATGAGTACAAACAGATTTTATTAAAAATAAGCAGATATAATGTTTGCAATTTATTTAATCTGACATGACTAAAAGAGAATTTGCTACCTAAATACACATATACACACACATTATATATATATCTGAGAAACTGCTGAACCTTTTGAAAACTCCTGAAATCTGATCTGTTGTTCAAAATTACTCTGTATACATCCTTATACTATGTGTTCCTAATATGTATTTTTCCCAGACCGATAAAGAGTGACATATTATTTAAACTAACAGTTAAACCCAAAATTAATTTTAACCTACTTAAAACTGAGAATAATCACGAGCAATGATTCTACTACGTGGTTTTGTAATTAGAAGTAACAGATTTAAATGTAGCATAATTACAAACTGAAATATTTTAATAATTGAATTTTTTACTGATAAAAGATTCCTGATTCAATACTCTTATAATAATTTACAGTATAAATTGCAATTAGCATTTAATACAAGCAGGTAATTATGTAGCTAGTAATAATGTAATCAAATTTGCATTTGCAAGATGACTGAAAGTTAAACTGAGTTAAGATCTTAGTTTCCAATCAAAGATCCATGTAATTCATCTGTTCCAAAATGTATCCTTCTGGAGTTTCTGGTCAATATAAAATTGTTTAAATTAAATCTAATTTTCAAAGCATCATTCACATTCAGATAATTTTTAATGACAAAATTAAATGAAATTTCATCTATTCCAATGTTTTTACTTTATGCTACAAAGAATATTTTATCACAATATACAATATAAAATGAGTAGCAATACATGATAAACCTTTTTGTATTATTTATATATGATTTTATACAGGATGGCCCAAAAGTCATGATGAGGTTTGAAAGTTTAATAAATTTTGTGTTTATTAACTTTTAGTTTTCTTTCAGGTATTTTGTAAAGGATACTTTGGAAATGAATCATGTAAAAATACACAACAGAAAAATGAACACAATTAGTGAAATCATTTTGCCAAAACCAAGGATCAAACTCAACAAGCAGTTTGAGAGATTCTTCAAGTTTTGAGAGTAAAGGTTCATTAAGTGACCTTTCATGAAGTAGCAGACCATATTCAGTTAAGAATGAAGGAATATTTGAGTGAGTAGTGGAGAGTATTCAAAAAGATCCAAATGCATCAATGTGAATGTGGACTTGACAGGTGTGGATCTCTCGGAAGTCACTCCAGCAAATTTTTAAAAACACCAAACTGTTTCTGTACAAGATGGAGTGACAGCTTGTCAAGGGCCACAACCTAGTTTCTCAGGTAAATATTGGGAAAAGGAATAATTTCTAACTGTTGCAGCATAAACTGGCCACAAAATTCTCTGAACCTGATAAGCCTTTATTTATTCCTATAGATCTATTTCAAAGAAAAGGTATATTTTAACAAACTTCAGACTCTCAAACAGCTGAAGGACAACAATCAGACAGTTATCAAATCCTGAGAGCATGAAGGTAGTAATGGAAAATGCCTTAGAAAGGTTACATGCATGTGAAGCTGAAAATGGACACCATTTAAAAAATGTAATCTTTTTCAACTAGTATATGTTACATGTCTACTCTATATAATACTATAGTATTATAAATTAAAGTTGCAAAATAAAGGGTTGTTACATTTGTTAATCTCTTGATGACTTTTGGGTCACCCTGTATAAGATTAAAACTATTTTTTGTTTTACTTTTTAGACAGGTCAATTATATAATAATAATACTTAGTAAATTTAGGCAATATTTTATACCAATCAATACTGAAATATTGATTTAGCAATGAGATGATGAATAATGGCAGATAAGCTGAATAGAACATTGAAAGAGATGAGATTGTTTATTCAGTCCATTCAGTAGATATACAGGGTGCAATGGACAAATTGTTGTCTAAATACACAAAAATGAAAATAACACTGACATCTCATTTTAACATATATTTAACAGGTATATTTACCAAAATAACACAAAAATATCTTGAAATACTTAAGTGTAAATTCAATAAAATTGGCATTGGCTTTAAATACAGCCTCCAGATGACTTTGGAATATCCTGCAACTCTTCTGGACAGTCTCCTTGTTTAAGTTAGTGCATGCTGCCATAACATTTGCCTTCAGTTCATCTTTGGTGTTACAAGAAGTTTTGTTGCTCTCTTGCTCAACTGCCCCAAACATATAATAATCAAGGGGATTGAAGGGAGTTAGGTGGCCAGATGTAAGGGATGATATGGTTGCAGAAATTGTGTGACAGCCATGACTAAGTTTTCCTGCTTTGTGTGGTATAGTGCAGAGTCCTGTTGCAGGACATAGGGTCTTCCAGCAGCCACCCTCTTGTCTAAGCATAGCACTTTGTCAAGCCTTAGGCTCTGCAGGAAGATGAATGGAGGCATAACATTGCCATCACTAGTGATCACTCCAAATTGATATATCCAGTGAACACCATGATGTTAACTAAATATATCATCCAAACAGCATCATGTTCAGTGGGGTTAATTGTATCACAGTGCTCTTTTTCTCACAGAGAATACCCAACTGACCTTACTGTATTGTGTGGTCAACAAAATCAAAAACGAACAATGCACATGCACAAAATAAAAAATATAAAATGGCGACAATTTACCCATCGCATACTCAACATTCTATAAATTTTTAGTTAGTGCAGAGAATCTTTTGGATGAATTCCAGTGAGCCATGGTAGTGACCATAAATATGGTAGTGACCATAAATATAAGCTAAATGAGTTCCTTCAGAAGACAAAAGAAACAGATATTGTAAATTCAATCTTAAAAAGTTGGTAGGCAAGCATCAGAAATACCATTCTTTGATCATGTTGTGTTCAAAGATGGTATAAAACTAGATTCTAATAAATTTGAACCCATTAAGTAAATGCAGATGTAAATCAGTAAACTTTCTTGAACTGGTCTGGTCACTTATCTAAACCAATTTTCTTTCTATCTAGCAATATTATCAAGCCACTCAATGATAAACAGTGAGTTTATATGGTTGTCTAAGAAATAAGCAAATTTCTTGTCAAAGAGAAACTGTGTAGGTACTCCAACTTTAAATTGTTAATTGTTGTACAGGTTAACATAGACTTCTGGGTTTGGTACAGTCTATCTTCAAAATAATATGCTAGTTGCTTTTACAAGTAAAATGCAGTCAGGACAAGAGACATAATACTTCAACATAGTGAAATGCTTCTTTTCATTTTTGACTTAGAAAGATTCAACTACTACATGTGCTGCTATAAACTGACAGTTCAGAGAGAATCTTAAGATAAATTACATCTTTAAACTTTGAATGATGAAATATGAATATTTTTTCAGATTTTTTGAGGGGTTGGGGAAAAATGAAAATGAAAACTAAAGAAATGATGCAATAAGAAAAACATATCTTGTGTTTGTTGAATTTTTATGGCAAAGAATATAAATACTTAAGCAGTGAGCAATGTAAATATCTATTCTGAAGAAAATATATACATACACTTGTGAATCACACAGAAGCATATTTAACATGCTTCAACTTAAGCTTATTACAGTTTGCCTTCAACCTTACTAGCAATTTGTGCCAATAGAAACTTCTTGGCATTAATAGGAGATAGCTTGACCTATATTAAAACTAAACAGCGGATTTAGACTATATCATTCGTAGCAAGTACAAGATGGAAACTGTGTATTACAATATAATATTGACATTTTTAATGTCTGATTTTTTTAAATGTACCAATATTAAATTACTCAACTTTAACTGATCATTCAAAAAGCCATTTTGACAAGGTAAACTGAATTGAAACAATAAATTGAAAGCTAAATAAAACAAAAAGCAGGAATTAAAACATTTTTAAAAGTTACAAAATATATTCACCAATCATTTATATTACTAAGATGCTGTTAATTTTATAAGTATAAAATAAAAGAGTAAAAGTTTCTCATCTAATTCAAAATTTTTAATCTTTAATACTTAATACTCAATTTTGCTACTGAACTCTACCTTCAAATACATATTTTATATACACTCATTGTCAAATACACTTAATCACAAGTATATTTAAAATCATGTGATCTGATCATGGGCTGTCTTTTCATTAGGCCACATTTTATTATGGATACACTACAGTAGTGACTATCTTATAAGGTCCAATTATGCAGTCAAATATATAGCAATTGATTATAAAAATATCAGTCATTATTTGAAATGTATTTCAATTTTCTTTGAAGGATTTTACTCTAATTTATTGTAACAAGAAGTCATTTAACTACTGCATAATAGTCTCTATTTGGATGTAAGGATATGCAAACTTGTAATAAATATATCATCTTTAAGTTCTCAAAAGATTTTTGTTGTCATTTTTTTTCAATGTGAATTCTGCATTCTTTTTTCGCAGTTTAGCAAAAATCAAGTTAACTTTGTATATCATAAAAATTTATTAATCTCAAAAAGGATTCAAGTTATTTTTTTTAATTTATGGGTATTGTATTTTTTCTATCAACACATCTTTCTTGAAAAGAATCTTGTTTATTGCCATTCTTGCATTCATTAATGTACAGCATCTATGTATATATGGTCTTGATGGAAAACAATATATTTATATTATCTCCTATAACTTTGCAGTTTTTAATTCATATGTCATTCTGGTCCATCTTAGTAATTCTATTGGTGTATTTATCATTGTCACTTCTTTGAATTTGTCATCCACTGGTATCTGGTGATATGCTATTTTTAAATCTACATTAACAAAAACTTTCATTACTACTAAGGAGTGTAAGATCAATTCTACATTTGGTACTGGATATGAATCTGAGTAAACATTATGGTTTATTCCTATTTTATAAATCCCATATATGCATAGGCTTTCATCTTTCTCAAAACCATGATGGATGCTATCCATTTACTGTCACTAGGTGAAATCTGTTTAAGAAGACTGTGTTTAACTAATTTTTATAATTTTGCAACTACTAATGGCAATAAATTTATCAGTAATTTAAATGCTTAATGCTATGAGGAGTTCATATTTTCTTTCAAATTTAGGCCAGCTTTATAATTTTTTGGATGTGCGTTATGGTGTAATGGATACTGGAGAGCCAAATGTGAATTCCAGTCAAATTTGTTTCATTCACTTAAATATTCCATCTCTTCTCTCCTCAGCTATAGGTTGAATAATAAAGACAGATTGGGTTCTATAGCCTTGGTTGGCAAAACAGTCTACCGCAAAAAGAAATGACAATTTATATTACTAAGATAACAATGTCGCTGAGTGACGTAGAATCTCTATTAGAGATCCTATGTCAAAATGTACATCTGACACCTTTGAATTTTGAAAATTTTCTCTAATTTTTACATATATATATATATATATATATATATATATATATATATAGAGAGAGAGAGAGAGAGAGAGATGTGTGTGTGTGTGTGTATATATATATTACTACCTGACAACATAATTATTGCAAAAATATAACAAGGCAATGTTAAAAAGCAAACACATGGTAAACGCTTTTATAACTGGTAGTAAAGTTTAATAATTGGTAGTAAAGAGAATGAACTGAGGTGATGGTGCCTCAGTATTGTCTCTCTAATGAAATGAGCTGATGCTGCCTTGCTATTGTCTCTCTCTCTCCATAAGCATGACAGGAGGGAAATACACACACAAATAAATACAAAATGGTATCTATTATAATACAGGAGATGGCTACATTAAGAAGTCATTGAAAATCATAGGGTACAAGACAGTTCAGTATAATGCAGAAGAAATTAAAAAATGTTAAATAATGCAAGATAGTAGAAAGTGAATGGATTTGAGGAATTACAAGCTTCAATGTTGAAGTGATAATCTGGATCAGTAAGTAGTCAGTGCTAATATGTAAATAATACAAAGAAAAAAAAACTTTGCATTATTGCATAACAAACTGCTAATCATATGGTAAGATGTATTTGAAGTCACACTGGTATAAGACAAGTAAAAAGTTTTTCATAAACTTTTCAAGTCAGCTATTCTTGCAACAAAGAAATTGCATGTTTTTATTTCCAAGAAAGTTCATTTTAATATAGCCATTTCCTTTTATTCATTTGAGGAAAACATTTATTTTAAAAATACTGTTGGAAAATATATCAATTTATAATATAAAATAAGGTTATATAATATGCTACCTGATAATTTCGAAGTTAGTACACAGTTTTGATAGACTGATTTTGACATGGCTTATCAACCCTTTGTGGGTTATTTAGAGCCAAAATATATTCTGGAGTGTAAGATTTTTTTTGTACATGAATATTGTGTTAGCAATTTCTTTTTAAAGAACAATGTTTTTTTTTAGGTACTACACCTACTACTTAACTTATAACTGGGGTGAAAAAAATGGAAGAAATTGATTCATACCTTTCCCAAGTGTATTTGCACATAAGTGAATAGAACAAATCAGACTAGAATTTAAACTAGTCTCTCCAACTTCTCATTTCAAGCCACTATTACACCACCTGCACATCCCTCTTACACAGAAAAAAGATATATGAAAAATGACATTTATTAGATATACAAGTAGACACGTATAGATAACTGAGCAATTCATTTATTATATACTATACATGTATAAATTTAGTCAATAACACACTTAAAAATCTATGCACTCAATATCTAATATCATTCTTTCCATCAGTGAATATTGAATATATAAATTATATAAAATTATTTCTTTCTTTTCAAAGTTATATAGAAATACAATTTTATCTGATCCAATTTCCTATCTTTATACACGTTTAAGGACTTTTCCACATTGTTATCATCTAAACTGAAGAAACAAAATGACAAAAGTGTTGAATCATCTGAAAATACTAACTAAATATGAGTTTAAAATGTTTACTAAATACAGATTAGAAAACAGAGTAATGGAAATAGGTTTAAAGTGAGAATGATTATCAGTATTTGTCTATATTTCTGAGATGATGTAGTATTTACACTATTTACATTATTCTCACTATTGTCCTCATCTCAGTACAAGCAAATATAACAAAAGCATACATAAAATACACATTGTCTGTATTTTCAAAATTATAACTGTCATAAATTTGTATAACCATCAATAATTCATAATCATAGTTTTAATCACAAAATAGTTGGTTCCCACTATCAGTCAGTTTAATATGATTGTAGAAAATTAGGTGTTATGTTGAGACTCAGTTTTCTATAGGAGTGGATGTCAGTCCCAGCCGCATTGGACATGTTAATGTTGAGACAGAATGAATAGAGAACGAAATAGTTAAGAAGGTGATACCATATACAAACCAATAATAGGAATTACTAAAAATTAAAGAGAAGAAATAAATGGTTCCTCCTGAAAGTTCACAAATTGCTACATTATGTAGCTCCAATGTAGCATGGTATGGTGCCACTGCAATAGCAATGAAGTGAAGGGAGAAATACTTCAATTTTCACAGAAAACTGATCAAATATATTTTCTGTAAAGTTTCATTTGGCATCTTCTTATAATCACTGTATAAATGCAGTCAACAGAAAAATCACAGTTTCTTTTTCACTTTTTTATCACAATTCAAGTGCAGAACAATGAATTGTCAGAACTAGTTTATTACAATGTCAGTCAGTTAAGTGCCATATGTGATACACGCTTTGGGTGATCATGTCTTGAAAGAGACACAACTGACTGGGTAGAAGATAATCCTGCAGTAGGTTGCCATTGCTTTCTGCGATAGACTGATTGCCAGCCAAGGCTATAGAACCCAATCTATCCTATTATTTAACCCATAACTGGAGGGAAGAGACAGATTAATACCTTTCCCAAGAGTATTTGTGCATATGTGAATGCAAGGAATTCAACTGGAATTCGAACTCGGCTCCCTGATTTGTCGTTCCAAGTCGATATCCATTGCACCACAAAATTATAATGTAGGTAATAAAATTCCTTTATATAGAAATAATATATCTGCCAATTCAAGCACTATTCTTATTGTATTTACAGAAGAAATTTTCTTTTATAAATTGTTCACTACATGTTTACTGATTCTGATATTGAAGATAGAAGAAAATGAGACTGAAAAAAATTATTTGAGTGGTTTATAAAAAGGTGTTGTGAATGATCAAATATGTTAAAATTAATTTGTGAAGTTTTGTGCAGGAAATTTCTTATGGAAAGATATTCCATAGTCAGGTAGGCCAATTAAGGCATACAGTAATTAAATCAAAACATTACATGAGATTTAACAATGTCACCAACATACTCAAAATATTCAAATCAAACAAATAAAATTCTTTGTACCAGTTTTGTTATATTTTTAATGATTAATGCCTAAGTAGGTTAAGAAAAGAAAAGCAAAGAAAAATATCTTACTTCATACTTCTGCATGCAATTTAATGAAAATGTTCCATTTGTAAACAAGTGTGATGCGTAATGAAATGTAGATAATAAAAGTAGAATGTAATAGATTATGGGGAAAGCAAAATGAAGTATATAATATATATATATATATATATATATATATATATATAGATATATATATATATATCGAGATATATATATATATATATATATATATATATATATATATATATTGAGAAGAAAACTCAACACATAATTAAACGGTTATAAATCCAGATTTTAGCAATGTAAAGAGAAATTTTACAATTGTTCATACTGTTGATGAATAAATAAATGTTAATTTCTCTTTGAATATTTTTTAAAAAATTGTTTATAGCAGAGGAATTTTTAAACTGGAAATAAATTGAGAATAGATACATCAGATCACACACATAATACAATACAGAGTAAGGAATTAAATTACACATAAATAAAACAATAAACAAGAAATTATACACACACAAAAAGGAGGAAAGGGATTCATGCAGATAGAATTAATCACACAAAGGAATATATTTAGGAAGGTATATATACATATGCAAAAAAAGGGGAACAAACATAGATTTAAACAAGTGAAAAAAGAAGGGGAGGAGAAAGAGAAAGTGAACAGAAACCCATAGGTTGCAAATTTTGGCTAACACAAAATATTTTTAGAAAATAATAAAATTTCTTTTTCAAAATTTTTTTAAAAATTTACCCTACAAAATATTTATTAAAAATTATTTTTTCCAAATTTAGACCTTAGAAAAATAAAAGTAAAAGTTAAATTCACTTAGACTAATGACTATTCTAAAGAAATCTTTAACAAGGGAAGAGAACATTATATTCTTTGAATCAGATATAAAAAATATAGATATATATTATATGAACACACTGACAAAATCTTCAAAAAGGATGAAAAGAAGGGAGAATAAAAAAGAAAAAAGAGAAAAATAAATAAATAATGAATTTAAAAAGAAATTCTTTTTTTTTTAAATTTGGTAAATTTTTGTTTTAGATCCCGAAGACTTTTATCACTTCAATTTTTTCCAAAATAGCCTTAATTCCGTGCAAAATGTATATGCTGAACTCAAATCAGCAATTAGTTATTGAAGAAACCTACCTTTATTGATCTTAACGATTAGAAAAACATCGAACTTCATCTCGCTCTTTTTGTCACTCACAACTCTCATGCAGACATGTAATTAACTGCTGAATGACTTTCGGCGTAGGCAACAAATTTCGGCCTATCTACTTCCTTTAATGAAATTTCAGCCTATTTACTTCCTGTAATGAAATTAATTTGCGATTTCTTTTTTTTCTTCGGTATTCAATTTCAGCAGAAAGTTGCGTGTTTTTGTGTGTTTATTTTTTTTTAATTTTTTTCCGACGAAAGTTAACTTTCAAATATATGAAAATAAGTGATGAATGTAGTTTAATTAACCTTCAAATGTATTGCTTTTTTTCCTTTTTTCTTTGTTACTTAATTTCAGAAGAAAGTTAACTTTCAAATACATGAAAATAAGCGATAATTGTAGTTTTACTTAATTTTTTCCGACAAAAGTTAACTTTCAAATATATGAAAATAAGTGATGAATGTAGTTTAATTAACCTTCAAATGTATTGCTTTTTTTCCTTTTTTCTTTGTTACTTAATTTCAGAAGAAAGTTAACTTTCAAATACATGAAAATAAGCGATAATTGTAGTTTTACTTAATTTTTTCCGACAAAAGTTAACTTTCAAATATATGAAAATATAGAATTTTTTTAAAGTTAACTTTCAAATGTATAAAAATAAGTGATAAGTATAGTTTAATTAACCTTCAAATACACTGTGTGTATTTGTGTGTTTTTTTTTTTAATTTCATAAGAAAGTTAACTTTCAAATATATGAATATAAGTGATAAATGTAGTTTAATTAACCTTCAAATATTGCATGTATTTGCATGTCTTTTTTGTTTTTTTTCCTTTTTGGTACTTAATTTCAGAAAAATATATGAAAATAAGTGATAAGTGTACTGTAGTTTTACTTAACCATCAAATATATGAAAATACATATAAATTATAAATAACAAAAAGAACAAAATAAGTAGTACAGTAAATCATTTTTTTAATACTTAACATTGAAAATAAAACAATAATTAAACCAATTGTAAAGGAAGTTAGAAGTTAAAAAAATGACATTGACAATTTTAAAAAAATGCAGTTGTTTTAGAGTCTGGGATAAAAAATGCTTTATTTATTGTATTTTCATATATTTGAAGGTTAAGTAAAACTACACTTATCACTTATTTTCATATATTTGAAAGTTAACTTTCTTCTGAAATTAAGTACAAAAAAAGGAAAAAAACACGCAAATACACACAATATATTTGAAGGTTAATTAAACTACACTATCACTTATTTTCATATATTGGAAAGTTAACTTTCTTAAAAAAATTCTATATTTTCATATATTTGAAAGTTAACTTTCGTCGGAAAAAATTAAGTAAAACTACAATTATAACTTATTTTATATTTGAAAGTTAACTTTCTTCTCAAATTAAGTACACGCAACTTTCTAAAATTAATTACCAACAAAAAAAAAAGGAAAAAAACGCAAATACATGCAACTTTCTGGTGAAATTGAGTTCTGAAAAAAAATAAATCGCATAGGATTCTCTTCAAAGACATTTCAATAAAGGAAGTAAATACTCTGAAATTAGCTTCCTATGCCTAAAGTCATTCAGCAGTGAATTAGTTAAAAAAGTGAAGGTGGTGGGTGACAGAAAGAGTGCGAAGAAGTTCGATTTTTTTTCTGGTTGTTAACATCAAAAAAGGTAAGTTTCTTCAAAATCTAATTGTTGATTTGAGTTCAGCATATATATTTGCATAAAAATAAGGATATTTTGAAAAAAATTGAAGGGATAAAAGCCTTCGGGAGCTAAAACGAAAATTTGCCAAAAATTTTCTATACAAAATAATTTTTAATATAAATTAAAAATTATTTCCCTATTTAGATCTTAGAAAAATAGAAGTAAAAGTTAAATCAACATAGACTATTCTCAAGACAATTTTTAACAAGGGAAGTGAACATTATATCCTTTGAACTAGACATAAAAGATATAGACATATACAATATAAACACACAGACAAAAATCTTCGAAAAAGATAAAGAGAGAAAGAACAAAAGAGAAAAAATAAATATATAACAATAAATGAATTTAAGAAAGATTAGGGACTGTTCTTAGGTTTAAAGTCACAAATATTAGCTGACAGTAAAAAATTTTATAAAAAAATTAAAAAAAAAATCTTGCCAAAGTACATTTTTTTTAAAAAAATTTCATTTTTTTAAAAAACCTTTAAAAGAAAAGGGTTTACAAGAGAAAATATAAAAAAATTAAATACAATAATCCATATAATGAAAGAGCCAATGTAGTAAAAACCAAAATACAGTCAGAAGTGTTTAACATTTAGAAAAATAAAAGTAAAAGTTAAATTCACTTAAACTATTCTAAAGAAAATTTTAAAAAGGGAAGTGACATTATATCCTTTAAACCAGACATAAAAACATATGAAAGAGAAAAAATATCAATAAAATATATAAATGAATATAAAAAGAAAAAGAAATTCTTTAAAAACAAAAAACAAAAACATATATATATATATATATATATATAGACACAGACATACATGTATATACATATATATCCACTTCCTATGTCGTGTAGGATTTTGTGTGTGTCACTGAGTTCATTTTTGCTAGTATGTGTACACATAGTTTGTTTAGTGCATCTAGTCATTTTGTCCATGTGTTGTGTTCATGTGTGCGTGAGGGTGTTATGATCTATTAAGTGCTGGTTTAAATTTGTTTATGAAGTTTTTTTCTTGTATTTGAAGATAAGAATAATTGTCTGACATAATGGCATATTTTTAAATTTACTTTGATTACATTGGAAGATGTGTTGTGATACAAAGTGTTTTTTTTCTATTGTCTGATAATTTGATATTGCTTTTGTAAAGGGAACTGTTGTTTAGTACTTGGTTGATTCCAATATAAGATTTATTACGTTTTGTACACTTGAGTGCATATACCACATTTTTGGAGTTGCAGTTCAAATTTTTGTTTATTGTGAATGTCATTGTGAGGTTTTCAAAAGTGTAGGTGTTTCCTTCTATAATAATATTACATATCCCACATGATTTTTTGGTACATTTTGTAATACCCTGTATACTAATCGAACTATGTGTACTCATACATACACACACAAAATCCTGCACAACATATATATGTTTATACATATGTGTGTGTGTGTGTATATATATATATATATATATATATATATTACAAAAACAAAAAATAAACATAAAACCCTCTTCTGCTTAATATTTGACTCCTAAATTAATTTATTACTCTTTAAAGCAGAAAGAGATTCCCTCACAAATATAAGATGTGAACTACTACCACATACAAACAAGATGGTGATTGACAACCATTCTCTGCCTGAAGAAGGCCATGAACCCAGGGACCAGAAACACGGGTAGCAGAATATAAAAAAAAATAAAAAATACAATATATCTTGTAAAAGAACACTTGCAGTTTTTCTTTTTGTTTTAATATATATATATATATATGTATATATATATTTTTAAATTAGAGAAAATTTTCAAAATTCAAAGATGTTGGATGTACATTTCGACATAGGATCTCTAATAGAGATTCTATGTCACGTCAGCAACATTGTTTTGTTCCAAATGGCGAAGGCCCTGGGGTAAAGTGTGGAAGGGTTTTAGGTTAACAACGGTCACAAAGTAGAACAGGACAGAGCTGTTAGTGGCAGGGTTACAGGGTGTTGAAACGATATATTTAGGAAGGGGAGGAATAGATTTAAATGTAATATCTTGAAAATTTTTAATTAAGTTTATCCATTACAGGAAGTCATGAATTTAAAGTTATTAAAGAAATACACACACACACACACACACACACACACACACACACATATATATATAGGGATTTGGTAAAGGAGTTCATATTTTATAAAGATAGACAACTAAAGGAGTTAAATTACTTTTTTAAGGTTAAGATTTGAGGCTGTTTGAAGCGGTGTATTTAGGCGGGAAGGAATGGGTTTCAATATAAGATTTTAAAATTTTTATTTAAGTTTATTTAATGAAACCTTTTAGGTAGAAGAGAGCTAAATGCCAATTACAGGAAGTTATCAGTTTAAAAATTATTAGAGAGAAAAAAAATTATTAGAGAAAAAACATATTAGAGAAAAAAAAATATGCTCTCATTACGATTGAGCTCTCTGGAGAAGAAAATTTTAAAAACAGTTTCCACTTCTGCTATATGCGTGACTCTTCAGAAATGAATTGAGTTCTCTCGGTGACTAGCGTCTGTATACACTGCTTATATACAAGACATTAAAATTTCCCTTCTCTGATTCTATGCACCGATGGCTTAGGGAGTAGCGACTCCGACTGCGATGAAATCGGTCGAGTTTCGATCCTGGCCAGAAGCAAGTGGATGTGTCTAGCCACACTGATGAGCTGTGATACAGCGAAACAGGCTTGTATGTGGATGACTAATATATATACAGATATGTGTTAACCAAGGAAAAAGGGGTTTAGTAAAAGAATCCATATTTTCTAAAGATAGGCAATTAAAGGAGCATGGGATAGGAAGGTAGGGGGGTTAAAATACTTTTTAAGGTTAACGTTAGGGTAAAATTAAAATTAAAACTTAAATTGAATCCTTTTAATTTATATTCTAACATCTAGTCAACGGGGATTTAAATTCTAAATTTAAGTATTCAAAAATTTGCTTTGTGGCGGCACTTACTGATGAATTCCCTCCTAAGATTCAGTAGCCGGTGTTGGTGGGGGCATTTTAATATTGAAATTTTTTCCAGTAAACATAGACAGCACCTATCATGAAAATTCCTCGGAATACAGGCTGAACCTATCAGTTTCCAGTTAATTTTAGGATCCAGCCCTTCCTCTTTCATTTTCCAGAATGCCTGCAAAAGGGCTGTCTGGTACCTCTGACCGGGATTTGAAAAGGAGTACCTGTGGTTATACAGTCTTTGTTTGAAAGGACTGGCGAACATACCGATATAGGTCCGGAAGTCTTTTTTTTTTGTTAGATGGAGAAATGCAGGCTTTATAAATCACCTGGATTTGCATTTTCTCTCCACCAGGCAGGCGTCCACAGAATTACAGCTGCATTCGTTTAGAATTCCGGACCTAGATTCGACATTGCACAAGTTCACCAGAATACTCCTATTATGGGAACTAATAAGGCCGTCCATATTCAGGGTGCAAGAATAACTAATTTTAAGGGTGTACCTATTAAAAATCTTCTGTAGAGGGTTACTGTTATTAAAATTTTTGTCTATTAACTTGAGAAATTATTTACCAATATATATATATATATATATTCATTAATTCATTCTAATAGTTATTTCAATGCCTTTAGTCAAATTATTTATTAAAATGTAAATTATACCTGCTGCTGCATTATATATTTTAAATAGCTAAACACCAATTAACAAAGGGTCATCAAATATTTTTCTGTACTTGAAAGTATTTAAGAGAACTAAAACTGGGCTTTTACAACATAGCAGAAATCAAAAATATACAATGAGAAAAATGAAAAGAATGAATATTGAGAGAATAATATTAACTAGCTCTATCTCTATGCTATTCTACTTTTATATATTATAAAAATTGATTATAATTTTTTTAGTAATAATAATAATAATAATAATAATAATAATAATAAAGTTTAAGAAAACAAAAATCATGAATAAAGTACTGAAGGTTGTGAAAAGGAAAACATCCCTGAGACAAATTCATTGATACTTGTGGGTACAAACCTAGTTACAGATCTATTGCAAGTGATAGAAAGAATAAGAACCATGGTGAAAGAAAAGGATTATGTAAAAAATTACAAAATTGAGGAAATATATCAGTAAGAGAGAGCAATAGAAAAAAGCAATATCTGAAAAAGGAGCATAAGAAGCAATAACTTGAAAGGACATACTTTGTATAAAATAAAGGATTTGTGACTGTCACTGAAACAAAAGGAGTGATGGAGTGTATGGCAAAAATAAATAATATATGAAGCCCGCTGCAACCAGTATGTTCAGAATAGGATGATAATCTTGAAAAATTTGAAAGACAAGAAACTAGGAATGACAAATGTAAAGAAAGTGATAGGTTTTGAGAAAATATATCAGATAACAATAGTTAGCATAACAAAAATGTGAAATAGTTGAATAAGGTTAAAGAAACATTAAAAAATGTGAAAATGGTAACAAAAGTAAAAATAAAAAATCAAATGAAAAAAGATAAAAAGTGAGTGGTCTCAATAGGGTACATGGGTATTGAATAAAACAGTTCACCAATATTCATGATGAAATATCTGCGCATTTGAGCAAAAGTGTTTGTTATATTGTGTTATTCTATGACACATGATCAGTAGTCAACTTCTGCCTGTCTCTTTTTTTACAATATAATTTATTCTCTTCTACTTAACATATGCAAATAAGTACAATCCTATTTACCAATCCACTACACCTCCTTGAGCCTTTCGTTGTTATCAAACTTATTCTACAAAATCTTTCCTCTTCTCCCTCTTGAAGTCTATGTCCTGTTCTTTATAATGAAGATCTTTGTTTCGTTTTATCTTCTTCCATGTCTGAGTCACTCCAGCTATTATTCATAGGTTCATCTTTGATTGCATTATCATTTGATGAATTTCTTTCTTCTCTGTTAAAATGTTCTATTACATCTTCCTCTTCAATGCTGAGTCTTAATTGGTCAGAAAGTACCATTACACTTTTTCCTTTCTTTGATATATAATAGCTGTGTTTTTCCCTTTGCATAATTAATTTAGCTCCCTCAGGACTTGTTACTTTGTCTTTCTCATACCACATCCTTTCATTTGTCAATTATAACATTGTTACTGAAGATCTTATTTGTCTTCCTATTTATACTTATGGGCTTTGCAACTGTCCATATGTGGAATTGTCTTATAACTAAGTAGCAAACTTGGTAAGTAACTGTCTATAGTACCTCTACTTAAGAAAAATACTTTTAATCAAATTTTTACTGCATGCATAATTCATTTTGCAATCCCATTAGATTGTGGGTGATACGGTGGTGTTTTGTAAGGGAAGCAGCCAATCCACATCAACCAATTACATAGATCTTCATCACAAAATTCTGGTGTATTGTCTAGTACCAATGTTTTAGGGACTCTATCTCTAGAAAATACCACTCTTAGTATTTGTTTTATACTTTCAGCAATCTTGCTTAATATCGAATCATGTAGAGTTTCTGATACTAATCTTTGTAGAGATAATATGTAAGTTTCAACTTAATATAATATTTCTTCATCTGAGATTTCCATTTTTCTTTTTGATCCATATCAAATTGTAACCTTGACAGCACATTGCCATTTGGTCTTGCATTTCCTTTTATGCATTCAATGTCAAAATCATAAGCCATTAATTTTATGGCTGATCTTAGAATCCCTGAAGAAGTAACTTTTGGTAGCTCCTTTCTAGGGCTTATGTTTTGACTTTAATAGAAAATTCTTACCTAGTAAGAATTGTGAAGCTCTGTTTGTGCCTCAAATAATGGTCAATGTTTCTTTTTCAATATTTGAATAATTTATTTCTGCTGCTGTCAATCTTTTTGAAAGGTACATTATTGGATGGCCTTCTTGCGATAAAATTGCTGATAGAGCTTGCTCATTTACATCAGTAATTAATGTAACTTTTTTTCTGAGAGCAAAACCTTTTACAATGGGTTTTTCTGCAGGTATCTTTTTAAATCCTTGAATGCTAAACTTTGCCTTTTAGTCCATTTGAACTCACTATTCTTTGTTTCGCAGTTCAGTAAATGGTTTTAAGTCACTATATTAGGTATCTATTATAAAAATTGACCAATCCTAAATTTTGTAAGTTAACACATTTTCCATTGATCTTCGAAAAATGAGACTTTGCAATTTTCACTCCAAAAAGCATTCTTGTCCATCTTAATAATCCTATGGAGGTGTTTAATATGGTAATTTCCTTAAATTTATAATAATACTGTATTTGGTTGTAGGCTGATTTTAAAACAATTTTTGCAAAATATTTCATGTCCAATAATTTGAGCATAGCAGTTTCGATATTGGGAATAGAAAAAGAATCAAAGAACATTTTATAATTTAAGCCTATTTTAAAATTACCAAATATTCTCAAATTTCCATCTGTTTTTCACACAACTACAATCGAAGAGGCTTATTTACTGGAATAACATGCTTCAAAATTCCATTCTCCACCATTTTCTTCAACTTAGCAACTACCAAAGGTAGAAGGTGAATAGATAATTTACAAGATTCAAAATAAGAGGTGGTACTATTTTTATTTCATTGTATACTCACTTTTCTTTAGCACTCCCTTTTCTGATTTTGTGTTACTGATTAATTTTGATATATCCACCTTTAGAAAATATATACCTAGTAGTCCATGAACTTTTTTACATTCCACTACTTTAATGGAAATAATTTCTAATCAGTTACATGTTTCAAATGTTCCATTGAATTCTCCCAGTTTTTATAAAACATTGTCTCAATTTCAGATTACCTATTTGTTTCCAGAAATTTCATAGAATCAGAACAACTTCACTCTCCATATCCACTTGCATTGGAAATATCATACCATTTAGTTTAATTTTTTCAAAAGAATTCTTTTCCTTAGATCTTTATATTAAAAAAAAAAACATCAATTCTCCCTTTTTCCAGTTTTCCTATACTGTCTATTTTCTTTTTAACTTTACATCAGACTGATAATGATCTTTTCTTCAGCAGTTATGGCAAATTTTTCCAAAAGAAGGGTACATTTTCCTGTCAATTTCATACTCATCATTACAATATTTGCATTTCTTGCATGCCTATTTTATATTGTACATTTCAATATTGTCCTCAGTATCGATTCCAGCTCTTGTATAACTTTCACACATGCAATTAGAGACAAATCATTCAATTGTAATTGCTCCAATATCTGATATTTATCAACCATACTGTCAATCAACTGAAAGCAATGAGGTGGGGGCATTGCTCTTGACCAATCTAGGTGATTTGAGCACATACATCAGTCATAGCTCAAGCAATGGTAAGGAAACATGGTCATGTCAAAGCAACTTGTTCATGGTTGTCTACTATATAACTTTAAGGTGAGCTTGTCTGTAGTTAAATCAAGTTACTGAATATATCAAGCCTTTGGTGATAATGCTATAAGTAAACTCACAGCCTGGATGATGAGGACAAAAAAAAAGGACAACAGGCAAATCTGTGGTGAGTTTGCTGAATGCATCAAAGTTTCTGATGAAACAATCAGACTTCACCTGCACTTCATAGGGAAGGGGTACAAAATGAGTAATGGGTAACCTACAAACTTTCAGAAGCCAACAAGCAATAAGTGATAGCCTGTTTCTCGGCACTACAATGTACCCATATTTGATAGAGTGCTCACTAGTGATGATAAGTGGGTTCTGTATGACACTTTCAAGCATGCCAGACATTAGTTTTTACCCTGGGACTGTATGTCTCATGCCATAAGACCAACTCTATACTCATGCAAGATCATTCTCTGTATCTGGTGGACTAGACAACTATGGGAAAATCATGAATCTGAAAATGTACATGCAGCAGTTGGAACATGTCCAACAGGCACTGAAGCAGAAAGACCAGCCATTGGTTAATTACAATGCCAGGCCTCATGTGGTACAGGTGGCCAGGGATACCATAGGGTGACTTGGCTGGGAAACACTGTGCTATCCACCTTACTCCCTGGACTTTGCACAAACAGATTACTAGCTCTTCTATTTCTGGATAAACACCTTTGTAGGAAATCCTTCACGAATGAGAAAAACTTGCAGCAGACACAAACTTGTTTGAGCCCAAGATACCTGACTTTTAAGGCCAATGGCACAGCTGGAGGCTCACTGGCAAAAGCTTCTGAATGCTGACAAAGATTACTTTGAGGACTAACAGTACGTCAAATTTGCTTTATACCTTTTTTTCTAATAAATTGAAAACAGCAAGGACTTTTTTGGTTATCTTGTAATTACAGTACCAATATTAATTGGAGGATTCTCGTTGTTCATAAAACATAGGAAAAAAACCTTGCAGATATTAGATTGTTATTTGAAAATAGAACCATTACAAAACATATGCCTGCTCTGAACAACAGAAAATATTGGATACAGCCTTTTGATAAGAACAAAATTCTTAAGTTATGAGAAGTAACCTAAAAAAAAAACTTCTTTCCTGCAATCAACATATGTTGTGTGGAAGCAAAATAATAATAATAACATTAAACTAGGATAGCAGTTTTAAATTCACTCATGAATAGTTGTTATACTGGTTACAAACTGCCCATAATACTTTTCAGGTTATATTTAATACATAAATAATAATATAACCAAACCTCATTCTGCTTCTTTATAAGCACCAAGATGTTTTATTTCCATGAGAATGTGTCAAAGAACTACTACCAAATCAATACAAATAATGGATTAATACCATTATTAGTCAACCTATTGTTAAGTAAATATCCATTGTATTTGGTTACTTCTATAGATTACTAGTGATTGAATTAGAGATTTCCATCACATAATGGCATTTACAAGTATAGTTTTTTTTAGAACACTGGATTCTATCCAACACAAAAATATAAAATATGTGATCAAAAGCAGATGATGGTTGTTAATTGTCCCTTTTGATTGGAACTTTCCAATTTAAAACTCATGCTGATTGGACATTTGAGTGCAAGATAATATCCAGTATACAGTAGCTGCAATAAAGGCAACAATAATGTAAACTTAAATTGTGCACTCTTAGACTTTATGCTACCTTTTAAGTCACACAGAAGACTATTTTTAATCAACATCAGTAGATTCTTTAAAAATAAGAAATGCATGCATCTGACAGTTGACACAAGTAAATTAATATAGCAAATAATAATTCTAAGATAGCATGATGAAGTTGTATAATGACAAACAAAACTCAGAATGGAGTACATTTTTGTATTTTTTATATTTTCATACTTTTCAATGGTTATTAAATTAAAAAAACTCAAAACTGAGGTATATCTTGAGCTTGTCTGAATTGATGGCATAAATGGTTCATGCTTTTCTCTATCTCTCTTTTTCTTTATCTCTGCTTTTCTCTATCTCACTTGTCCTCAATATGCCCTATGAGGGTCAAGTTTTCAAAGCCTTTCTGCCTCATTATATGTTCTAGAAACTTTAGCTCTCTCTTTCTGATTCTGAGTATGTTTTGCTGTCATTTTCTTTCTTGTCCATGGAATTCTCAGCATCTTTCTGCAGAAGCACCCAGTTTTCTCATCATTTGTAAAAAGACTGTCCAGAATTTACTGCCATACAAGAGGGTCAATATCACATAGCAGTTCAGCACTCTTTTTTTCAACTAAATTGTCCTGCTTCTTAGTACTTTGTGTAACTTGTGGAATGCATCTTTCACTAATCCAACACACATTCAAATTTTGTTGTTGCTTTTTCCATCCAGATATCTAAATTTTCATACTTGTTTGATGTTGACATCTCCAATTCATAATTCACATCTTGAGCTTTTTAACTTGCTGATGACTATACTTTCTATCTAGTCCTTTTCTCTTGCTTTCCTTCTGTGGTTCCTATTAAAACAGTATCATCTGTATATCTTATATTGTTAAGATTATGTCCACTAATAATAAATACTGTTAGGGTTTCCATCTCCCTTAGAATAGTCTCATTGTAGAGGTTGAACAAGTCTGGGGAGACATTTTTGTCTTACACCCTTTTCTATTTGTGTGTACATACTCAATTCATTTCTGTTTGTAAAAAAAATGTGCAGGTTCTTTATTTTAAACAAAAAGCAACTGAACAAAGGTATATAATCAAATATTAAAGTAAATACATAAATAAATCATTGAATGTAAGGAGACACATTTTGAAAGATTCTTTTCCAAGTCTTTTAAACTCACAGTATCTGCTGGTCTCTCTAAGCTGATGTAAAAATTTTATCATTAGTTCATTGGCTACTTGTTTTAAAGACATGAACTTAGTTCTCTCTGTGATAATCAATTTCATTTTATTATGATATTTTTCTTAATTATTCTAGTCATTTCCTTGAATGTTAAGTCTTCGAATTCCAATTGGAATTAATAAGATCTTCATGATCATTCTGCTGATACTAAAAATAAGTTTCATATTCAGCTCTCTTGAATTTGTTATCATTTAATTTCTTATATCTAATATGGACTGTGAAACATTGTAACCATATTTCAACAAAGTTAGGTTTGTCCAATTGATCTTATTATCAACACAACTGTTGTGAAGTGTGAGAATCAAGGTCTTATATTTGACTAACTTTCTCAGTAGTAGGTGTATACATATGAGTCTATGTGCTCATATATAAATTAAGCATGTCTCACATCAATATCACTACATTGTTGTATCTTTTTCAAAATGAAGGATCTAACACAAAACCAAAGTTTTTGATTGAAAATGTGACAAAGGGAAAATCTACATATGTCAAAAATAAGTAGACTACTAAATCTGTGGCAAACTGAATTGACAAAATGAGAAGGGATAATACTTTTAATTATTTCCTTTTGAGACAAAATGATAAAACAACAACTTTTTTTTGTCAGTAATAAAAGTGAAATTTAAACAAAGTTTCTTCCATCATTATCATCTATTATGATTATATAATTTCTGTATGCCAGCAATTATAATGATTTTTCTCTAAAATACTGAAACTGCTTTTCCTGTTTCATGAATAGCTTTTTCATATTTAGACATAAATGAGCTATATTACAAAACTGATCATTGGGGTTTGCGTGGTGTTACAAGAGAAAGCGTGCTAAGAGCCCTCAGGTTAGGAATATTTGGAAAGCTATGATCACCTACGTCCTGAAAGGACAAGGCACATAGAAGAAGACATTTTTCATACATTAAAATGTTCCATAAACAAAGCCCATGTTTACTTCACACTAACAGATACTTCTAAAATGTTCTATTATGCATTTTTGTACTTTTGGGCTAAAAAAGTTAAAATAAATTAAAAGTTGAAAATCACATCTGAAATTAATCTTTTTAAAATACAAGAACTTGGTCAAAATAATAAAATTTAGGTGGGTACCAAGAAAATTGACAAATCGCTATTTAGTTAAATAAGTGAAACACTATTTGGTACCATCATTTTAGTACCCCAGTATTTACTGAAATTTTAGAACCAAACTGACACAATCCAAAGTCTAGTACCTTAGTTTGTACCCACCTGAGTGTGAGCTTATTTGGTTAAAATACATTCTTATAAAACAGGCATATTGGACATGAGAAGACAACCAATTAAAAATACAGGTTGTATTTCATTAAAATGACCCCTAAATATTTTAGTACAGATGTACAAAAGTAATCAAATTTCCAGAGAACATGGTGGCATCATGAAATTTCTTTGGTATTCATGACATCCTGGATTTAGGTACTGACCTCACCCCTAGTTGCAAATATAATCATGTATATATAATTCATGTTGGGAAATATTAACTGAATTAAATTTCATTGTTTTTCACTATTAGATTCTTTTACAGTTGTCAAACTGGATAAAAAGAAGCAATTGTGGATGATGATATCAAATCTTATGGTCAGATTTTTTATTCTTATTTTTTTTATCATGATTTGATTTTTGTTAATTAAAAAAACAAATTTCCATTTTCTAAATGACAGCAATCCAGGCTAATTCTTTTCACTACTATCCTAGAATCAACCCAAAAAAACAACTTTAATTGTTCAAAATTGTTTTTAAAACTGTACTGAAATCAAAATGTCGTTTTTTAATTTTGTTAACATTTATAATTGTTAATAGCATAATCATAACACCATTAAAAGGTTTGTGAAATAAATATTTATTTTGATCCATTTAATCTTTAAACTGTGGTTTTCATATCATTCAAGTTTTAAAGAAAAATTAACAGAAAAAATTGTTCTGATAATGATTTTCACATTTACAGACAAAAATACAAATAAGTAAATTTAAGACCTTTGACCTTTATCTTTCATTTGGATTTTATTTACCAGTTTACTTTAGTTTTGTTATGTTTTTTGTTAGCATGTTTATGTGCATGTGTGCTCCATTTATCAAAAATCTGCTATCTGTAAGAAGTAAGATTTTTTTTTAATTTTAATTTTTAGAATAAATAAAATAGAATTTTAATTGAAAATTTTCTATCATCTTAGCATCGTACAAAAAACAAAAAAAAACCCAAAAAAAACAAACACTTAAGCAGTTACTAAAAAAAAATGATCTATCATTGCCAGGGTGATGTTAATCTCAAGGTTATCATATCCAGGTTATGTAATGCTGTTATTACCATTTAACACTAATTTTACAGTCCATTATTGACTATAAAAACATACTATTAAGACACAAGTTAAAGAAATCAGCATATTTTCATGTAAGTTATTAAACATGTGGAAAACTGGCTATTTTCAGTTTATATTGTCAAGGCAAAAAGTCATCAAAGGGGAAATATATTCAAAGAAGCTTGAAAAAAGAAAGTAAATGTTTCATGAACGGAAATATATTTCTGCAAAATAAAGTCTCTTGAGACAAAAATCAAAACCTATAGACATGAAAATTGAGCAGTAATGTTTCGTTTGAATTTCAAGTAATTTCTACTTTTTAATGATTATCTGCAATTTATTTTTCAGTAAAAGTGTCTAAATAGAAGCAACTCAATATGACATTTATATAGAGTTGAAAAAATAGCATTCATAAAAAGAAAGAGTAGCTGTATTTTTGAAGTTGAAATAAATACTGATTGAATTTGATTTTTGTTATTAAATATTCATCCAAGGAGAGCATGTGGCAAGTTTCCACCTCACCATATGTGTATAAATCATATCACTTTCAAAGGCTTTTTGTTTATCTTGTGTTTTCCTTAACAGGCAATGGGGGAGGGGAACTGCAAAACTATTGGCTTAGAAGGCTTCTTCCGACTTATACTAAGTTAAAACTTAGTCAAATCTTTTTTTTGAATTGGAGTAGATAGACCCTTCTATCGCCCGGTTCACACTTCTCCCTCTCTTTTTGGACAGGAGTAGAGGCACATGCCTTGTTTCCTGTTTAGGAAGGGGCTCCCAGTTTCTTTTCTCTTGTCCGGTCCTAGTCCTAGTGCAAGCTTTTTACAGTGTTTGTGGATAATGGCAATGTCTCTTCATTCTGAGGGTACCAGGTTGGTTGCT
Organism: Ascarosepion bandense; assembly: GCA_037127315.1. Taxonomy (NCBI): domain Eukaryota; kingdom Metazoa; phylum Mollusca; class Cephalopoda; order Sepiida; family Sepiidae; genus Ascarosepion; species Ascarosepion bandense. Next base: position 1,348,083 of record JBBBDQ010029493.1, read on the forward strand.
GCTTCTGGCTGGTAGTTAGGAGCCTGAACTTGTGCATAGCGTCATGAGAGGCGGCACTGATCAACAGTTGAATAATATCTGTGTTATATGTAGTGCCATGTTGTGCATAGATGGGTGTCCCTGCATGATCCTCCGGTGGGCAACTCTGAGGCCACATTATGCTGCAGTCTGCACCAGTTTCCCTTCCACACATACTGCATACAGTGACCAACTGATTCTACTCCAGGCCTTTCTTCTAATAAAACTTTCATGAGTACACACTATCATAATAGCAAATCTAAACCAGCTAACCTAAAAACACCCAAACCTATCAACATCTCCTTCGCTAACATATGAGGTATACACACCAACTATTACAGTGTCGAATGCTTCCTCCAAGTCAACTTACCTGACATCCTATTCCTTCGCGAAACTATCCTTGATCCTTCTATCCTCTCTTCTGAATTCTATATCTTTGGTTACCTTCCCCTCTACAGGAAGGACTCCAATGTCCACATGCATGGGCTTGGTGTTTGCTCCCTCTAGCTAGGGTGATCTCTCTTGAATTCCTAGATGATTCTTAGATGTTTCTGTCTCTCCCTACTAAGCTCAGTTAGCTATTTCTTTTTCCTCTACCGCTTCCCCTTATCTCCCAACTGTTTCGTTCTTGATAGCATCTCCAATAATATTGACAAGGCTATTTCCTCTCATCTGTCTGTCCATATATTTGTAATTGGCAACTTTAACACCCACCATGACAAGTGGCTGAAAAACTCTGTCACAGATTTTGCTGGTGTCCCACCATGAATTTTTCAATCACTCAGTCTCTTACACAAGTGGTGGAGTTCCCCACACATTTCTCTAATAAACCTAATGAACCTGAGTCACTACTAGATCTCTGTTTTACTCCCATCTCTGACTCTTGCAATGTCAAGCAATTCTGTCCCCTCAGAAACTCTGACCATGCGGTGGTTTCTGTTAACATCTTCTTCCACTCCCACTCTACCCAAGAACCTCAGATGAGCAGAATATCTTACTGCTACCAAAGAGCTGATTGGGACTCATTCCGCGATTTCCTGTGTGATGTCCCTTGGAACAAAGTCTTTAGTCTTCCTGTTGGAAGACTGTGTGGCTGAGGTCTCTTCTTGGATTAAGGCTGGCATTGAAGCTTTCATCCCAGCCAGGAAGTTGAGACTTAAATCCCACTCGTCCCCTTGGTTCTCTCCCTTCTTGCTCAGCTGTCATCGCCCATTGGAATCACTTCTTTCGACTTTATCAGAGTCATGTGTCAGACCATAACAGGCGCCTCTTTGCCTTTGCTGGCAATGAGTGCAAGTAGATACTTAAAGAAGCTAAGCTGCTGTTTGCAGTCAGAATGAAGCAGCGCATAACATCCCTTAAGTTTGGTTCCAAAGACTACTGGAGGCTCTGTAAAAGTGTACTAAACAACAACAAAACCCTTAATCCCCCCTCTAATCAACGAATTTGAGAGCATTACCTCTACAACAGACAAGGCTGAGTGCTTCGCTCACAGATTCTCCACCAACTTAACACTGAACTCATCTGAAGTATCTATACCTGACTTCCCACCCCAAACTGAATGACATCCAAATTACTCTCTTGGTGGTCTCTAAACTAATTTCAAAGTTTGACCCCCATAAAGCGAGTGGCGGTGATGGAATCCCAATCATTGTCCTGAAGAAATGTGCTCTGAACTCTCCTCTGTTCTCTCCAAACTTTATAACTACTGCCTCTCGGCTTCTTACTTTCCTGCCAGCTAGAAGTCCTCCTCTGTGGTTCCAATATATAAAAACATTGGTGAACCCTCTGACTCCTCTAATTATTGCTTTATCAGCCTCCTACTGATTTTTGGCAAAGTGTTTGAAGCCATCATCAATGTTGAGGTGGTTCAACATCTCACAGCCCATAGACTCTTCTCTGACAAACAGTATGGTTTCCACTTCACCAGGTCTACTGCTGATATGCTCACGGCCATCACTGAGTATATACACCAGACTCTCGACAAGAATGACAAAGCCCGAACTGTTACCCTAGATATCTCCAAAGTGTTTGACTGAGTCTGGCATGCTGGCCTTCTATGCAAGCTGCGGGATATGGTATAACTGGACAATTGTTTGACCTAATCCAATCATTCTTTTCAAATCGCACAATGAAAGTAGCATTGAACGGACATGCCTCCCATTACTATCATATGAACGTGGGTGTTCCTCAGGGCTGTATTCTAGGTTCTATACTTTTCCTTATCTACATTAACGATCTCCCTGATGTAATAAGATCCTAAGTAGGCATATACACTGATGACACTATGGTTTACTCTTGCCTGAATCGAAAATCTGCCGAGGCTGTTGAAGCAAAACTCGCTGCCAAGCTTGAAAAGGACCTCCAATCCGTGGTGAACTGGGGTAAGAAATGGCTCGTGAATTTTAATGCTTCCAAAATGAAACTGTTATCTATTAACCATTACAGACAATCACTCCTACTCCCTATTGGTATGGATGAGGCTAGTCTTCCTGAAAGCAAACCACTGCACCTCCTCGGGTTAACTCTCACAAAAGATCTCAAGTGGAATGATTATATAGAATCCATAGCTAAATTCGCTGCTAAGAAGGTCAGTTCTCTGTGTGTAGGGCCAGAAAGTTTTTCTTGTCTGAAACAATTCTGCACATATATAAATCTACCATCCGCCCGTGCATTGAATACTGCTGCCATATCTGATCAGGTGCCCCTGCTATCCACCTAAGGGTCCTTGACAAAATACAACATAGAATCGGTAAAGTGATCGATCCTAACTTCTCACAGTGACAAAATATTACTGATATGCGGAAAAGGTTATATTTTTCATACTTTTAAGTTGAAGTTTGAAAACCAGGCCAAGAACTGGGCTCCCTATATAGTTTGTGAAACATGTTCAACAAATTTAAGAGGATGGTAAAAGAAAGGGACTGGCACTTGGAATATTGATGATTTGGAGAGAACCTAAAGATCATGCTAAAGATTGTTCTATTTCAAAGTTGTTAATGCTAAGAAGACATAAAAAATTGAATATCAGCAGTTCAACCAGTTGCTGTGTTAAGATTCCTGTTCCAATTTTCAGGGAGGCTAGTGACCCAGAGGATTAGGACATTGATAATTCAAAACAGTGGAATAAAACTTATATTGAAGAACTGATTCACAACTAGGTCCTGCCATGCCACACACACTGAGCTGACCCATCGTCATTCCAGTGGTAAGGAGTAAATTCCACTCAGAGAGCTTCTTTCTTGGAATTGTTGCAATATGTAATAAATTCCTGATGGGATGCTTCTATGATCACTATAATCTTAACCTCTTCAGGTCGAGAGTCAACTGTTATCTATCCTCATAATATGCAACACTTGCTCATTCCCTATACACACATTTCATCCCCATTTAGTAACCTTCTATCTTGAGTGAGAGTTAGGCCTTTTATTGGATGTGCATTGTGGTTCAGTAGATATCAACTCGTAATAAGAAATTGGAGAGCTGAGTTCAAAGTCCAGTTGTATTCACTTATATGCAAATACCCCTGAGAAAAGTATGAATCTATTGCTTTCCTCTCCAGCTATGGGTTAAATGGCAGGACAGATTGGGTTCTATAGCCTTGGTTGGCAACCAGTCTACCACAGAAAGTAATGGCAACCTACTGCAGAAACATTTTCTGCTCAGCCAGTCGTATCTCTTCCAAAACATGATCACCCAAGTGTGTATCCTATATGGCACTTAACTGACTGATTTGATGAAAAATACTAAAAAAAAAAAAAAAAAAAAAAAAAAAAAAAAAAAAAAAGAAAGAAGAAAAGAAACAATTATAGATAAAACCCAAATCCCCCAATCAAATTACTTTTTGTATTATAGACAATTATTTGTACTTATGGGTAGTTACAGAGAATAATACTTATAGTTATATTGCATATTATATAGATTTAATGTTGTAAAATAGTATAAAAACCAACTGCAATGTTAACTGTTCTTATATAAATGGATGAATAAAATGAGATCAAATTTTTCATAAACAAAATGTTTATTCACTTATGTTTGGATTAATTCCAAACAAACATTTCATGATTTAAACAAATTTTCTTCATTAAGGAAAGTTGGAAATGTATAACTTAAAAAAGAAACAAAATCTATTGCTAGCAAGTAGATTAATGTTTTAAAATATTCATATTGAAAGTCAGCCTACAGAAAACAGATGATAGCTTCACAAATGATGGTTCAAACGAGAGTTATCTAATGAAATGAATTTTACTAGAAGATGTTCACATCATTCATACATAAAAGATTAAAGAAGGCAATAATATGGATCAACATCTGGAATATTTGCATTGATCAATTGGGTTCATTCTTCTTTTTAGACATTCTTTTTGTGCTAAAGGAATTTGTTGAAGTAGAAAAATACACTTGGGAATTTTTTTTCTTTTTGTTTAACTTAAACATTACATAAACTGTTTTTATAGTTTCTATTTATTGGCATTGAAAAATGATTTCTATAATAGAGTAATATTTAAGATTTCTCAAAATCATTTTGTAGACTATAAACTACTTTACTTTCTTAAGACAAAGTAACTTGCTATTTAATTCTTTTCTATACTCTCTTGCTTTTTTCGGTCACAATAAATGCAGTCTGCTTCCAGAGTGTTGTCTGTTTCACTTCCACTAGGTCTCAGATGAGGTGCTGTAGTTTGATTTAATATATGATGTTGCATCCCATTAACCAAGACTGACAATCTCGGTTCCTTGTACCATCCCAAACTGTCTTACTCCTGTCTTGCAGGATTTTTAACCAGACAATGCTTCCCACTTTGTAGGCTGTATATTCTATCATTAATTCCTCCAGCTGAACCTTGTATGATCAGACTCTATTTACAAGTGTAGCTGTTGTTTTTTAAATTATATTATACCAGTATATGAATTTCTGGATAAAGTATGGCATTCTAGCTGCAATTCTTTTCATATTTCAATGACAGCATTCTGCAATTTAATTTTCTATAGGAACATGTGTGTACTGAAAATACAGGTTATCACCCTACACTTCACAAAGGTGCTAGATTCCTTGCTGCAAAATGTTGTGCTGTCTCTCAGGAGTTTGAGTGATGAACCTCAATTGTAGAACACACTTTTGACTCTAGTTGGAATCCTGATATGTTTTAACAAACTACTAGCCATCAAATAGAAAAAGGCAAAAGATCACAATCAGTAATTATCATTGTGGGTTATGTCCAATGTCAATCTTTGCCAGGTGCCAGTGGCTTTGTTCTCGGCTTGGAGTTAAAATGTCTTGAATATTGTTGAATTCTGTTCTGGGTGAGCCATTATTTTTTTATTTTTTGTTCGTTTTGCCTAATTTTTGCTTGATTTTAAAACTTTTCATGCTTAATTGAAGGATTGATTTTGTTTTCTTAGACATTTCATTGCCTGGAATCTTATCTTAGTTTGCTAGGCTTTCCTCTTCTCTGCTGGCTGGTTGGCTAGCACCCCATTTCCACATTCTGTGAGTAAAAAGTTAGTAATATCTTTTACAACGGTCAGTGGCTTTGTTCTCTTTCCTCTTCTCTGCTAGCTGGTTGGCTAGCACCCCATTTCCACATTCTGTGAGTAAAAAGTTAGAAATATCTTTTACAACGGTCAGTGGCTTTGTTCTCGGCTTGGAGTTAAAATGTCTTGAATATTGTTGAATTCCGTTCTGGGTGAGCCATTATTTTTTTATTTTTTGTTCGTTTTGCCTAATTTTTGCTTGATTTTAAAACTTTTCATGCTTAATTGAAGGATTGATTTTGTTTTCTTAGACATTTCATTGCCTGGACTTTAACTAAGTTAAAACTTATCAATTCAACAACGTTTTCTTTTTCTTTTTGTTTCCTGTTTAGGATGCGGTTTCCGGTTTTCTCTTTTCCAATCTTTTCACTCTTTTCCTTTATTATTTTTTTTTTCAATTGGAGTAGATAGACTAAACTATCGCCCGGTTCACACTCCACCCACATCTATTGAACAGGTGAAGAGGCTCATCCCTTGTTTCCTGTTTAGAATGCGGTTTCCGGTTTTCTCTTTTCCAATCTTTTCACTCTTTTCCTTTATTATTTTTTTTTTCAATTGGAGTAGATAGACTAAACTATCGCCCGGTTCACACTCCACCCACATCTATTGAACAGGTGAAGAGGCTCATCCCTTGTTTCCTGTTTAGGATGTGGTTTTCGGCTTTCTCTTTTCCATTCTTTTTACCCTTACGTAGCCCCCTGCGCATCAGTGGCGTTACCGCCTTGCTTGGGGTGATATGATTAAAAAAAAAAAAAAAAAAAAAAAAAAAGGTGCAATCCACTGTCAACTTTTCCTACTGTCAAAAACCAGTACTAGGTCTATTGCTTGGAACTCTCTATATATTCTTATTGCCAATTTGATGGTCATCTTAGATATAAATGTAACACCAAATAAATGTTGAAAAGTGGTATTAACAATGGTAATTCATTATTAGTTCATTTGTCGATAGCTGATTGTCAGTTAGGACACCACGCTGTATGTGTCATTATTGTTTTTCCCAAAAAAAAAAAAACAAAACAAAAGGAAGAATTTAAAAAAAAAAAGAACAACCAAATCCGAAAATGGATTTAAGACATTTGGACTTTTATTCTCTCAGTCAAGCTGGAGAGATGACATGGTATTCCACAGTATAATTCTCCAATACAACAACATGCATCGCCCTTAACAACCAGGCAGAGCTCTCTCTCTCACTATCTGGGCTAGTCTCCCTGACTCACTTAAAATGAAGGTATATTTATATTAAAGACACCCGTAAACTGATTCATGTCAACCCGTTCTAACAATAGTCATAAAACCTTCAAATCTGATACATGTAACTTAAACTTTGTGAAGTTTGGTACTAGAATCATATTTATTTGTTGTCTAAATAAAACTACAGTCTTTTTGAACTTGCTGTCTTATCACACACATGTATACATACATGCATACGTACACACTCCTATGTATAACCATGGACACACACACCTTAGTTTAATGTAACTATCGATGTTTTAACAATTTTTTTTCATCTGCACAGTGCCACATCAATGAGCAAATTCTTCTTGCAAAGTATGTGATGTCTCACTACTGTATGTTCAATATATTAATGATTGTAACTACTTAGCCAGGGTTCAACTTGTTCTTACAGGCAGCATATACTGATGGCAGAGATTCAGCTTCTCTCTTCATTGTGAAACCATCAAAAGAATCTTTTGTTCTGATGTGATCAATGTCATATCCACAGACAAAGCATACTTTTAGACTACCTCCATGAATGTAACCTGCCTCTTCTGTATCAGCATTTAATAGCCTTAGTATATATCATTGCATTGGTGGTCAGAATATCTGAAATCCATTGATACTCACACAAGGAGTTGGTCTTCAAATATGCAACTTTGGTCTGAACTGGAAGGCCACATTGATGCTTTTCAGCATGGAATTTAGTTCAGTCAGGTTGAGCATCAGTCATGGGTCACAACCAGAACACATCTTCCAGTACAGTCCTGCGTGTTCTAACATCCACTACCAGAGAACTCGTATTAATTCATATATTAATTTTTACCCCAGCCATGCACTAATCTCTTCAGTTTGGGTTGTTTTACTCTTTCTATGGTTTCTCCCCTCATATGTTTGAGGGTGATATTTGTCACCTTCTCATTTTTTGTAATTACATTTGCTTTTCATGACATGATGCCTGTTGCCACACAAAGCCATTTGCAGTTTGAAAGGTTCCCTACAAGTTTTCCATTCAGAAAACATTCTGCTTCATAACAATGTCAGGTATATCTGGAACTACTTTTCCATGTTTCCACATCAATAAAGTGTCACACTCCCTCACATTTTTATGATAAAATTTTTTTTATCAAGTTGGTGGCTTTTTTCATCATGCTATGCTCTTTCTTTTTTAGAAAATGTTTGGAGGTTAGTCAGTCAGTGCTATATGTGATATACACTTGGGTGATCATGTCTCTTTATATCCATGACTGACAGAATATTTTTCTGCAGTAGGTCGCCATTACTTTCTGTGGTAAACTGGTTGCCAACCAAGGCTATAGAACCCAGTCTGTCCAGCTCTTTAACCCATAACTTGAGGGAGAAGAGATGGATTAGTACCTTTCCCAAGGATATTTATATGTAAGTGAATGCAACGAATTCAACTGAAATTCAAACGCAGCTCTCCGATTTCTTGCTCCAAGCTGATATCCACTGCACTACAAAGTTAAAAATGATACTTATAACTAAAATACAGATTGTGGCAGGCATCTTTATGAATTGCAGTTATGTAACCAAATTTGTAATTGGTATATAGTGGGTATCCCTTATCTTATTTATTTTCTTTTTCTAGTAGTAGGATTCCGTTCTAGTGAAGGGTAATTGTATACCATGCAGGTTAACAGAATTTGGCCGTGTGGGAAGATAGCCCACTATAATTCATAAAATGATTATAAAATCAAGAAAGGCAATTTGAGTATAAAATAACATTTATATATACACATTTCAATTATTGTTTTTACAATTAAAATAATACTTGAATATAAGTCCAACAGAGGTTAGAATGTCCATGGAAGATATAATGCTGAAAGAGATAAAAGGCTTAGTAATGTGGAGAAATGTTCATTTTGCAATGACCACATCTAAGGTCATGTAAGTCAGTAAGTTGGTTCGTGTGGAATGTCTAAGAAGAGGTCAATAAGTACTTTTGAGACAGGGAGAAAGAAAGAGGTCAGCATAGTAGCCGCTTGACTTAAGTCAAGGGGATATTAATTACACTCTTCCTCTCTCGTTTTCCCGTCTGTCTAACGATGATTTTTCTCCGCTTTTTATATCTGCCTTTTGGATCAAAACGCAGCTTGTTTTGAATTTTCATACTTGAATTTGATTCTGGGCTTCCCATTGGCTGGTAAATAAAATTCATGTAGGCTCGCAAAATGGAAGTTTGATATTTGATTAATTTTTATTTTTCGACCAGAACATCTGCGCAAACTCAGATGCATGATGACGAGTTTTGTTCATTTGCTTTCTGGTTGGCATAGAGCCAACATCCCGTCTCACTTTTGCTCGGTCGGTATCACCACAGGTACATTTCAAATATCCACTTATTATCAAGTGCATTTTATTTAATCTCTTACCTGTATGAAGTTAAGAATATTTTCAAAAGTGGAAGTTTTGGCTTCATGTTTTTTTAGAATATGTGTAAAAACTATTTTGCTAGTACATTTTAAGCCATTTATTATTGCCACCTTCAACATTTAAAATTTTATCAGGGGAGTTTTTTTCCAATAAAACTGACATCTCTTTGTGCAACTACTATCTTATGTATTTAATTTAAAGATACTGGTCATTTTCATTCATAGTTATCATTCAGAGTAAAAATCTCATATATATTTTTTATAATCATATCACTTCAAGCAAGGCAGTACTGCCACTGGTGTGCAGGGTGTTAAAAAGGTGAGTGATGAGAAAAAGGAACAAGTTACAGGTGTCATAGAATAGATAAGAGAAGGATGAGAATAGAGTGGAAAGGGAGAACATGATACAAAGGTTGTCAGGGAAAGGATGCGAGTCAAAGAGGTAAGAGATAGCAATTGACATTGCATTTAAATTCTTGGAGATTGTAGCTGTCAGGAAAGCAAGTCTACAAAAGGGAATTCCACAGGTGGGAAGTGTGAGAAAAGAAGCTGAGGGAGTAGAAGTTGCAGTTACATTTGATCGATTACCCTGTAAAAGGGTATGGTAGTTCTTTTATTTTGAGGAAATATTCCTCATTGCGAGATCAGCACAATGATCTTAACTTATTTGAAATCTCAAGTAAAACAAAACAAATGCTCAAAGTTTTTTTTTAATTTATTGTTCTTTTTTAATAAATTTCACCTTACCTCATGCTAAATTATAGCTACATGCTTGAAATCATGAGAAAAAATTTGCTAACAAAGACAATATATTGTTAAGAATTACTTCTGAATAAATTAAATGTATGGTAAATCTGAAAACGTTTTCAAAGAAATCTGAAAATACCAAAAAATTCTTTAAAAATTGAAAAAGTAGCTACCTAAATACCTTCACTATTATGTGATAATTAAGGCTTAAAATAAATTTAAAAAATTAAAGGGTTTTCTTGAATCTTTTATTTTAGCTTTAACTGAAAGCTAAAGGATTAAATTTACTATTTCCAGTAAGTAAAATACTCTATAGTGTATTTCAAACAGAAATTATATTGGAGTTGATTCACTTTTTGGGGAACTAAAAAATAGCTGATTAGTGCCCTTTTTTAGTCATCTGTCATCACAATGTAAAATCTACTAAAAAAAAAAAAATAAAATATACTTTTCTGAAACTTTATTTGAGGAATATTAGCTGACTCAAAGTATTATTAATCTGATTTGAAACAAATATTATTTATTTTAATTTGTAAATAACAAAGATACGGATTTTTAATACAGAGTAGCAGTGATTTACATACTTGTCATTGCTCATCAATCACTTAACAAGCTGTGATAAAGTGTTGAGAGGTTTATTGTTGTTCGATGGTAAGTTTATCTGTTAAAACATAAGAAAATGATGGGTGAACACATTTTTTATATAATTTTTAAGTACTCAGTAATCTTAAAATTATCTTTTAAGTATTCAATAATCTTTAAAATTCTCAGTAATCTAATTTTAGGAAAGTTGACTTTACATTTACTTTAGTCAGCAATCTGGTAATGCCATGTATAATCACCCATAAAAATGGGCATGTCTTATTCACATAAAAAAAATTATTTTAAAACTTTTAATGAATGATAATTTGTATTAAGCTTTTCAATTTTCGATTAGTACATAGTCTTCATTTAACTTAACCTAATGCCATCAAAGTTTTGAAGAATTTTAAAAAGATTTTTGAAACTTTATACAAGTGAAATTTCATTATTCATCTATTTTTTTTTCTTCAGACTATAACGTCCTTAATATGTAAAAGTGATTAAAAGCTTATCCAATTAAATAATGTCATAGTTTTCTTGCATTTTTTATTTTATTATTAAGAGCAGATTTTCAAGAAAGCAGTAACTTAGAAAAAAAAAGTAGATGATTTACATTAAAGGTGTTCTGTGTTTAAATAAAGTTTGCGATCAGAATTCATTTTAATTTCTGGAAATTTCATAAAATTAAGTAAATGGGGGTGGGGGACAGATGTAAAATATACCAAGATTTTTTTTAAAGTAATTTCAAAAGAAAGTTTCGTTAAAATCCAGCAATTTGATTTTTTTTTTTGCAGGAATTTCTAAAAATCAATGTGTTAAACGAGAAAAAAACCCACTAAAATTTAATTAGTCAACTCTTACGTCGTTGATGCAAGAAAGGGTGATTTTTTAAGCGTAGCTTAGAGTTGACACAAGGCAGAAAATATGGGACACCCAGTGAGGATCGAACTCATTACTCAATAATGATTCTAGCTAGCAAGACACGCTCTTAGAATCATTACATTTTTTACACCACTTCAAAATTTTGAACGTATTGTTGAATGAAAAGATTACAAAATTTTAAAAAATAATTCAGGTACCTCCACTAAATCTCTCTAAAAAAAACAAACAAACAAAAAAAAAACAAAAAAAACAGCATAGTATGAATAAAAAAGGTCCCAAACTTAATAAAAACCAACTTTTTCAATCCAAATGTTTTTATTATTAAGAGGAAAGAAAGATCAAAGTAATTTTTAATTTTTTACGAATTTTGTTATTTTAATTTTTATTTTAACAGTTTGTAACCAAACCAGTGAGCTGAAAAAACAGCATAGCACGTTGAAAAAGACCTCAAACTTAACAAAAACAAAGTTTTATCGTCAAACAAAATTTTTGTTAAAAAAAAGGAAGAAAACCAACCAACAAACTTTGACCAAACCAAACCAAAGTATTTTTACCAGGGATTTAGAGAGACACACTTATTAAGATGATGCAAATTCCTTTGTATAGGTGTAAAAAGTTTACACCTTTACAAAGGAATTTGCATCGTTCGTTAATGATATTGTTATGAGTTTCTACGTCACCTTGTCCTTAAAATTTTAACAGCTTCTTATTTTATTTTAAAAATAAATCAACATTGTTTTCTTGAATTAAAGTTTTAAAAAATTCGATGGCGTTAGTTCTGCAACTGAGAAAACATCTATTCTAAAAATACAGATCAACAAATAAATCATTTAATGTAATTGCAAAATACAAAAGTAAATATTAAAATAATAAAAAGAAAGCCATTTTATTTGCAGAGTGTCTTTGCAACAATTAAATTGTAGTCAACGTTCAATATTTGATGATTTTTGTTTTTTGCATGTTATTGTGTTGTAATAAAATTTTAAAATGACTACTCAAAAATAATCGAATCAGTCAGTCAATAAAGGTTTCGTGTTCTCTTCAACGCTAACGCTTTTTTCAACTGGTTTGTAAAAAAATAAATAAATAAATAAATAAAAATAACTTAGAGAAGCATTGATGGATGCAGGTCTGTTGAACAGTTTATGTGTAAGAAATACCGTGATGAAAACTGAGTTCAAATAACAACATAGGCTAGTTTTAAAATTTAGTGTGTGTGTGTTACTATTAGTGTTTTTTAAGATGATTTAAATAATCTACTTGTAAATACAAAATTATTGGAATAAACTAAAAAAATTTAAAAATTCGATTCTAAAAAAATCCTGCTATCAAAAAGTGAGACGTCATTATTCACTTTGTATAGCAGAATAACACGGATGACAATCAGAGTTGCAGTTGAAAGTGAAAGTGTCGGGAATTTTTAATTAATAGAGAATTCTCTTATTTTTGTATGAAGCAACTCTAGAAGAGGAAAGCTATTATCATTCAGTGAAACAAACTAACATTATTGAGCTTCCTACTTTGTACTTTGGAGAAGAGTTCAAAGAAAACAAATATTTATTACGTCTTCCCGCGATTTTCAAAGTTCTCATTTTTTATTTTTGTATTTGTAACTCGCACTCACAGTATCGTTAGGTTTATGTTGCTCATCATTAAACACTTTTTTCATTGAAAAAAAAATGTCTAAGTCTTTATTCGTCAAAAGAGCAGAGATATATTTTTTCACAGGTCACGAAAGATTTTATTTAATAACAGTAATAACACTTTTTTTTTCTAATGCAAGTATTGTTTAAATTTATTTTTATCGTTTAAAGAAACACATTGCAAACAAAACGATAGTGATTAAATAATAAAATAACGATGGATAGTTTTTTTTTAGATAACTTATTCTCGATTCCGAAAAAAAGAACTAAAATCGACAATTTGCGCATGGAAATCTCACCACATTTGAGTCTGACTTGTAATTTTTTGTGGTTATAATACATACATTCTTTCTAAGAGTTTCACGAAAATGTACCGATACAGAATTCTTTTTTCGACGAACCAATAGTTGTCAAAAAAAAAAAAAAAAAAAAAAAAATCAATTCTATTAAAAACAGTAGTTTGTAATCAACTCTCAACACTCAATAATAATAAAAGCATAGTGGTGTGTGCCTGCGACGCACGTTACTAACAAGCCGAAGCGGTTCGTCTTCATTGTTGAGCAATCAACAACCACTACATCTTTCTATTCAATTGAAACAAACGTGGATCATAGCTTTTTCACATTCCATAAAATGTTTTTATTTTGTTAAGTACATCGGTATTTTAATAATGATTTAGCACACACTCATCACTACAGTGATGTTTGCGATCGCAAAATAAATAATGCAGTTTAGTGTTTTGTTGTTAGCTAAACAAACAAAACTGTAATAAATAATTAGTAATAACAACTCTAAAAGCAGAAGTGCATTCATTCAGCTTTAAGGACTGAAAAAAAAAACGTTTATTTTATAATGGATGGTTACAAGACAAGCGAAAGAACAAAAATGGGATGTGAATATTATTTTTTTTATTACCACAAAAAGATAAACAGATTCTTTGACTTGAGATTTTTGTTCAAGTCAGACTCAAAAAAACAAAAAGTTAACTGATTCTTAAGTATTTATTCAGTTTTTACAAGCCACATGGGTAAACTAAATTTCTGGCATCATAAATGCTAAAAAAAATGTATGAAAATTGGTGAAAATTTACTTTCCAAAGAGTAGACCAAAAAAAAATTTCATTAAGAAGAATATTTAATTAGTAAATTGAAACCAACGATTATTCATTGAATTATATTATTCAAATTTAATTTAAATTATCTTTTTCATTTAATGTTTTGCTAATTTTGCGAAAAAAGGGTTAAAAATAAAAAAATAAAATTTAAAAACTATGATGATGAAAACCTCATAAAAAAACAGTAAAAAAAAATGAATTTTTTTTTCTTGACCTTATTTTCACAACTCTAAATTGCAGAAATACTAAAAAATGAAAAAGAAATATTTGGTTAGAAATATTTGCCATCCAAATAGTAAGCATGAGCAGGTATCTTCAAGAAGAAGAATCATTTTTTTTTTTTTTTACTTGTGGTAAATACAGTTTTTCTTATCCTCACTGACTATTAAAAACTACCGACAGATATAAAAAAAAAATAAAATAAAAAAAATATTCTTTCGGTTAATCTCTGATTCTAAAAATTAAAAAAAAGAAAAAAAAAGCTGATGGTAGTCACATTAACAATAACATTTTAAAAACTAAAGAAACAATCATACAATAATTTTTTAAAAATTTTATTGAAAGATTGAGAAACACATTTTAGAACTTTTTGGGGGGATAATAATGAATGAAAATACTGGTTAATGCTTGAAGACAGCATAATAATCCACAAAAAAAAACAAAAAACGAGTACACACTGAAACAAGGGAGCGACACTCAATGGAAGTGCTGGTCCATACATTCTGTCATTTTTTACGGGCACGATGCTAAACTAATAATCTTTTTTTCTTCTTTACGAGTGAGCCTAAAAGTTTTCATTGCTTAATTTTTCTAATCGAATGTGATCATCACTCACTTTAACAGCCATTCATGTTTACAAAAACTATTTTTGAAAATTAATAATCATTTTTAATCATTGTTTTCTTTATATTTTTTTTTTTTTTGTTATTTATTGAGAAGAATTCTAAAAAAAATTCCGTGAAAACAAACGAAAAGTAATTTTTAAATAAGTAGTAATTTTTCTAAAAAGCAAGATAATGTCAATGTTCTCGGGGAAAAAGAAATATTAAAAAGAATGAACAATCAAGCAAGTGACTTACCAAATATAAAGACCACCTTTGGTTCAGTGGATAAAAGTCGTGCTTCATTACCATAATTAATTTTTACTTTGTTTTTCTCGTGACCACCAGTACTACCAATGGCCGTGTCGTCTTCAACAGCTGCAGTCCTCCTCGACTTGGATCGGCGTAAATCTGAGAGGCCGCACCCCATTTTGGCAGCATCGAATCCTTTTTGGTCATTGTAAGAGCTGACCACCTTTCCCAGATGGAGAAGCCATGCTGCTGCTTCTGGTACCCTGATAATGATGGAATTGGTTGCTTAAAAGATGCTGTTGAAGATGATGATTATGATGTTGATAAAAATAATAATACTAACAATAATGGTACTAGCGTTTGTTTGTAGTAAACAGTGAGATGCGGTAGCAGTTGTAAAGAGTAACAGTTGCGATAGTGATTGTTATTGGAAATGTTTAAGTAAAGCTATTATTGGAATTTTTTGAGCCATCACTAGTGTTGTCCAAGACATTTTTCTATCTTTTTATTTCTTATTTTTCTTAGTTTTTTAGCGTACTTGAAAACTAGCAGAGAATAAGAGTCAACAAACGCAATGTGTGTTTGAAGTTTGACAAAAAATAAAAGCAAAAAAGATCACCCAGAAAGAATTGAGACTAAATCGAATTTAAAGAAACAATAAATAATTATTAACATGTCAGTTGTTAAAAATTGTGTAATTTAGATAAAAATCTTTGATCGATGACACAAGAAAACCGCTTTTCTCTTTAAACGACTTTGTCGCCAATATTTGTTTTAAAACGAAAAATTAGAAAAGAATTGACTAAAAAAACAAAAAATAAAACAAAAAAAAGCTCCTAAAATTAGCGACTGATAAATTTGAAAGAAAAACTACAAAGTAACAAAAGAAAGTTACTAATCACTAGCTAAGAGATACATTTTTTTTTTATTTTAATTCATGATGACATGCGACAATGGCATTTTTTCATTATCATTTTTCTTTCTTCTATCTAGGTATCATTAGAGGAGGAGACGATAAATATCAGTATTATTAAATATATGCACTGAAATGATAAGACAAATAAACCTATTTCTTAATTATTTGTTATACAAGATCTGAGAATTGTTAGTATTAAGGAGCAAGACTTGAGTTAGCAAATAACACTACTAAAAGAGCAGTAGTATCATCTCAGTATGTCAATTTCACTTATGTGCAGTGGCACCACTTTTAAGCAGTTGTTCACGACTGTCTTTCATAGATATTACAAGTTTGACTTGTTTAACAAAATTTTATTTTTTTATACATCTTAAATGATGGAAAATTAATTCTAATCCTTTTGTTTTGAGACAAAATGCAATGCAGTGTCATTGTAAAAAAAAGCATTAACAACCTCTGAACTTCTGAGATTATTTGTAGGAACTTGCATGAATTGAAAATCGACCAAAAGAAAAACTCACACAAAAAAACAAATAGTAAAGAAATTGTAGAGAATATATTGACCTGAAATAAAAAAAAAAAAGAAAAGAAAAAAAATCATAAATAATTTGATTAATTCCTTTTTTTTAATAAACAGTGATCTACTTTTATTTTAGTTCAGTTTTAGAAAGGATAAAAAAGTGAAGGTAATTAACTTCTCACAATGTGGGATTACATTAAAAAAATAAACAATGCTTTTTTTTTTTTTTTTTTTTACACAAGAGCTCAAGAGCAATTAACATTTTGCAAATGAACAATAAAGAATTCAATTTTATCCCAGCAAATATTATTTTTTTATTAACTTTAATAATCCAGTCATGATTTGTAATAAAATATAAAAGATATAATAAATCTTTTATTTCTACCAAATCCAAACTCCTGTGCTAGACACAAAAACTTAGTAGAAACAGCAAGACATTAATAGGTTCACAAGACAATCACTGTGTAAAATTTAAAAGAAAAAATACATTTATTTACATTTTACAATTCTGAAAAAATACATACAAAATTTCCTTTGTGCACCAATTAAGGCAGGATAACAATTTATTATAAAGGATCACCAGTGAAAAATGGAAAAAAGTCAGTCAGTTAAGTGCCATTACACACTTGGGCAATCATGTCTCGAAAGAGACATGACTGACTGGGCAGAAGATTATCCCACTGTAGGTTGCCATAACTTTCTGCAGTAGACTGGTTGTCAGCCAAGGCTATGGAACCCAATCTGTCCTGTTATTTAACCTATAACTGGAGGAAAAAGACAGATTAATACTTTTCCCAAGGGTATTTGTGCATAAGTGAATGCAAGGAATTCAACAGGAATTTGAACTTGGCCCTCCAATTTTTTGTTCCGAGCCAGTATCCACTGCACCACAACGGTGCAATAAACAAATTTATTGCAAGTTCTTTTTAAAGGAACATATTTATAGGAAATTTACACATCAAAGTGTATATTAATTTGTTTCAACATTTTTTTTAACATAAGTTATATTGATTTTTCAGTTTCAATACCAAATATAAGGATCATCAGGACAATTTTTCCTGACTTGCATTACAGCCTTTTATTTATTTATTTTTTTTTTAAGGCCTTCCAGATTTAAAAATGTTAGATACAGATTTTACACTTTTCTTCTATGCATTTGTTTCATTGTTAGCTGTTGAATTAATTTCAGGAATATTCACATCACCCAGATCTTCTTGCTTTTCTACCTCAACTAGTGGGTGGTGTGCATGAGTTAGAGATACTTCTAAAGGGTATAAATGTTTGAGAGAGTAACGGAATTGATCCATTTCCCCTTTTTATTTTCACTGAAATGATTTTATGATCTTCACCATGTATAAGCTCTAAAACTCTTCCAAATAACCAGTAAGGTCTAGGCTTAATAGGATTTTTAATAAGGACTACATCATTAACTTTCATGGAGGTCATTACATTGTTCTCTTAAATTCAGTAAATATCAAAGTTTATGAAACTTAAGTAACATGGAATCATGAATTTCCATACTTTTAATAATATCTTTTCTGGAAGGAGGATCTGAACAGCGCATACCTTGATAATTCATTTTGAATAAAAGGCTAGCATTAATATCAGGATAAAGAAAGCTGTTGGGTATAGTAATCTCCAAATTGGTGTTAGACGAACATCTATAAGTAAGTGGTCTGGAATTTACAGCATTTTGAATATATGACCGGGTAGTGAGCAAGTCAAAATAATTCATTTTTGAATGGCCAATAGATTTATACAGATAAGATGTTACTATTCTTATCAGATGCTCCTAAGTACTGCCTAACCATGCAGAATGTTGTATATTCCTACTACTCCTACTACAACCTTAGACTTCTAATTGTTCTGCAACCTCCCACCACCTTATATTTGTACACATAGTAGTTGCTAATAAAGTGTTAAACTGACAGCATGTGCGTCTGTCCTCTGTCTTCATTATTGCCTTGTTTCTAGCACTTGATTTGCTGAATTGCGAATTATAATATGGCGAATTATAATATGGTGTCAGAAGTACTAATGAACCTTTAACACCCAAGGAATATATATATACATACACACACACACACACACACACACACACACATATATAAAATGCAATACTTGCTACATCTGAAAGAACTAAACTTCCAGACGTCAGAAAAAATTTGGTGCAAGCTTGGGTAAAATGGTGAGAGCAATTCGCACTATTTTTGACAGTCACCAGAGCAGCCAAAAAAAAAACAGCAAAAGTGAAAACCTCCATTTTACTAACATGTATGGGAGAGAAGGTCAGAGAGATATATTTAACTTTTGAGTTTGAACAATTGAAATATAACCTGGAAATGTTAATTGAGAAATTTAACAACTACTACCAACCCAGGAAAAATCTCACCCTTCTAACACATAAAATTTTACTTGCAAGCAGAAAAACAATCAGAGAATTGGTGATTTTGTCATGGAGCAATGAAGTCAGGCAAACCAGCATGAGTTTGGAGAACTTTCTAACAGGCTAATAAAAAATATGCTAGTCTGTGGACTATGAGACAACGCCCAGAGAAAGAGAATATTCCGAGAATCAGACTTAACACTGGAAAAAGCAAGTGTGGAAGAAATGAGAAGACAAACAGAATTAATGACCAAAGCACCTGAAACAGAAAATATTGATAGCATTCAAAAGCATTGTAGAAATGGTGGGAAATTGAAATATGCAAGAAATGAGAATGACAAGATGGCTGACACATTAGAGCAAGAAAATGAAAAACTTAACTGGATAAACAACTGCACACATTACTCAATGTCACATAACAAAAACTTGTGGTAAGCATGGTCATTTTGCAAAAATGTGCAAAAGCAAAAACAAAAATCCTTCTAAACTGAACACACATGACAGAAGCCACCAAGTGTATGAGTACCACCAAATGTAAGCACGGTACAACAAAATAATTGGTTAACAGAACAATACATAAATGATACAAAAACAAATTTCAGAATTGATACAGAGGCAGAACTAAACGTGATAACCATGAAAGTATACAAAAAAATAAAACCAGTACCAGGAATAACAAAACCCAAATTAAATCAAGTTCATACAACAACACAAGTATTTCAATAATAAGAAAATGCATAGTAACACTGTGAAATAAAAAGGCAAATATCACTGCACAACTTATAATGGCAAAGACCAATTCAAACACAGTTATCAATGCAGATACATCTGAAAGACTACAGCTTATAAAAAGAATATCAACAATACAAAAAATAAATATCCAATGAGTGATCATAAACTCAACTCATATAGAAACGAAATGGCTATAGACCCAACACTACAAATGTTAATAAAATATATAACTACTGAATGGCAGTGTGATAATAAAAAATACCTCCAGCAATTGCACATTACATGCCGATCCGAAACGAAATATCAGTAACTAAAAGATTAGTGCTGAAAGGAACAAGAATAATAGTTCCAAGTTCACTACGTCAAGAAACACTACAAAATATCCACACAGGACTCTGAGGAAAAAGGTAAAGCAAAAGCAAGAGAAACAATATACTGGCTAAACATAAATAGCCATATGAAACAAATGACAAGCGAATGTCAATATTGCACACAACATAGAAACCAACTATCAACTGAAACTCAACTAAAACACAAAATTCCAGGAACTCCCTGGACAAAGATTGCAACAAATATATTTCATCTGAACAACATGTCATATAATTGATTACACAAGATTCTTCGATATACAATTGCTAAAAACTGTGAATCGATATCAGTAATAAAAAAAATGAAACATTTTTTTGTAACATTTGGAGTACCACAAATAGTAATCAGTCCAGAGTATAAATCTGAAAAGTTCAAACAATTTGTAAAAGATTGGGATTTCAAATACATAACTACAAGCCCAAATTATCCTCAAGCAAATGGATTAGCAGAGAGAAACATACAAACCATTAAATAAACACTGACAAAAGCATATGGAAACAAACAAGATCCATACTTAGCTTTATTATTTCTAAGAACTACACCTTTAAAAGATGAATCCCCATCACCGGCTCAGCAGATGAAGAGAATAATATGAGCAAATCTCCTTAATATAAAACACAATATATACTTGAAAAAACAAATGAATAATAAACAAGAAAAACAGAAAATTACCAATGCTAAAACCAAATGATAAAGTCAGGAAAAAATTCCAAGGAAAATGGAAAAGAAAAAGTATAATTCTGAAAAAACTTCAACAACCAAGATCATACTTAGTAAAAACTGAACAAGGACTAATCATAAAAAAGAATAGACATATTTGTTCATATAAAACAACAACAATTCCAACACGTTGTCTATTAGGGTAAGCTGCTTTATTTAATGAAGTGACCTTATAGGTAAAAAAAAATTATTTTGATATTTGTTTGGTCCTCAGATTTTAACACAGATCTATGAGGTATCCAAATGTTAAATTTATTGGGAAAACATCATGCTTTACATTAATTGTTACAGCATGGTTTGAAGGAACAGATTTAATTTTTTGCTCATCCCAAGACAATTTTACATAACAATTGTCTTTATGTTCCCTGGACTTTCCATTTTTAATGATATTAGTTGTTACATTATCAGCATCAGAAATTTCACAATTTCTATCAACATTAGAAATTTCAGAATGTTTATTGTTGGGAGTTCATAAAAAGTTGCTGGTGTACAATCTAATTTAGATAGCTTTGATTATAATTTGAAACTACATACTTAAAAAAAAATACAAAAAAACAAAAATGGAATATGATAATGCTTATGCAATGCACTAAAATTAAACAAGCAAATTTAGAATGAAATACAAGACAAGGATTTTTTTATAATGAATAACAGTTTATTTGGTATTTCTACACTTTATGGTGAGTTTAAGAAACCCTTGAGAAGTAGGGAAAAGTTCACTTTTTCACATTGAGAAGTGTTTAATAAAACCTATGAGAAGAGAAAGGTTCACTTACACACATTGAGGTGTGTTCAATAAAAACCCTTGAGAAAAAGGGAAAGCATTTACTTAACTTTGGTGGAGAATCTACATCAGCAAAGCGGGAAATGTTGATTCGATTGAGGAGTAATCTATGTTTGAGTTCACACAAAATGGAATCTTCTTCTGAACCCCTTTCTTTGTTATATTTCGCATTTATAGTTTCCAGCTAGCAGGTGCTGGCTCAAAAATGAAACCCTGGAAAATGCGAGGGAAGCGCTGTCAATGGTAAAATAATGATATCAATTATATTTTTTGAATCTTTCAAAATACTGCTGGGAGTGCCACTCAGAGCCTATGCGTAGATACCTAATTTTGAAAATTTCAGAATTTTCATTGACACCTTCAGACTTACACTTCTGCCATTCATAATCATTATTCCAGCAATTAGACTCCTGTTCAAAATGATACGCAAGATCATTAATTAGAATGATGGTCAGCGTCACAAAGTTTCATTGCTAATATCTTCCATGTTGAAATCTAAATCAATTATTTGATCTGTGAAAGATTTTACAAAATCTAGCCACTTATAGTTTGCTCATGTAGACTGTAGTGAAGAAGCATTTGGGGTTTGGTACATTTGTCTTGGCCTTTATTGAGTTCAAGGTAGTGTCGAGTCTAAACTTGTACAGAAAACTTTTTTCTTTCAATTTATAAATATATTTCTAAAATATAGTTGGAAAAAATATAGTTATAAATCTCTCAGTTTAGTTTAGAACAGGATATTTGTTGTTTCAGTCTTAATATTGAATTTTTATTTAAAATAATTTTAAAAAAATGAATGGCGAAATTTTACTTAAAATTCTCAAATAGCAATTCTAGACTTAATTACAAGATAGATATTTTTTTTTATCAAAACAAAATTTTCATTTAAAATAACTTTTCAAGAAAATAAAAGACAAAATTTACACATAAATTCCATTTAGTTTTCAAATTAATGCACAGTTAACACTGCAGTAATACATTTAGTTATTTCAGTCCCAATCAGTTAATTACCATAACCATATGTGATACATGCTTCGGCAATGATGTCTCTTTTGAGATATGATTTCAAACTTGGATCTTCAACTTCTTATTCCAAGCTGATATCTATTACACTACAATGCACATCCATGTATTCAGTCACAATACTGAATAAATAAATATCAATGTTTTTTTTTAATATCATCAGCAGAATTTTATCTTGAAATTCTCTGATAATTTACATTTGAAATAATTTTTAAGGCAGAATTTTAAACAATAATCCCCTTAGCTTAAGTTAAGACTATGCTTAAATTTTAGTTTACACTAAAAAATTTCTTATAAATTTCTGCACAGGAAAGCAAAATTCCTTTAAGATAAATTTGAATTAATTGTATTTTGTTCAGTTTGATAATCTACTTTAATCATGCATGTAAAAATTTATTCAGCCTGAGTTTCCTTAAAAATTAATCCAGCAGTCTTGTAAAAATGAACACAAATTTAGTGCTTTGCATTTAGGAATTAACAATACATTTTTGTGCAAAATATAAAAAATTTATTTCTAGCAAATCCAAGCACCTGAGCCAGACCCAAAACCTTAGTAGAAATAGCAAGGCATATAAATAAGCACAAAATTATAAAACATGAGTTAACCATTAAAAAAAAAATTTAAAAGTAAAAAAACAAGAGAATTTTCACTGGAACTTTAAATTTCTCTCATCTATCTATGGCTGGCTGGTAACAGATGTTCAAAGATGTTCTTTTGATGTAACAGATGATCAAAGATGTTCTTTTGATGTTAATGCCTTCTTTGATTTTGACCTGTCTTCTCCTGATGTCAAAAGGTCTTCTCGTATCTACTAACCTAAACCTGAATTATTTCAAAATTTATGTTCACCTCTGCCCCACAATTAGAGTTTGAGACCATGTCTCTTATTGGCCATTATATACAAAATAATTTCCATAAACTGGAAATGGATCCTTCACAAATTTTGGGAATTTTTAACCACTGAGATGGAAAAGATATACATTTGTAACAAATTTTATACAAATCAGCTGGCCTACATAAAAACATACAATTTTCTCAAAGGAACATGCTTAAAAAAACAAAAAACAATAAAAACAACTTAGTTATACATTTAAACAAAGCAAACATTTTTAAAATAATAAAATAATAAAAACAATTTAGACAATTATACATTTAAACAAAGCAAACATTTTTAAAATAATAAAATAAAATTTTTATAAATATTTAAATTTGACAGATGATTTTTTTTTGGCATGTACAGAAGGCAGTTTGAATTTATTTTAATTAAAAGAATTAAAATATCATAAGCAGGGAAAACTGACTATTCTTGCTGAAAAAAATTTTAAACATAACTTTTCAAGTACATAAATTAGCAAATAATTCTTCACATACCTGTGAAAAAGTTTTACTAATTATATATTTTGCTAATCTCTTTAAAATTGAATCATTTGTAGAAGAGAAATTTGTTAGGCCAAAAATGTTTTATGTTGAATTTTTCATTTTTAGTTTCATTAAATAACTTTTGTTCCTTCCTCATTCACTTGTCATGATAAGAATAGAAAGCAATTTTAATATGTCATGCAATTTTAATTTGTCATTTTAGCAGCATGTAGCAGAAGTTATTAAAATGTTATATTTATTCTTGATCAAAAAATAGTAATGTGATTGAAAGCTATAGCAGACTAACTAGACAGAGGAAATAATAAAGTGTAAAAGCAAAGTTGCAAACAGAAATTCCATAAATAAATTTCTGTGGCAAGACAAAAAAAAAAGAAAAATGGAAAGAATCATGTTCTGTGTAAACTTTGCAATAGAAGAAATTATTTTGAACTGAAATGTCAGAGGAAGTATTCTAATGAAAAAACAAAGAAGGTTCAATGCATAAGATTAACCACTTTTTTTTTTCAAAATTGATGCAATCACCAATTTACAACCACCCACTCCAGTGAAAGAAGTACAGTGACTTTGTGGAACTGTAAAATACCTGGCAAGATTTCTACTGAAAATATCCTTTGTTATGGAGACAATCCAGCAACTGACATGTAGAGACATTTCAGAAACATGGTCTTGTGCATACAGAAATGAAGCAGCCCTACTACAGCAAGGAAAGCCTATGGCATATGCAACCAGGGCCCTCACTGAGACAGAGCAGATAGATGTAAAAATTGAGAAGGAAATGCTTACAATAGTATTCTTATTGGAGAAATTTCACACTGACCACAAACCACTAGAAATCATAGGGAAGAAGCCCCTTAGAAAAGCACCAAAGTATCTACTGGGACAGTTACTATGAACTCAAAAATACAACATTCATTTAATATATATCTAGGGAAAACACATTTACATTGCATATATGCTATCATGTTCATATTTGGCAAATGAGAATGACTGTCAAAGAGTTTGAACATATGAAAATTATCAGCCTTCTTCTGATTCATGATGAAAGGCTGATTCAGATCTATAGAGTAACAGATCAGGATGAAGTATGTGAAATTACAGAGGTGGCCATCGGATCAAGCAAATCTTCTAGCTATGCTACTCCCATGTTTTCATTTACATGATGAGATGTCTGCTCAAGATGAACTCATATTTAAATGTGATCATGTACTCAACCCTCTCAGCTTGTGGAGTGATGTTAAAAGTGCACTTCACTCATCGCACATAGATATTGATGGATGCTCACAGTGGCCCAGAAAATGTGTTTTCTAGCCAGATATATCATCAGACATACTTGAGTACATTTCTACATGAGAAACTTGCTGCATGTTCACAACAGAACAGTCCATTGTCACATACTATACCTGGTTGTCTGTGGCAGAAGGCTGGCATTGATCTATTTGAGTTTGATAGTGTTGAATATATTGTTACTTTTCAAACTTCTGGGAAAAGATTCACTTGAAGACACTACCATCTAAACTGTCATCTGCAAATTGAAGGCACACTTTGCTAGATAAAGAATACCATGCCAGTTGATTTCCGATGCAGGACCCCAGTTCACGATACAATTTTAGAACTTATCAACATGATGGCAAAAATACAAAAAGATCCACTACTTCTAACTGTATCCTTACCAGTCTCAACTATTATGAGTGAAGGCACTAGCACAACTGAACTAAAAAAATCAAGTCTCCTGCCAAGATTCACATGTGTGCTGGATGAAAGGATACAACAGCTAGTGTACCTGAAAGACTATGTGAAACAAGTTAATGACAGTATGGTAAAACCATAGTCTCTATTAATAAAAGGGTGGGGGAAATGTTACATTATTGTTTAATGTATATTTCCTTGTATTACAGTTTATTACATACTCTCTACTCAACATTAAAGAACAAGATTCTCCCTCCCTTTTTTCTCACTCTTTCTTCTCATACTTGAATAAAAGTTGGTTCATGTTCTGTTAGATCTCTCCTAAACTTGAGTCTATCCTGTTTTTCCATAGCTTAACATAATAGTAGAAAAGAATGGATACTGATTTATTTATTAAGAGGTCCAATGATGCATAGATAAAAATCTATTCCAGAAAACCAATGGAAATTCTCTCCTCTCAAAAACTATATCTCACTTTAAGATAAAATGATGAATGACAAATGATATTAACAAACAATATCATCATTTTGATATTTCTAGTATAAACTGCCCTGTGGGTTGCAGTGCAATGGATATCTGCTTGGAATGAGAAATTGTAGAGCCGAGTTCAAAGTCTAGTTGAATTTGTTACATTTATTTATGCATAAATACCCTTGGAAAAGGTATTAATCTATCTCTTCTCCCTCCAGCTATAGGTTGAATGAATAGCAGGATAGATTGGATTCTATAGCCTTGGTTGGTAACCAGTCTATTGCAGAAAGAAATGACAATCTATTGCAGGAAAATCTTTTGCCTAGTCAGTCATGGATCAAAAGAGACATGATCGCCCAAACATGTATTATGTAAGGTACTTAAATGACTGAATACAAAATGAAGGGCCCGAAAAATTAGAGAAAGCAGTAAAATGGATAGTTTTGTGCCCCCCCCCCCCCATACTAG
Source organism: Ascarosepion bandense (assembly GCA_037127315.1). Classification (NCBI taxonomy): domain Eukaryota; kingdom Metazoa; phylum Mollusca; class Cephalopoda; order Sepiida; family Sepiidae; genus Ascarosepion; species Ascarosepion bandense. The sequence continues at coordinate 1,374,741 of JBBBDQ010029493.1, forward strand.
TAGAAACAGGCTTAGCCAGATGGAATATATTTAGAAGTAAAAATTTAGTACAGATGTGAAAAAGATTTAACACCTTTTAACATTGTTTTTTGTTTTTTTTAAATCATTTCACCAATAAACTACTAAGATGAAAGGAGTTACTGAAATAGGAGTTACTAAAAATATGAGAAAAACAAAAAACATTTTTAAGGAGGGAGAACAATAAAGGAACAGGAATTAATAAAATAGAAGATAACAATTGAAATTGCATTTAAATTTTTTTAAGATCAAAATTGATTGAAAAACAAGAAAAGAAACTGTTAGCATAGAACTTATAGTTGCATCTAACAATTTCAACTATAAAATAATGCACTTAAATTTGTAAAGTAGAAATACTAAAGAAAGTTTGTCAGAATACTTAGCATGAAAGTATTTATATAAAAAGGTACAGGAAAGTTATATTACAGTGAGAGGAAAAAGACTGAAACTGAGATGCCTGGTCTGGATTGGATAACTTTGCAGATTCTTCTTTGGATCTTATCAATAATCTTTAAATTTATAACAGAAGCACCAGACTAAATGTGGTAACAATATTCAATGCATGGACAAATGACTTATAAATAAATGGCTAAGATAGAAACTGGCAAAAAAAAAAAAATGTCTAACATGACACAGAAAAGCTTTTCTAGTAACAGACTTAGTAATTGATTAAATAAAATATTTTGACTTCATGTAAATGCAAAACATTAGCCTAAGGAGGTGCAAAGAATCACTCTCTCGGAGGTTAGCATTAGCCATACTAATGTAAGACAAAAAAGGTTCTCTTGGATGATTAAAAGAGAGCAGTTTCTCTTTAAAGGCATTAAAATTAACACGCCATTCCTTGCCCCAGTTAACAATAGATTGTAGGTTATTTGTGAGCTGCCAATTTGACCCTATTAAACCACTTAAACAGACTAATTTGTTGTACTGATAATTGATATTGGGAATATCATTGATGAAAATTACAAACAAAGTTGGTCTAAGGTTATATCTCTAGAGGGGACATCCACATTAAGACAAAAAAGATCCAGAAGAAGTATTGGCCATTAGATCCACAAAGATAGTGTACTTTATCTCTGAGGTGAAGAGAGAACAAAGTTCTCAGATAACACTAACAAGGGTATACCAACAACATATGTATTCCCGACAGACATTAGTAGCACATGGACAAAAACTGCAGGCACCCACTGGTGATACAAGAGAGGGACCACTGATAACTGGCAAGAATGATTATCAACTAATAGAGAACATTGCATCAAATCACATTCCAGTTAAATCTTTATCCTGCTTAACCCACCAGTAAATACACTGTACAATGTATGCTGAAGTCCACAGTGTTTCTTAATTGTTGACTAATTATAGTATCATTATTGATACCATTCCACATGACCTAAAAGACATTGCCATTGGACAGTGTTGCCTGATCAGAGAAGTAACATGTCTACTTCTTTCACGTAGACAGTTGAGTTTTAGGGATTCAGGCTAAGAATAAGAAGAAAACCTCTTCACACCTTCCAAATCTTAAAATCCACTTGCAGATGTATGGGTTTAGAGTACTAGATGCAAAACTAAAAAAAAAACAAACAAAAAACAAAACAAAAAAAAACAAAAGAATATTCCAATCTAATCTAAACTTATTTATAAATGGAACTTTGTGTGTGTGTGTGTGTATGTGTGTCCCTTACCTATAGACTCCGAAATGGCTAAACTGATTTTCTTGAAAATTTATGCAGTTGTACTATAAGTGTCTGCAAGTTTTCTTAACTAGGTTTTGTGTCGAGGTACCCCCGATAAATATCAAAAATCAATAATCGAAAAAATCAGGTGATAGAAAGAATGGTCCGATTTGAATCAAATTTGATACACTCATAGACAAAAACATAATAAACAATATTCAGAAGTTTCAAGGTTGCAGTTCTTACAATAGTGCAGAAAATCGATTATATATATATATATAAAAGGCAAGATGTTTGTTTGTTTGTTTGTGTGTGTGTGTGTGTGTGTGTGTGTGTGTGTGTGTTTATCTGCCTGCATGTCTGTATTTTTTTCAGCCCTTTTATTTTAGTTTTTGCTTCGGGTTTGGCACTAAGTAGGTATAATTGTAGTTCTTAGTCTCAGCCATGATACCATTTACTCAGAGGACTTATTTAGCCTTCAAAATTCAGTTTATGATGAAAAAAAATTTGACTTACATCCATTCATTTATCTTTCGGTCTACAGTTTTGCATTAACTGGAAACAACTATTGCTTTTTAGTCTTTTGTGCCAACGTCCAAAGAGTCTGAGCTCCAGGACCATGGATTAGTTTTAAAGCTTTCATTACACCCGAACAACGCTGGGCTATACTACTAGTATTATAATAAAAGCATGCAGAAAATAATTCAAATCACTGCATAATATAAAATGCAATTTCCTGAACCAGTAACATTCTGTATAGACACCTCACCAAGGTTAAACCTATGCCAGAAAAAATAAAATCTGAAACCACCCTACCTAAAATTAATAACACTAATATTAATACATTCTTACATTTATTCAATTTCTCAAAATGTGTTTGTTCCTTTTAACTGAATTTGTAAATACATTCAACTAATATAATTTTTAAACAGTAAGCTGAACTTAATTGAATTATAACAAATAATAGCAGTGATGTCCTGAAAGCTAAATGTGTTATGTTTATAATTATAAAACTGATTCTAAAATGATCATTGTGCAATATACAGTAGTGGCTATAACGAAAACAACAAAAACATAAATATGTGTATTACTTAAAAAGTAATGCATGATTAGCAATGAAATTTACCGGATAAAGATTAAAGAGTAATGCATAAATATTATACAAAGTTACAAAAATGTATATTATAGTTTTTTTTTAAATAAAGATTAAATGGAACAAAGGAAATAAGCTACTGAACAAAAGTTAATGAACAATGTTAATAATTTGCATAAACTTTTAATTTACATTGTTATAAAACTTATAGCTTTTCAACAATAAGTAAAAGTTCATTTATCATTAGGACTTTATTTTTAAGCAATATGGCAAATTCTACACACAAAACACTCTCTTTTGAAGAAAAAAACTCATTATCGTTAACTATCAAGAAAAAAGTCAATTTCAGAAATTTCTGATATTGTTCATAGGTCTAAAAGTGTTGTTCTTCGTATAATTAGCAGGTATAAATCTGATAAAATGTTAGATGCAAAACCAAAAAGCAGCAAACCTCCAAAAACATCACAAAGTGAAGATCAAAAAATTGTTAGAATATCTACAAAAAATGTTTTGAAACTGCTACATCAATTGCCTGTAAATTTAATGAAGACACAGATAACAAGATCTCAAGCAAAATGGTTGCTCACAGGTTAAAATATGCAGGATTGCATGCCTGTATTCCAGCTTCGAAGCCTCTCATTTCAAAGTGAAACCAAAGGGCACACCTGGAGTATATGAGAGAACATGTTGTTTGGACTAATGCACAATGGGATACAGTTCATTTCAGTGACAAGTCCAAGTTTACTATATTTGGTTCTGAAGGCAAAACTTACGTACGCCATAGAACAGGTGAAAGTCTTCTCAATGTGTCAAGAAAACCGTTAAGTTTGGTGGCAGCAGTGTGATGGTATGGGGAATGGTTTCATTTGCGGGAGTTGGCCCTATCATCCATGTAAATGGCAGTATCAATGCTGAGAATTACAACAGGCTTCCTCAGTAGCATGCGGTACCAAGATTACACCATAATCTTTATGAATCTCCTATTTTCATGCAGGACACTGCACCTTGCCACAAGGCTCAGAAGGTTATGGCTTTATTTGAAGAAAAAGGAATTGCACTAATGAAGTGGCCAGCCCAGAGCTCCGACCCGAATCCCCTATAGGAGTTATTGAAAGACAAATGGGAGTCAATTACTGCTAATTTTTGCAGAAAATTAATTAGATCATGCGGTCACCGATGCAGAGAAGTCATTGAAAATAAGGGGATGTTTACCAAATATTAAATTTTGTTGATATTTTGTTCACAATAAAGTATTAACAAGATTGTTCCTTAACTTTTGTCCAGTAGCTTATTTTCTTTGTTCCATTTAATTTTTATTCAAAAACAAACTATCATGTCAATTTTTGTATCTTTGTATAATATTTATGCCTTACACCCTAATCTTTATTCGTTAAAAAATTTCATTGCTAATCATGCATTACTTTTTAAATAATACACATATTTATGTCTTTGTTGTTTCCGTTCCTTATATTATGGCCACTACTGTATGTTTCACGAATCATTTACTGGCATAGATAGTATGTAAAAGAGATTTGTGAAATGGCCAATAAGAATATCAAAGAATTTTTTCCATCTCTGTAAAAACTTGAAGATATATGCAGAATAACTTTGAAGTGTTCACTGATGTACAAAAATGAATCAATATGTCTGTATAAGTAGCTAAATGGTTAGAAAATGAATTGAGCAAGTACACAAAAATAGAAAGTGGCAAAAGACAAAGATGAATCTTTTCACAAGATTTATTTAGCCATTTTAGCAAGGCAATCCTAAGAGAACTAGAAGTCCTACCAGGAGTTATTATTGATGGGTACAATTTTAATTTCATAGGAAACTCAGATGATACCATGTTGACAGCAGACACAGAAAGAAAAAGAGCAGAAACTTATAGACAAGTTAATAAAGAAAGCAAGGTGAAAAGACTAAGCATTAATAAGACGATGTATGGTTGTTGGCAAGAAGAAAAACTTAAGATGTGAACTATGAACTGGAGAAATCAAGTAAGTACAGATATTTAACTATACTGGAATATAGATAAAAGATTCACTTAATACAAAACAAAATATCAAACTAAAACCTGAAGCAGGAATGTACATTTTTCGGTGAAACAACTAGAAATTTAAATAAAAGAATATGTATGAACACAGAAGAAATCTTTTAGAAACAATACACTGGTTTATCATAAGTCTAACCATAATTTTGACTTAAAGGATGTAGTTTTAATTAAAGGATAGAAAAATTTATTTAAATGAAAATGTGTAGAAAGTACACTAATTTATGAGTTTTCCATGGCAACATCCAGATTACCATTCTTAATAAAACTACTGCTGTTACAATGAAGGATATTCAAAAACAAAAGTGGTAACACATCACTCAGTAAGTTCTGGGCCTTACTAATAAAACAACTTTTAGGCAAAATTCAACATTATTCATCAACATAGTCTTCTTCTAGGGTGATACATGAATTCCAACATTTCTATAACAATTTGATGCCTTTTTTTGTAGAATGATTTGTCTTTGGCCTCAAAATATGCCTCAGTTTCCAATATCACTTCTTCATTGGAGCCAAATGTCTTTCCCTGGAGCATTCTTTTGAGTTCTGCAAACAGCCAGTGGGCCAGATCTGGAGAATAGGGTGAATGCAGAAACAATTTGAAGTGCTGTTCATGTAGTTTTGCCATCATTGCAATCGACTTATGACATGGTGCATTGTCTTGGTGAAAGATTACCTTTTTTGTCTTGATTTGTGGCAGTTTTTTGGCAATTTCTTCCTTCAAACACACTAATAATGCTATATAATATTTGCTATTGTTGGTTCTTTCTTTCTCATGGTAATCGATGAACAATACCTTGTGCATCCCAAAATATGGAGGCCAAAACCTTGCCTGCTGATGTTTGCATCTGTTATAATGGAACATCCTATCACCCCCGACAGTTGATTTACCGAAGAGAATAAGAAGTAAGGAAATACAAGACGATTCGATTTCTGCTCCCATTCCATCTTGACTTACCATTTTATTGAACACTCTGTTAATCGTACTTTTCTGTACAATAAACTCTGTTATTTGTTTACCCTTTACATGTTGTGTAAATCTTTCCATTTGGAATTTACCTTGTTGTTTATATCGTTCCTGTGATATAATAGCATCTTTGGTCATTTTGGACAGCTTTCACCTGTTGCTAACTGCTGATTTGATTCTGGAGTGAAGTGGTGGATCCATGCTTCATCCATTGTCACATATTTATGCAAAAACATCTTGGTGCATTGAAACATTTGCAAACAACACTAAATCATTGACATCTTGTTGTTTTTGATCAACTGTGAGCAAATGCAGCACCAGCTTCCTCATTGACAAACGTTCATGCAAAATGGTGAATACACTGCCTTCTGATAATATGTTCAACTCCTCTGCTATCTCATGCAACTTCAATTTACGATCAGCCAAAACGAGTTTGTGGATTTTTTTGGGGTGTTTTCTAAGACAACTGTCAATTTTGGGTGACCTGAGCATTAAGCATCATTTGTGTCTGTACGACTGTGTTTAAAGTCAGCATACCACCTCTTAACCATTGTTTTCGATAGAGCTGAGCTCTAATAACACTTATCAAGCCATTACTTTGCTTGAATAGTATTTTTTTCCCATCAGAAAGCAATGCTTTATCAACACATGAAATTCAGATTTTTCCATTGTTTTGAAAATTTTCAACAGTAGCTTCACTTAAATAACTGTAATTTGTAAACTAATAATCCAATCAGACCCAAATTTTGTCACATGCCATTTGAAGATTAGTAATTCATAAAAATCATTAATTTTTTTATTAGTAGTGCCATCTATATGTCAGCCTTGTGACATATTGAGTGATGTGTTAGAAAGGTGAAGAAGATTGGCTAGCTAGTGCATCTAGACACATCAGATGCCAAAAATTTAAAATTTAAATTTAAGTGTCCCTGCATTTTCAACATCACACAAGATTTTCTATTTTACCATTAAATTAGTTGCTATATATGTATGTTCAAATCCAGTTATTTTTATGATATTTTTTAACCTTAAATGTAAATTTCCTCAAATGTGCTGAAAATCTCAAGCATGAAAAAAACTCATTAACAAGCCATATCACTTGGAAAAATATTACGGTTAAAAAACATCCTCTCTATTTCTCAAGCTGAAATTTTATGACAGACAATATTGCAAGCAAATAACAATCAACAAAACCGATTAAAACTTAAACTTAAAAAACTATGTACCAATAGCAAATGGAATGAGATCGGTATTTCTAAACTTATCCAAAATATTTGTAAATACAAACTATCTACAATTGAAACTGAGGCTTTAAACCTTGGCCCAAAATTTGTTACAGGCCAAAAGAAATACGATAGTATGACCACCTTAATTAAAAACCATAATTATAACCACACAGATTATGAAAAAGGTTTTATCCATGATATATCAGAAGCAACCCTCACCAAAAACAATGAAACTACACTACCCAGGAGATACATAGAGGCATTAAATATTTTATCCAAGAACAAAAATATCATAACCAAATCTGATAAAGGAGGAGGTATAGTTGTAATGGACACAGATATCTATAATTAAAAAAATAGAATCCCTTTTAAATAATGACAATACCCACACACAAACTACTGAACAAATAATAAACACTGAAATACAAACTTTCAACAAAACAATCAAAAAACTATGAAAAGAAGTTTTGGATCAAATTATCAGAATACCACCCTACTATACCTACATTATATGGCCTACCCAAGACTCATACATTCCCATTAGACCTATTGTATCTGTATAAACAGTGCACCCCATAAATTTGCTAGAGCTATCACTAAAATACTTACATAATTTCTAGGCACCATTAGTACTACACATATCAGGCGAGTTACTCCATAAAATTAGAAGTTATTATGACAGACTTGTCTATGGCAAGTTTGGACATAAAATTCACTCTATACAATCATAGCCGTTAAAGAATGCCTAAACATTCTTAGAAACCATCTTAAGAAATCCAAAGCAAAGCTCCATCTGCCTGTCCAAAAAATCATAATATACACATTAATCACTAACCATTGTTATTTCTCTTTTAACAACACATTTTATAAACAGAAATTTGGTTTACCATTGGGATCTCCTATAAGTGGTGTTCTTGCCTGCCTATTTCTAGAATTCTTAGAATCTAGTTTTTTCAAATATATTATACCTAAAGGTTCTATTTACTTAAGATATATAGATGATGTCCTATTATTTTATCTCCATGACACCAACCTATCAAACTTAGTCATAAAAATCAATAAAGTAGAACCTACCATCAAATTCACATATGAACTTGAAACTAACAAGTCTTTGCCGTTCCATGATATGTTATTAATACATAATAATGATAAATTAGAATTTAAAGTTTATCATAAACCTACCAACAAAAATGATCTTATTAATGTCTATTCTCACCACAATGCACAATTAAATCCGGTTTAATTATAGGTTTCTACCTCAGAATATACAGCTATAAATATCTATCTGAAGAAGTGAAATATATTTAACAAACATTTAAACTTATCCACTACCCACATTATTTCATCCCCAATGCCCAAAAACATGGTTATAGGATACCCAAAACCAAAAAAACAAATACCACCCAAAATCACACAGATTTCATAATACTACCTTTCAACAACTTTTCATACGAACTCTCCAACACATTAACTATCCCAAATACCAGAATTGTTACCACTACGTCCAAAACTATTGATGATATTGTCAGATTAAAAAAAGACACCAAACATCAATTTGAATGCTGGGATTTATAAAATTCAGTATCTACAGTGCAAAATGTATACATTGGGGAAACATCACAAAATTTAAAAGCATGGATTTACAAACATAAAAGTGACTTACGCTTGGACATATGTTCCAACTTTCTTGTATTACATCAAAATAACACAGGTCACCATTTTGATTTCTCAAATGCTAGTTTAGTTAAAAAAGAACATAACCCTTTAAGGAGGAAGTACTTTGAGAACATATTAATAACATTATTACCAACTATAAACACATGATTAAAACAAAGTGTACAGTTTATTCCCCTCCATAATTCTGTCTTTTTATTTTGTTACTTGTTTTCCTGAAAGTATTATTATCTTGCTAGATCAAGAATTCAGCAACATTATGTTTCCTTCTTTTTCAATTAGAAAGTATCCTCAGACATGATGAAACCCTTCCACCATATAAGGGCAGATTTAACTCTATATGTTTTGGTTGAAGTGATCATGAGAGACTGGGTCAGGAGTAAGAGGATCAGTGTCAGGAGTGAGATCATCAGATTTTGATATGCTGTGGTGCTGTTCTATAAGATATATCATCACCATTAAACTTTTTTTACATGCGCTACATTGCTCACCTTCAGTTGATTTTAAGATCATACAATTAAAGCATTACCTTGATTTTCCATAACTTTATAGGTTGAATCTTAAAGGTTGGTTCTAGTTTATTATTTCTATGTAAGTTCTTGCACAGTATATATGTTTTTATCTCTTGATTTTGGGTTTTTTTCTTCTTTCATTGGCAAAGTTGTTGCTCTTTAGTTTGTGAAAAGCATCACTGTACATTTTTCAATTTATTGGATACTTCTGCAAAACATGACATTTTCCTCAGAGTTCACAGTTCATTAGTGGTTTGATAAGAAACAATCCTGATATTGTATAATTACAATACTGTACAATACTGAAACAAAAAATTCCTTATTTCAATTTCTCACCTTTTCCTTTGACTTTTGCAACATAGTTATTGGAATTATCCATGTATCTTGAATGCTAATTCTAAGGCATTTATCACATTTGTGTTTTGCATATAAACTATCTCTGGCCATATGAATAGTCAATGACCACAAGGAGATAATTTCCTTCAGAGACACTCAGTAAATACACTGTAACATAGCCCTAATCTGATAATCATGTCCTTCTTAACTCTTCTGGTGTGGTATTTTTCACTAATACCTGACATGTGTAGCATTCTTTCACTTTCTTTTTAGCCATTTTGTTCAATTGAGGCCACCATAGTTTGGATCTTAGATGGTGTTCTGCTTGCACTATACTTCATGTGTTAAATTAATTACTTTAAAATGTCTGGGATGATTATTCTATTATCATGCTTAACCATTTATTCATATTTTTGATTGTCTTAAATACAATACCTTTGAAATAGGTTAAGACATTTACTGATATTGTTTGACAAAGTTTGAGTAGAGTAGGTCTAACCTTTGAGGCTTCTTCCACTTCTTGAGGAGATAATGCCTAAGATACAGTCCTTGATGATACTATAGATTTCGTTTGTAGTTTCTTTTTCTTTGGTTTGGTCTGAATCATCAATTGACTGCTGGCTTAAGGGATCAGCTCTGTTGTTCTTACCAGATATGTGGATGACTTGATAATTGAACTATTGTAGGTATAACAAATATCTGCTCATTCTTGAGGGTGGTGTTATGGAAGATGATAGTTTTACTAGTGCATTATGGTCTCTCAGGATTTGTAGACGGTATAGATGGAAATTTTTACATGTTCCAAATACTCTTAGGGCTTCTTCCTCAAACTGAGAATAACAAAAGTCTGTGAATAAATTTTCTGCTTGCATAATAGATTGGCTTAAATGGCACAATATGAAATTATGAGCTTATTATTATAATAAGAAATAAAGCAATTTATGGCATTTCCTTTCAGAGAATTGCTTTATTATTGGCTTGAAGTCAATAGTCTTCAGAAATAGGATGTCATTTTCTATATACATGAGTGAAAGCCAGTTCAAACAATGCTGCCCCATTGTTACAAAGCAGATTTTTTATAGGTTTCAGTCTTGAAAAAAAAATTCTCCTGTTGTTCACCATGGTGAACACTCAGAGCAAGTTTAACATTCAGGAATGTAGATTTCAAATTGTTCAATATTATTTTTCTGTACAGTGTAGAATCTCACAATTTTTATTGAGAGTGTAGTGGACGAAGAGTCCATTACTAATTTAGATTTACGAGTCGACTCGACGTAACCTTAGTCATGATTTAAAGCAGGAAATAAGAAAGAACGAAAAGGCGAAAGTAACAAGAAAAACAATATATTAACAAAGGTTACATAGGGTTGACAGCATGCATAAAATTAAGGAAAGAAAAGTTCTTTCCCTGGTGAGAAATAAAAATTTGCGCCCCTAATTGCTACCCGCAATTAGTGCGCGGGTGTTTGTGTGAGTTAGAGAAACATGTCTGCCCTTGTCCGGGACAAAATCCTAACTAGCGTACCACGTGACGTTCCCCGTTTTTATTGGCATCGTTTACGTGGGGACTAAGTTATCACGTGAACGCTGAGTGACCATGTGTGTGTGTGTGGGTGTGAATGTATCAAGCCCCACAAATACCCCCACTTAGATTGAAACAAATATTAAAAATACTTTTTTTCAATATGTCCGTGAATATGTTGGTTTGATTACGTTGATGATGATGCTGGTAGCAGTAGTAGTAGTCATGCCAAAAATGACAGAAAAGGCTGGTTGCTGAAAAAAAAGGTGGGTGGCACGGACGTGGCTCATAGGTGTGGGGGAAGGTTGCTGGAACGTATGACTGTTTAGACTGATGGTCCGCCATATTGGATCCTTGAAAAGCACATGGTGAAATGGAAGAGTGAGAAAAATTTTACGTTGACCAGTGTACATGTAGAGAAAAGTCGTTCTCACTTTTGAGTTGAAGTTTGTATAGCGTCGTTAATTGCGAGTGAATTTGTGAAAGGTGAATTTGTTTTTTTTTTTGGTTGTCTCTCGTAGGCTGAAGAGAAAAAGAGTCTGAAATGTAGCAGGATTTGCGACGATGTAACCCTGGAAAAATATTCTCGGTGTTTGATATGGCTGTTAAAAATCTTCTAATTTTTTCCAATGCTCCACGTTGAGTTGCTTGCGTTTGTAAGAGTTTCCGTCTTTGGCTGTGTGTGTGGATTTATGTTGGCGTTAGAAGAATTAACAGTTGGTTATAAACTTTGATTTGCAAAGTGGTCGATTGAAGCTTGTGTTGATACCGAGTGTCGACGCGTGTTTGAGAGAACTAAAGAGATATCTGGGTTTAATGTCGAATTGTTTTTGGATGTCCCCGTTATCCAGTATAGGTAATTCGAATTTTTTTTTTTTGATCTCTTAGTAGTTCTGGTTGAGTGTGGAAAGGCGTCAGTAAGTTGACGTTGCATTGAATGATAAAAGAAACGTCTTTAAATCGACGTTGTGCCACTCTTTTTCTAAACAGTCCGGGAGAAATGACAGTTGTGTTGTCTAGTGTGCCATTGTTAAACTGTGCAGAGTTCTATGTGTAGTCGCCATATTATGTAGAGTCCTGTGGAAAAAGTTGGGAGCTAACGACGTTGAATAGTAGTTCTTGTTGATAGACGAAGAAGAATTGCTGAGTCCCATTTCCAACGATGCTGGACTGAATTACGTCGAATCGACATCACGTCGGCGGTCACCATTGTAGTAGACGAAGAGTCCATTACTAATTTAGATTTACGAGTCGACTCGACGTAACCTTAGTCATGATTTAAAGCAGGAAATAAGAAAGAACGAAAAGGCGAAAGTAACAAGAAAAACAATATATTAACAAAGGTTACATAGGGTTGACAGCATGCATAAAATTAAGGAAAGAAAAGTTCTTTCCCTGGTGAGAAATAAAAATTTGCGCCCCTAATTGCTACCCGCAATTAGTGCGCGGGTGTTTGTGTGAGTTAGAGAAACATGTCTGCCCTTGTCCGGGACAAAATCCTAACTAGCGTACCACGTGACGTTCCCCGTTTTTATTGGCATCGTTTACGTGGGGACTAAGTTATCACGTGAACGCTGAGTGACCATGTGTGTGTGTGTGGGTGTGAATGTATCAAACCCCACAAGAGCATTGAGATGTTCATATTCATTTAAAATGTTATCATAATTCAGGTCTTTGTGATATAGAGCCAGATATTCATATTCTAGTATTACTAGGGATACACTTGTGTTATTAAGGCACAGCAGCTCTATTACATCTCCTCCAGATAACTTAAAAGTAGGTATTAGTCTTTGAGGCAATGTTTTTTCTTTCCTCTACACTGTATTAGGCTCCTTCACTACAACCTTTACAAGATCCACAGCAATTTTGGCAGCATTCTTAACCCCTGTTGTAATTGTTGTTGCTTATTTTCACTATTTGTTTTTCCTTATGTAAACAAAATTTGTCAATGTGACACTTCTTTCCACAATGGCTACATCAGTGACGGTTACTTCAGATAGACTCATGACCAAAGTATCCTTGAAGTCCACATTTTTAACAAACAGATGGTGTTGTTGAGTTTTGTCTGGATTTGTGGTTATGGCACACTTTGTTGGTATTTGATCTAGGTTTCAAAATGAGAGTTTCTTTATGCTGGTATGTGTCAATTATTTCTGTGAGACATCATAACATTAAATTATTTTCTTCCAGATATAATTTTAATTTTAGATCAATGGAAAAGCACTTTATCTCTGACCAAGTTGTTAGAATCACCTTCAAAGTTGCACAGCATCACTAGTATCTTTAGGTAAGTTATAGAGATTTTAACTGTCTCTCTAGGCTTTGGGTATATTTTCCTTTAGAAGGAAGTGTCTGTTGAAGTTGAATAGAAATCTGGTACCTATCTATTCTACTTCCTCCAGGGTTTGTCTTGTGAATACAGCTGTGGTGATACCGACCGAGCAAAGCGACGGACTGGATGTTTGCTCTCTCACGACAAAAAGGCAAATGACCAAAAGTTGTCGTTGCGCATCCGGGTTCACGCAGATGTTCCGGTTGAAGAATAAAAATTAATCAAATATTAAATTTCCAGTTCGCAAGCCTACATGAATTTTATTTATCGGCCAATTGGAGGCCCAGAATCAAATACAAGTGTGAAATCCCAAATGATCAGCTGCAATCCAAAAAGTTGAAATAAAAAGCCGAGACAGACAGACCGATGCAGAGACCCAAACAGACGAGAGTGATTAGTATCTCCCTTGACTAAGTCACGTGGCTACTATGCTCGTCCCTTCACCTCTCCTTCCTTCTTCCCTGTCTAAAAACTACTTACTGACCTAAGGAGCGACTACATCAAAGACATTCCTCACTTACACACTCCCCACATTCCTAAACCTTAATTCTCTTTCAGCTTATTATTTGCCATGAACATTTTAACATAAGTTGGACCTATACTTCAAGTTATTACTTTAATTGTAAAAACATTAATTGATATGTGTATATATAAAATGATATTTTCTACTCAAATTGCCTTTCTTGATTTCATAATCATTTTATGACTAATAGTGGGCTATCTACAACAAGGCCAAATTCCATTAACCTGCAACAGTATACAACTACCCTTCACTAGAATGGACTCCCACTATAAACAGGAAAAGAATAGATAAGCAACTCACTATACAGCCTTTATTCACCACTTTTTAATTTTAAACATTTGGTAATTGACAAAAAGAGATTAATAAACACAGAATTTCCTGACATTTGATATCAAAAACATAAAATTTATATTGTGAAATATACAAAATGTGAAAATGATGTTAAATGAGGAGAAAGTAAATAGTGAATGAAAAGTTCAGATAATTATGTATTACTAAATTCTGTCCCTTTTACTGTTAAGCATAAAGCATGTAAACAAAACACTTTGTTGAAAAACTTGTTTTTAAATGAGTCCAAAGGACATGTCTTGAAAAGGTTAAATGTTTTGTTAATTTGAGTGAATAAGTTGTAATTTTGTGTTCATATTAAGGTTCTTAACTTCATAAAATTCAACTGTTAATAGTCATGGACATCAGTGGCACTTGGTTAAAGCAATAATTCTCACTAAGGATTCAGAGAAAAGACTCCTCTTTATATACAATATAAGTTCAAGAACACTTGTTCAAATTTCAATGGTGAGATATGTAACTAAACATGTTCTGTGACATGTTATGATGTGCTTCATATTTTCTGAGCAATCAGCGATGACTAGCATAAAATTCAAATTTTCTGATCCAGCATCTATGTTTAAGAAACACAGGTTATCATTCTGAATTAAATATAGTATTATTGCAATTTTTTTTATTTGGACTCACAACACGTGCAATAAGTAAATTGTTGTAAATCCTTTTTTTTTTTTATTTAATATTGCAAAATGGATTTCACAGTCTTGCTCAACTTTCTACTGTTCTGTGATTTTTTTTCATATTTAGCATATGCCTTCTGTTAATGCCCGTGGAATCTGTAGTGTAATAGAAATCTCTAAATTCACTTCCCAGTTTTCTTAACACCTGACTGACGGTTAAGAGATTTTATTTACAGTGATACTATACAGTTAAGTCCACCATATTGTTTTCTTTTACTTTTCATTTTGCTGAATCTCCTAATCTTGATTCACCAAATTTTCGACTTACAAGCATGAATTCACTCTCAGTTTCAAGCTAAGGGTTAAATAAAATTAAAAATAGCAAAGTAAGCTGATCTCTCTAGCCTTGAATGACAGCCAAGTCTAAGAGAAGGGAAACTAGTGTAAAATTGTGAAAAAGACAACAGGTAACCACTCCATACTTTTAACAAGAGGTCATAGTAATTCAGAAATAAAGAAAACTAGAAAAGGAATATGTGCAGATACAAGATCGCCTACATCCCCACAGGACATGACATTAAAAAATAGATAAAATATATATTAAACAAACTATACACTAAAAACGTTGCTAAATTTTACTTTGAAATTTGGTAATATATGACAACGCATAAATGTGATCTGCAGCAGACCTGTTTGTTTGTTGCGGGGTCGAGTCCCAGAGGAAGTTGACTCTGCAAACTTGAATTCTAGATTAGTGTGAAACAGCTAAGACAATGAGGAGACAAAGGCAGAGGAAAAAACAATAACAACTTTGGTTTTTATTTACGTGAGTCGATACAAGACGTAGTTCAGGTTCGCTTCTGGTCCAAAGGGTGGTAGCCTCTAAGGAGTTGGTGCGGCGAGCGGTGAGACCTCGTCCAGTGCCAGGTCGAGCTGTGGTGTTCGTTGCAGTAGCTAGTCGGCTGAAGATGCTGGATGAGTCACCTGGCTGGTTCGGGACGTTCCGTCTTCGGGTCTAGGTCAGAGTGGCGAGCGTGAAGGTGAGCTTGTGCCAGTGGAGGATACCTGACGAAAGGCGGAGTCCCTAAACAGGGCCTAGTCGAGTTAGGGTCTGCGTGGAAAGCAAGACCGTACCAAGAGGTTACATTACGAAATCCCTAAACAGGGCCGAGTTGAAGTAGGGTCGTCGCGGCTGAGACTCTGAGTGGCTGATTCGACTGCCGAAGCAGGATGAGGACCAGAAGCTGGTGTGATGGCCTTGATGGCTGATCTACTGCCGGGAAGCAGGATCAATACCAGAAGCGTGTGTATGGGGCCTGGATGGCTGATCTACTGCCGGAAAGCAGGATCAATGCCAGAAGCGAGTGTAATGGCTAGATGCGACTGCCGGGAGGCAGGATCAAAGCCTAGGGTGTTATGCTAAGACAACTCCATTATTTACCCTTCTACCCCACTTGAGAGAGATGTGACACAAGGTCTTTTTTAACGTGGGGAACCTGAGCGCGTACACCCAAGTACTGGTCAAACATTCCCTATCCACCGCGGTGGATAGGTTCAAAATCGGTCATAACTGGTCTTTACTTGTCTTAGGTGTGCCCAGCCCGAAGGCTAAGACAACTCCATTATTTACCCTTCTCCCCCACTTGAGAGAGATGTGACACAAGGTCTTTTTTAACGTGGGGAACCTGAGCGCGTACACCCAGGTACTGGTCAAACATTACCTATCCACCGCGGTGGACAGGTTCAAAACCGGTCATAACTGGTCTTTACTTGTCTTAGGTGTGCCCAGCCCGAAGGCTAGGGCGACTCCATTATTTACCCTTCTCCCCGACTTGAGAGAGATGTGACACAAGGTCTTTTTTAACGTGGGGAACCTGAGCGCGTACACCCAGGTACTGGTCAAACATTACCTATCCACCGCGGTGGATAGGTTCAAAACCGGTCATAACTGGTCTTTACTTGTCTTAGGTGTGCCCAGCCCGAAGGCTAGGGCGACTCCATTATTTACCCTTCTCCCCCACTTGAGAGAGATGTGAAACAAGGTCTTTTTAACGTGGGGAACCTGAGCGCGGACACCCAGGTACTGGTCAAACATTACCTATCCACCGCGGTGGACAGGTTCAAAACCGGTCATAACTGGTCTTTACTTGTCTTAGGTGTGCCCAGCCCGAAGGCTAAGACAACTCCATTATTTACCCTTCTCCCCCACTTGAGAGAGATGTGACAACAGGTCTTTTTTAACGTGGGGAACCTGAGCGCGTACACCCAGGTACTGGTCAAACATTCCCTATCCACCGCGGTGGACAGGTTCAAAACCGGTCATAGCTGGTCTTTACTTGTCTTAGGTGTGCCCAGCCCGAAGGCTAAGACAACTCCATTATTTACCCTTCTCCCCGACTTGAGAGAGATGTGACACAAGGTCTTTTTTAACGTGGGGAACCTGAGCGCGTACACCCAGGTACTGGTCAAACATTACCTATCCACCGCGGTGGACAGGTTCAAAACCGGTCATAACTGGTCTTTACTTGTCTTAGGTGTGCCCAGCCCGAAGGCTAGGGCGACTCCATTATTTACCCTTCTCCCCGACTTGAGAGAGATGTGACACAAGGTCTTTTTTAACGTGGGGAACCTGAGCGCGTACACCCAGGTACTGGTCAAACATTACCTATCCACCGCGGTGGATAGGTTCAAAACCGGTCATAACTGGTCTTTACTTGTCTTAGGTGTGCCCAGCCCGAAGGCTAGGGCGACTCCATTATTTACCCTTCTCCCCCACTTGAGAGAGATGTGAAACAAGGTCTTTTTAACGTGGGGAACCTGAGCGCGGACACCCAGGTACTGGTCAAACATTACCTATCCACCGCGGTGGACAGGTTCAAAACCGGTCATAACTGGTCTTTACTTGTCTTAGGTGTGCCCAGCCCGAAGGCTAAGACAACTCCATTATTTACCCTTCTCCCCCACTTGAGAGAGATGTGACACAAGGTCTTTTTTAACGTGGGGAACCTGAGCGCGTACACCCAGGTACTGGTCAAACATTCCCTATCCACCGCGGTGGACAGGTTCAAAACCGGTCATAGCTGGTCTTTACTTGTCTTAGGTGTGCCCAGCCCGAAGGCTAAGACAACTCCATTATTTACCCTTCTCCCCCACTTGAGAGAGATGTGACACAAGGTCTTTTTTAACGTGGGGAACCTGAGCGCGTACACCCAGGTACTGGTCAAACATTACCTATCCACCGCGGTGGACAGGTTCAAAACCGGTCATAACTG
The DNA here is from genome assembly GCA_037127315.1 of Ascarosepion bandense. NCBI lineage: Eukaryota > Metazoa > Mollusca > Cephalopoda > Sepiida > Sepiidae > Ascarosepion > Ascarosepion bandense. Next base: position 1,392,910 of record JBBBDQ010029493.1, read on the forward strand.
GTCTTTACTTGTCTTAGGTGTGCCCAGCCCGAAGGCTAGGGCGACTCCATTATTTACCCTTCTCCCCGACTTGAGAGAGATGTGACACAAGGTCTTTTTTAACGTGGGGAACCTGAGCGCGTACACCCAGGTACTGGTCAAACATTACCTATCCACCGCGGTGGATAGGTTCAAAACCGGTCATAACTGGTCTTTACTTGTCTTAGGTGTGCCCAGCCCGAAGGCTAGGGCGACTCCATTATTTACCCTTCTCCCCCACTTGAGAGAGATGTGAAACAAGGTCTTTTTAACGTGGGGAACCTGAGCGCGTACACCCAGGTACTGGTCAAACATTACCTATCCACCGCGGTGGACAGGTTCAAAACCGGTCATAACTGGTCTTTACTTGTCTTAGGTGTGCCCAGCCCGAATGCTAGGGCGAATCCGAAATTTCTGGGCGCAGTGAGGCTGGTGATAAGCGAAAAGCTGTTCGGTCACTGCTCCCAGATTGGTAGGAGTAGAAAAACGCTAAATATTAATTGCTCCCCACGTCGTTTGGTGTTTTGGGGAGCGCAGCCTAATTCCATGTGTATTTCGATAGTTTTAGGCTAGGGCGTATTTGCAGAATTGATCTTTTCTTGAATTTTCTTTACGGCGGGCCTTAAGGGTCCGCCATTTGTTGGTCAAGGTCAGAGAAAGGCTACTAGCTGCTGCTGTTGCTATGGTCGTTTAGAAGCGGCTGTTTGGGGCCGCGACATGTTTAGTAAATTACTAATTTAATTCTTATTGGTGTGTCCGAAAAATTTCATACAATCGTGCCTAAGTTGATTTAAATTATTAAGCCAAGGGATAAATAATGTAAGGGAGATAAGAAATTATCTCCCTTACATTTAGAACCTGGGCTAGAGACCGCAAGCATTTCGATGCCAGATAAATGAAAACAACAAAGCCAAACACCCTCTCTTTTTTTCTCTCTCTCTCTCAGTAGGTGCTATTTTTTAAAATCTGTTACATACAATTGATATAAATTCAAAAATTAAATGAATAATAAATCATCATTTGCTACTACGATTGAATTCAAATTAGTAAGAAAAAAAAAAAAGCGATAAATGTTTTTTTGCTAATGTAGAGTAGAGGCGCTGTTTTTAAGTGTAGGCTTAAAAAAAAAATATATCAATCTTTTTCTTCGGAATCAACTATAGGTGGTTTGTACCAAAGTCGTTTCCAATAAATTTTGTCTTAATGCTGCAATGCATCAAGGTTTCGAACGATAATTCACATTTTTGTTTGATGGGTAATCTTTTAAAAAGTTTTAAATTTTTGTTTTTAAATAGCGAAACTAACGAATTTAGAAGTTAGACAATTGAAAACTGGCAAAAATTTTTTTTTCGCTTTTTTATTATTGCAGAGGTTAATGAGTTTCCCTTTAATTAAAAAAATTTGGCGAAAATTTCTTTACGAATATGAATTTTCTTAAAAGTTTATTGTTGAATTTGAAAGTTATTAACTGAACGTTGTTTTTTAATTTGAAAATTGGCAACAATCCATATTTTTTTAAGAAGTTAAAACAAAAAACAATGAAAATGAAATTTTCAGTATTTTTAACAATTAAAGTACTTTTTCAACTTCGGAATGCCTTGATTGAAAACTACAATTTTATTTATTCAATTTATTCTAAAACTTGTTCTTTGGACTTACAATTAACATTTTACTGCTAAATAAATACATTAAAGACAAAAATAATTAAATAAAAAGTGGGATTTAAAAATATTGACAATAAGATGAATTACCGTTGTGTTCAAATTCATAAAGATTTTTTTTACAAATAGTAAATTTTCCGAAATGATAAATGTAAAAGGCTATGTCGGAATTCAACAACTCTATAAGAAAAATAAATAAAAAAGGTTTACCTTGTTATTGTTTACAGCCATAAATTTTTATAACTGATGAAAAAGAAAAAGCTAAAGAATATTTTAGATTCAGTTCAAATTTTGTCAAATGAAGGCGTTTCGCTATTTGACAATATAACAACGCTATCTAATTCTTATTTAATTCGTATGGCTATATTTGGTCATTTTAGAACATTTTTAAATAGGGGAAAAAAGCTGTGAACGAGTAGTCCGGTCTGGAATCTAGACGTCACAGGCAGAATCAGCAGTAATTAACAGTTGCAATTAAAATGCTGCTGGTAACGTTGTAGGGGAATACGGTCTATATCTTTCACAAATTTCAAATACAAATTTTATAGCTTAGGTGAATAATAGCGAATACACAAACAAATAATGAACGAGGAAAAAAAAAATCCTAGTAATTGGTAAAAAAAAGGACAGATAAAATTTTGTTAGTGTAAAAAGAAATGAAAAAAACGAAACAAAACAAAACAGTCCACTTATAGTAGCAACAAACGTCTGAAACATTTGTAGCCAAATTAGTGTTCGTCGTAACAGTCCAACAGGCAACGTAGAAACGACAAAATAGGCTCACCAAACCTTCACTTCTAACCAGCAAAAACGCGTGTTCATCCACCAAGTGCAGAAAATCCAATCAATATTTATTCATGTAAGAATGCATGAAATGTGGCACAAGGCCAAAAAAGTAGATTGTGTAGAGGGTGGTCTTTAAAAGCTATCCTATACCTAGCTAATCGCAATTACGATCCAATCATTCTTAACAATTTCTCTATTTATCACAAGAACTCGTCCATCGTCTTACAATCCTACAAACACCATAATACCATAAATTCAGAAGGGAGCCTAAAAACGGGGTAACAGACATGAGATAATGTTTTTTTTACAAATAATAATTTTATAAAATACATATAAAAATACAATGAAACGAAAATGAGAGGGGAAGGGAGGAATATCCCAGAAAACAAACTAAAATTTAAACAAAATATATAAAGTAAAATAAACAGATGTTCGTAAGACCCGTCCACCCCACAAAATTTCAGAGTCGCTACTGTATTCCGCCAAACGGCGAAATCAAGAAGCACACTCGCTAAGAGAGTGGAAAAGGATAAAATAAATAATGGAATGGGAAAATCAAAGACTGACCCAGTCAAGATTAAAAATAGGGCCAAAAACAAACTGGATCATAACAAAAAAGAAATACAAGAACAGGCTAGGAACACAATCATCCACATTAACTAGGTACACAAATGGAGTCTAACTTAACTAGGGGGAGGGGTTCACAGGAAACCGCCCCGTTGTACTATAAGGGACTTAAAAAAGAAAATCAAGACTGGCCCCATTCATGCGAACCAGACTTGCTACTTATACCCACCTTTCCCTGAAATATGTCGATATCAAGCGCTTTCTATCAGATCTGATTTTCATCTTGAGCTGATGCTCAAAGAATCTAATCAGAGGCTGATAATAATAACATTCATATCGCAAGATTCCCTCCTGCCGTGTCTTCAAGATCACTCTTCTAGTTACAACCAGCAACGTCAGAAACATCATCCGTTTCACTCCAGAATACAGGGTGACAGATTATCGCGCGCGTATGCGAGATTGATGGCACAAGATGGGAGCGATACCAGCCAACACTCGTCGGTACCTGAGGACAATGGTAGAAGGTGTGCGCAGCCGTTTCTACTAAACCAAGGTCACACTATGACAGTCGAACATATCCGCTCCGCCCCATTTGAAGGCTCTGTCATTGAAAGATAGCAAGTTCCGAGTTAATCGCTAGATAAGCGAAAACTCAAGGTTTCTGAGGTAATTCACGGCTGGCGCCCAAGACCAAAACGAGCATCACTTGGTTGCCGACAAGATGAGCCGATCACGTAGAGGGTTCTTCGTCGTGACTCCATCCACTAATAAATGATACAAGTGCCTCCGAGGCCGAGAAAGGTCAGTGGACCGAGGAATAGCCCGTAAGGCACTTCGACGTTCGAGTAAGAATTCCGATTAATTTCGGGGCCTAAGTCGCCGCTCAGCCCAGCCTGCGAAATGGGAGGAAGCAAGGGAAGGCTTTCCTAACACTCCTCTCCAAAATCGAATTCTCTATCAACACGCGATGTAGGAAAGCCAACCTCGAGACGTGTCTATGACTCGCCACGTCTGGCACCCCTAACACTCTTTACCTTTTTTAACAGTGTGATTACATTCCTGGAAATCCGGGCGGGCACCGAACCCTGCCGGAACCATACCGTCAAAATCGGTGCAATGATGTGCGGCAGCCTCAAGTACAATTCATAGGGTAGACTATTAAGTCCCGGAGACTTGCCACTGTCGACCTCTTCAATACCAAGTGCACTTCGCTCTCCGTGATCTCACTCTCGCAACTAGCTGATTTAGTTGGCCCAAGCCGAAGAAAGTCAGCTAAATAGCTGCGAAACTCATCGCGGAGACCAGGCTCCTTGGTAAAGCGACTCTTGAAATGACGCCGAAACGCCTCACACATATCGTCGGTCGAACGAAGAGTACGTCCTCCGGGATCTTGACCTCTCGAATATATCAATCGCCACCTCGACGGATCTCTTCCTGTCGTAATTCAGCGCTCATGTTCACGGCTTTGCTAGACATCTTAACCTATGCCTAATTATCTGACCATGGTACCGTTTGGTAGTCAAACGGTCCAAGGCCTACCTAGCTAACGCTAACTCTAGGAGATCCTCCCAGCCTCCGCCTGGGATAGACTATCTTTAAGTGTCTTCACCTTGTTAGCCTTAGCTAGGGCGAGTCGACGGCTATAGTCAGCGGTGAAAAACCTAATGTTATCCTCAAGCCTCTCCCATCACCTATTCTCGATAACCGCCCCCACTAACTCCCACTGTACTAATCTAGTTAGCTGTTGCAGGAAGTCCAGTTTGTCCAGCAAAGACGCGTTGAACTTCCAGTGGCCAATCTAGGCCTACCATCTAACGCCACCCGGGCATAAACGAGTTTGTGGTCTGTATAGCCTAACCAGTGGAACGTGGGGCAATCCAGTAAATATAGATCGACCCTTTTCACTAACATTCTATCCGGTATCTATAGACGAGACCGAAATCGCCAATAAGATCAACCAGGCTACGATCATTGTACCTCCTGCTAGCTCCCCGCTTCCTAAATGAATTAAGGTCCAGGACGGCATTCCAGTTCCCCACTAAGACTACGTGCGAAGAACCCACCAGGAACGGCCCCAACTGACGAAAAAACGAGATACGCTCATTCCAGGTCGTTGGGCGCATAAACCGCAACGATCCGAAACGACCTACTGTTTACGGCAATATCGGCCCCGATCAACCGACCCCACGCGCCGAAATGGACAATGTCCACCTTCGTGCCTAGAGTACATTTAACTAACAAGGAAACACCTTTGGCCTGCTGGTCTCCGTGTACTGAATAGATGATAATGTCGTTAGACAGCACGCAAGCATCAATATCGCAAACAAAGTGAGTCTCCTGGATCGCAGCCACATCCACCACGAAGGACAAGAGATCACGAAGCAGGCGGGTAGCTTTACTCCGATCTCAGGCCTCTCGCATTCAAACAAACTAGCTTGATAGACATTCTTTAATGTTGAATCCTTAAGCACATACTAGCTAGAAATTTGCAGGTGTCAGGATCCCGACGGCCTGTCCTAGACTGCCGGTGCCAATGTCGGACGTAATTTATCCGTTCAGGACAAGGCCAGCGACGTCCGTCGGGTAGATTAATTTTAAAGCCCTGTATAAGAAGGTAGGGGAAGAATTACCGGGGACCTCCCTGCACAGAGCTGCGCCATTTTTCTTAGCTCTTTTGACTCAATGTGTGCCATCGGTATTTTCGGATAGGCGTCTTTAGCCCTGGAGAGGTGATCCCACACTTTCAGGTTCCCGCCAAAGTTACGGATCATTGTGATCACCCCGAGGGTCTTGGGAAAGTTCTCTGGTTCTTCAATATTTTTCCTATCTACATGGATCATTTTAAAAGTGGCCTTAAAAGGGCCTTTCTTTGGTAAGACAGGTCTTTCTCCAAGGTCCGTCTATCCACGGTACACAGTTTCTTGCTTTTAAAGTATGCCCCTCTATTCTTTTTTCCTTTCTTTTTCCTCCGCTGGGCTGGGGGAGGGTAATAGCTCTTAGAGGGGATAGAGAAAGGCTCCTTACTTTTGTAATGTTCAGTACTTTCGATTGGGTCTTACGGCGACCAGGGCCTCGTCCACCCTGCTTTACCCTTCTTTCTTCTCAATTTTTCTTGGATATATCTTCCTCATCCTCTTCCTCTCTCCCCTGTATAAATGAGGAAGAGCGTGGTGGTAGCATCCCCTCATATTCCATTACTTCACCCACCACTATTTCTTGTTACTGCTGCTACTACTGCTTTTTCAGCGACTTTTTCTGTTGAGGAAGGGAAATCACCTTTTTCCCCTTCTTCATCACCCCGTCCACTCTCCCGACGGTTGCTGCTTTTCTGCCTCAACGAGCACAGCCTTCTCCTTAAACGGTGCTACCGATGTTTCTGGTGTCGGCACCGGATTCGTCGTGCACGACTGTGTTAGATGTCCTGCCGCCCCATAGATCTAACAGTGGGGCCTTCTGCCCTCCACTATAACAAATAATTTTCTTCGTCGGCAGATTAAGACGTTTGGAATCCTCAGGAACTTGGCGGTTCAGCACAACATAAAAGGAAAATCTTCTGTGAGTACTCCCGCCTTGCTTACTACCCGCTCCACCTCGTCGACAGCACCAAATTTGGCAAAGAAAGCCCCCACATGGTCTCCAGAAATGTCAAGCGGCACTCCCTGTATACCAACACGGGTCCCTCGAGTACCCATACTCAGTTTGCAGCCTAACATTTTTGGTCGTTAGGATGCTTCCTGCCAGGGTCCTTGCTTCTTCTTCTGAGGTCAGTAGCACACCCCACATAGCGCGGAAACGCTTTGCCAGAACCTTTGACACAATCTTAAGGCTTTTGAGCGCCTCCTCCATCATCTCCCTAATACCAATGAACTAATACTAATGAACTTCCGCGTCTTCACGTCGGAAGTAAGCAGAGCGATGATTCTTGCTGAAACGACATTTAGTGCCTCCAGGACGGTCACCAGCTCTTTATCTTTAATAAACTCGTTAAATTTTTCTTTCATACGGCTGTAATAGTCCGCGTCCCTCTACTCTTACTTGTTATCCTACACGGTTCATGCTTTCGGCACCGTGGGTTCTACACTCTGTTGAGGAGACTCAGACATTTTTAGTCACTCCACAGCAGGGCACAACGAAAATCAAAACTAATACAATAAACTCACTCGTTCCTCGCAAGAAACAACAGAAGTTCACGTTCAAGTTCAGGAAATTCAGTCCCTCCCATAAGAGAACAAACAAACAAACAAACAAACAAACAAACAAACAAACAAAAAATCTTTTCTCAACCACTGATTTCCACTGTAGACTAACGACTAAAAATATTTTTAAGTCACTGCCACTCAAACCATTCAGACAGCGCCTACCCAACAACAGGACACAGGCCGCAAAGAGGCTATCCTCTCTGGTCCGCCAGTTCAAAAGAAAAACTCAGTTAGAAAAGTATTTTGTTCTTTTTATGGAAAAAGTTATTCAGAATAAACATGCAGAGGTTGCTGTTCCGTTGGAAAGAGACGAAGAAAGGTGGTGCCTTCCTACATTCGGAATATACCACCCGAAGAAACCTGAGAAAATTAGAGTAGTCTTCGACTCAAGTGCTCAATACAACGGTACTTCACTAAATGACACTATATTAACGGGACCGGATATGAATAACACTTTGATTGGTGTTCTCGTTCGATTTCGGAAAGAACCCGTCGCTATCATAGCGGATAAAGAACAAATATTCTTCTACTTCTGAACATAGGAACTTCCTAAGATTTTTATGGGTCCGAGACAATGACACTGACAAGAACGTTGATGAATACTGAATGAACGTCCATGTATTTGGAAATAATCCATCCCTTGTTGAAGCAATCTACTGTCTCAGGCGGTCTGTCGATGAAACTCAATCTGATTATGACCCAGACGTGAAGGAATTTGTCCACCGCAATTTTTATGTGGATGACGGACTAAAATCAGTTCCGACCGTCGATCAAGCTATCTCCCTCTTACAGAAGACTAGAAAAGCCCTGGCTAATTCAAACCTCAGACTTCATAAGATAGCTTCCAACAACAGTGAAGTCATGGCAGCCTTCCCACCTGAAGACCATGCCTGTGAGAACCAAAATCTAGATCTTGAAGCAGACACAATGCTGGTACAGCGCAGCCTTGGCCTTAACTGGGACACCAAAAACGATTGCTTCATTTTTAAAGTTGCCGACAAAGAAAAGGCATACACTAAAAGAGGAGTCTTATCGACCATCAATAGTTTATATGATCCTCTTGGATTCGTTGCCCCGGTTATTCTTCAAGGCAAACTTATTTTGCGAGAGCTAACCAAGGAGGAACGAGACTGGAATGCACCATTGCCACCTCAGAAGCAACAACAATGGACAACCTGGAAAGAGTCTCTGAAGGAGCTGCACAATCTTCGTATCCCAAGAACTTACACCACCAGATCACCCTCAACTGTATTGCACAGACAACTGTGTCTTTTTTCTGGTGCTTCCATCAAGGCTATTGCAGCTGTAGCCTACTTGAAATTAATATTCCATGATGGAAAGTGTGAAGTAGGCATCGTGATGGGAAAAACAAAATTAGCTCCCGTACGTGAAACCTCTGTTCCCAGACTTGAACTGTGTTCCGCCGTTCTAGCGATAGAACTAGCTGACTTAATTCAGCATGAGCTTGATATTGAAGTTGATATTATCTTCTTTACAAATAGCAGAGTTGTTCTAGGCTATATTCACAATGAAGTACGACGTTTTTACGTCTATGTCAGCAACAGAGTTGAATGGATACATCAATCTTCCCTACCTAATCAATGGCACTACGTGCCAACAGATCAAAATCCAGCAGACTTGGGAACAAGGTCAGTGTCAAGCTCTCACTTGTCCACCACGTCGTGGATTACCGGTCCTCCATTTCTTTCGAGACCTTCAGCTTGCTCTACGGAAGAAAATTACTGTCTCATTGATCCTAATAAAGATGCTGAAGACCGTCCCATTATGTCCGCCTTCATTACACATTCCTCTGGCTCTCACCTGTGCTCTTATCGGTTTTCTAGATTTTCCTCTTGGACTGCTTTAACCCGAACTATTGCTCGCTTGATCCATATCACTCACTCGTTCTGCACTAAAGGTGAAGAAAGCCACTGCAAAGGATGGCACCGCTTTAAGATACCACTTTCAGTAGAATTACTGACACAATCAGCCAACAAAATTATCCTATGCGCACAAAGAGACAGATATGCCTTGGAGTTTTCATGCATTAAAGAGCAGAAAAAGATCCCCAGGAGCAGCCCACTCCAAGCAGAGGTCGTATGCGACGTGCGGGTCTCACCCATCATGAGACACATCCCATTATTATCTCCGGGAATGACCATATAGCATGTCTGCTCATTAGACACCATCATGGACGCATCCATCATCAAGGTCGCCACTTCACGGAAGGTGCTATTCGTGCCGCAGGCTTTTGGATTATCAGTGGTAAACGATGTATCAACAGAATTCTACACTTCTGTGTCATATGCAGAAAACTTTGTGAACCTACCCAGCACCGGAAAATGGCGGACCTACCCGAAGATCGCTTTGGTCCAGAACCTCCATTTACCAACGTTGGTCTCGATGTGTTTGGACCCTGGCCAATCACCTCGCGTCGAACTAGAGGAGGCTTGGCCCATAGCAAACGATGGGCCGCCATTTTTACTTGTATGACCACTAGAGCTGTCCATACTGAAGTGCTAGAGTCACTTGACACTTCTGCCTGATAAACGCTCTCAGGCGCTTTTTCGCCATTCGAGGTCCAGCTAAACTTCTTCGTTCCGACCAAGGATCCAACTTCATTGGAGCTAGCAAAGAACTTAAACTCAGTCCTAATAGAGATACTACCTAAATCAAGAACTACCTTACATCATCAGGTTGCAACTGGCTTTTCAACCCTCCTCATGCCCCACACATGGGTGGAGCTTGGGAGAGGATTATAGGTGTTACATTATACGTGATCCATTCATGCTGATGGATTCGATATTAAGAAGGAAGGCAGGGACTCCGGATCTGACATGTTTTATTCATGCTCGGTCATTACAGGAAGTGCCAAAACCAAGGGCAGATTATAAGCCCTTGTCTTAAGGGATCATGCTAAGGGGAACAACTTATCTACTTATCATGACATCTCCCTTTCTCAATTGAGAGTGGGCTCATTTAATAATTCTTTTTTTTTTTAATTTCTCTTTTTTTTCTTTTTTTACTTCTAGTTTTTTAAGATTGCTACTGGGGGCTAGAGTCTATATATTTGTAGGGGGAATCTTTAGAGGTCTAGCCTCTGAGGAGTCTTTACACACCGCATGGATCGTCTCGGCTTTGGGACGGGTCTGTAGTGCCTGCTGATGGGGGGTTCAGAGGTTGGCTGTTTTACCAACATGGGTTGTGCTCGTTCCTCTGGTAATATTCTTTGCTTGGGTTCTGTCACTGGTGAACTCTGCTGAGTATACTGAAGCAGTGGAGTACTGACACTATTATGTGCTCCTTTTGCTTCAGTTGTAGGCGGTTGGTCATCATTGTTCCTTATTGGGTCTCCCTTAGCTGGTCTGATATATTGTCGATTTCTTCTGTGGATATTACCACTTTCAGGCTCAACTATGTACGACCTTGGATGGGTGTCATGATGACGGATCATCCCAGGCTCCCATAGCCTTGTTTTCTCATGCTGGACATAAACTTTTTGTCCAGCGTATAGACGTGAATGCTGTCTACTATTCTGCCTGTTGTAATATTCTTTTGATTTTTCTTTTTGCTTTAGAATTTCCATTCTTGTTTTTTCCTCACCCAGCTGTTGTTTTGACACCAGTGGGGTCCGTATCTGTCGACCATTCAGCAACTCCGCTGGTGAGCCAAGGTTTGCTGATATTGGTGTGGCTCTATAAGCCATCATCGCTAGATAACTGTCTTGTCCAGTTTCACGCGCCTTGAGCAGTATTTTCTTACACACTCCAACCATCCTTTCTGCAAAGCCGTTGGATTTCGGGTAGTGCGGTGAGGATGTCTTGTGCAAGAAACTGTAAGTTGCTGAGAAGTTTCTGAACTCCCAGCTTGTGAACTGTGTGCCGTTATCTGTGTATACGATTTCCGGTACACCCCTCTCCTCGAATATTGCTTTTATGTGTTTAATAATAGCTGCTGATGAGGTGGATCTGAGTCGACGTATGAATGGGCTTCGGCTGTACTGATCTGCTACTAACAGGTACTCATTCCCTGCCATTGTGAACAGATCTGCACTGATGTATTGCCATGGGTAAGTAGGGCTTTCATGCTGATGCATAGCTTCAGCTGGAATACTTGTCTGATATTTTTGGCAGGTTCTGCAGCTATTGATAAAGTCTTCAATGTCTTTATTCATCCCTGCCCAGTATATTACTGTACGGGCTCTCAGTCTTGTCTTCTCTACCCCTTGATGTGCTGCATGGAGTTCTTCCAGTATCCCTTTTTGTAGAGATGCTGGTATTATGATTTTGCTACTCTTGAGCAAAATGCCATCCTCAATTCCTATCTCATCTCTGAAGTTCCAGAAAGGTAGGAGGCAGCTTGGGCAGCTAGCTCGATTGGCTGGCCACCCTGACATCACTATACGTGCAAGTTCTATTAATAATGGGTCCTGTAATGTTTCGACCCTAATGTTCTCTATCCTAGTTGGTGAGAAGTTGAAACATTCCATCGTGGCGTGTACATTGAGATCAATTCCTTCGATGTGTTTGCTGGGTCTTGGTGATACTCGTGATAGGCAGTCTGCAATTGGTACTGGGATATATTTTACAGTAAAGTCATATCCCTCCACTTTCAGTAACATTCTTGCGAGTCTTGGAGGTGCTTGCGCTATGTTTTTGAGTGCTATGGATTCTAAGGGTTTATGATCTGTTTGGATTGTTATCTTGTGACCCCAGACATAGTGGTGAAATCTCTCCAAACCAAAAATGATGGCTAACATTTCTCTTTCTATGTTTGAATATCGAGTTTCTGGACCTGACAGTGTTTTGCTTGCAAAAGCGACTGGCATCTCTTTTTGAAGAAGTGCTGCGCCAATACCTGCTGTAGATGCATCGACTTGTAATATTATTGGTTCTTTTGGATCGAAATACCTAAGTATTGTAGCTTTCCGGATCTCTTCCTTGACTTTTTCAAATGCCCCTTGTTGTTGAGATGACCATTTAAAATCATTTTTTGTGGATATTAAATCCCGAAGGGGTTTGGTCAATGTTGCGAGTCGCGGTGAGAACTTGTTTAGGTAATTCACTAGACCCAGAAAACTGGTGAGTTGTTTTTCGTCCTCAGGAGGTTGCATTTGTTCGATAGCTTCCACTTTCTTAGGGTCTGGTTTGATACCATCTTTTGAGATAATGTGGCCATAGAAGGGTATCTCAGATGTCTTTACAACAAATTTCTCCGGGTTGAATTTGCAGTTTATCTCCCTTGCTCTTAGCATCAGCTTTCTTAGTGCTTTGTCATGGTCACTGCCATCCTCTTCGAATCCATATACAATCATATCATCGCATATGGATAGTACATTTCTTATGTCGCCAAAATTTTCTTCCATAGCCCTTTGAAATTCATCTTGGGCACATTTTATTCCCATTGGGAATCTGTTAAACATGTATCTACCATGTGGGGTTATAAAAGTTGTGAGCTTTCTTTACTTGTGATCTAAGTTCAAATGCCAGTATCCTGACTTTATATCTACAGTAGTAAACCATCTTGCACCGTGTAGCTTTGCTGTGATATCTTCAAATGTTGGGGTGACATAATGGGGTCTGCGTATCGCCTTGTTTAAGTCCCGAGGGTCCAAACATAGTCTGACTGCGCCATTGGCCTTAGTCACACAAACAATTGAATTAACCCATGGTGTTGGTTCTGTCACCGGAGATATTATACCTTGGGTTACCAGGGAGTCTAGTTCAGTCTTAACTTTTCCTTTGAGAGCTATTGGGATCCGTCGAGGTGGATGGACAACTGGTTGTACAGTTGGGTCCACATGAATCGTGTATTCACCAGGTAGACAGCCTATGGAAACGAATACATCGGGAAATTCCCGAATTATCTTGTTCCTTTCTTGTATGTTTCCTTTGAGGCTTGATCTTGGCACTGGAATGGGTTTTGTCTTGTGTTGGGGTCGTTGAGCATCCCCTGACTGTACTGCTGTAGCTGGAGTGTCTGATTTCACAGCTAAATTTAGGGTTACTAACCCCAAATCCCGTGAAGATTTCAGTCCTATTAACATTGGTCCCTGAGAATTTACAACATGGAATGTTGTGATGATATGTCTGTCTCGGAACCTTACCCCTAATCGACATGGCCCTTCCTGATTGATTACTGATCCACCGAAAGCAATCAATCGGACTGGAGACTTTTCCAGTTGAATGCCCGTTAGTTTTTTATACAGCGTCTTTGGTAGCAGGTTGCTCATTGCTCCTGTGTCTATTTTCGCTTTTACAATTATTTGTCCTTGTTTGTTGCCGATTTTTAGTTTGGCATATGCCTCCGCAGCGTTTGTTGGTAAATTTCGGATTGAGTGAAAGTAGTACTCTTCATTCGAGTCACTATTTTCGTCCTGAGTTGTTGTGTGGATTCTTCTGTTTTTATTCCACTGTTGTTTTGTTCTTATATTTTCCCCTTGCTTCTTGGTTCGGCAAACGTTCGCAAAATGTCCTTTGTTGTTGCATAAGATGCATGTTTTCCCTTTTGCAGGGCACTCTCCACGAGGGTGTTGTCTGCCACAGCATCCACATTGCGTCTGTCTATTTTTTGCTCGTATCATGTGCGTGCTACTGTCTTTCAACGGGATACGGATAGCCTCAACTTGTTTACAAGTCACTTCCTCCGTCTCTGCTATGCGTAGAGCTTTTGCGACGGTCAGGTCGCTCCCTTCCTTGATTAAGGATTTCTGTGCCGACTTTGAATAAATGCCGAATATGAAAAGGTCAACTACGAGTGTGTCTTCTACAACTTGCTCGTATTCACATTGTTTGGCTATTTGACGAAGTCGTTTCAAAAATGAGTGTGCAGACTCGTCTGGGCTTTGGCGACATTGTAGTAATTCGTGTCTGGCCACGCGAAAATTCGAACGAGGGCTTACATACTGCTTAAAATGTGTAATATATGCTTCGGCAGTTCTTTCCTCGTCGTCCCTAAAAGAGAATGTGTCACTTATCTCTTGTCCTTCGACGCCAGTCCACAGAAGGAGATACCGTAACTTGATATCATCATCCACGTCTCGCATCGGACCATCAAAGTGAAGCCTGACTTGCCGGATAAATCTATCCATTGCCTTGGATAGGTTCGCACTAAACCAATCTATCGTTGGTGGAGGTATTTGGAATGAAGCTGCCATGGTAGTTCCGTTATTTCTCTTATTTTTTTGAAATTATAGAGAAAATTCTCTTACCTTCGTTGGCAAATGCGCATGTGTTGACGCTCCCTTTTTTTTTTTAAGGGTTGTCCCAAAATTGGGCTAAATAATCCTTTTTCCTCCGTAATATTCAAGTCTGTTTCCCGTGTGGGTATTTGTAATCCCTTTTTCTGACACCATGTTACATTATACGTGATCCATTCATGCTGATGGATTCGATATTAAGAAGGAAGGCAGGGACTCCGGATCTGACATGTTTTATTCATGCTCGGTCATACAGGAAGTGCCAAAACCAAGGGCAGATTATAAGCCCTTGTCTTAAGGGTCATGCTAAGGGGAACAACTTATCTACTTATCATGACAATAGGCGTGACCAAAAGAATCCTCAATGCTATGTTTTTACAATACAGTAGCAATCGATTAACTCATGAAGTCCTCACTACCTTCTTGGCAGAAGTTACAGCTGTCATTAACGACCGTACACTTTCACCAGTATCTTCAGATCCGGAAGACCCTACATTATTGACACCTGCAACCCTGTTAACACAGAAAATTGGACCAGATCCTGCCCCTCCAGGTGAATTTGATGCTAAAGATGTCTCTCAGCGACAATGGAGACACGTACAACACCTCGCCCAGACAATATTTGCCTTTACTTCAAACACGAAGCAAATGACACGATCGCACCCCTAACCTTACAACAGGAAGCACAGTACTTCTTAAAGAAAAGGATTACAAAAGAAATGAATGGCCACTAGGACTCGTATAAAAAGTCATTCACAGCAAGGATGGAAGGGTACGCCAAGTGGAATTAAAAACATGCAAAAAAGGCTGTACTTAAACTCTTTACAAGACCAATTTCTGAAATTGTCCTCTTATATGTACCAACATTTGAACTAACTTCATAACAGTACTTTCCAGTCCCTCTTCTTTTCTGATCTTCATGTTAGACATTATTCCTCCCTCTTGAACTTCTTAATATTATCTCCCGATTTCAGACGGGGAGTGTCATGTTACAGTGTTTATTTTTTGTTTTTAACAGAAACAAATTCACTGTTCACCGTTTTGTTTTTTGTTTTCTGTAACTCTCTAGTCCACAACGGTTTCATTTTCTTTTCTTTCTGCGTCTCTTTTATATTTAAACTTAATTCTTGTTAACACGAGAACTGCTCGTGAATTCTTTTACAATATAGATTAGATATATTTCTTCACTTTAGTAATGTAATTACAGCTATGAATCTAAGGAAGATAATTGTTTAATAATTAATTTCTTTTGAGGTTGCTGTGATACCGAGTATCAAACTAGAGACATGCTGTTCCTTGCCGATCTCAAACGACCTTCGGTATGTTTATTTTATTTCTTCTGACTAACTTAATTTCTCTTTGGTTGTGCTGATATTTGGGCTTTTTATTCTCTTACCTTCTCCATTGTGGTAATTGTTACATGCTTCTTCTCTCTCTCCGTTTTGTACTTTTTATTCTTCTGCGGTGAATTTATTTCTGTTTTTATTTATTTCAGCAGATTTACTCGACTCATGAATAAACTTTTTTTTTCTCAAATGATTTCATTTTTTTATTTAATTTCGTGGGTCTGAGTTAAGCTGGCTGTCTAACCAAAATGTGAAAACGTTTTGACGAGGGCAGCACAACTCTCTCTCAAGCTTTTACCTCGCAGGAGTCTTTATTTCCTCTTCGGATTAATCATCAAAGGCTCTGTAAATTTTATTTTTCTGCTAGATTTCCATGGTTCTGAAACTGCTTGAGGCCTTTGCATATCAAATGTGTCAAATATTGTGTCTATTACTTCCTCCTCTTCCTGAGGTAGATCATTAAAATACTCTGACAGCCTCTTTCTGATCTGATTTAAATGCCTTTTATGTGAGAACGTCGGACCCAGAATTATGTAAATCATGTTCTCGATCCGTTTCTCTATTGTACCTGTCTCCCAATAGGATGTGTTGTTTTGAACACTTTTGTTGGGTTGCTTTGTTTTGGTATAATTAGAAGATAACACAAACTTGAATTAATGATGTTTATTTTTGGTATAAAACTTTAGGTTTTTACATCAAGTTACAACCTTTAAATTTTGTGTGGATACAGGAGCAGACTAGCTAAATTCTCTTCACTGTGGGATGCAAGTAGTAAACGAGCCTATCCCTTCTGGACTCTAGTGGTCAACTGACTGGCGTCTTTCCCTTTTTAAATCTCCTACACAAAACTACTGTCCTTAACTCCTATTGCTTACTCCTACTCCTACCAAAAGAAACGGTTCCTTATTTTGCTGCCCAATTTTGAATTCTTGGCGTCAGTGTGTCTACCTTTTTCTATTTTTAGAACACTCGCCATTTTATAAACTATAACACTTTTAAAAAAACTTTCTCCCCTGGATTAAATTTGCTTTTCGGTACAAACGATGTTGGTGATTGCTTTATCTGTTTCGGCAGTAACTTGTCAAATACCGATCTAATTTTTCCGGCGAACATTACTTCCGCCGGCGATAGTGCCGATGGCATAATACTGTTCGGTGTAATTCTATACACTTGCATGAATTGTTGTAATGCCTTTTCTGTAGGTACACCATAAGATTTCCTTAGTGCTCTTTTTAGTGTATTTACAAACCTCTCCGCTTGCCCGTTTGACCTTGGGTGATATGGCGGAGATTTGATGCGTTTCACCTGAAAGGTTTAACAAAATTCTTAAAAGTCCGCAGATGTAAATTGTGTCGCATTATCGGTGTCTAGATAATCCACCACTCCGAAGCGAGCAAAAATTTATTGTCGTCCTAGAAGTAGTTTTTCTACAACGAAATACTTCTGGCCATTTGCTGTAACAGTCTACTACAATCAAGTAATAGAAGCCCTCTAATGGACCTGCGAAATTTGCATGGATTCTC
Organism: Ascarosepion bandense; assembly: GCA_037127315.1. Lineage (NCBI taxonomy): Eukaryota > Metazoa > Mollusca > Cephalopoda > Sepiida > Sepiidae > Ascarosepion > Ascarosepion bandense. Next base: position 1,410,208 of record JBBBDQ010029493.1, read on the forward strand.
GACCACGGTTGATCTGCCTTAGGCTATGGCTTATGAGTGATCAGAAGTGCCTTAGCTGCTAAGGAACAGCCCTTGTATTTGTCCACCATATGTACAATATCTTGATCCATGTTTAGCCAGTACAGGTAACTTCGCATTAAGGATTTCATCCTGTTCTTTCCTGGGTAGCCCATATGAAAATCCTTGATTCTCCTTTGTAGCGTTTTCAGGATTACTACTCTTTCATTATATAGCAGAACATTATCACATAACGAAAAATTGTCTGGGATATGCTTATCTTTTCCATCAATTTTTGTTTTTGTTTCCTTTATAAATTCGTCATTCACTGCTTCGTTTCTTATTTCATGTAATGTGACGAGGTCTCGAATTGTACTGCATAATGATGTTCTAATATCTATCTCATCTCGTAAAGCTGCAATTACTGAATCTTTTAATGTCTCCGTTTTCTTTGATACAAGTCTCGAAAGACGGTCTGCATACCCAATTTTGCTTGAAGTTATAATTTAATAGAATCGTCCCTCATCTTAGTAATCTATTAGCAGTGTAAACAGGTAGGCCTTTTTTTTTTTATCCAGATATTGTCAGTAACGGCTTGTGGTCCGTCTGTAAGGTAAAGAATCTGCCGTAAATATATCTGTGGAATCTCGTAACCGCAAAAATAATCCCCAACGCTTCCTTTTCGATGTGCGAGTATTTTTTTTCGTCTGGTAGCAACGTTCTCGACGCATGCGCCATGGGTTGAGAATCCTGACATTAGCTTCTGCAAGTGCAGCCCCCTTTTTTATTTGTAATTTCTTTAACTCTGCTTCTAATCGCGTCTCTCTTTCTACAAAAGCAAGAAGAACATTTGCTGTTTCTGCTCTTGCCCTAGGAGAAACTGATGAGGAATTAGAAGATGATATCTTTGACCGCGTTTGGTAAGACACCGGTGAAGACATCGTTGTGGTAGGAATAGTATTTAGGGGATATAAGTGGTGACTGAAGCTGAAACTCGCGTGTAGTCTCGGGTGTCCGTGTAGCTGCTGTTTTGGAAAGAAATCGTGACGTCAGTTTAGTTGTTTTGATATATTAGCATTAGAGTTAAGGGAATAAGAAATTTACAGGAAAACAGAGGATGGTCTTTTTGTTGCACATATGAGGTGAGGAAGAGTTTTTAATTCTTGAACACTTTCCGAATTTCTTTTTTTGCTGCATCATATCTCACTTGTTGAATGGGATTTGATCTTTGGGATTTACTGTGCTGCCCTCGTCAAAACGTTTTCACATTTTGGTTAGACAGCCAGCTTAACTCAGACCCACGAAATTAAATAAAAAAATGAAATCATTTGAGAAAAAAAAGTTTATTCATGAGTCGAGTAAATCTGCTGAAATAAATAAAAACAGAAATAAATTCACCGCAGAAGAATAAAAAGTACAAAACGGAGAGAGAGAGAAGAAGCATGTAACAATTACCACTATGTAGAAGGTAAGAGAATAAAAAGCCCAAATATCAGCACAACCAAAGAGAAATTAAGTTAGTCAGAAGAAATAAAATAAACATACCGAAGGTCGTTTGAGATCGGCAAGGAACAGCATGTCTCTAGTTTGTTGATACTCGGTATCACAGCAACCTCAAAAGAAATTAATTATTAAACAATTATCTTCCTTAGATTCATAGCTGTAATTACATTACTAAAGTGAAGAAATATATCTAATCTATTGTAAAAGAATTCACGAGCAGTTCTCGTGTTAACAAGAATTAAGTTTAAATATAAAAGAGACGTAGAAAGAAAAGAAAATGAAACCGTTGCGGACTAGAGAGTTAAAGCAAACAAAAAACAAAACGGTGAACAGTGAATTTGTTTCTGTTAAAAACAAAAAATAAACATTGTAACATGACAGAGAGAGAGAGAGAGAGAGAGAGAGAGAGAGAGAGAGAGTTGGTAGTGTCACATAACCGTACCGACAATACCCATGAAGATGTTCATATGCCGCTTCGGATATATTACATTGGATATGGATAGATACTGTTACCTATCCCAGATCGTGACAAATGGACAATGATTCGAATAAGAAAATAATAAAGTAAGGTTGCTATTCGATTGGTAATCGAATGACAATCCTTTCCCAGGTCTGCTTCCTTATTCAATACGGGCGCTGAAAACAAATCAAGGATGACAATATAATTTTGATATAAAATTTTAATGAATACAAGATCAAAAGAATAAAAATAGAAAAAGGAAATATTAATATGAATTAGAATGTCCAAAGTCCTTAACCTGAAAATTACTTTTAGATACCCAACGTGGTCGAAATATTAAATTACAATATACAATAGAAAATATGAACAAAGTACAGGCGATTATGAATGCAAAATATCAACATACAACCAGATGGGGATATTATATTATTTTTAAACACGTGGTATGGTGTGTGTAATAACATAATATTCATGGAAATGCATGCGTGTTCTAACGTGGGTCTAATAACTTGATAACTTATCTTTGTATCTTCTTTCTTTCTTTTACTGTCTCTTCTCTTCTTTTCTTTCTTTATACACTTGAAATTGAAATAGTTCTGTTTTCTTTATCTTCAACGTAGCTTTCTTTTCAGCACACAACTATTCTGAGATGTTCTCATATTTCTTTATTCTTTTCTTCAATCAGCGTCGTCTTTTCTGCATCAAATAATTCTGCTTTCTTTTATCTGGTAACTTCTCTGCGTCGTTATCTCTCTTTCCTTTCTCTTCTCTTGATAAGTTATTTGGCTTCACTTTTTCTCTTTCAAATAAACTGAAATCAGCGTACGAATTACATTACAACTTTTATTGACTTCGCAGCTATATTTTTCTTTCGACGAGTATGAGTCAACATTCAAATATTAATATAACTTCGCTTCGTCTTCGTTGTTATATTTCTTTCTTTCTCGATACACGGCACAATTCCGTTTTCTTTCTTGTTTTGACGAATAAGAATTTATACACTCGGTCTTCTTTCTTATCCAGAATTGCTTAAGATGAAATGGGTTGATTTACGCTATTTTCTTCAAATGCGCCTTCCTTTCCTTCATCGTTAATCAGAGTTCAGCAAACACGACTTGCTTTGTCGAGACCCAACAAGCAACTGACTAAATTTCTACTTTAAATTTCTCTACCCACGTGATTTCCTTTTGGCGCGAATTTTAACTCCTGTTGCTTCCATGATTCGCAACCGACTTCGATGTCTGGTTTATTTTCTGTCTGACTTTTATCTGGGTCGCCTATCCTGGACCTACTATTCCAAAACTAGAACTGGTCATTCACGTGATCGACCTCTTGTTACTACGCTAAGACTATTCTCATATGCGTAGGTGTGTGTGTATGTGGTGGTGGTGGAGGGGGGGCTGTTATCTATATATGTCATATATATGTCATACTAAAACCGTCCACATTTTGTATTGTTATTTCTTGTTAATATATATTTGTTATTTCTACCCTGGTGGTCGTGTTATTCTTTTCGGACCTTAACCTGGTCCATAACAATAACAAAATTCATTATCCGAATCCTGATGAATAGAGCGCAAAGCGTAATCAGACCAGAGATAGGACAAGAACAGTACTAGTTCGCCAAAGACACTGGAACAAGGAACGCAGTATTTAATATTAGGAAGCTATCAGAAAGAGCAATACAAATGAAAAAAGACGTGTACCTATGTTTTATAGATTATGCGAAGACGTTCAACAAAGTACGCCACAAAGATGTTATAGAAATGCTCAGCAACCTTGACATATTGGGAAAGACATCAGAGTAATCAATAATCTCTACTGGCAGCAAACCGCCTGCATACAGACAGGAAACGAATTCAGCTGATATACAAAGATAGAAAGGGGCGTAAGAAAAGGATCTGACTTTTCACCGGATCTATTCAACTTGTACAGCGAGACTATTCTGAGGACCGTAGAAGTCATGCCAGGATTCGTTATCAGAGGCCATAATCTGAACAATATAAGGTACACAGATGATACAGTACTGATAGCAGACACGGAAAGAAAACTACAAGACCTCTTAAGAACTACAAATAAACTACAAGAAAACCGAATACATGGTCTTCAGCAAAAAGAGCAGCCTCCAAAGTGCCAAAAAAAGGTGGGGGATACTAAAATCAAGCAGGTACAAAAATTTAAATACCTGGAAAGTGTTCTAACAGAAGACGGAAAGTGTGACACAGAGATCCGAAGGCGAACTGGCATGGTGAAGGAAATATTCCAGAAGCTTTGTAGAGTATTAAGAGACAGGAAAATTTCGCTAGAAAGAAAGATGAGAGTACTGGATTGCTATGTAATGTCAGTTCTTCAACATGGCAGTGAATGCTGGACAATCTCAGCAAAGATGAAGAAAAAAATTTAAGCAACTGAAATGTGGTTCTACAGAAGGATGCTGCGGATATCATGGATCGAGCACGTGAGTAATGATGAGATTTTGGAAAGGATGGAAACGAAAAGGAAATTAATACTGAGCATCAAGAAAAGACAGCTAAAGTTTCTGGGACTTGTAATGAGGAAGAAAGGCTTGGAGAATCTGATACTCACAGGCCAGACAAAGGGAAAGAGAGACAGGAGAAAGCAGCGTGTAACATTCTTGACGGGTCTGAGCAGGTGGATGGCAGAGCGGGGTTTGGGTGGTGTTATGATCACGTGTATTTCCACACAACTACATTCACTCATTGTACATATACACACGCGACAGTCACGTGATAATCTTGCTTTCCCGCTTGTTTACGGGATGTATATATATAGCAGACACGTGGTACACCAAGGGACAGTTTGCAGCAGAACCTATGGGATACACATTTTTTTTCTATTAAAATAAGCAATAAGAAAATACATAAAAACATTATAGAAATTTTGGATCAAAACGGCATTAGAATTTAAATTACATTTTTATATTTCTCAACCAATCAGCTAAAAACATAGAATAAGAACATTCTAGAAAAATAGGATCGGAAGTCAATTAACAAAAAATATTTAGGCCCCAAAACAAAATAGTAAAATACAAATCTGATTGGTCAATAAATGTCTTCACACCTAAATGTTAGGAAGATTCTTTGATCCACTATTATGGTATATAAATAACACACAGTTAGGAAGAAATAAGTCAGTCACCAAGCTAGCCATTAAGTCAGCATGTAACCGATATTTTGTCCGGCCAAGTCATTCTTCCACACCAAAGTTCATGACCTAGCTACAGATGGCCGTGAAAGGAAAAACCCGACAAACTTTCTTTCATCAACGCGACATGCTGTCGCCACCCGAGATGAACTTAATGTAAGTAAGAACGATTTATTTACGGACTCCGTTAATATAAACTTACACACACCTTTAAACAAATTTAACTTCTTGCCAAACTTTATTTTCCAAAAGGCAATTTTTCACATCTTGTATTTTATTTGTTTCTACATGCTAATTTTATTTTATACATATTAAATTGTTTGTTGTTTAATGTTCGTTGTGACTTATTCCATTTCTTTTGCGCGATTGTAAAACATTGTGTTGTATTTGTGGGGGAACTAATCTCGAGAGCAATACCCGTAAAATACGGAAGCACATCAACCAAGCACTTACCAAATCCCCTACAAACCAAAGAACACAAAGCAAGGCAGTTAACAGCTGCATCCAATAGCAGCATGCTATTGCGAGGTTCGCATTCTTCAATATCGAGCAATTCTCTCACACACCCGCACTAATTACAGTGTACACTGATAAATCTTCCAGCGACAAAGAACTTTACAACTTACCTCAATTGCTGTAATATCTTATGCAGAAAATGAAAGACATTTTTAATCAAACACTTATCTTATGCAGAAAATGAAAGACATTTTTAATCAAATACATTCAACGTTTGTACACTTTATATAATTACAATTAATGCTTTGACTATTCAATGTTCCATTTGTTAATTTCATGAATGATTTCAACCGTATAAAATAATTGTTAGAATGCAGGAATTTAGTTAAGAAGTTCTTTGGGAAATGGCCTTGTGCCATGTAAAAATCAAAACTAAAATTCTTATGCATATGAGGCTACAACAGTGTAACAGGAGAAAGAGTACTAAAAAACCACCAGGGATAGGGAGACGTGGAAGACCATGATCGTCTACGTCCTGAAAAGAAAGAACACCCAGAGAAGAAGAAGAAGAAGAAGAAGAAGAAGAAGAAGAAACACCTGTTCAAAAGGGGCACCTCGAGGTGGTGTAATGGTTAGCAAGCTTGTCTCGCTAGAACTATTGCAATTAAGTAGTGAGTTCGATCCTCACTGGGTACCCCATACTTTCGGCCTTGTGCCACATCTAAGCTGCGCTTCATAAATTACAACACCTGTTCAAAAGAACGCCACTCTGCGTGTGCGGACGTTCCGGCATACAAAATGGCGGTAAGAAAAATTAATGAAATAAAAATCAGAATGCGAAGTTACAAACAAAATTATTTACAAATGTTGTCATTTTCATCTAAATATAGCAAAATTTTAGCAAAACATATAAATTTAAGTTTAACATCATTTTGTGATTAATAAAGTTAATTGAAATTTTTGTATTTTATTTTATTTGCTTTTAGTTTAGTTTTAGTTTTTAAAAAAAAGAAAATGACTTTTTTTGTTAACAAAAAATAAAAATAAAAAGTTTTAAAATGTCACTATTTTTAAAAGAGTCGAATTAAATAATTATTGAATACATTCTTTTTAATACAACTTGATTAAAATGAAAATATTTTATGATGACTCAATTCTTTTGAGTTTTTTAGTATTATTTCGAAAATATTTTTTGTTCATCACTATCGAAACTAGGCCTGAATGACACACTCTTCATCGAAAATATCTCTATTTTAAAAGTAAGACATGTCAAACAAATTATATCCTTAATAAAGCCTTATAATAAATTCTTCTTGTTATCTTCCTATTTCTTCTAGGTTCCAACAAAAAACAAAAATTTAAAAATAGAACTATAATAATTATCTGTAGCTTATTAATTATTAAATTTTAAAAATAGTTTCGTTTCGCCCTTAGACACATTTTATAATCACCAACATTTCCTTAGCAACGGCTGCTGCTGGGACGCTTACTTTTTGAAAACTATTCAGACATTTAAGGTGAGTTGAGTTGCTGCATGAAATAATAATACGCTTTTATTTTAATTTTTTTGTCCTGTGATTTTTTACGTTCCAAATATCTGCCAAAAAACTGACGTTTTTCTTGTAAAAAAAAAATGTATAACTTTCTTGTAAAAAGAAACGGCAAAAATACCTTGTTGTCAGTGATATTCGCACAAAAAAAAAAAAAAAAAAACTACCTGTTCTTGTGTATCCGTTATTTTTTTATATATGCAAACAAAATCAAGTGAAACTTATTTTTAAAAAAGTTGTCTTTTAGTAACACTTCCTGGTTCTATTTCATTTTTTTAGAGAATTAAAAAAAAATACAAAAAAACAAAAGTAAAACCTAAAAAACACGATATAAACTACTTTTTTGCACGTTTTTCCTTCCATAATTGTTTAATTTTAAAGTTTAAAAGCTTTACTGAAACTGTTTTCGTAACTATTATTAATCATAGTAAGTAAATAAATCATTCTAGGTAAAAGATTCATTTGTGAAAACTCTATCTGTGCCCCATTCAACTTGACGATCAGTCTAATTAAGAAATAATAGTTTTATTAATTCCCTTGTTTCATAACTGGCGTTGCTATTGGAAACAGTGACGTTATAACTTACACGCACCAACTCTCTCTCCATCTCTCTCTCCATCTCTCTCTCTCTCAAAATTTCCCATCTTATTTTAGATGGGGAGAGGACGTCTGGTCCCCGAGTATTCCAACCAACCCTGCGGCACTACTTTCCAAATTCCGCTAAGAGAGGTGGGTCGGTGTATTGACGCAAACGTAACTGTCTTGGAGGGGATATAGTTATATTTTAGGTTTAAAATTAGTTTTAATTGAAAGTCAAGAGATTAAATTTAGTAATTCCAGTAAACAAAATACACTGGCGTATTTTAAAGCGAAATTATATTGATTGGAATCTAAAATTTTTCAAATTAAAAAAAAAAATTTAAAAGTGCCGCCAATTTTATTGATTGATCGACACATTTTTAAACAGTAGCCACATTTCTGTTTTAAAAATCTGGCAAAAATAAAATATACGTTGCTGACACGTTATTGAAGTCAATTTTTTTAAGTTAAAACTTACCTTTATCTGTTTTCATCCAAATGTACTTGCTTACTCTCTGAAATATTTGCTATAACTTTTTATCAGTTAAGGTAATCTGATCTACACTGCCTATCTCAAGTGTTGAGTGACATAATGACAACCGGAAGGCTAAAGTAGGAAGGCCGAAGGCGACAAAAATATACGAATGTAATTTGTTATGTAAGGGAAGACAACCTTTGAATCATGTGACCTTTTAATAATAAATATCACATATGGCCATCCGTACAAATAAAAATATGGGTAGTAAAAATGCACACAATTAAAAAGTTTTAATTATTTTAAAAATCCATTGGCTCAATCATTTGTATTAAGCTTTTAAATTTTCGATTAGTAATTGTAGTCTTCATGCATTACTTACATAGCCTAGCCGAACACGTTGAGGAAGAAATTTAACAATAATTTTTAAAGTTTTTATATATAATTTTTATATATAATTAAAAAATTAAAAAAAAATGAAAATAATTCTTGTAAAAATTCATTATTCATTGAATTTTGTTTTCTTTTCAGACTATGATACGCTTAATTTATATTGTTCATAAAAGCAATCAGAAGTTTATCCACATAAAAATTGGCATAGTTATTGCATTTTTCGCAATTCGGACCTATTTTTTTAGAAAAATGGCACTATTGGAGAAAAAAAAACTGTTGATCAGCATTATTGTGGACGAAATTTGAATTTTTAATCATTTGTGGAAATTAATTGGTGGGGGTAACATATGTAAAAAAAAAAATATTTTTACCAATATTTTATACAAAATAATTATTTCAACATTGATTTCGGTCAATTAGGAATAAGTCCTGAAATTTTCATCAAAATCAGACCATTATTTGATTTTTGCGAAAATTTCCAAATTAATGTGTCTTTTACTGTCAAAAAAGTGCATTATGCAATATTACGTTTTTTTTTAACTTATTAACATTGTGGCAATTTAGGGCTTGCACTGACGTAAGAAAAAAAACGGACTTTCTACAAAAATTTCGAACGTGACGGAATAATTAAAAAATTTTAAAAAATAGTTAAAAAATTCTTTGATCTTTAATGATAATATAAACATTTTGCTGATAAAACTTTGTTTTTATTTAGTTTGGGGCCTTTTTCCTTTATACTATGCTGTTTTTTCAGTGATTTTGTGGAGGTATCTATCTTTATCTCACCCCTAACTGCCATTCTCATATCTAATTCAGTGCTGAATGACTTTTGGCATAGAATGCTTATTTCGGCCTATTTACTTCCTTGTGCAATTACTATGCGATTTGTTTTGTTTCGGAACTCAATTTCCGCTGAAAGTTGCGTTTTTTTTTTTCTCTTTTTTTGGGGGGGGCTGTAGAATTTTTTAAAAAAATGTTAGCTTTCAAATAGAAAGTTAGGGTTAGGGTTATTGCGTGTTTTTTTTTTCTTTTTGGTAAGGAATTTAAGAAAGTTGCGTGTACTTAATTTGAGAAGAAAGTTAACTTTCAAATATATGAAAATAAGTGATAATTGGGTTAGGGTTAAGGTTATTTTTCTTGGTAATGAATTTAAGAAAGTTGCATGTACTTAATTTGAAAAGAAAGTTAACTTTCAAATCTATGAAAATAAGTGATAATTAGGTTAGGGTTATTGCATGTAATTTTTTCTTTTTTTATTTGGTACTTATATATTTGAATGTTAATTAAACTACACTTGTCACTTATTTTCATATATTTGAAAGTTTACTTTCTTAAAAAAAATTCTATATTTTCATACATTTGAAAGTTAACTTTCGTGGGAAAAAATTAAGTAAAACAACAATTATCACTTATTTTCATAAAAAAAGGACAAAAAACACGCAAATATATTTTCATGTATTTGAAGGTTAAGTAAAACTACAGTTATCACTTATTTTCATATATTTGAAAGTTAACTTTCTTCTGAAATTAAAAAAAAAAAGGAAAAAACATGCAAATACATGCAACTTTCAGCGGAAATTGAGTTCCGAAACAAAACAAATCGCATAGTAATTGAACAAAGGAAGTAAATAGGCCAAAAATTAGCTTACTATGCCTAAAGTCATTTAACAGTGAATGACATATTTCAAAGGTGGTTGAGGGGTGAGATAAAGAGCGAGAAGAATTTTGATTTTTTTTTCTTCTGGTCGTTAACATCAATAAAGGTAGGTTTCTTCAATAAATAATTATTGATTTGAGTTCAGCGTATACATTTGCATGGAAACAAGGATATTTTGTAAAAATTTGAAGAGGTAAAGGCCTTCGGGCACTAAATCAAAAATTTACCATTTTATTTATTCATTCGTACACATAAACTCTACTAATAAAACATTTTTTGTGTAAAATAAAATGTTATTTAATAAGGGACACAAAAATTAGTTATAAAGCAGTCAGAAGTGCCATACATGATCCATGCTTAGGCGATCATGTCTCAAAACGCTATAGAACCCAATATGTCCTGTTATTTAACTCATAACATGAGGGAAAAGATGGGTTGATACCTTTCCCAAGAGTATTTGCGTGTAAGTGAATGCAAGGGATTCAACTGGAATTCAAACGTGGTTCCCTGATTTCTCGTTCTGAGCTGATATCTTACTTGAAAAATTTATTAAAATGTATTCACTCTTAGTCTTATTGCTATTTTTTTAAAATAATCTATTCAAAAGGGAATTTTGTTTCTAATTTGACTCTTTTTTCTTTTCCTGTATATTGCTAAAGACTGCTTGTTCATAAATACAACTACATTTTTCATGTTTAACAAAGGTTGAATTTTAATTTTGTTCATATTATCTCCTTAAATACTTAATTTCTTTCGTTGTGGTCAGAACAATATGATTTTTGTTTAAGTGTTACATTAAATATTTTTCTTATTTCTCTACTCATTCAAATAGACTTTGTTTTGAGTTACATAACCCTCAGCATCTCTTGGCATATTTGTCTTTTTTAACATTTGGTAGGAAATGTTAGAATGATACCGATGATAATTTAATTATTACTACTTTCAGTTGATTCATTAATTAACTTTTTATTATATGACCATCAAGAAAAAAGGGCTGTAATCATACATTTATTGTGACAACTGCAAGTATTCAGTGTCTGTCACACATGCAAATAACTTTGCTGAGCATGCAACAGAGTTCCTTAGTTTGCTTGTGAACTCTAGAGAGTTCACAAGCAAACTCATTTTTTTTGTTTTAAGCCTTATTATTTTTTTTTTAATAAAAAAATTGCTTATTTTCTATCTTTAATGTTGATCAATAAACAAAAATATGTCAATTCTAACAGTTTTTCTTTTAACCTTATCTGTCAAAATGTAATGAAAGGCAACCTGAAAAGTAAGTAAAATATTTCTCTTTAGTTTTTGGATGTACCTACAATATGTTTAAAGACTCAACAGCAAAATGACATGTATAGCATTTTTCTAACCTTTCCTCTAACACATTTTTGATGACTTAAATTTGAAATTTGATATAGAATTTCAAGTTATTAAAATCATTATTTACGATGTAATGATTGAATACTGTCAAACAAAAAAAAATTTATAGAGTTTAATTTATTATGTGCGAACCTACTTACGCACAAACATATACATACAAACACAAAATCACATGTACAATGCCAAACTAACATTGGCTAATAAATTACTAACATTTCTACAGGCAATTTAAAAATCGCAGTAATGTGACAATTTTGGAATTGTTTTATTTTTAAGTAGTTAAATTTGTGCACTTTTGGGAGAAGTGGCTCACAGAATCTTCCTTAAGTCTCCCCTTATCTCGCTCACTGATTGGTTGATGCCAACCAACCAGATTGCTTGCACGTAAAGAATAGTTTTTACCACGCAACAAATCAGAGCCTATAGTAACTTATAAAAGCAAGATGTTTTTTCCTTGTTCGTGAGACCTCAACTGCTAAATAAATCTATGACAGTTGGAACTCCAGTTCTAACCACACACCAACTTTCTCACATACACATACACACGCACACCCACATGTTGATGATATTTTTACACCTTCACTAAAAACTTCTTTTGACACAACAATACTTTTCAACAATAATATCACAAGAACAATTATATCATGAAACACTCATGAACATTTATTGATTGAACTTTAAATCAAATAATTATCTCTCACTGAACTCTTAAATTGCGAAAAGAGGCAACTCTTGACTAATTCAACCTTTTTTACTTAAATATATGTTTTCTTTCACATCGTTGTTTGATATTGTACATTAATATACATATATTTTATGTGCAACAATGTCGTTTGTTTATTCTTCTTGCGTAAGTCCTGTTTTCTTATCAAAGTTAAATTAATGTGGTGAAGTCCGCCACAATTAGGTATGTGAAAGGTTCTCAGTGCTGTCTGTTTTGAAACTGAATACACAGTAAAAAACCATATCTTTAATAAGAAATAATTCTGGAAGCTTTTGCACACACCTAATAGTATAGAGCATCTAGAAACTGTAATAAATTTAGTTATCTCAGCTATTTCAGCAATGCTTTTTGACATTTTTAAAGTAAATTAAAAAAAAGAAATTATGTAAGTAAAAAGCTTTCATAATATTGCATTCGTAAAATGTTTATAATCTATATCTGTAATTTTTAAACTTTAAAAAACAAAACTGACTTAATTTTTATAAAGCATTTTCTTTGTTAGAGCTGGCTAGTAGAATATATGGAATTCTTTTAATATATTAGCTTACTTTTTTTGTTGGTGCTACCTGTCTTTTTTTGATTACTCATCAGTTTCCTTAAGTGGTTTTGTGCATTTTACATCATGTTCCAACATTACACTCCCGATCAAAAATTTAAGACCACTTAAAAATCTTTAAAAAGAAATTTTTTTTTTACGGGTAGATTTTAAACTCCTCCCACTTAAGGTTACCAATACTACAATCTAAAAGGTTATGGAAACAAAAAGCTACATTCCAAACATTTTATTTAGAAATTTACATTTTTATAAAATGAGGTAATTTACACATGGTCAAAATTATAAGACCAGAGACAAAAATTCTACGAAATTGTACAAAAAGTGTATGAAAAGTGTATGAAAACATTCAACAACCAAATTTAATAATGAGTTCTACCTCCACTGCTTTTGATGACTTCAAAAATTCTGTCGGGCATGCTAGAAATAAGTGTTTCCATTAAGGTGCGGGAGATGTTGCTCCAGCTTCTGAAGATGGCTTCATGAAGTTCATCTTTTGTTGAATATTGTTTGCCATTTTGATAAACATCTCTTGTCATCTATCCTCAAACATTTTCAATTGGGTTCAAGTCTGGTGAGCATGCAGGATGTCCCAAGAGATGGACACCATTTTCTTGTAGAAAGGTCAAGGTCCGTCTTGCAGCATGGATTGCAGCATTATCCTGTTGGAATAACCATCCATCCCCACACAAACGATGGCCTTCCATCATCAAAGATGCTTTTTGTAGCATGCTAACATAACCAGCCACTGTCTGACGACCCTGCACCACCTGGAGTTCCATCGTCCCTCTGTAAGAAAAGGCACCCCATACCATTAGGGACCCTCTACCAATATGATGTGTGGAGAAAATTTCAGGAGGCATGTTTTTGTTATGCTAATATTGTTGGAAGCCATCAGGACCATCTAGATTGAATTTTTTCTCATCAGAAAACAGGACTTTCTTCCACTTCTCAACGTCCCATGTTTGGAATTAACGACCAAACTTTAAGCGTGCACCTTGTGACGTGGAAGCAGCCAAGGAATTTGTTTACGCTTTTTATTTACCATGCCTTTTTGTCGTAAGTGTCGTCTGATGGTTTACGGGACTGCAATCAGCTTCTGTGACTGCCTTAATTTGACTAGAAGAAAGTCCCTCGTCTTTCATAACAACTCGTCATTCTCCTACTCAATGCAGGAGAAATTTTTTGGGGCCTACCATAGGATTTTGCTTTTCCATAATTCTCACTGTTCTTTAGAAAGTTGCAAATCACAGTTTTACTGCGATTTACCTTAGCTACGATCGCCCACTGTGACAAACCTTGCTTATGGAATTCTAGAATTCGAGAACTTCAGTAAGTTTGCTTGCTTTAGGCATGATAACACCTTTATGCAGTGATTGCTAATCTCTAACTGAGCTAAAAACATTGGAATTACCATAGATCTAACAATTTATACCCCTGGTCTTATAATTTTGATCATGTGTAAATCGCCTCATTTTATAAAAATGTAGATTTCTAAATAAAATGTTTGGAATGTAGCTTTTTGTTTCCATAACCTTTTAGATTGTAGTATTGGTAACCTTAAGTGGGAGAAGTTTAAAATCTATCCGTAAAAAAAAATTTCTTTTTAAAGATTTTTAAGTGGTCTTAAATTTTTGATCGGGAGTGTATATACAAATCAATAAAATGATAGTAATGAAACCAATAGTCCTGGCATAATCAAATGTTCGTCAAATATAGGTTGTATGTTTACACAATATCACACAATCTACAACTGTATTAAAATTAAAGAATTTATACTGGAATATACAAAATATGATTATTTAAACTGTTGCATTTTATATGCAAACCTGACAATCATTTGAAGTGATAGGAAAATAATAAAAGAATGAAAGTGAATAAACAACAATGATTTATTCATAGGAATGACATGTAGTGAGTGTGAAATAATAACTCCTTTCATTCATATTGTCTAGTATCTTGCAAAGACAATGCTAACTGGATGAAACACTTTAAAAACACTATCTGTAAAGACACTGTTGATTGTCTAAGACAGATCCAATACATTTGTATATATTGTAATAAATATAATTGCTACTGGTTGCTTGAAGTGGCCACATGCATGTTCTCTTTTTCTCTAGCCATAATACCATAACCCACTCCCTTCAAATTTAGAGGTGTAAGAAAGAAAAATGAAAGGAATTTACGAGCATATGTGAAATTTACTTTGAACTAATAAAAACCATGCCTTCACAGAAATTGACCAAGTGAGAAGGAAAGGAAGAAGGAAAGGAAGTTACAAGTCAGTGAAATTATTTTGAGACCAATGAAAAGCTTGCCTTTTCAGAAATTGTCTAGTCATCTGAGAAGAAAAATAAAAATTAGTGAGCCTATGCAAAATTAGGATTTCACACGTATTTGTGAATTCTTTTTGATATAAAATGAGAAAAATTAAATTATTAAATGAAGAGTGACAGAAGTCATGTGAAAGGTTTTTTTGTTTCTGTTCATCGCAACCAGTGTTAAAGTTCTTGCCAATGTAAAATTATTCACCAGTTATATTATTGGCTTTTAACCCAGCATGTGGTACTTCAAAGAATTTTCTATCAACAATCCAAGAAAGCTAAGTGTTTCAAACCGTCTCTTTTAATCTACTTTTGAAAGTATGCAAATCATATATCTCTTTGGTGAGCAACAAGTTCTCTTACCTTTGTCTTAACATTTTTTAATATTTTGTGTCAGATCATTTAATCTTGTAGTAGGGAGCTGGTTGAATGTTTATCAAATTGGCCTTGTGTCAAACATAACCAAACTCCTGACAATTTAAGGGTTTATCAGAAGGTCATCAAAACTATCATAATTATCAGAAGGTTGAAATGTGGAAGAATAAAATTGTTTTGCTTGTAAAATAAGTGAAATTTTATTAACAAAACAGAATAACATCAATTGTATGAGTTAAATGTTCAAAGAGAAAATGTACGTAGTTAATCAATTTGTAAGAGTTAAATGTTCAATGACAAACAGTAGTAAGGAGTTAAGTGTTCAGAATTCTAGTTGTAAATAGTGAATGTAATAAAGTCTGTGTTCCTTTCCTTTTTTATGGCCAGCAAGAAAAAGGAAAGGAAGGTGAGGCAATAAAGGAAATTGTACTTATCGGAATTAATATTTAGAAGTCAGGTTAAGTATCTTGTTGTTGTTGTCATCGTCTTCTTTGTTGACTGTGAGAATGTTGAAGATGGACAAGAATAGGTAAGGGAAATTAGCACAAATGAAGAAGGAGAACGAATGTGTAACTTATGTCCGGTCAACAGAATAAAATATCTTTAGTCACATCTTGCGATCTTGTCTTTAATTTCTGCTCTCATCTGACTGACTGAAGAAAGTCAATTCTTTCTGTTTTTATAGCCAAAGACAATTTCAACATAGACTTGTTAACTTTTCTCTCAGTTTTGCAAATCGCTTCCTTTCATTGGTTAGAAAATTAATTTAACATCTGATTGCAAAATTTAGCTTCGTTTTTTCTTTCAGTATGGGGTCAATCCTTTCCCTATTTGTCAAAATTAGGATTTCACATATACTTGTGAATTTTTGTAAAAGTGAAGAAGAGAAGAGAGTTACTTTTAATTTTTAATTCCCTATCTACCTCAATCTATTGTATGAACATTCCCTCTTCATGACAATATGTTAAAACTATGGATTTTAAGAATCTGATTTATTTTCCTGAAACAAGCTGCAGAAAACACTTCAAGCTATGAATAAATTCCTTATCTTGTTTTGTTAAAATTATTTGTATTTTCTCATCATTATCATCCTTAACAATCTTGGTATGTGTAAATCAACTATTCATTTTAACTCCTAACCCCTATACCATTATAGGCATACAAAGCATATTTTTATATGTTTGGTCAACTAGAAAAGTATTATTTATTGATATAATTTTCCTTTTCTGAATGACTTCAGGCAGAAATCTATAGATGACATTGAATTCAGAATTTCTTCAGTGGTGTGACTTTAACAAACAGTTGATATTATGAGCTGACATAGGTTTATCTAGTATGATTAGTAGGATTTCTCAAGATCTGGCAAACTTTTCATTTGTTACTTCATACACACACACAGTCAAATATACACTATTATTTTTTGTACTATAGTGGTTTGCAGAATAAAGAAACATTCAAATTTAAACACTTCATGATTACTTGTAAAAATCTAAAATGATACACAACTTTAGAGCCTATATAGGCTTTAAAGTTGTGTATAATTTATATTAGGTATGCTTTATTTTCAATACATAGCTTTTATTCAAATGTAAACTCATTAACAGCTGAACTGATAACATACAATATAAAAGATATTATATTAAGACACTTGCAAATATCATTGCTAGTCAACAGTAAAAACTAATTTCTAAAACAAAATTTCTTTCTAGGAAAAAAAAATGCCTTTAACAGTAACTGCTCCAGATGTAGTTGAGGAAAACCCAACAGGTTCTATTGAACCTACCAGTGAGAAGAATGAACCTGAAAGCCCTGATGCATCAAAAGGTAATTTGACTTGTTTATCAGATTTTGTTTTCCAGTAAACAGAACTTTTTCATTTTTTTGTCATGTATTTTCTATTCTTCTAATATATATATATATATATATATATATATATATATATATATAAGGGTGCACATATGTATAGTATTATTATTTATTTGTTAATAAAACAGTTCTCAATGTATGAATAAAGCTGTATTATATATATTTTAATATATATACATGTTTAAACTATAAACATAGCAACATCCAAAATGAGCTAACAATTTGCATGTTGAACAAA
This sequence comes from Ascarosepion bandense, assembly GCA_037127315.1. Taxonomy (NCBI): domain Eukaryota; kingdom Metazoa; phylum Mollusca; class Cephalopoda; order Sepiida; family Sepiidae; genus Ascarosepion; species Ascarosepion bandense. The sequence continues at coordinate 1,427,900 of JBBBDQ010029493.1, forward strand.
TGGGAAACAGTTTTTATTTATTTATACTGTATTTATTTACTGTTGAAATAGTTAAATGTAGCCATCACTTCTACTTTTCTTGCATTTCCCACCTGTTAAACTCTCTTATCTGTTATCCTACATCTATGATACGACTTGGAGTTTCATGCTTTATGCAATCATCAGGTGAATATTTCAAACTGACAGTTTAATAGATTTGAATTTAAGTTCACTCGATGTTCATGGGAATTAAATCTTATAAAGTTAAGGTACTGCTTTTTTAATAACAAGATTAGAAATCTAAATATTCTAAGGTTACATGTAGATAAAATTTTTAGATTTAAAATTAAAATAAAAAATAAAAAATATTAAAAATAATAAAATGCCAGGAGAAGAAATCAAAGGGGCGTATATCATAAAACGTAAAAATTTAAATACTCAAATATTACATGTAGATAAAAAATTAAAACTTTAAATAAAAATAAAATAAAATAAAAATGAAAATAAAAATTAAGAATTAAAAAGTAAAATTTAGAATTAAAATTAAAAATTAATGTGGGAAGCCAAAATAAAAAGGGTTTAATTCATAATTGTAAAAAGTAATATTGCACACATATATTCCTGCCTACATACCCATAAACTCATTCCTGCAAGGACTACTACAAACTCTTGATGTCATTAACTTCTTAATATTGTTTCTTATTGAACATTAACTTCTACCTATTCATGTTATTCTTTTCGATTAATAAATTTCTATTTAAACATACAAAAGGTATACTTTTATTCTTCCACACATTCCAATCTCTAACCTTCTGATGATTACGAATAAACCCCTAAGTTGTAGGGAGTTCGGTTATATTTGACACAAGGCCAATTTAATAAACATTAACCATCTCCCTACTTCTACAGCTTATTGGTATCCTATCATCTATTTCAATTTCCTTAGTTATTTTCTTGGTTTCCCTATTTATGTTGGTTTCCCAGTTACCAGGTGTCTTTTTGTAATTTTTTGTTGATTTCTTGGAGAATGGCTTTGTGGTATGACTCCATGTTAATAAAATAATGCTGGCTTGTCCTGTCAGATTGGTCGAACTTATTTATGTCCATCCACATTGTTTTTTGCAGCTTGTTGATGGTATGATAATTTAATTTTGTGAATTAGAGCAATTTTGCTTTAATGGGTATCGTTTACTCATGAAAATTTAGCTGGAAAAATACTGGAAAAATCTGGTTAGGTAAACTCTGTAAATAAGAATTGTCTGTACCTAGCAGTTTTCTTTACTGGCATATAAAGACAAAAAACAAAAAGTGGGTATTTTTCTTATTTGATTCAAAGATGATATAGGGTAGAAGTCACATTATATAATCATTTTATGCCTCTTTAAATTGAATGATGTATAAAAATATGTATGACATTTATTTCTTATTCTTTGTACATGAAGCATGCATAAAAATATCATTTATCACTTAAAATATTTTATCAAAAACAGTTAAATTATGATCCCCAAATCACTGTAGATTTAGTTAACTTTTAAATAAATTCAGTATAATAGTTAGTAATCATATAATCTATGAAGATTCTGATTTGTTATAACTTTACAGAACATTGTGTAATTGATGCTGAAAAAACTAAAGAACCAAAAGAAGAGAAATATGAAGAGAAAGCAATGACTGAAAAAGTGAAACAAGACAAATATGGAAACAATTGGCCACGGTGAGCAAAAAATAACCAAAATAGTAGAGCATTATTTTCCAATATATAAATGTTTAAAAAAAAGAATGTTTTTGCTGTCACTTATCAGTTAATGAGAACAAATATAGTACAATGAAATCTTGCCAGCTTAAGTGACTTAAAACAGATATTGGCAATATATAAAAGAGAAAAAAATCTGCATATTAAAACAAGTTTAATTTTAAACAACAACATTGAATTTTAAGATATGCAAATAAAATCCCTACAAACCAAAAATATCTTACATAAAAATAATAAGCGAATAAGTAACTGTAAATAATGGTTTTGTTTTTAAAGATGCAATAAATCATAGTGGAATCAGACATTTGCTTTAACTTATTGTTGTAACTTGGTGAGTATTCGGTTTGCTTTGCTGCTTTCTGGTATCAGCAGCTGAGTTGCATCTTTCATCAACCATAAAACTTTCATATGTGTAATGAAAAATAAACGAACTATAATTCAACTCTGGCAACAAACATGGTGGAACTTATCAGTTTTATAACTGGTCCAGGGGGAGACAACGATGATTGACTTCCACCACAATACTTAAATTTAATTTTCTCATTGCAATTAAAATAATTCTTTAACTGATAAATTTACTGTGAAATAAGTATTAAATTTATTCTGGGATTTTCATTTAATGCAAGATTCTTGGTAGTTGCTCACTTTCAAAACTTTTAATTGAATAAGAATCTTTATTCTTAGATGACTTTAGTTGCTCTGTTTCTTTCTTTTAGTCTCACTAAAGAATTTCTTCGTCAGCATTGCAAAGATCTCAAATTGTATAGGACACCAGAACTTAATGATGTGCTTTATCTCCACTACAAAGGTTTGTATTCAAATCAAACACTACTATTGTAATCAACCAACAGAAAAACTAATCTTGATATAAAATAAACTAACATATGTTTAATCAAGTGAATTCTATATATGTATATATACTCATATTTTATCTGATCCAGTTATGTAATTGTAGAAATTTGAAATAAGTTTAGAATTTGGTAGCTGGTAAGAAGCTATTATATCTTAAGTACAGTTGTCCTATGAAAATTATTCTCAGACTTTGAAACTACTTAATTTACCCAAGGAATTATTTTATTACATTTTATAGGATGTAAAGATTCACTGAAATCTGATTTACTTCATTTAAATTTTACTAACAAGAAAATTTAATTCTACAGTTAATAACTGGGAGCAAAGAGTTAGTAGCCTGCTGACTTATATAATCATGAATTGATACGGTCAACACATTTCTTAAGCAAATTATAGCAGCTCACTACCATCACATTTTAAAAACAATTTCTGTTAAAAATAACAGATTGTTCACTGTATCTGAAATTTCATTTAATTTTCTGTTAAAACAAAAATCTTCCTTAGAAATGCTAAACCTAAATATTATTTAGGTAGCCAAAAACAATCTAAATTAATAATGTGAAAAAACAAGAGCTATTGATAATACACTTGCATGTCTTGTCTAATATCTTTTAATTTTACTTTAGGATTTCCCTGTATAGAAAATTTAGAGGAATATACAGGACTAAAATGTCTGTGGCTGGAGTGTAATGGTCTGCTTAAAATTGAGAACCTGGATAACCAGAAGAACCTTAAATGTCTCTACTTACAGCAAAATCTTATTCACAAAATTGAAAATCTTGAACAACTACACCTTTTATGCTGCCTGAATGTCAGCAATAACATGATTGAAAAGATTGAAAACTTGTGTGAGTTCTTCATTTGTTTTGTTTTGAAAATAGAAATTTTAAAAAAATCTGTTTTATTTAATGAACTCAGTCATCTATTATTTAAGAATGTGTACACATAAACATATATTCAGTCTCAGAAATAGTCAAATTTGGTGTAATTTCATGCATTTTCTTTATTTCAATAAGATTGAAGAACATTTATAAATAAAAGTATACAAAAACATTCAGACTTTAACCAATACTCATGGTAGTTAAACTTGAAATCTCTAGATTTTTGTTTGACTAACTGAAATATATAAATAAAATATTATCAGGCATTCTACCATATTTTTTTTAGTATGGCTTACCCATTTTTGGGTGGTATTTTACTTGATTTCAATTTCTTAATTTTTTCTTTTATGGTTTTATTTAATTCTTTATTTTATTCTGCTAATGTTGGGTTAAAAGAATTTTTAAAAAAATCTTAAGCACTTCTAAAAATTTGAGCTGGAATCATAGGTATATGAAGAAATTCTTACTTTATTTAATTCTTCAAATTTTTATTTCATCCCACTTCCCCTTAAATAAAAATATCTTATTTTTCATTTTCTCATTGAGATAGTTAAAGTTTTTTTGTAGGCACTAAGTTACAACTTTCTACATCCATTATAGTTCTTTTGTTTGCTAGCCAAATAACCCGTAAGTGTCTTCCTAATGCTAACTTCCCTTTTCAGTAATTATGTAATATTAATTCATTGTGCGTCCATGTGTAGACATTGTACCCCTTTCCCTTTTCCCAGTGAGTCTTTTAGTCCTCACAAATGAGCATTTATGTCTCAGTGTCTGGGCTTCTTGCTTAGTCACAATGACTTAAAGAAGTTCTGTTGCTTTGAATTCTGGGTAGATGACATATATCCATTGGGGTAGCAAGCCTTGATTTTTTTCATTCCTGCATTATTTGCCTTTTCATTAAAGGTGCTGGAGGTAAAATTTTGGGGTTGGCATTATTTGTCTGATAGTAATTGGGATAGCAAAGAGTTAGTAACATGCTGACTTATGTTAGTCATGAATTCATATGGTCTACACATTTCTTAATAGATTATAGTAGATCATTCTTGTAACTCCAGAGAAGGCTATGTCATCAACAGATGGATGTATAATATTGGAGCTATTGTGTTGTCATTTTCTGAATGGGATGTGAACCATGTTGTAGTTTCTGTTGAGGTCTTTCAGTTCCAGTTATGGCTTTACTACCAGACAATTTAATCCAAATTAATGTATGTACTACTTGTAGATGTGGCTGTTTTGCTACCTCATCTTTGCCCTTTCCAAAATCTCTATATATCAAACTGATATGTTTCGGAAAGGAAAATATATATTATTTGAAGTACCTAAGTGGTTTTGGCAAATGTAACTGGGTAGGACAATCTAGCAAGTAGCCATAATGAACCAGTACTCGTCGTAGTCATATGCAGTATGCTTAGGCATAGGCTTATGCAATAGGCGTAATCAATAGGCATCGTCAATAGGCGTTCCAATAGGGGTAGTCATAGGTGTCCCTGCTTTGGTCTGTATTTATGGCTGACACCAGCCAATCATATTACTGTGAGGGGGAATCAAGGTGTATGCATATTCATTACATCACTAACCATGTCCACAACAATATCAGATAGAAGTTACAACCTGAAAAAAAAGTAGATCTCAGGTTTAGTATCTTCTACATAAATGTGAAGTGGCTGTGATCTATCTTATTGAAAGTTTGAACATCTTCAAAATCAATTATATCATTGATAGCCAACTGATGCATCACTCCCACTACCATTTTATCTAGATTTAAATAATAGCAATAAATGTACTCAGATGTTCATTTCAAATCAACTATGTTATCTGTATTTTTTGACAACTTAGACAACTTAGTTTGCTCAGTAATTAAAAGTAAACTGCATATTTGCTTGTCTTAATATTTCCTGATATAATGCAATTGAATTTTTCAGCTGGTCTTACTGATTTGAGTACACTACAAATAAGTCATAATAAGCTGACAAAATTGGATGATATTTTACATTTGATAGAATGTACCAATATCAGTGTGCTAGATCTATCTCACAATCATTTAGAAGACCCAGAAATTGTGGAAGAAGTCTTTGCCAAAATGCCATCTTTGGTTTGTATCAAATTTTTAATTACTTTCTTAATTCTAGATTGCATTAATATCATAATTATATTATTGTTTTATTAAAATATTTTAGTTTTATCTTCTATAATAACAGGGAAAAAAATAAGTAACAACAATAGTAGCATACATGACACAGAAGACCTGAAAAAAAACTTAGGGATTATCTTGGGTATTCACAATGTACATGCTGAAAATATGAAATTTTAGGCCAATAACAGGATTGATGAAATAAAGAAAAGATGATTACATTCATGCACATTATAAAAAAAGAAAACCTTTCTTTTTCATTACAAATAACACAACATAAATTAAATTAACTTTGAGAAGCAGAAACACTTTCAAAGAACTATAAAATTACCACATGGATGTATAAAAATGGGTAAGATACTGAACACATATAAACAAATGCATTAGTACTTGATATTGTTAATTTATATAAAAAGAGTAAATATGCAAAAAATTCCAAAGACAGAAAATGGGATAGTAAGAGAAACAATATTTCATTTTGAAAGGGGCCTTTCCATATTGTTGTTGTATTTGGATGAAGAGTGTAGGGGTGTCAGTCATGACGGGTACAAGGCCACTTAAAAACATAGCCAACAATCCCCAAGGTTGAAGTTTGGATGTAAAAATATGGAAGAATAAAATATTTTGTTCTGTATATTAAAGTAAAATTTTATTAACTAAACAGGATAACAAATTTATAAGAAGAAAATGTTCAAAGAGAAAATGTAAGTAGTTAAATGTTCCAGAAATTTAGTAGGAAGGAGTTAAATGAATGCCGGGCTTATAGTTGATAGTAACAGAATGTGTGTATGTAGAAATATTAATAGGTTACTAATAAAGTCTGTGTTCCATTCTGTTTTTTATGGTAGGTGAAAAAGTGAAAAGGAAGTTGAAGCAATAAAGGAAATTGTACTTATTGGACGATAAGTTTTTAGAGTCGGTTGAAGTGTCTTGTTGTTGTTGGTGGTGGTGTCTTCTTTGTTGAACGTGATAATGTTGAGGATAGAGAAGAAGAGATAAAAGAAATTAGCATGAGTGAAGAAGGAGAATGAATGTGCGACGTGACTTTACGTCTGGGTTGGCAAATTAATATTTCTTTAGTCACATCTTGCGTGTCATCTCTCTGTGCTTCCATTACACTGACTGATTGTGACTTTACTTCCCTCTTTCTTTATACTGATTCACCTTTTCACATTAGATCACTAACTTTTCTCTCAGTTTTGCAAATCGCTTCCTTTCATTGGTTAGAAAATAAATTTAACATCTGATTGCAAAATTTGGCTTCATCTTTTTCTTTTGGTATGGGGTCAATCTTTTTCTTATTTTGTCAAAATTAAATTTCACACTTGAATTTTTGCCTTGGTCTGGGTTTTTGTAAAATGTTTTCAGTCATTCTGATTCATTTTTGCAGGTGTGAAATTTTACTTTTTGCATTTCAGTTAATAGTTGGATGATATAGGATTTGGATCTTATAAGGATTTTTTAGGTCTTGAGGTTTAGTAGCTGCAGGTGGCTGTGAATTTGTTGTTTATGGAATCACTGTTAATAAGTTGGGTTTGAATCTGGAGTTGTTTACTCTTTCTAAATTTAGGACAGCAGTAACAATAATCAACTCTATTTTGTGAGTTTTTTGGACTCCTTAAATAGGCTTTGCAGGGTACTCATGATCCCAGATTTGAAGAGAGTGATTGATTGGTAGTGACTATTTCTTTTTAACCTTGGTATTTTTAGAAGGGTTGGTTGTTGACTGGAGGAGAGAATTGTAATATCATTAACACTCAGACTCTCAGAATGAGTCATGTAGGTATCTCACCAAAAATATTGAAGGGTCAAGAAAATTGTGACATCAAGAAAATTCCTTCAGTCACATATTTTGAACCTAGAAATTTCACAGTGGTAGTATAGTTTGGAAATCAATAAAAATATTTTTATACTGTAAGGTTTGAGAAAAGCTCTCTGCATTTTAATTATTTTTATTTATTATGCAAACATTACAAATTTATCCTTTATCAAACATTACAAATTTATCCTTTATCTCTTCTAAATGATTTTTCAATGACATGTAATTTATTTTGTATTTTTCATTACTTTTAATTTTCAAAAGATGCTGATTGTACAACTCAAGATGTTTTCTCACAATGCTCTCAGATTCTTTTGACGTTATATATTGGAAGTTTTTGCTTTAGGAAAAATTTCAATTAATGTTTTATTTTTATCTTACAGGGAGTTTTGTACCTCATGGGAAATCCTGTCATAAAGAAAATAAAAAACTACCGCAAATACCTAATTATTTCTATAGTAAGTAAATAATTTTTTATTCTGAATTTGTGATCACAGGCTGCTCTTAATTACCAAGGGAACATTTATAATATGACTAGCTGTATAGCCTGGTGTTGCTTTGTTTTTTTTAGTGGTTATGTTGAAATGATAAGGTCAAGTGCTTATTCAAAAAGCCCTAGTATGAGGTTGCTATGATGCATAAGTTAAAAAAAATGCAAAGTAAGTATTAGTTTTTGTTGTATTTGTAAAACGGGGTTCATTCTTGGTCAATTTTGCCAATAAACAGGAATGATGTATATACAATTGGAAGAATGAAGGCGGGCATTACTAGAGCCTGTAATGTGAGGCAATGACATTTTGACACAGAAGAAGTGGATGTATTGTCCTTGCAAGGTTGGAGAATTTGGCACTTTGTAGAAAATGTGAAATTGTTATAGCATATGATAAGGTAGAAGTTACAAAAAAGACCCAATTTTTGTTGGAATACAACTAAGTGTTTTGGAGAAATAAATGATCACAAAAAGCAATATTTTATATTAATTTTTGCCACACCCTGTATGTCAATTGAAATTTTTGTCTGCATATCAAGGCATCAGACTTGATCTACTAGTCACATGATTTTGGTTGATTTTGAGTGAAGTGTCTTGGAGAAATGCATAAAAGTGTGCAAAAGACCACCCAAAATTATGTTTGTCATTGGTTTTTGACAAAACCTATACATTGATTTGAAAAATTTTTGTTTACTTCAAAGGTTCAAACCTTAATCTACATGTTACCAGATTTGGGTTAAATTTGCATAAAGCATTTCAGAGGAGAAGAGTTCATAAATTCTAAGTGTTTCAGAGATTTCTGCCAAACCCTGTAAATCGATTCAAAAAGTTTTTGTGTACATCAAAGGTTTATATCATGATCAACAAGTGACCCAATTTTGGTTGAAATCAGACCAAGGATTTTGGAGGAGTACGGTTCATTATAATGGGGACACACAAACATACATATCCATTTTTATATATTACATGGAAAAATGTGCACATGAAAAGTAATATTCTTAACATTAAAAGAACAGGATAAGTTATTAAACCTTGAAAAGTAAAGAACAAGATATTCTAATGAAGTAAAAAATAAATTTCTTACTTAAAATATTGCAGCTAAAACTAAAATTTGACTGCAATATTTTAAGCAAGAAATTTCTTATTTTTTACTTCACTAGAATATCTTGTCCTTTACTTTTCCAGGTTTAATAACTTGCCCTGTTCTTTTCCAGGTTTAATATAATCTTAAGAATATTACTTTTCATCCTTGCATTTTTCCATATAATTCTTGATGTTTCCAGGCATTGCTATTAATTTAATATAAATTTAATGCTGAAAACCACATTCAAAAATATTAAAAAGAAAGAAATTTGTATGCAGTTGATTAAAAAAAACAATAATATATATATTTATAATTAATAAGTAAAGTTTGATTGATAAAAATGATAAAAGATATTATCAGAATTTAAATGTTGGAAACCACATGCAAAAATATTAAACAGAAACAAAGTTATAAAGAATAAGATTTATTATTAGAAGCGTTAGTCACTCACTTACATGTACTCCCTTTTCGGACTTCACATATTTTGATGTAACTTTTTTCTACTGATTCAAAATTCAAAAATTTCTTTCAAAATGTAGCTAAGGAGGTATCCTATCTAACTCTGTAAACTGTTTGAAATTTGCATGAGAACTGAATTAGTGGTGAAGCTTAAAAGCTACCTAGATTCACTCAATGTCAGACTTAAGAATATATTCAACCACTGTTGTGGTTGAATGATATAGATATAAATAAAATCCACACTGAATCAGTCCATTATGGAGTGATTGGGGATCTATTACAGACCTTCAAAAAATTTTTTTTCAGTAAATATTAATTTGTTATTTTAGTGTATATGAGAGGCCCTAAAAAGTTCCTGGCCCAAACCTTTTTCCAAAATCTGACCAAATGGCTAATCTAATAAAAGACTAGCTTTGGAAGGGTAGCAAATCATTATCAATGGAGAAGTTATACAAAACAATCTAAAAATGGATTGTATATTAACTAAAAAGCAATTCCTACATGATTCATACCTTCTTGTTTGACTTCAACAGACAGATGAAATTTTAACTTATTTAACCCTTTCAGGGAATTTCCAAACAGATATTAGTATTTATTTCTGAAATGAGTAATTTTCAATAAGTTAGTATTATTTTAAACTATTGTCCTCATCTTGGTTCATATAGATGTTATTATAGATACAATGTTTCAACCAAGTACCCTTGGTCATGAGTTCAATCCTTGGATCTGGTAGTGACACATCAAATCCAACAAGAAAGGATGTGGTGATACCGAGCAAAACAAGGGACCGGATGTTTGCTCTCAGAGATCCAGAAAGCAAATGACCAAAACTGATCTTTGCACACCCGGCTCCATGCATATGTTCCAGCAAAAAACCAAAAATTAATAAATATCAAATTCCTGTTCACAAGCCTACACAAATTTTATTTATCATCCAATGAGTAGCCCAGAATTAAATACGGGTGTATTCCCAAATGACCTGCTGGGACCAACAAAGACAAAATAAAAAGCCGACATAAAAAAGCATTGCCAATTGAGAAAGTACGAGCATAATTAGCATGTCCCTTGACCTTGTCAAGCCATCCACTATGTTCGCCTCGCCTTTCCTTTTCACCTTCTTCTTCGCTGTCCCCTGAGCTACTTACCCGACCAAAGGAGCGGAGACATCAAAGACATTCCTAACTGACAAACGCTCCCGCATACATAAGCACAAACTCTCTTGCAGCATTTACTGCTATGAACATTTTAACGTCCTTTGAACTCATCCAAAAGACATTACTTTATTTGTAAAAAAACCTTAATTGATATCTGTGCATATATAAATGTTGTTTCTATACTCAATTTGATTTTCTTGTTTTATAACCCTTTTTATAACTTATAGTGGGCTATCTACTAACGAGGCCAAATTCAGTTAATGTTTCAACATACAACTACATTTCACTAGAACGAATAACCCACTATAAGAACAATAATCGTTCACAATGAGCAACAGATAATCCATATCAACTAATCAATGGACAAATGATGATGACCAGAGGGTACTTGGTTGAAATGTTGTGTCTATAATAACATCTATATGAACCAAGATGAGAACAATAGTTTGAAATAATACCAAGATATTGAAATCCTTGTCCAAATATTTCTTCAATGCCAAAGTCTTTTTCCAATATAATCATCTCATTTACACTGAGAATAAGATCTTGGTATATTCATCATTCTGTATAAAGATGTCTATTGTGTAGAGAAGGCTTTAGATACTTCAGCAGTTACCTTAACACTATGACATTTAGCTGTGTCAACTGTTACCTTAACACTATGACATTTAATGTGTCACTTATAGCCTGTAAACATTTCATCTCTAACCTTTTTCATATTCCATTCATCAAAATTTAACTTTGATTTATCACAATAGCTTAACTCAAGGGAACATTTTTCTGGTTCAAATCATCTGTCCACAGTGTTAATAAGTTATCAATCATTTGTTCCACAAGAATAAATCACTTGCATCACTTTTATTCTGGTAGCTTACTTCATTCATTTTTTTATTTTATTTTCTATTTTCATAATCATCATTACACTCAACAAAGGTAAACACTAAGCTAGTTGCTACCACTAGTGAATTGCTTTGATTTTATCTTCTAAAGTTATAAATCAGTGTGATTTCTTTACGACTTGAGCATTTGAATTCATTAATTTCCTCTTATCTGACATACCTATTCTTTTTTTTATTCTTTTACTATACAATGACTTTTTTATTGGTAATAAAATACTATATGGACTTTCATCATTAAATCAGAAAATATCATTTGAAATCGTGAAATAAATTAGTAAATGAATAACCACTACACTTGTTATTGTGTAAGAGTTGTTATTATATAAACAATATCACCTCAAAAAAAAGGACACTGTACAAATAAAATGACATGTAAAACAAAATTAAAATATTTTATTTGTAAATGTTCAGTTTAGCTCTTCACTGTTTGGTTAGAATTGCACTAGTAGTGCCACCAGCAGTAAAAATAAAAGCTTCAGCTACATTTACGCAAATTTTGAAATCTTTTGAGAATTTTATTTTTTTAATTTGGAATTTCAGACCAAAATTATGGCCAATTGGTGTAAGATCAGTGAACTTTGTATGACTTCAAGATTCTCATTTTTATTTTAGCCTTTGCTAAGTGTAAAAGAAATAGCAGAACAGTCTGACAGCAAGTCAGGAGGAGGAGTGTTGAAGCTAGTTAGAATATTATTAGTACTAACTGTTAGTGTTGACTCTAGTTAGAATAACTGTTAGTGTTGACTCTCTTACTATATTATTCTTACTAACAGAAGGATGAGTTATCTTCCCTAATTCTTTTGTTTGTAATGTTCAGTTGTCTGCCCCTGATTTTTCTCTGTGGTGTTGTAAAAGGCAAATAAAATGGTTTAACAAGTGCCTTGCACACCTCCTTAAAAATATACTTGTTTTTAACTGAATTTTGTTTTTTTCCCAACTCTGAGATGATATGGTTGAAACCTGACAAGCACACAAAGGGTATGTCCAAATTTACTATAAGAAATTTTATCCCAACGCTGGTTATGGGCTTAGTTTATGCCGAAATATAAAGAACTCGTGGAGGCCTGTTCATTTCTTTCTGTTCACTCATCTTGAATTTGTAGTACATGACACAGTGAAAAAGGATTTTGTACATTGTAAAGTTAAAATATCTGGAATATGGCAACAGAAGCAAAACTTGTTAACCTCATGCCACTAAATCAAACAAACTATGCCACATGAAAGATTCAATGCAAAATGGCATTAATTAAAGATGATTTGTGGACCTTACTGAATGAGACAGAGACCATACCTAACTCCAGGACAGAAGCAACTTTACATGCAAAGTATTTATCGGGGAAAGGTCGTGCATTGGCAACAATTGTACTATCAGTGAAACCGTCACTTTTATATTTAATTGGGGATTCTGATGACCCTGTCAGAATGTGGAAAAATATTGCAGACCAATTTCAAAAGAAATCGAGAGTAAACAAGCTAGCCTTAAGGAAAAAGTTATATTCACTTAAATTAAAAGAAAGCGATTCTATTTATGATCATATAAAAACAATGAAGAAAATATTTGAACGGTCACTGGAAATTCTATTGATGAGGAGGATAGAGTTGTGTACCTTCTGACTAGTCTTCCAGATTGCTATTATAGCGGGTCTATCTTATTTATTCTTTTTTCTAGTTGTGGTAGGATTCCATTCTAGAGAAGGGTAGTTGTAAATTGTTGCAGGTTAACGAAATTTGGCCTTATAAGTTATAAAATGATTATAAAATCAAGAAAAGCAAATTGAGTTGAAAATAACATTTATATATACACATTTCAATTAATGTTTAAAGCAATACTTGAAATAAGGGTCCAACGGAGGTTAGAATGTTCATGGCAAATAATGAGCTGAAAGAGATAAAAGGCTTAGGAATGTGGGGAGCGGAGGTATGTGAGGAATGTCTTTGAAGTAGTTGCTCCTTAGGTCAGTAAGTACTTTTGAGACAGTGAAGAAGGAAAGAGGCAAGCATAGTAGCCGCTCGACTTAAGTCAAGGGGAGACACTGGTTACTCTCGCCTGTCTGTCTGCTGGGTGCTTTTTTGTCTCGACTTTTTATATCTGCTTTTTGGATCAAAAGCAGCTCGTTTTGAATTTCACACTTGTATTTGATTCTGGGCTTCCCATTGGCTGATAAATAAAATTTGTGTAGGCTCGTGAAATGGAAATTTGATATTTGATTAATTTTTATTTTTCAACTGGAACATCTGTGCGAACTCGGATGCGCAATGATGATTTTTGTTCATTTGCTTTTTGGTCGCTATAGAGCAAACATCCGGTCCCTCGCTTTTGCTTGGTATCTCCACACTATAACATGTTGGTCACCACCATCAAAGCAAGTCAGGACATTCCAAAGTGAGCATTAGTGACAGAATGACTGCTATATGAGGAAACGAAAGTTAAGGAAAGGTATGCAGGTAGTGGCACTGAATTGAAAGTCATGACTTAAAAACATGTTAACAAAAGAGGACCAAAATGTTATCACTTTGAGAGAAATGGTTACATAAAATGGGACTGCAGACTAATTAGTGAAAATACAAAGAAAAATTCCAGGGAGAAGTATCCAAAAAAAGAAGGACTTCTTTACTAAAAAATTGCAAGGCAACTCAAGTGACTCTGAAAGTGAATTTGTTGTTGGACTTTTTACACAGAATGCGTTGATTACCAATTTTGGGAAGACTGACTGGATTGTGGACTCTGGAGTGACATGTCACATGTGTCATGGTGTAAGAAGTGTCATTGACTTTAAGAAATTAGATGTAGCTGAGGAAATAACCCTTGGAGATGGATTCCCAGTTGAAGCATTGGGAGTAGGAACTATAGAACTTAAAAGTGTTCCAGGTAGGAAATACCAAAGGTGCAGGCTGTATGAGACACTATATGTTCCTAAATTATCCTATAACTTACTAAGCATGTCTAAAGTTACTAAATGAGTATGTGTATTTACTAACTCAGGCTGTCAAATTTTTGATGGGAAGAGGATAATTGCCACAGGCACAAAAATTGGAAATATATACCATTTGAACTGCTTTGAAAACCAAAAGGCAGCACATGCAACAACCAGTTGCTTTGTTAGTAATACAAGGGAGAAAATTTGGCATAGGCATTTTTGCCACCTTGGAGCCAAAAATCTAAAGAAATTAGCAAAGGAGAAGCTAGCAGCTGGCATTGATTTTGATAGAATGAAGAATATCAATTTTTGTGAACTATTTGTGAATGAAAATCATCATTGTTTTTCATTTAAAAAATCTAGTCAAAAGCAAGTCATCCAACTACTTGAAATTGTACATAGTAATGTTTGTGGTAGAATAGAGGCAAAATCATAGGTAAAGCTGAATATTTTGTTACATTTACTGATGACAAGTCAAGATTTGTCTGGATGTACATGCTCAAGTGCAAGGGAGAAATCTTTGAAAAATTCATGGTAAAAAAGTCAAATGAAAAATGGGTCAAGATTCTACGGACAGATAATAGTGGAGAATACAGATCGAGAACTATCTAAAAATAGAGGGTATATGCCATGAATACACTGTTCCCAGGACCCCAAAGCAAAATGGAGTGGCTGAAAAGATGAATTGTACATTAGTAGAAATAGTTCAACATCTTACTGCCCATAAAATTCTCAGACAGACAGTATGGATTCTGCTTTGCCAGGTCTACTGTTGATATGCTAACGACCATTACGGAGTACATATACCAAGCCCTCGATAAGTCTGGTGAGACTTGTGCTGTTACCCTAGATATCTCCAAGGCTTTTGATAGGGTTTGACACGCTGTCCTCTTGCGCAATCTTTGGGGCTTTTGTATCACTGAACGCTTGCTCGATCTGATCCAATCATTTTTATCTAACCACATAATGAATGTAGTCTTGAATGGGCATGCCTCCACATTCTACCGCACAAATGCTGATGTTCTCCAGGGCTCTATCCTAGGTCTGACGCTCTTTCTAATCTTCATAAATGATCTCCCAGACATGATCAAATACAAAGTAGGCATCTATGCAGATGACACCACCATCTACTCCTGCATCAGTAAAACATCTAGTGAAGTGGACAAACACAACCTCGCTGCTGATCTCATGCAGGACCTCCACTCAGTGGTAGATTGGGGTAAGAAGTGGCTCGTAAATTTCAATGCCTCTAAAACAAAACTCTTCTCTGTCAACCATCACAGGCAGTCTCTCTTGCCACCCATAAGCATGGACCAAGCAAGTCTCCCTGGAAGCAATACACTGCACCTCCTTGGTCTTACCTTTTCTTCTGACCTCAAGTGGAATCACTACATTGAATTAATAGCTAAATCCACTGCTAGGAAGGTTGGGTCACTGTGTAGACTCAGGAAGTTTTTTTCTGCCTGAATCCATCTTGCACATATACAAATCAACCATTCAACCATGCATGGAATACTATTGCCATATCTGGTCAGGTGCCTCCGCTGTTCTTAGTGTTCTTGACAGGCTCCAAAGGTAAATCTGTAATGTGATTGGTCCCAACATGGCAGCTCCACTCAAGCCACTTTCTCATCGGTGGGATGTGGCTTCCCTCTGTCTCTTCTACAAATATTTTCATGGCTTCTGCTACGATGAACTTAGGTCACTGGTGCCCTCTCCACAAGAATTTACTCGAGCAACCAGACTGGTGTCAAGGTCCCACCCTTTTACAGTTAGATCAACCAAATGTAGGCGACACTCTAGCAGCTTCTTTTCTCCCGCTTCCCGCTTGTGGAACTCCCTTCCATATACTTGCTTTCCTGTCGGCTATAACCTCCAAAAATTTAAATGCAAAGTTAATTCCCATCTCTTATCTACTTAACTCCAGCCCTTTCCACATCACCCTGTGTATCTTGTTCTTTTCCTTTCTCTCTACCTTTGTAACTGTCTTCACTCTTGTATTCATATCCTTCTCTTGCTCTTTCTCTTTCTCCCCCTGTAGCTGGTTCATCTTTGTCTTCACTCTTTTCCTATCTAAAATTTTAACTCGCTTATGTAGCCCGTTGTACATCAGTTGTGATACTGCCTTGCTTGAGGTGAAATGATTAAAAAAAAAATGTTATCAGATTCAAATTTTGGTCTGAAACCTTGTCAACAGCTGCATATGTTTGAAACTAATGCCCAACAACTGCAGTAGAAAAAATGACACAACATGAAGCATGGAAGCGTTACACACCAAATGTGAATCATTTTTAAATTTTTGAGTGTAGTGCCTATGTCCACATTCCAAAAGATGAAAGTTCCAAAATGGACCCTAAAGCAAAGAAAAGTATCTTTCTTGGATATGGTATTGGTGTCAAAGGTTATAGACTCTATGATACAAGAAATTCATGCAAGAAATGTTATCTTTGATAAATCAGTATCAATAGGTGAACAAGGCAGAGAGAAAGTTGTAAACTAACCTTCAGTAGAAGTTCAATATCAAGACATTCATGATGATAATGATGACAATGATGGCACATCACAAGAAGCAACAGGACCATGAAGATCACCAAAAATTGCAAGAACTCTACAATGATATGGTGAATGGGTTTACATTGCTCATAATTTAAATGATCCTTTGACAATGAAAGAAGCATGTTCCAGTCCAGAGAAAAACCAATGGATGGAAGCAATGGAGAATGAAATTAATTCCCTCCATACTAATAAGGTATGGGATCTTACAGAACTGCCCAAAGAACGTAAAGCTATTAGCAGTAAATGGATGTTCAAAAGAAAATATGACACTGATAGAAACTAGTGGCTCAAGGTTTTCTTCAGAAGCATGGAATTGATTACGATGAGACATTTTGTCTGGTAGCAAGGTTTGAGTTTTTGTGAACTGTTGTTGCATTAGCAGTAAAACATGAGTTAAAGTTACATCAATTAAATGTAACTGCCACATTTCTGAATGATGAGCTGAAGGAGGAGATCTATATGAAGCAATCAGAAAGATTTGAGGTTAAAGACAAAAAGACATCTTGCTTGTAAATTAAAGCAAAGTCTCTATGGCTTAAAACAATCACCAAGATGTTGGAATAAGGCACTGGACATTCAGTTAAAAAGGATGAATTTCAGACAATTAGAAAATGATCCTTGTATCAACACTCAATTTTCAGGAGGAGGAATTTTTATAGATGCTGTTAATATTGATGACATAATTCTATCATGTAATTCCTCGAA
Source organism: Ascarosepion bandense (assembly GCA_037127315.1). Lineage (NCBI taxonomy): Eukaryota > Metazoa > Mollusca > Cephalopoda > Sepiida > Sepiidae > Ascarosepion > Ascarosepion bandense. The sequence continues at coordinate 1,445,580 of JBBBDQ010029493.1, forward strand.
ATGCATCCAGGAATTTATCAAAACAATATCAAAAAGTTGATGTCAAGGACATTGGAAAATTATACCACTTCTTGGGTGTTAAAATTACTTATCCAGAATCAGGAACAATATGGATTGGATAATTTAGTAGAAATTTTGAAAAAAATTCATTTGGAAAATTCAAAATCTACTACAACTCCACACACTCCACCCACTTTTATTGAACAGGAGTAGAGGCTCATTCCTTGTTCACTGTTTTGAAAGTGGTTCCTGGTTCTTTTCCTCTCCTCATGCGCCAATATTTGTGCTCCTGCAATTTTTCTGTAACGTGTGTAGTTGGTGGCAATGTCTCTTCATAGTGAGGGTACTGGATTGGCAGTTTTCTGGTCGCTGGTTCTGACTGGTACTTAGGAGAACTAACTATTGTGTAGCATTGAGAGCAGCTGCTCTGATCAACAATTGCATAATATTGAGGTTTTTGCAGTGCCACGACATGCATAGATAGGTGTTACTTTAAGCGCTTCCAGTGGGAAACCCCAAGGCCACACTATGCTGCAGTTTCCACCAACTTCCTTCTTGCACATGTCGCAGTAATGGCTGTCTGCCACCTCTACTTGAGGTCTCTCCTCATTAAATTACACAAAAATGAACAATCACAATTCAAGAAACAAAGCTAAACCAGCCAAACGAAAATCACCTAACCACTCAACTTTTCCTTCACAAACATCCATGGTATTCATACCAACTTCTGCCGCATGGAATATTTCCTCCACAAAAAGTTCCCTGACATCCTAGTACTTTGCGAAACCAATCTTAACCCCCGAATCCCCTCCTGATTTCTTGATTCCTAGCTACCTTCCCCTCTTAAGGAAGGACTCCATTGTCCATATGCATGGTCTGGGAGTTTTATGTCAGTCAACACCTCTCTCTCTCTAGGATGACTTCTCTTGAATACCCTGACCACTCATATGTGTGTCTTTTAAAATCAGTTAGCTATTTTTTTTCTATACCGTTCCCTTTCCTATTGATTGCCTTTTGCTAGACAGCATCTCTGACAATATAGATAAAGCTATTTCCTCCCATCTATTTGCTAACATATTTGTGTTCAGTGATTTTAATACCCACCTTGCCAAGTGGCTGAAAAACTCTGTCACTGATCCTGCTGGCATCCATGCCATGAACTTTGCAATTACTCAATCTTTCACACAAGTGGTGGATTTCACCATGTACTTTTCCAGTATCCCTACAGGGCACGTTTCACTGCTAGTTCTCTGCTTCACTTATATCCCTGACTCCTGCCAAGCCATGTAGCTTTGTCCTATTTGGAAATTCCAAACATGCTGTCATTTCTTTTAATATCTCTCTCCACTCCCACTCCCACCCCCCCAGGAACCTCCTACCATCAGAATTTCTTACTGCTCCCAAAGAGCAGACTGGGATTCATTCTGCGATTTTCTCTGTGATGTCCCTTGGGAAAAAGTGTTTAGCCTCCCTGTTGAGGACTGAGTGAAAGCTGGTATTGATGCTTTCATCTTGGCCAGGAAGTTCCATTCTAAACTTCATTCGTCTGTCTGGTTCTTTCCTGCCTGCTCAGTCACCATTGCCCACAGGAATCACTTCTTTTGGCTATATCAGAGTGTTTGACCATAACAGATGTCTATTTGCCTCTGCTCGTAATGATGAGAAGCTGTTATTTGCTGATAGAATGAAGCAGCATAAGTTTGGCTTCAAAAACTATTGGCAACTCTGAAAAAGTGTGTTGAACAACAGCAAACCCTCCATCCCTCCTTTAATCAATAAATTTGAGGTCCTCACAGCCACAGCAGACAAGGCCGAGTGCTTTGATCACAGATTCTCCATTAACTCCACATTTGACTCGTCTGGATTATCTGCCCCTGACTTCCCTCCAAGAAATGAGACTCAGCTGAGGGACATTTGCATA